>CM044963.1:29419876-30052670 GCA_024516035.1 Bactericera cockerelli | reverse complement strand
CCACTGGTGACCAACAGTAACAGATAGCTATGCCAAATTCGTAATGAGCACCTCAAAAACCTTTGGATTTGATATGTCGCAACCCCCATCTAGGGTGAATAATAAAAAAGTTAGTCCAAGCGGGTCCCCCCCACAATAACGGTAAATTGGGGCCGGGTTCCAAAAAGTTAAAGATATCAAAAAAATGATCGGATTGAACCCCTATTAATTTTTCAATCTGAGAAAATGCTGTTCTCTAACTTTTTTTGTATCTTTAACCAATTCAAAGAAGCGGTGCTTGCGGCCAATATTTACGGCCTTGCGGCCGCAGAATGCGGCCGATTACCATACCATACCAAATTTCAAGTCTTTAGCTCTTATGTTTCTTGAGATATCCTGTTCACACACACAGAGAGACAGACAGACGCACGGACCAATGGCTGAAAACAAATTTTTTGGTATCCTGAGAGGCTATGATTCGTGCAGAAATGTAAAAAACTGGGTAGGTCAAATTTTCGACGGATACAATACTTTCCTTATTATAGGATAAGTTCTATCAGCCCTACAAATTTTGTCACGTTATATTCAGCTTGTAAAGTCAGAGAAAGCAGGGAGCTATTACATTGCCACGGGAGGAAGGAAATGCTTCCTCTCTGTAAACAAGAGTAGAGGCAGCGATGTCACCGGTCATAGTGGATGTGTGGAGGAGAATTAGGAGAGGATAGTGGATGAGTATTTGGAAAGGATAGTGAGGGACACGTTAGTGAGATACTGTCCAGTGGTTCTCACTCTATGGATGTGATGAGTGGAAATGATACCAAAACCTCCCATCGCCCTTTCGGACAGTTACAACATAGACCACAAGCGTTTAGACTAGCTCCTGTTTCATAGCGGATTAAAAACAGTTGTTTGTAACCGATACTTTCCGGTGAGCTCGTGTTAACCCAGCACCTAAATGGGAAGTATTGTGTCACTCCGCGCCCATCAGAGGGAAGGCATACAACGCCTTTGCCTGAGCTACCGCGACAATGTGTTTCTTAGTTTTATTATATCACAATGTTAGTGGGTAGTGCAGAATTATTGGACTTTTCCGTATCTTCAATGTCCCAATATCTTATTTTTGTCTATAATTCCGTCGCTGGTCGCTGCTAACATGAATGGACCCTGAACATCCAAGAACAGAGCAGAAAAAATCCTGCCCCGCTGGGGATCGAACCCAGGTCAATGTGCGTGCAATGCCTAGCGGCTTACTGCTGAAATAATAGGACTTAATAGTCCTAATCGGGCAGTATAAATTAATTAATATTATTATTATTATTCAACCGTCACAAAACGCACTCTGTTTGATTAATTTGAACGCAATAACCAATCAGAGTGCTTTGTGTGTCGTTTGAAACGGAGATTTGGAGATTATGAGAGTGTAGAGTGTTTTTTGGAACGAGGGCCAGGTCTATTTAAATTGCCGCTGGCTTCGGGAAATTGTTGACCAAATGTTGTTGCGTTTTTTTTTTTTTTTTTTCCTTCTTCTTCTTCTTCTATTTTAATTTTGGTTAAACGTCGCTTTCAACAGCATGGTCACATCTGGACGGCGGTGTTACCCTCCATTCGCAGAAAACTCAGAAGCCTACTACCCACATTAACCTCACCCGGCCTGGGCTGGGTCGGAATGCCCGCATCCCGAAGTCTTCACCTCGCCGGACGTTGCTGAACTTCGGTGATCCTACGCGAGAACCGGTGCATTCAATGCGCCATCGAGACTTGATGATGCGTACTTCTGAGAACCACCTTGCATCAGGTCCCGTGCTGAATTTATGGGTTTCAAGTAGGTGGCGGAGGTAGGGGAGAGAAGAGAGAGAGAGAGAGAGAAGAGAAGAAGAGAGAGAGAGAGACAAGGGAGAGAAGAGAGAGAGAGAAAGAGAGAGAGAGAAAGAGAGAGAGACAGGGAGAGAGAAAGAAACAGAGAGAGAGAGGGAGAGAGCAGATTCCTGCAAAGGCTGGCTACTGTTATTGCGAAGCACATAAATTCAGGACCCGAAAATAATAATATACTTCCTGTGCATAATTTCAGCTTCGGGACAGTTCGGGTGTTTGCAGAGAGGGAACTTTTGAGGGTCGAGATCTTTTGTGTTGTTTTTAGGAGCGGGGGTGACCCCTTCCAAATTTTCACTAAATTTTCTCAATTTTGTTGATATGTAGAGGGTTGGTTATTCATTCAACTTTGTTATTTAACCATGGGCATGGCATAGGGTGTGATTTATGATTCGTATCAAAGGAACAATCTTGAAATAAAGGTACTGAAATTGAACCAAATAATCATAATGAACCACACGGTCCAAAGTTTTGACCTTTAAACAAAGGATACTTGTTTGCAGGAATAAGTACATGATTTAGATGCATTTAGCTTTCATAGTAGGGTGTTTTGATTCGGGCATCGAATTATTTTCGTTGAATTCGTTATTCCAAGAGATTATGAGTTAGCGTGTGTGATGCTTATTCCGTGAGTTTGGTACAGATAATACGTAGAATAATAAAATTATAATACTTTTTCTCCATTTTTAAACAATTAAACGAATTATACATTTTTTATTTATATTTTATATTTGTTCAAAACTGGATTAGACCCATCAAACACAATGAGACAGTTTGAACGACCTGTATAATGACAAAGTTATCGAAAAAAAAATATAAAAATATTTTTTATATAATGAATATGTAAATTTAAATTTTATCACAAGAAAAAAAAACACTGGCAATTATGGACACAATACTTACTCGTGATTGTTTCACATTGTAAACACGTGCCAATGTTGAGATTTTATACAAAATTACTTGTATCTCCAAAACGACTGAATATGGTAGAATATCGTTCTTTCTACATTCTAGACTCTACAAAAAATTCTGTATCGGCAAGTCGAAGTTTTTATTTTTTTAATTTTTTGTCCAAAATTTTGGATTTTCTTAAATATTAGAGTTAAATTATAATTAATTTAAATAAAAAAAACATAAATAGCCTATGTATAACAATTATATGCATAAACGTACAAAATTTCATCAAAATCGGGTGTACCGTTCACGAGATATAAGCGTTTAAGTAAAAAGTTAGTGGTCAGGCGCATGGTCTCTTTCACCCAAAACCGCTTGTACGAATTCGATGAATGTCTCCTAGATGTGTGCAAAATTTCATCAAAATCCGTCGAGTAGTTTCCGAGATTTGCGCGTTACAAGGAATCGTTTTAACAGACCGATATATCTTGATTTGTGTGCCATAATAATAATAATGGACAGACCGACAGACGGACACAAAACCAAATTTGCTTAGGAGGTTATGAAACGTCCAGCAATATGTAAAAATTGAAATCGGAGCAAAAAAATATTTTTTTTTACAAAAACGAACACAATACTTCCGATTTCTAATATTAGAAGTAAAATTCTCGGAAGTAAAATTAAATAGAAAAAAACATAAACCATAATAGCCTGGTAATGGTTCTAAGAATATAGACGCATATACATTTGTATGAATGCATGTATGATTTTATTTGTGACTAGCCGTTTGCCCGTGCTTTGCAACGGGACTAAATTTCAAATTTACTAAGGCATGGCCGTACTGCTGGACAGCAATGCCTTTTTGACCTTTTTATAATTTTTCTGTACAAAGCGATAATGGATTTGGGGGGTCAATTCTGGGACATTTTTCGCTATCTCTTACCATTTTGGCTAAACAACTCCGGACAAACAAACAAACATAGGTAGTCCTTTTTTCTGTTTTATACAGGGTGTCCCACCAAACTTGGACACCTCAAATTACTCGGCCCCTGAAAGAGTTTTTGAAAAATAAAAAATCCTAGGGTACATGGTCTAATTATGCGGTTTTCAGTCGTGAAATTTTTTTTATACAGGGTGGTTCAAAAGTCAGAAATTGAGGTGTAACTTTCGATTTTTAAATGGATCGACCTGAATTTTATTTGATAATTTTACTTCTAAATGGTTCCTGAGTACTTTTTTAAACAAAAATTTTACATACAGGGTGGTTTTTTTTCGACCAATTTTTTTTCTAAATCTCGAATAACTCAAGTTTGTTTAATTTTTTCGATAACAAGAATACAGAGTGTTTGTGTAATGAAAACACGCACTTTCAATTGGCATCAACATTTTTTATACAGGGTGGTTCACAAGTGAAATAATGACTTGATTTTTTTTAAAACTGAGTTTTTTTAATTTTTTATTTGGGATTAATAATTCTAACCTAATTTTACACATTTTTTGTTAGTCATATCGAAAAACAAAACTAAAGTGTTGTACAGGGTGAGACATAATTTTTTTGTGACACCCTGTATATGGGCAGTCAAAGAGACGTAAAATTAAATATAAAAACTAAATGTGCAAGAAAAACTTTGATTTTTAATGATATCAAAAAGTTATGGTGTTTTAATTAATATTGTCGCATGGAAAAAAAATAGGAAAAAAAATCAAGTCATTAGCTGGCCATACACGGACGTTCTTTCCTCTCGAAAATCATGGCTCGTAATCAATTCATCTTGAAAATCACGTGTGTGAGTGGGCGCTGAGACGCGCCATGAAAAAACGGGGAGTTATTTTGCACACGATTCGTGGAATGATCTTTTTGAGAATCATCTGTGTTAGTGGATGTTCGTACTGGAGGGGAAATGAGAGGGGATTTACCCCGAGCCCGCGCCAGTAGTTCACTGCTTCGCCGACCTCAGTGGTTAAGAGCATTGGTTACTGACCCGGAGGTCGCGGGTTCGAATCCCGGCCGGAGCGGAAATTTCTGACCGAAATGTTCCGTTTCCGGAATGGCATGGATGTAAAGGTAAAGTGCCCTGAAGTAATGCGAAAGCGGTTCCGAGGCACACTTAACTTTTTTTTTTTTTTTAAAGAAAAAAAAAAGTTCACTGCTTCGATAGTTGCTCACGTTGCTTCGATCATCTTGTGTTTCTTGTGTGTCTTGTGTCATACTACTTCGTTATGACGGACATTCGCCATACAACGAAAGAATTCATGACCAAATTCATTTCAATATACCGGGAGCATCCAGCTCTTTGGAAAACAAAGTCCAAAGAGTATGTAAACCGCAATTTAAAGAATGTTGGGTACGATGCGCTTATCGAGCTGTATAAAAAGGTAGACCCGGATGCTGCTCGCGACTTGGTTTCTGGTATGATGCGACCCAAAGCTTGAGCAGATATACCAGTACTGTATTTAAGGTCTTCGTAAGATCGCCCTGTAGCCAGGAAGCGAAGAGTGGCGATGAGTCTTTCTTCAGCAGGTATGCTTTGTCGCATCGTAGTATCTTGATTCGTCAAGAAAGGTCGCAGGGTCGTCATTAGGTCGTCAAAACAGGCTGAATCCATCCGCAAATAATTTTTGAAATCCTCGGGATTGTTATCTCTTAGTTCCCTCAACAAGCCCGTGTGACCATACTTTTCGCGGTCAGCCAACCACTTTTTCTGCCAAACTTCTCTCTTTTTCCGGGTCTTCTTTCCCAAAACTACCGTACTTTGACATAAGAGGGCGCACGCCAGTATGAATTCCTTCTTTTTTCGGCCTTGAATACTCATTTTATCCGCAGCTTACGCTCTCAACACCAGCAAGAAAGAACTCCAACATCAGACTGAAAATCCTCTCGATTTTCCTTCGATCCTGTACGAATTTCAAACATGACAACGCTCCAGGATAAACGCCACGATAAATGAGGGGGTTTCCCCACTAACTAACGCTTTTTCCTCTCAAATGATAACGCGCCAGTCGATCATTTGCCAAATCCTTTCGTCTCAAAATTTTTCAAGAGTTCGGCCCAGTTTTCCCTTCCCGCTCTTTCCTACCACGAATCCCTTCCCGAACCCTCTGCCGTATCCACGAGCCACGATTTACCAAGGGAACAAACTTTTCGCATTTTGTTCACCACACTTTCCCTTCCCGTTCTTTCCTTCCCCGTTTTCCTTCGGCGTTTCCACACTCCGCGATTTTCGAGAGGAAAGAACGTCCGTGTATGGCCAGCTATTATTTCACTTGTGAACCACCCTGTATAAAAAAATTTGATGCCAATTGAAAGTGCGTGTTTTCATTGCACAAACACTTTGTATTCTTGTTATCGAAAAAATTAAACAAACTTGAGTTATTCGAGATTTAGAAAAAAAATTGGTCGAAAAAAAACCACCCTGTATGTAAAATTTTTGTTTAAAAAAATACTCAGGAATCATTTAGAAGTAAAATTATCAAATAAAATTCAGGTCGATCCATTTAAAAATCGAAAGTTGACACCTCAATTTCTGACTTTTGAAGCACCCTGTATAAAAAAAATTTCATGACTGAAACCGCATAATTAGACCATGTACCCTAAGATTTTTTATTTTTCAAAAACTCTTTCAGGGGCCGAGTAATTTGAGGTGTCCAAGTTTGGTGGGACACCCTGTATACAGTATGTTTCAGAAAAGGTGGCCACCCCCTCGTAACTTTTGAACGCGACGGAATTTTTCAATTCTGTAAAGTCCTAAGTATAGGAAGTGCCCTATGGCCCATCCTATGGTCATATTTATTTTTGGCCCCGGTCGGCCCTTCCGGCTTTTAGGCCATATTTTTTCATTTTTCTCGCGAATTTTAAATGGAATGCTATATTTTTTATTCCTGTTAATTAAAGTCCAAGTTAGGCTGAGAATAATGAGCTTTTAAAATTTTCAAAAACCTTATCAGGGGCGGAGCTAGTAGGGTGGAAGGTTCAAAACTGTTACGGGCTTTATTTCAGCGTTAGTTAAATTTTTTAGTACTCTTTTTATTTTCATAGGTTCAAAATATTGTTTTACACCATATGAAAATACAAAAATATTCTTGTTTACATCTAATCAGGGTCATAGTAAGGTTTTTGTAAAAGTACTTTTTTTCTCACGTCAATTTTTCCGTAAATTAATGGTGTTTTCGAAATTGGCATTTTTAGAGGTGAAAGTCTGCTGTGACGTATGTTTTTTATGCTTAAAATCGAAAGAAAACTTAACGGAGAAGCGATTAAGATCATAAAAAAAGCCATTTAACCTGCTAGTTTTTTCACGACAGTGTCCGGTAAAGTGGGTGAATTTCGAAATTATTGGATTTTTTTGTTGAGGAAACACAATTGGCATAGAAAATAAATAATACCTAATAAGGGAATAATACTTCAATAAACATAACTAAATGCGAATATAAATGAAAATTATGAAAATTATATCGCGTTTCAACTGCATGGTCATATCACAACGGGGGTGTTAACCTCCATTAGCAAGAAACTCACGAACCAGCTAAACACATTTATCTCACCCAGCCTGGGTTAGGCCGGAATGCTAGCATCACGAAGTCTTCACCTCGCTGGACGTTGCTTAACTTCGGTGATCCTACAAGAATCGTTGCATTCAAAGCGCCATCGGACTGACTCCAGAATGATTGACAATGTGTTTTTCTACTGACTTTACCAACTTACCAACTAAAATTGTCTCAAGAGGGGACCCCTAGGCCGACTTTAGAAGCAGCATTATCCGAGAATTATTTTTGATACAACTTGAACTTTGAAAAGTAAAAAAAGAGAGAGAAAAAAAATAAAATATATCCGGCGCTGATTTAGAAGAAATAATTTTCATTTATATTCGCATTTAGTTATGTTTATTGAAGTATTATTCCCTTATTAGATATTATTTATTTTCTATGCCAATTGTGTTTCCTCAACAAAAAAATCCAATAATTTCGAAATTCACCCACTTTACCGGACACTGTCGTGAAAAAACTAGCAGGTTAAATGGCTTTTTTTATGATCTTAATCGCTTCTCCGTTAAGTTTTCTTTCGATTTTAAGCATAAAAAACATACGTCATAGCAGACTTTTACCTCTAAAAATGCCAATTTCGAAAACACCATTAATTTACGGAAAAATTGACGTGAGAAAAAAAGTACTTTTACAAAAACCTTACTATGACCCTGATTAGATGTAAAAAAGAATATTTTTGTATTTTCATATGGTGTAAAACAATATTTTGAACCTATGAAAATAAAAAGAGTACTAAAAAATCTAACTAACGCTGAAATACAGCGCGTAACAGTTTTGAACCTTGCACCCTACTAGCTCCGCCCCTGATAAGGTTTTTGAAAATTTTAAAAACTCATTATTCTCAGCCTAACTTGGACTTTAATTAACAGGAATAAAAAATATAGCATTCCATTTAAAATTCGCGAGAAAAATGAAAAAATATGGCCTAAAAGCCGGAAGGGCCGACCGGGGCCAAAAATAAATATGACCACAGGATGGGCCATAGGGCACTTTCTATACTTAGGACTTTACAGAATTGAAAAATTCCGTCGCGTTCAAAAGTTACGAGGGGGTGGCCACCTTTTCTGAAACATACTGTATAGAGATGAAGCACAAGGCCTCTTCACATTTTTTGTGGGTAGCGCAGCATTACTAGAGCCTCCTTCACTTTTCGAATTCTATTACATTAATTTCTTTTTACTCTGGTAATGCCGCCACTGGTCGTCACCTATACAAGTAACTACTCATTTTTCCTCACGAGGCATGAATGAACTCCGAACATCCTAGTACAGAGCAGAAAAATCTCGTTTATTATCTGAGACTTTATTTATAGTAGATCTTCTTCTGTAAAGGTTGGGCACCCATGTTCTAAAGCCATCCCTTTTGTGTCTAATATCTCTTTATCATCCCTTTATCAAGGGCGGTGCTAATGCCAACGGCATTATTTTGTTTTGTTTGATATAAATTTTGTTTTGTTAATTTTAATTTCTATGTATGTATATATTCTATAGTAGTCACTGTGGCAGAGCGAGTTAGCGCGCTAGGCATTGCACACATGGTGCCCTGGGTTCGATTCCCAGCGGGGGAGGATTTTTTCTGCTCTGTACTTGGATGTTCGGGGTCCACTCATACCTCGTGAGGAAAAATGAGTAGCTGCTTTAATGTGAAGCAGCGACTAGTGGCAGAATCTTAGGCAAAAAAATAATACAAGATATTGTAAATTAAAGTGGTAAAGTCCTATGATTCTGCGCTACCCACTAAAATTGTGACATAATAACACAAAGAAAAAGCATTTTTATATTCTATGCTATTTGTAAATAAAACTTGATCCAACATGTTTAATAATAATAATAATATCTCTGATTGCAGAAGAATCCAAGATGGCGGAGAAGGCTCCAGTCCTGGTGTTCATCCACGGCGAGTCATTCTCCTGGAACTCCGGCCACGTCTATGACGGCACCGTGCTGGCTAGCTATGGCTCTCTGGTGGTGGTCACTGTCAACTACCGGCTGGGAATTCTGGGTGAGTCTTTTTTTTGACATTTTCATGTCTTTGCTCTGGCACATAACCAAAATTATGTAACGAAATTATGTGACGAAATTATGTAACAAAATTATGTGACGAAATTATGTAACGAAATATTAAATTATAAAAAGAGAGAAGAGAAAAAGTATGTGTCATGCGCACAATAACGAAATATTAAATTATAAAAAGAGAGAAGAGAAAAAGTATGTGTCATGCGCACAATACGAAATTCGGTCAGTGTCAGTTAAGTTTTAGACCTTGAATAGTAAAGATGAAAATGTCCCAATGGTTGCAGACTCGTATGCAAGCGTTTTTTTTTTTTTTTTTTTTTTTTTTTTTAATTATTATTTTCAAACGCATCATTTATGATGCAATTACATGAAAATTTACAAAGGGGAAAAATAATATAAATATATATCTATGTTTAAAAAATAATTTGTGTAATACTTTTTTTTTGTGTAATACTAGCGGGCTGTCGCTCGCTTTGCGGGCCGAGGCATGGCCGTGAAAGTAAAAAGTCCTTGCCAATGGCAGGTGTTGTGTAGTGGGAATTTCGAAAAATCCCGTCTTATAGCACATATTCTAGACTATAAGACAAAGCTACCTACCAAATTTCAGCTTCCTAGGACTTACCAATTCGGAGAAACAGTGATGATCAGTCAGTCAGTGACTTTGACATTTATATATTAAGATTTTTTTATGAATTTTGGGTAAAGCACCGAGCGTATTGGGCTCTTTGCCATCAAATATCAATATGGATGAGGCGTTTTACCTGTAATAAAAATAGGTATATACATTGCACAGATCTTAAAAAAGAAGTCTTTTTTATATCGACATTAGTTATACATACACACATAGGAAAGTAACCAGAGGAAGAAAAAGTTTGTGTTTTATGTGAAATCGGAAGTATTTTTTCTTAATTTTATGCTGTAAATACTGAACATTACTTTGTCCTCCTAATAAACATCTGTCCTGTAATGTAATGTAATTTTTATTTGTAATATTTTTAATGTTACAAAGAAATAAAGATTTATCATCATCATCATAGGGTGGCGTCATCGTGAACGATGAACGATGGTAGCTAGACAGTGGAGGAATGACTCAGCACTTCCACCACTGTCTTTACAAGGAGGCTAATGATTGACAACAAGGGCCCCCAGAACCTAGCCAATGCTGGTCTACTACCTGTTTCCAGCCAGAATAAAAAAATACTCATGAAAAATTAACTTTCTGTTACAAATAGAAGAAATTTCAAATTTTACAGGCCGAGAATTTTTTCAAAAACATTTTTACTTCAAAATTGAAGACATAAAATATAAATAATGAGAATGTCCGTCATTAGAACTCTTCTGCATACACTTTGTTTAGTTTTTTTGTATCCTTCCATGGCTTTCTATCTTATATTTGTTTTCAATGGTTTTCCAAATAATAAACATTTTTATGATTATCGGATAGCAAACTTGGTAGGGCATTTTGGATTGAAAAAAATCCTTGTAACTGTCCGGATGTCTGGATTTGAGGAGTTTGTTAAAATATAGTTGATCATTGTGTAAGAGTTTAGGTTTATATAAAAAAAAAGACTAATTTATACATAAAAATATATATAATCTGGTGTAAACATCACACGATTCCCCCCCCCCCCTCCCCGAAATATAGGTCTAGCTACGTCACTAGTCAAATATACAGAGACAAGAATGAATGGTCCTGGAAATGATCATCTTTTTCTTTCTCTTGAAAATACTCATCTTTTTCGTTATCCTTTTTAAAACAATAATTTAGTTCTATCTATTCTCTCTCTTTCTCTCTATGTCTCTCTCTCTCTCTTTTTCTCTCTCTCTCCTTCTCTATCTCTCTCGCTCTCTCCCTCTGAATCTCTCTCTTTCTCTATTTCTCTACCTCTCTTTCTCTTTCTCTCTCTCTCTCATCATTATCAACAGTGACCATCTCATTTTTCTCCTGTGCATTATTTTCTTTCTCACCTAAACTTATTTTCATCTCAGCTCTTATCTTCCATACCCCCCCCCCCCCCCTCTTTCACGGCAATGCCTCGCTTGAGTACAATTTACAACAATGGCGCCCTCTCCAACAAAGTGCGAAAACCATCAAGATATTTCACAAAAATTCTCATCATATTCTTTTTTTCTTAGTTATTTTTCTCTCTCTCTCTCTTTCTGTATCTCTCTCTTTTCTTCTCTCCATCCCTCCCTCCCTCCCTCCCTCCCTCTCTCTCTCTCTCTCTCTCTTTCTCTCTCCCTCTTCATCTTTATCTTTCTCTCTGTTCCTTTATCTCTCTCTTTTGCTCTCCCTTTCTCTTTCACTCCTTTTCTCTCTCTCTCTCTCTCCCCCTTTCTATTTCTCTCTGCCTCTTTATCTTTACATTTCTATTCCACTCCTTTTCTCTTTCTCTCCCTCTTTATCTTTCTCTGCCACTCCTTTTCTCTCTCTCTCTTTTTTTCTTTATATCTCTCCCTCTCTTTTCATTTCAATTTTTTTCGGTCTTTATTCGAACTTTATATTTTTCTCCCTACCCTCTCTCTCTCTCACTCTCTCTCTCTCTCTCTCTCTCTCTCTCACTCACTTGGAGAGTGAAAAATTGACCGAAAAATACAATCTCGCTCAAGATAAGAAATTGCAGAAAGAAAATTTTAGCGAGAGAGAGAGAGAAAAGCACACACATTTACCTGATGCTACGATTTTCCAAAGAAAAATAATAATAATAATATAAAATATTATGAAAAGAGAAAGAGAGACATAAATATAAGGTTAACGGAAAAGGGGAGGGAGAGAGAAAAAGAGAGGAACACTTGGGTATTTCTGCTAGTTTTGTATTTGCGAGTATTTCGCAAAATATATTTTTGTTGAGGTTTGCGACAAGAGGAAGAAGTGGTTCAGCCAGCGTCGATGGCATGTTGAATACACCGGTTCCCTTCAGAACACCGAAGTTAAGCGACATCCAGCGAGGTTAAGACTTGGATGGATGACCATTCAAATTCTAATTTTCGTGACGCTGGCTTTTCCCGGCCCCACTCAGGCTGGGTGAGGTCAATGTGAGTAGCAGGTTTGTGAGTTTCCTGCGAATGGAGGGTAAAACCCCCGTCGTGATATGACCATGGCAGTTGAAAGCGACGTTAAACCCCACTTAAAAAAAAAGAAGTGGTTCAAACAAAATTAACTCAGCCAGCGTTGATGGTGTGTTGAACGCACCGGTTCTCGTAGCATCACCGAAGTTAAGTAACGTGATGCTAACATTCCGGCCCTAATCAGGCTGGGTAAGGTTAATGAGGGTAGCAGGTTTGTGAGTTTCCTGCGAGTGGAGGGTAACCCCTGTCGTGATATGACCATGCAGTTGAAAGTGACGTTAAAACAAAATTGAAAAGCAAAAAAAAAAAAAAAAAAACATACTCATTTGAAAAAGCGTCCTTGTTTCGTGTGGAAGAATTCCAACATAACAGGTATATCGATTTCGGTTAAGTTATTCGATTTTGAATAATCACTTAGGAACATTTGACAAGAAGAAGGATTTTATTTATACAAGTACTATAAAAATAAGATGAATAAAAGATCACAGTTTAAAGATAAATACCCGTCGTGATATGACCCTGCAGTTGAAAGCGACGTTAAACCAAAAAAAAAAAAATAATAATAATAATATCGCCTTATTTATACTGCCCGATTAGGACTATACTGCCCAATTAGGCAATATCTGCACAATAATTTTGGTATGCGCAGGTGAGGATGGACGTATGTGAATTCCTCCTCGGTTGATTTTGGGTACACGAGGAGTGTATGGTCAGTTCCTCCGATTAGTGTGGTCAGGTAGATAAACTTTTTCATGTGAATTCCTTCTCTCATTATAGATAAATTTATTTTATTTGAAACGGTTGTCAGACTAAATGTTGTGTTTCGTCAGCCGGCTAGGATAGCTTGGGTGAGATGCTTAGGTCAGGTCCCTCACCCAACCATCCTACCCGACAAACTGAAGTCAGTGATCTATCGTGCAATCTCACCTTGTTAACTTTACCTAATCCTATATAAATACATAATTCCTCTAACAAAAAATTCACTTATGCATCAAATTCCAATAGACAATACTTTCATTTTTATTTATGAATAAAAACAAGAATTTTTAATAAAAAATGAAAAGAGTGTTCTAATTTTTTAGAGGAGGAATTAGCGTATACCTTTAGGATTTCCAATTTCAACATAGGAGCAATTGGTATGAAATCGGAGGAGTTGGGTCCGCCCGTGAGGACTTAGCAATGATACAAACTGGGGTAGTCAGGCAAAACAGAAAAGTGAGAGATTATACTTGTAGCCCATTTCAAAAATCATTCTCACTCTCAAAATCCCTAAATCTCTGTTTCAACAGTTTCAATAATAATAATAATATCGCCTTATTTATACTGCCCGATTAGGACTATTAAGTTCCATTGTTCCAGCAGTAAGCCCAAGACTTATTATTAAGGGGTAAAAATCACCAGAAATAACTATCGCAACTCCTTGGAAGAACAATATAAAGTAGGGAAAAGTGTATCTTTAGCTTTTGTACTATTTCTTTGAGTGGGGCGTTCTTCCTTTTGTAATCTCACGAAGTTGTGTTTTTGGGGAATCTATGATACAAAACTAAATTTCCAAGAAAGTTTCAGCGATTTGCAATTGAAAAAATCATTGCCAGATTTAGTTCTTATAATTATTATTTTCACGATCTTTTTTATTAACACTTATTTTTAACAGTTATAAAGAAAAACACTTAAATTTTATTACAGTTTTCATTCGTAGCTACAGTAAGTAGAAAAGAATATAAATAATCTTGTTTATACAGCCGATGAGGCACAGTTTTTTTTTTTAAGCTTCGTCTGATTCAGTTGAAGTGAAACCGTTTCTTTTCATCCATCTGCACAGCTTGGTCTATTTTAGAAGAACCTTACACTTGTAACGGATTTCGATCTTCAACCAACTTCTCAATCAGTTGACATAATTCAATTTCGTTTTCACAAAAGATGTTGCCAAATCTTCTTCTCCTGTTCTCTTTCGGACTTTTCTGCCACACTGTCGGACATTTCGTCTCATACCGTGATCCATCTCACTCGTCAAACAACGATGAGTCAATGCACTCAAGGCCCCTCGATGTTTCGGATGTACTGAATCATCCAACCACCATTGTCGTGAATTCGCCTGGTGCGAACACGTGGAAGATAACGACAGAGAAAATAAAAACTAATTGTTTGTGGATCTAAAGGGGGGATTCTAAATGTTTTGGTTATAGGTATATTTATTAATTTCACAATGTACTTATATAGTTATGAATTAAACATAGATAATAGGTTTATTAAGGCGAATCAATGTCACTTGGCAAAACTGTTTATCTTACTAGATTATGCACTATTGCAAAAATCAGACTATAATAAAATTACTTTGTATTATATCAAAATGAAAGATTGACTATTTGAATCACTACTATTTAACTTCACTAATTTAATCAAATATCTAAATGTCACTATTGAAACTACTAATGAACTCGGTACTCCTCTAGTCGGAGTCTAAATTACTTGCCACACCTCTAGTCGGTGCAGCTTCTAGGACAACTTGAACTTCCGCCCTCGTCGGCGTCTCAATTGCAACACCTCTCGTCGGCGTCTAGATTGCAACCAACCTTAGGCCTATTTTAAAGTTAAAATGTCTGTCATTTGTTTACAAAAGTTATTAATTAAATATTTTAGACTAGTAATTAAAAACACCTCGCGTTCGCGACATTCCCCCCATAAAAGGAAAAAGAATTATAAGAGAGAAATAAATATCATAATAACCTACAGAATAAAGTACTTATAAACATTGGTTTTATAAACAGCTAAAATAATCTTCTGTAACTTGAAAGTACTTAATATTCATAATTACTTATGATTGCTTGGACTGCTAACATATTTGAAGTACAACAGTAGACTGCATTTTAATTTATCTTTTTTAAACACAAAAATATTGAACATAAATATTTCATGACCTACCTATGAAAAGAAAATTAAACTGCTATCGGATCTCTGAAAATTGGAAAGTTTTAACATAAAAAAATTTAACTTCTTCAGAGGAATAAAAATCAATAAATAACATTTTATAATAATAATAATGATAATGAACAAATGTAAATCTTCAGAAATATTAACTTGTTCCTCAATAACTTTTTAGTCCATTTCCATTGGGTAGAGGGAGCTAACAGGACGAGTAATTATGTTACCATTGGAAACTTGAACATCAACGGTACCTACTTTATTATGACGATTATAGTAGAGTTTCCGTACTATACCATAAGGCCAATTTGATCTTTTTGTTTTACCTTCTCTAATTAAAACAACCTCGCCTAGTTTTGGTTCTACACACGTCACTTTACCCTGACGAAACATGGTAACTTTACGTTTATGTCTCCCTATGGCTAAGCCGTAGTTAGACTGAACGTCTCTAGTATCATTCTTCCATGGGAAATCTACATAATATCTACTATCTTTAAATTGCAGACTAGACCCAAAAGTCTGCAAGGCAAGATCGTCATCTACAATAGAACAATTGTCCTTTATTCCGATGGTTTGCAATTCCCATAACTTACGTACATCATCGGTTGAATCTAAACCTATCTCAGTTCTAGCATACAAAGAAGAAGAAGCGATATTTTGATCTTCTGATATCTTACTTTCTGTGGTGGTTCCACTAAGTACGTATCCAAATACAGTGTTGAACAGATACAAATTATCTTTCACTTTAATTTTCTCTGGCAAGAAAAACTGGGCATAATAATCAACTCCTAAGAGTATGTCAAACTGCATTTCAGGATTATCTAATAAGTACCAGTCAGCTAAGCTATAGTTTTCATTTAACTTCCTAATGAACTCTCGGTCACATAATAGTTTATTATCAGCACTAACTATTGTAGGTACTACCAATAATTTCAGCTCAAAATTTGAATCACTTGTAACCATGTCTAGAGACACTTCTGGAGCTTTCATGTGCTTGGGTTCTAAAGCCCCAAATGTATAAACATTCATTGGCATTACTTTACCAGTTTCTAATCCCAGTAACTTCTGCAGCCTTTCACTTACGTACGAATGGCTACTAGCTGTATCTAAAATAGCCCGAACTTTAATAGTTTCATTGCTATTCTTGCCTTTTACATGAAGTACAGCAGTTTGCATAAAAACTACAGTATTTACGGCGCATACCGTTGTAGCGGAAAACTCTTGCACATTTTCCTGGCCTGTTAATGCACTATTAGTACTAATATCTACCTTCTTATCACGCACAGAACTAGATCTGGGTGCAGAGTTAGACCTAGGTTTACTTCTAATGAGGTCCCAATTTCTGTATTCTGAATGCTTATCAGGTCCATGACCTTTAGAAAACTTGTCTGGACAAAGTGCCCTATAATGATGTCCAATTTTTCCACAGTGCCAACACTTGGTATAATTTTTACAATCACGAGTAGGATGAGATAAGCTCAGACAAATATAGCAACGCCCATTTAGTTTCTTTTTTCTTTCAATCAGAGTAGAATAAGTCTGGCACTCATCACTAAAGTGATTTCCCTCACAAAAAACACATTTATAATTATTATTACGTCTAACTGTGTTTGGACTAGAATTTTTAATACCACTGTTCTTATGCTGTTGTCTATCTACTATTAATAGAGACTCAGCGGTACAAGGTTTCTTCTCATATCTCATAGGAGTAATGGGTGATTTAAATTGAAACTCACCTGACCTAGCAGTGTTAGACTTTTCCGTGGAGCCTAGAGACTTCATGACATTCTCTACTTTAAGCTCATCTTTCATTTGTTTCCTAATGATCTCTACAGATATATTTTCCCCATTTTTTTTTACTAACTCATATTGGGTGCCTGTAGTCAATTTATTGTACACCACGGAAGCTAAAATTTTGTTCTCTACTACATCTCCTAAATTCTCTAACAACTTCAGTTTTACTTCTAGCTCGGTATAAAACTTGTGAACATCTTCCTTTTTGTTAGAGGGAAGTGTCATTTTCACTATGTCATTGTAAAGTTTATTTGCAACAATGACTTCACTACCATATGCTTCGTGCAATATTTCCTTTGCTAGTTTGTAATTAGCACTGGTCATTTTTACACCATCTAACAATTTAGACGCTTTACCTGTAAGCTGCATTTTGAGGTATTGTAACTTTAGACTATCAGGAATATTTGTCTTACTATCTATGATTTGGACAAAACATTCCCAAAACTCAATGTACCTCTCGGGTTCTGAACCATCAAATTTAATAAGTTCTACCTTTGGCAGAAAACTATAACTGGAGCTGTCCATTGGTTGAGCTCTTTGGACACTAGGATTGGTTAAATCCATCTTCTGAATTCGTAATTCTTCTACCTTAATACGATCTCTGTATTCTAACTCGACTAGCTCAATATCCTTTGCCTGTTTTTCTAGCAAAAACTTACGCTCATTTTCTTCTTGCTCAATATCCTTTGCTTGTTTTTCTAGCAAAAACTTACGCTCATTTTCTTCTTGCTCAATATCCTTTGCCCGGTTTTCTAGCAAAAACTTACGCTCATTTTCTTTTTCTTTGCTTTCCAACTGACGATCAATTCCTAACTTCACGGACTCATAATCAGCTATCCTAGCCTCTACTTCTGAAATCTCCTGTGTCAATCTATCGTGCAGCTCATCGCTAACTGTTGTGTCTAGGCTTTCTAATTCGGACTCATTTTCACTTAGAGCATTTTCTAACAAATCTCTTCTAGTGATATAAAGGGCTAATATCTCTTTAACATAATTAATTTGACTGATTGAGGCTTTCACAACACCTTCAGTGAAAGCAGACCTTTGAATTACGTGTATCTCTGATACAGTAGATTCGACCTTACTAAGTTGATTTTTACTTCTAGTAAAGTTACGTTTTAAAACAGTAACTGAAGCCATTATAATCTAAGATAAGGAAAAAAATAAGGGAGAAAAATATTTCAATATGTTAACTAAAATAAGAATAATCAGGCTAATAAAAATTACATACTTACTAATTCATGGCTAGCTAACTACCTACGTAGTATCTAATAAGTGATTACTCAATTACTATTGACTGTTGTTTTTATGATGCTAAAAAATTGTACCTGGTAACCTATTTCCTACGACAATAGGTACTACTAAATTTAAATAAGTAGGTAAGTAAAGAATCTACATAAATACTTTGTTTGTAGATAAATATAAAAAAGCTACTTACTAACTCAAATTATTAAAGGCTTAAAATACTTTAATCCTAATTGATTAATAATAATATCTAGTTATAAATTGAATTGTCATCATAATAGTTAATAAAATATGGTAACACCTTAAGTGTTTTTTTTTTCTATGACTTAAACACTTAATTAAAAAGGTCTTTAATTAAATTGAATGTTCGATCAAAACAATAAACAAAGGAAAAGTGAGAAGTTTAAAAATAATAATTAGCAACTTATCAGCTGTTTGAAAAGATGTTCTGTGTGCAGCTTCACTTCTCAACCGGGTTGACTAGATTGCCGCTATCCTCTCTCTAGCGCTGCTGTCGCTGTAGCTCTGATTACAAAATGTCCTCCAATGCGCACATGAATATTGAAGGCTGGCGTCCTTGCGTCTGGTAATCCCAGAATCCCTTGCGTGAACTATGCCTTTGACGATACACTGCACCGGGAAGTAGTTCGGTTTCTAACTTCAAAAAATATTGATTTTCCTCGTACTTTTTACGATAAAACTATTGAAATTATGTTTAGATCACTTTATTAAAACTTTGTTATAGAAGTTTATTGTAACCACGCTCTGCTACCAAAATTTTTTTCTGTCGTGAATTCGCCTGGTGCGAACACGTGGAAGATAACGACAGAGAAAATAAAAACTAATTGTTTGTGGATCTAAAGGGGGGATTCTAAATGTTTTGGTTATAGGTATATTTATTAATTTCACAATGTACTTATATAGTTATGAATTAAACATAGATAATAGGTTTATTAAGGCGAATCAATGTCACTTGGCAAAACTGTTTATCTTACTAGATTATGCACTATTGCAAAAATCAGACTATAATAAAATTACTTTGTATTATATCAAAATGAAAGATTGACTATTTGAATCACTACTATTTAACTTCACTAATTTAATCAAATATCTAAATGTCACTATTGAAACTACTAATGAACTCGGTACTCCTCTAGTCGGAGTCTAAATTACTTGCCACACCTCTAGTCGGTGCAGCTTCTAGGACAACTTGAACTTCCGCCCTCGTCGGCGTCTCAATTGCAACACCTCTCGTCGGCGTCTAGATTGCAACCAACCTTAGGCCTATTTTAAAGTTAAAATGTCTGTCATTTGTTTACAAAAGTTATTAATTAAATATTTTAGACTAGTAATTAAAAACACCTCGCGTTCGCGACACACCATGTCAGCCATCAACGCATCTATTGACTTCATCAACACGCACGTCAACGCGCACCATGCTTACGATGACAAGAAACAGGGCTTGCTCAGATTGATTGCCGCCAAGCAAGAAGATAGCCGGACCCGGAGGGGTTTGGTGGTGTTAACGTTTATTTTTCAAACGCAGGACACCGACTGTTACAAGTACGTGAACGAGCGACGTCGGGATTTCGGCGATGAATGGTGCAGTGGCAAAATTCAACATCCTAATACGACAGAAATCGACGACCTGTCCTTGAACACGTGCTTGTCAAGGGTCCTGCTAACAGGGGAAAATGACGACGACTACAAGGTCCTTACCGTCGATTGTACTAAACCGATTGGCCCAGCAAGAATCTAATATTAGAAATCGAAAGTATTGTGTTCGTTTTTGTAAAAAAAAAAAAAAAAAAAAGTTTTTTGCTCCGATTTCATTTTTTTCATATTTCTGGACGTTTCATAACCTCCTGAGCAACTTTGGTTTTGTGTCCGTCTGTCAGTCTGTCCATTATTATTATACAACTCTTTATTAGATACAAAAGGACATTATGTAGGTACATACAAATAATAATTAACAGTGGAAAAATGAAAAAAACAATATATGTATACAATAAAAATGAAAAAGAATAGAAAATATATGAAAACATATGTCCAACTAAAGGGCGGGGTTATTGCCTATGGCAATCTCTTGCACCCAACGTCCATCCGTCGGTCTGTCGGTCCGTCGGAGACGTTCTGTCGATGGTCCCATTTTAACCCGGGATCAGTACACTTCGGTTTTGTAACGTATCAAGTACAGTGTGAGAGATTTCTCTCACACTCACTTTTTTGCTTGTTTGCAACTGAATTGCATCGTGTGTGTACTTTTTTAAGAAAATCTGTTTGTGTAGAAATAAAGTAAACATAATTATGATTCAAACAGTAACAGATTAAATTTTTATTCTATATGTATAGTTAATAATAAAAATAATTAAAAAAAAAACTTAAAAGGAAGATTTCTGGTAATAATATATCTAGTATGTACTCTTGAACAATATGCGAGTCATTCGCGAGGTATGCGACTTCTACTGTCAATGGCTTGATCGGTACTAGAGATAAAAAATCAAAACAATAGGCACAACTTTTCTTATCTCTTCATAGAGGCAATGAATTAACACGAATCCGATAAGATAGTTTTTCAATATACAGGGAGCAAAAATAAAAATGTGAGAGATTTCTCTCACAACTGTACTGATTGCGGGTTAAATTTGTACTAGCGGTTCTGCGTAAAAGAGACCATGCGCCTGACCACTAACTTTTTACTTAAACGCTTTTATCTCGTGATAGGTACACCCAATTTTGATGAAGTTTTGTATGTATATTGATATTATAGTTTTACAGAGGCTTTTTATATATTTTTTTAAATTAAATATAAATTAACTCTAATTTATAAGAAAATCCGAAATTTTGGACAAAAAAGTTAAAAAATAAGGATGACAACTTGCCGATACAGAATTTTTGTGGAATTCAGAATGTGAAAAAAACGGTTTTCTACCATTTAAAACAAATTTGAAGAAAATCGGTTCAGCGGTTTCGGAGATACAAGTGATTTCGTATAAAATCTCAAATTTCGCACGTGTATACAATGTGAAACAATCACGAGGAAGTATTGTGTCCATAATTGGCAGTGTTTTTTTTATTTATAACAAAATATATTTATTACAAAATCCAATGTATTCAAAATTCAACTGACGGTAAAAAGGCTCTAAGGCCGGCCATTCACTGTCAGTTTGGACTGACAACTGACATGCCCACTCACGTTCAGTCGGTTCAGTTAAAACCATCAGTTCTCACAAATCTCACAATGGATTCCGACGACGACATCGCTGTTCTCGGATTATTTTTTGTAATGATCAAGAAAAATAAAAAAAGAAAGCCTAAAAGTTGGTTTGCGGATATCGTCCACGGAAGCTCCAGACTTAATAGATTGTTCACATTTCTTTCTTTCCTTGTTATAGGCTGATTTCAGGCGGTTGATTTTAGCAAGGGCAGACTTTATAGTGGCCTCACTTTCAATTTCAGTTAGTTTTGTTAGGGCCGACCATTATATATCTTTTCCTACCGTCCTTCCTTTATTCAAAATCGATACATAACTCGCGAGCCGCCCGCGCACTCTATATTATTGATACGCGCGAGCCGCCATAGAATCTGGAGAACTGACCTCTGCAACAAGTTCAACACCTACACCTAGTCAGTCTGTCATCATCGTCACCTCGTTATCGCCGAATCTACTTTGAAACTATCGTGAGTGCGATTAATCTATCTCTCAATCTATTATCTTTGTTAACGGTGACGATCGCGAGCAATAAGCTAATCAATACAAAGCCTAAATTCTTGTCCTTCTAACACTGTCTCTACAAGTTTCTTTGCCAATTTTGTAAGAGGAGAAGTATTTAAATTACGGTCTTTATATTCCTCGGAATAAATTTAACCAACCGTAGGCAGAGTGTCAAAGGTTCTAATAATATATTTTCGTCATGGCTGAGTGTTTCTTCAGGTGTTCCTCAAGGTAGTGTTCTTGGTCCCCTCCTTTTTTCTCTCTTCATCAACAGTATAACCTCAAGTATTTCATGTAACTGCCATTTGTATGCCGATGATCTACAGCTCTATATTCATTTTCCTGTCGATGGATATATTGATGCTGTAAATCATTTGAATGCTGATCTAGACAGTCTTCGAGTATGGGTTAATTCTCATGGAATTTTACCCAATCCCAAAAAATTTCAGGCCATTGTAATAGGTTCCTCTTCACTTTTATCTCGTATTGATCTCTCCTTAAGTAGGCTCCATTTTAATAATGTCAGTATACCTTATTCAAATCAAGTTAAAAATCTTGGAATACTCTTTGATTCTACTCTTTCTTGGGTCCCCCATATCAATGCTGTTTCTAAGAAGTGCTATTATTCCTTCCATTCGTTGAAAGCCGTAAGGAGAATTCTGCCATTTGGTGTTCGTAAAATGCTTTGCACCGCATTGATCTTACCTATTCTTGAATATAGTGATGTTCTTTTCACTAACACTACTCAGAAGGTTAAACAAAAAAGCCAAAGATTGCAAAATGCCTGCGTCAGATACATATTTGGTTTACGCAAATATGATCATGTCAGTTTGTGTCGTGAGTCTTTGGGTTGGTTTACTATGCAAGAACGGCGTGACATTCATATTCTTTTGTTATTGTGGCGGGTATTGAACACACAAAATCCTCTTTACCTAGCATCAAAGTTTTCATCACTGTCTCAGCATTCTCATAACACCAGATCTGAGGATGCTGCCCTTCTTACGATTCCAATACACAGGACTAATTTCTTCTCTGGCTCATTTGCTGTACAGGGTGCTAGGTTGTGGAACTCACTTCCCCATGAGGTTAGGGTCTGTGAACGCATGTCTTCCTTTAGGCGTTTACTGATTGAACATTTCAAATCGGTTTGATAATTGAGTACTGGCTCCTTCTTTTCTTCTTCTCTTCTCCCTCCTTCTTTTCTTTTCTTCCTTCTTCTCTTCTTCTGTTTCCTCACGCGGATATAATATATTATATTATATTCTCTCTTTTATATATACCTATATTTATACATTTTTTCCTTTCTTTTTTTTAAAAAATATATGATAACATCAGTAACACTTTACTTCTCGAAATCAAATAAGTGGTAACCGTATGGGTTTGATGGCAGAGATTGCCTCAGGCAATAATCACGCCCTTTGTCAATATTATTCTTGTCAATAAAGAGTTATTATTATTATAATAAACTTTCCAGACACAGGACTCTGATCTTAAAATTGCAATAATTTTTTTAAAAAAAATTCGGTCTTTATTCGAACTTTATATTTTTTCTCCCTACCCTCTCTCTCTCTCTCTCTCTCTCTCTCTCTCTCTCTCTCTCTCTCTCACTCACTTGGAGAGTGAAAAATTGACCGAAAAATACAATCTCGCTCAAGATAAAAAATTTCAGAATGTCCAAGAAAAAAGATAAAGTTGGCGCCGCCTAGTTTGACCCTGTTAGAATGAGTAGTGCCTGTTTCAAGCTCAACCCAGCAACATCAACCTACTCCGCTGAAATGATAGGTATCCTGGAGGCTGTAAAGTACGTCGCCAACTTAAACGAAAATAATATCCTTATATTGACAGACTGCCATAGTGCTGTTCAAAAATTAACAAAAACTTGCCTTAACAGTTCGCTTTCCCATATTCATCTCGAAGTGATCAAAAATTACGCCCTTACCACTTCGACGAAAACAATCAAGATAGCATGGGTGAAAGGCCACGAGGGTGTGAAGGGCAACCAAAAGGCGGACGCCCTAGCTAGACAAGCGGCCCTTCATGGCCAGTTAAAAAAGCTTTCCTTACCTTCAAGTGATATAAAATGTCATACCGAGGAAAATAAAAATTCATTACTAAAGTTATCCAATAAAATTAACGGCAAAGGTCTCTTTTACAAACGAAATTTTGATTTAATTACTAAAAAGCCCTGGTTTACCAAAACAAATTTACCGAGAAAGTTTATAGTGATTTTCAATAGACTAAGGACGAACCATGTCATATGTGCCGATTATCTCTACAAAATAAAATTAAAAGATACCAACATTTGTGAAGTATGCGGCGAGAGAGAAAATATGGAGCATTTGATAATGGTGTGTAAGAGTTTCGACGCTGAGAGGAAGATATTTTTTAAGAAAATTGAAAAAAGAATTATACATCTTATAACTACAAACAACTAATAACTGACGAAAAACTCTACCCAACTATCTATAGGTTTATACTGAAATGTGGAATTAAACCATAGGTCACGTCTATTTTGATTTAAAAATAAACAAACCATAATCATAATTTTCATGAAAGCATAAAACCACAAGCTACGGGTTCGAATCCCTTTCCTAACCCCAATACTTAGGTGCCTATATTATCAATTAAGATATAATTTTTTTTTTTTTACGATTTTATTTTATCCCTAAACTAGTTAGGTATTTTTCATGCTTAATTCAATTAATTCCTTTTTTTACTATTATTTTATTCTATTCTTGTTCTCTTTCATTGATTAACTTTTTTAATATCTGTAAAACACTGTTCTTAAGTTTTTACATGTCTCATTATTATAATAAACGGTGGCTGTATGGACCCTAATTTTGGTCCACTGCCAAAAAACCAAAAAAAAAAAAAAAAAATTGCAGAAAGATAATTTTAGCGAGAGAGAGAGAGAGAGAGAGAGAGAAAGCAAGAGAAAGCACACACATTTACCTGATGCTACGATTTTCCAAAGAAAAATAATAATAATAATATAATATATTATGAAAAGAGAAAGAGAGACAAAAATATACGGTTTACGGAAAAGGGGAGGTAGAGAGAAGAAGAGAGAGGGAGAGAGAAAGAGAGACAGATAGAAAGATAGAGAGAGAGAAAAATAGAGAGGGAGAAAGAGAAAGAAAGATAGATAGAGAGAGGGAGAGAGAGAATTTGAATTTTCAACTTTATTTATAATAATTATTGATACAATATAATTACGTCTAAAGCTAATTGTAACTTATTTAGAGGTAAACTCTCTCATGAATTAAATAAAAAATATAAAATTATAACAATGACAAAGGAAAAATCATAATAATATTGTAACATAATAATACTATGTGATCTTGAGTCAAATAAAGAAAATATCATAGTGAAATTTAATATTTAACATAATAAAACCTATTACTACTTATACTTTAGTTGTCTTGAAAAAAAAAAAAATTTACTCGTCAGTTAGTTTCAAGCATATTTAGAGTATTTTTCTATCATGGCATGTATTACAATATGTTCCTACATTCGTAATATTATTATATTATTAAAATATTATTCATATACCTAATTACCTATTGATTAAAAATGTAAATCTAAGTATAATGTGCGGGTGATATGTTCTAATCTACATTTTGGCGAGATCATCCATGCAGGCCAGAGTTTCAGTTTTGGAATCATTTGTTTTTTTTACCCAGATTTTGCCATGTTTGGCAAAATCTGATAAAAGACCGGACCAAAAAATCCTGACCAGAGTGGACCGGCTCGTTCGTTCGGTCATGGCGTTTGGTTCGAAAAGAAGAAGAAGAAGTGGATGATTTCAAATGCAAAATGTAAACAAACACCGATATCTTTAATGTAAACAAACCAGAGTTTCAAAAATCACTTTTTTTATTCTTCAAATTTTGGTTGACCAGAGCTGACTTTTCGGTCTCGTTCAGGCTTTTCGTTCAATTAAAAAAAAAACGGATTCAACGAGTGTCTTACACCACTCGTTGAATCCAAGTTTAGAGCACTTACCCTGTACAACGATATCCATTCTGTTGTATATCTTACCCTCCTTGATTTTGGTCAGCACATTGCTCCTCATTTCTTCTGTTGTGAATTGGATGACAGGTGAAATATTTTTATCCTCTTTATTATAGAAATCAGGCTTAGAAATTTTGTTGACTCTAAATTGCACAGCATTCTCTGGGAAAGAATAACCTGTCTTGTCTAGTAGCTCCAACACAAACTTCTTCTCATCCACATCAGTGTTCTTGAAGCAAGCGCAGGGTCAACCGCCTGCGCTAATTTCAACCTAACTTAAGTCCCTCACCCAACCATCCTACCCGACAAACTGAAGTCAGTGATCTATCGTGCAATCTCACCTTGTTAACTTTACCTAACCCTATATAAATACATAATTCATCTAACAAAAAATTCACTTATGCATCAAATTCCAATAGACAATAATTTCATTTTTATTTATGAATAAAAATAAAAACAAGAATTTTTAATAAAAAATTAAAAGAGTGTTGTAATTTTTTAGAGGAGGAATTAGCGTATACCTTTAGGATTTCCAATTTCAACATAGGAGCAATTGGTATGAAATCGGAGGAATTGGGGTCCGCCCGTGAGGACTTAGCAATGATACAAACTGGGGTAGTCAGGCAAAACAGAAAAGTGAGAGAATTTACTTGTATAGCCCAGTTCAAAAATCATTCTCACTCTCAAAATCCCTAAATCTCTGTTTCAACAGTTTCAATAATAATAATAATATCGCCTTATTTATACTGCCCGATCAGGACTATTAAGTCCCATTGTTCCAGCAGTAAGCCCAAGACTTATTATTATGGGGTAAAAATCACCAGAAATAACTATCGCAACTCCTTGGAAGAACAATAAAAAGTAGGGAAAAGTGTATCTTTATCTTTTGTACTATTTCTTTGAGTGGGGTGTTCTTTCTTTTTGTAATCTCACGAAGTTGTGTTTTTGGGGTCATTACAAAACGAAATTTCCAAGAAAGTATCAGCGATTTGCAATTGAAAAATTCATTGCCAGATTTAGTTCTTATAATTATTATTTTCACGATCTTTTATATTAACACTTATTTTTAACAGTTATAAAGAAAAACACTTAAATTTTATTACAGTTTTCATTCGTAGCTACAGTAAGTAGAAAAGAATATAAATAATCTTGTTTATACAGCCGATGAGGCACAGTTTTTTTTGAAGCTTCGTCTGATTCAGTTGAAGTGAAACCGTTTCTTTTCATCCACCTGCACAGCTTGGTCTATTTTAGAAGAACCATACACTTGTAACGGATTTCGATCTTCAACCAACTTCTCAATCAATTGACATAATTCAATTTCGTTTTCACAAAAGATGTTGCCAAATCTTCTTCTCCTGTTCTCTTTCGGACTTTTCAGCCACACTGTCGGACATTTCGTCTCATACCGTGATCCATCTCACTCGTCAAACATCGATGAGTCAATGGAATCAGGTCCCCTCCCTGTTTATGATGTACTGCAAGATCCATCCAGCATGGCAGCCATCAACTTAACTATTGACATCATCAACACGCACAATGATTACACTGACAAGAAACAGGGCTTGCTGAGAGTGATTGCCGCCAAGTCAGAAACAAATAAAATCCGGGACCATTTCGTGGTAACGTATATTTTTCAAACCCAGGACACCGACTGTTTCAAGGACGAGAACAGGCACTACTCACATCCGGATTCCGGCGTAGAATCGTGCACAGGCATGATTCATTCCATCGACGACCAACAACAACCTTCGATCGACGACCTGTCCTTGAACACGTGCTTGGCAAGGGTCCTCATACGCCTGTCCGAGGGAAGCCCGACTACTACAAGGTCCTTAACGTCGATTGTACTGAACCGATTGGCAACCAAGAGAAGAAAAGTGAATAAATAACTCTGCTAATAAATAATATTTTTTATATAACAAGATAAATTTATATTTATTACAAAATAAAATGTATTCAAAATTCAACTGACGGTAAAAAGTCTCTAAGGAAAAAGAAGCATTTTCCAATCAACAACTTGTGTTGCCATAGCAACTCAGCATCTCCTACAGTGACGATATCGCTCTCTTAAAATAAATTAAATATCTTGTTAATTATCTGTTTAATCGGTGTTTTTAGAGTTTAAAATTATTGTTAAGAGAAATGTGAATCTCAGATGCTCAAGTCAGTCTACTGTCTACCAAGATGCACACCCGGATACATGCTCAGGCTGGAGATGGGCGTGGCCAAGCTGTCCTTCCATGTTTTCAGGCAGATGGTGGAATGGTGGACTCGACTTCTGGCAATGTCGCAAACTCGATACCCTAAAATCTATTATGACCAACTGAGAGAACAAGATCTTAGGTCCAGCAATGTTCAAAAGTATAGTTGGGTGACAATGTTAAAAATAAAATTGGTACAGTTAGGATTTTCAGATATATGGGAAGCTCAAAGTCTGGAATTATTGAAATCTCGTAAGTTAGATATCTATAGCACACTCTATAATGAACTAATTAATGATGACTGGGCAGAAGAATAATATTTATTTCATACACAAATATTCATGCTGCCCACCTACTGTGGGTTGCTAAAAATCACAGCATAACAATCAGTTTTAAATAAACATTTTTTTCCCTTCTTTTTTTAACTGTAAATGTGTTGTGTCAAAATATAATATATAGTGAATCTTTTAAAATTACATCAGAAATTGTTTGCAGTTCTTTCATGTTCAGGTTGAATTTCTTGAAAAAATTAATCGAGAATTGACTAATTGGTTCTCGCGATCCAAATCATAACCCTCTTATTTCATATGTTCTGTCTGGATATTTCTCATCAAATTACGTTTGAATGCATGGCTCATAGATCCTTTTTTTATCTTGATTTACACTTTTAGCTTGTTCCAAATCATTACTTTCAAACCTGACAGTGGGGTCAATAATATAAGCCTTATCCTCATATTACTGGCCCTGATCCGGTGCTGGCCATACCCAAATGCCTGGTCCGTTTTAGTGCCAGGAAATGGGTCATGGATGAAGCAAATAAAATTTGGAGAAACTCCAGTGGCATGCGACACTCCAAGCTAACACTAGCAGGATACTCCAAGAAACTCACTCAGGAATCTCTGTCACTAAACAGAAATAAACTAAGATTAATAGTGAGCCTACTCACTGGCCACGGACCACTTAGGAAACACTTACACAGATTAGGACTCTCTAGAGGAGAACCAATCGATTGTAGGCTATGTGGTCTGGAAGAAGAAACAGCAACACTCATTCTCTTCGAATGTGAGGCGCTGGATAACAGGAGATTTAGGATTTTCGAATCCAGTAATCTCGAAGATCTCCACAACCAAGAACACCTCATCCAGAGACTGACACTTCTCATGAAGGGAACAGGTTTCTGGACTTAGGGTGTTCAGCATTGGAAAACCACTCTCAACTAAGCCCAGATGGGCCGTCATAGGCACAGAACTGGGAAATAGGATGAGAGATTTTCTCCCTGGTCACAATAGATCTTACTAGGTCGCAGTGTTAATTGTATGGTGTTTCAGCTGAAACCTTGCAACCAGGTTTTATAATAATAATAATAATATCCTCACATTTTGGAAGAGCCAAGATATCACAAAATCTTCTACAGCCAGACTCGTCTTAGCAAAACACTTCCTCGAAGCAGTCGATAAATAATATGCCCATAATTAAACTTAGGACTATAGCACAGTTACGTCTTGCAGGAAAAGTGGTAAAAATATATTTAAATGGTATGATGTATGAGTGGGATCAGAATGAAGTGCGTGCATTGCGTACAAGTTGTGAGCTTGGGCAGCTTGAATCTCTGAATCACTTTTTTAAACAGTGTTCCTCATATGAACGATTTAGGGAAGCTCACTACTTCGCTCCTCTGTATTCAATATTATTATAGTATGCTTTATTAGGAGGACAAAGTACAATGTTAACAGTATTAAATTAAGAAAAAACAAACAAATGACAAAATAGTAAAAAAGAAAATAACACTAATTTCCTACCTAAAAGGCGGGGTTATTGCCTGTGGCAAAATCTTCCACCCAACCCTTGGGCAGATCGGATATAAGTAAAATATTTGGTTATGTGCAGGCAGCTTTGAGGATTCGTTCTTTTATCAGAAACGAATAAATTAATGATAATTATGTTGAGTGGAATAGTAACTTTGTTAGTTTAATTTGTTTTTACTATATTTTTGTTAACAAAATGCAAGGGCCATAAAGTTATTTTTAATATTTACTTCTTTTTTTCTTTCTTATATTAATTATTTTTAAGCTCATCTGAAATTATTCATAGTCTTAATGCCAACCATTGTACCAAAATCTGATTTTATTACAAATAAAACTTCTCTATCTATCTACTCTATCGGTTTTCTTAAACCCTGACTTCTGACCGTACGTATTGATGCAGGGAATTCCTGAGGTATCAAGCTCGCCGGTAGGCGAGCGCTCGTCAAGTAGCGCCAGCCAACCGGCCTATATTAACACGAAACAGAGTTTATATGTATTTTGTTTTATTGTTTTTCGCACACCTCCCGCTAACTTTTATCGATTTTTATTTTAAATTCGTAATTAGACGCGAAAATAGATTGTGTTTCACGAAAGCGCGAGGTTCCTACGATCAGTTAAAGTCGTTTTCTGGCCACGCGTAAAATCTTGAATTTCATGAAATTATTCATACAGGTTTTTTTTTTCAGACCAATTTTCTGTCAAGCGTACAGCAATGTGTGCTTGTCGTGGAAAGACGTGAGCTACGTTTTTTGAATAGGGAATTTTTATCTCTGCATACCTTTTATAGTTTCAAGTATTTATTTTTTATAGGATAGGAGATATAGCCTTCTAAAATAAAAGCGGAAAGTTGCACAGAGCCGCCCCTGGTTATCTTGGAGCTGCGATTCTGGTATTTTTTCGAAAGGCCTTATCATAGGAAAAAATATAAAAATATAACCAAATTATTACACTGGACCAAACTTGAGTTATAGCCTTTCAAAGGAATACTTATTTTGGAGCCCAGAGCCGTCTATTGTTATCTTAGAGATGTATTTCTGGTGTTTTTAGAAGGGTCTAGTCAAAGGGAATGAGATCACTTAATTTCAGATGGTTAAAACAAGTAGAAAAGTCTTTAAAGCCCTCTAAAGGAATATCTATAATGAACCCTGGAGCCACGCCTAGTTATCCCAAGTTGATGACTGAAGGTTCTTTCTAAAGGTCTAATTACGCAGAATTATACTACGATGTAAATAAAAATTTAGAAAAATCAGCGACAGTGTGAGACATAAAAAGAAAAAACTGAATTTAGATTTATGAGAGTAACAAAAAATCTTCGCCTCACATATAACTTAAAATACGATTGGGAATCAATCATCATTGCTTCATCCAAGCTGCCAGCAGACCGTTTTATCAGAGTGGGAACAATAACGTTCTATAACTTTAATCAAAGATTTCTACATCAAGAGGTAAACTAGGTCTATATATTATTAGAAGTGTATAAAATATTGGCCAGTAAGAAGTAAAATATTCATGTAGATCAAAACAATGATAAATTATAATAAAATATTATGTATTGAGCAGTCTCTGTGGTCGTCGACTGGTGTAGGTAAAACACAAAGTTTGCAAGGTGGCCTGGGTTCGAATCCCGGCTAGGTAGATTTTTTTTTTTACTCTGTACTTTGGATGTCCGGTTTTCTCGTGAGAAAAAAAAACAGTAGTTGGTAGTTTGAGTCAACCTCCTATGACCGTTTAATTTCGAACGAAGTGAGTATAGTTCTCGATCAACATTGATTTGTCACAATCTAATTATCCATCTACCTATGTTTGTAACATGATATAAGTTGCATGTTTTGTCCAATCGAGCTGAAATTTTCAGGGTATATTCCATGAATATAAATAATGCTTGCTTATTAATTTATAAATATTAATTGTATATCCAGTATAATTTCTCACTTCTTCTGTTTATATCTACTAGGGTTGCCAGCTCATTTCCAGCCCAAAACGGGACAAGAGACCTAAAACGTCCAAAAAAACGGGATTTTGGATGAAAATACAGGACAAGCCATTTTTAACACCCCCCCCCCCCCCCCCCCCCCCCCCCCCCCCCCCCCCCCCCCCCCCCCCCCCCCCACATCCTGCAATGTTCGGAAGAAAGAAAAAAGCTTTATTTTTAAAAACAACTTTTTACTATTCAGATTTATTTATTACTTCTCATATTTTTGATTAGACTGTATTTTTTTGACAAAATCTTTTTTACCATTGAGATATTGGTAAAATTGGGTACAAGTGATATTGTAGTTGAACATTATTTTTAGTTCAGTTGAAATCATGTCAGCCGAACACCTGTTCCTGATGTCTGTCCATTTCAGGTTCATTTGAGAGAAAACTCTATTTACGTAACAGTTCGAGCTAGGAATGCTCATTACAAATGATACAATTTTGAATACATTTTGCACATTTTGTAAATTTAAATTTTTAAAAATCAACTGCCACTCAATCAGCACGCTACATTAGATCTAGGATCTAGAGGGACGTGACTGAAAGACTGTGATGTAATTGGTTACGAGGAGACTGCATCCTCTCTCTCTCTCTCACTCTCCTGTCTGTACTCTGATTTTAGTATGATATACATACCTACTGTATTGTATCAATTTATTATCACCTAAATTACCAGAGGAGATGGTGAAACTGGGGAAAATACGGGACACGCGTGTCCCGTACGGGACATTTTGAAAAGTGCCCAAAATACGGGACGTCCCGGGAAATACGGGACGTCTGGCAACCCTAATATCTACTGATTATGCTGAAATGACACCATGTTAAGCAACTCGAAGTTATAGGCAAATATATGGGTCAACATTTCTTAGAGCCATAGTAAGAGGCACTTTCGGAACATACAATAATACTCGGCACTTTCATTTCCCTCTTTATTTTGCCAAGATCGAATTTCCATCTACCTACCATGTACGTAGGTACATAATATAATTAAAATTGTATTATAAACATAACCACGAAACCGAGCTGTCCGTTTTTTAACGAGTTCATTACTAATTTTTCAATACAAGGTTAAAACACTAGTTGATTATTAATGAATTAATGTTAATGGATTTTAAGATTAAATAGGTATGAGCACCAATTATCCAATTATCACACCAACCTCATTTTAAAACGATTGTGACCAGTTGATTGTATTTGGTTTTAACGTCATGATTTGAACAAGTAAGGACGGGGGGTTTTACTCTCCATTCGCTGGGAATCATTCCAGGTACCTACATTTACCTCACCCAGCCTGGGTAGGGCTGTGATTCCAGACTCACGTGTTAAGAGAGGAAAAAAAAACATTAGAAAAGTATGCAACAACCGGGAATGGAACTCGATTACTCGAAATGTCTGGACTACGGGCAGTAGTTACAACCATTACGCCACGATGCTGGCCACTGACAGTCTAAATAAAGCATTTATTTGAATCAATACTTTTGTATTTTGAATCGTAAATTACGTAGATCTCATTCAAAATTTACAAATATCTACCTACATATACAGGACATCCATAAAGTCTCACCCAAGCCTGGGTTTCTCGAAAACGACTCAAAATACAAAAAACGCAAAAACCCGTATTTCTTTATTTTTAAGACACCTTTAAAACAATATACCACAAGACACACCATTGTATTTAAGATTTTAAAGCTGGTCCATGTTCAGCCTGACTGGGGCCGTGTAGGCAGATTTTTTTTTTTTTTTTGCTGAAAATTAATCCTCTTAAAAATAAAGGAATATTGGTTTCTTTATTTCTAGAACTAGGTACAGCAGCGAGAGGTACTTAATTGTTCCGATATTATCTATGAATAATATTCAGGCTGTCGGTGTCCTAATATTTTTCTCGTTGTCTCGTAGAAACAAGTCTTCTATTTGAAACTTATTTGTCAAACAATCGGTTTAGGGAAATGTACATTATGTAATTCAGTTTATAAAATAGGAGGTGGAGCTTCTAATCTATTGAAACACTTGAAACTAAAACACCCAACAAATTTTGTGAACCGAGATTCATCTCCTGTAAACGTTCTGAATGCAAAATTGTGAGATTCAGTAAGTTAGTGTACTGAATAATGAAAGAGCCGGTGTTTTTGCACTTGGTTCTTGAGTGATTACTCGAATTCATTATTCCATTTACATCCTCTCTCATAACCTCAAAAACCAAGTACAAAAGTAATTGGATAAATAATCGGTACTTTTAAGTAACCAGTTCCATGAAATACTCGATATCACCCTAATTATTGCCAAAAATAATAAAACGGGGTAGTTTTCTGTTAGTGAACCTCGGTAGTGGGTTTCAAAATTTGAAAAGATCAAAAAAGATTCTGGGCGCTATCTAGTGTCACTCAAATAAGGATCACACCTGTTATCTCAAGATTTCCCCCCTCTTCAGCAAGTACTGTGAAATTTTCTTTCAGCATCTTTTCAATGTTTTTTTTCTATCATTTTTTTCTCCTTGCAATTGTAATTATTTACAGAACAGTACTTGGGTCACAATATAATTTTCGAGCATGCAACTCATTATAACTTTTTTCCTTAAACAAAGTAGTGTCACCTCATTTTTTTCTCCTTGCAATTGTAATTATTTACAGACAGTACTTGGGTCACAATATAATTTTCGAGCATGCAACTCATTATAACTTTTTTCCTTAAACAAAGTAGTGTCACCTCATTTTTTCTCCTTGCAATTGTAATTATTTACAGAACAGTACTTGGGTCACAATATAATTTTCGAGCATGCAACTCATTATAACTTTTTTCCTTAAACAAAGTAGTGTCACCTCACTAGTTCAATATCAACTACCCAACATTTTACATGATAGTCTTATAATATTACTGCGTATCGCAACATCCTTAAATTAAAAGTCTTTTATCTGTTGATTGTTGATTAGTTTTATTTCATCTATCAGAGGAAAATCAATTAAATCAAAAAGTAGTGATATCCCCCAAAAAACACTACGTGTAAAAATAGTCGTCAAGTGTTGGAATGATCAAAAAGAACTGATATCAAAAACGTCAATTTTCTATGTTTGAAGGAATTATTTTTCACGTAATTAGTCTCTTGATAATTCAACCAAAATAATAGCCTCACAACAACAATACACCTTTGAGCAAACTTCGATTTGGTATTTTGAGAATTTAACCAAAAAAAAGCCACACGACAAAACAATGTTCTTGTAAGAACAATGTTGCATAATTACAGAGCCATTGTTCTTACAAGAGCATTGTTTTGTCGTGTGGCTTTTTTTTGGTTAAATTCTCAAAATACCAAATCGAAGTTTGCTCAAAGGTGTATTGTTGTTGTGAGGCTATTATTTTGGTTGAATTATCAAGAGACTAATTACGTGAAAAATAATTCCTTCAAACATAGAAAATTGACGTTTTTGATATCAGTTCTTTTTGATCATTCCAACACTTGACGACTATTTTTACACGTAGTGTTTTTTGGGGGATATAAACATAAACTGCCGACCTCCGTGGCTCAGTGGTTAAGAGCATTGGTTACTGACCCGGAGGTTGCGGGTTTGAATCCCGGCCGGAGCGGAAATAATTCGTTTCCGTCAAAAATGGCATGGTTGTAGAGCGCCCTGAAGTAATGCGAAAGCGGTTTCGGGCCAAACTTACCTGTTTAAAATTAAATATATAAACATAAAGTGGCCAGCCGTCCGAGTTAGAGGATAGTGAAAATTTACTATCCTCTCACCTAGCCATTTTTGCTCCTTGTGTTAGTTAAATTGGCATTTAGATACCTTTTTGTCGCAAAATTCTAGACAACGAATAACACGGCACGAGTGACCATATTAGTAATTGGTAAAAGTGCCTAACCAGAAAAAAAGAGGATAGTGCCAAAGTAACTTGACCTTAAACAATTAAGTATCACTACCTTCATTAAATATCACTACCTTCATAACTTGAAATTACAAAATACAGCCTAACTTGAAATTCCTTCTTCTTCCTCTGGGTCTTCTTCCATTCATTTCTCCTTAAATTATGGTGTGAAGGATTTTGTATTTTTCTTGATGTCTCATGATGTGTGCAAAACACCTCAGTTCTGTGGTTCTCACTGTATTTAGGATTTCCTTGTCTTTTCCCGTTCTTGTTAGAACCTCTTCACTTGCGATATGTTCTGTGTAGCTGATCTTGTGCATTTTTCTGTAAGTCCACATTTCAAATGGTTCCGATCGTTTATTTGAATACATGGACGCAGTCCAACTGTCCACGGTAGGGTCCAACACATGCTAACGCACTCAGGATCCTACTGAAACTTTGTGATTATAAGAGAAGAAGATGATTATATGTAAATAAATATATTTCAAGTATTTGTAGAAAAAAAAAAAAAAAAAAACTATTTTACAGGTTTTAAGAAAACTGTAAACTGGCTCTGAAGACAGAGATTGCCTCAGGCAATAATCACGCCCCTTGTCAATTATTATTCTTGTCAATAAAGAGTTATGATTCTTGTTAATAAAGAGTTGCTAAATTTAGTTCTTATATTATTTTCACGATCTTTTATATTAACACGTATTATTTTACAGTTAATAAGAAAAACAGTTAAATTTTATTTCAGGTTTTCTTTGTAGCTACATTAAAAAAGAATATTAATGACCTTGTTTATACTGGTAAGTCTATACATATTTATATATATGTATAGTTCTTAATTTGACCAGTACGAGGTTCTTCATAGTTTTCTTCCAAGCTTCGCCTGATGCAGTCGAAGTGAGGTCTATTACGTACCACGTCTACTGCATACATATGCGCTGGTGGTCAAGTGGTCAACGCGCTAGTCTGGTAATCCAGGTAGCGTAGGGATCGAATCCCACCTAGTGCATGAATTTTTCCTCATTAATTTGAGTTTTTGACGACGTAATATTAAGAATCTGAAGGTTAGGTGGTAGAAAATGCTTTGAGAATTAACCTCGCCTGGTGTTTACCTTCCACTTAAGAGTGTTTTTATTATTTTTAGACAGACAGACTGACACAGCTGACACACGGACCAATGGCTTAATTTTTTCCCTCTGCGACCCTATAACTGAATATCGAAAAATTTGGGCAATTCATTTCCTTTGGGCGACTCCATCCCATTACCAAACTCCGTGGCTCAGTGGTTAGGAACATTGGTTTCTGAGCCGGAGGTTGCGGGTTCGAATCCAGGCCGGACTGGAAAATTTTGACCGAGTTTTCCGTTTCCGGAATGGCATGGATGTAAAAGTAGAGATCCCTAAAGTAATGCTAAAGCGGGACACAATTAACTTTCTTTTCTATAAGTTAAGAAGAGTGAAGATGATTGGTAAAGTTAATGGTTAACGGCCAATTGCTGTATTTTATGATTATAAAGAAAATAAGAACAGGATAGTACAGATCTCCATGACACGTTGACCTCATGCACCAGTTTGTCACTGAAGTGATGCAACGCCCAGCGAGGATAGGACTTGAATGGGTGACCATTCGAATTCAAACCCTTTTGATGGTGGCTATTACTCTCGCAACGCAGGCTGGGTGGAGTTAAGAGAACATTACGAGTTCTCCAAGTCAATAACAATAGATACCATGTGGCATTTCATATTCCACAATTTTATTATATGTATGTAGTTGAACTTCTATGGACACCATAGTGTCCATAAATAAACATACCTTTCCATAGAAAGGTATGTTTATTTATTTTTATGTATTTATTCACACTATATTAATAGAACATATTATATACAACACAAATAATTATAAAATACAATATAATAGAAAGAAAAAAAAATAATAAAGAAAAAAAAAAATATTTACATAATATATGTCCTAACTAAAGGGCGGGGTTATTGCCTTTGGCAATCTCTTCCTTCCAACCCTTATGTTTAAGTTTCTCTTCATTTTGTTAACCTTCATGTTATTATTATTATTATTATTATTATGGTATAGTATACAACGCAAGAAAATAAATTTATTATTATTATTACTCTCCTTCATCGTCAACTTGTTCTCCCCCCCCCCCCCCCCTCCCTTTCAATTCCACTCAGGTCAAACTTCGTACAATTTATATCTTTTCTCTTCGTAATTTTTCGGCGAAGATATGAAATTTCATTATGATATTTTCTTACCCGTGAAAAACTTGGGATCAAGAAATGGAAATGGAGGAAAATGAAGTGGAAGAGAGAGAATTTTCAAGCAGGATCGAAAGGAAGAGAGAAATCTAGGGAGGGAGAGATATCTAGAGAACGACAGTGGGAGATAGATATGAAAAGGTATAGAGAGGGAATAGGAGAGAGAAATTTAGAGGTAGGGAGTAAGAAAGATAGAGAGAGTAAGTGGGAGATAGATATGAAGAGGGAATAGGAGAGAGGAAGTTAGAGGTAGGGAGGAAAGAAGATAGAGAGTGAGTAAGTGGGAGATAGATATGAAGAGGGAATATTAGAGAGGAAGTTAGAGGTAGGGAGGAAAGAAGATAGAGAGTGAGTCAGTGGGAGATAGATATGAAGATGGGTAGAGAGGGAATAGGAGAGAGAAAGTTAGAGATAGGGAGTAAGGAAGATAGAGAGAAAGTAGGTGGGAGATAGATTTGGAGAGGGGTAGAGAGGGAATAGGAGAGAGAAAGTTAGAGATAGGGAGGAAGGAAGATAGAGAGAGAGTAAGTGGGAGATAGATATGAAGAGGGGTAGAGAGGGAATAGGAGAGAGAAAGTTAGAGATAGGGAGGAAGAAAGGTGAGAAAGAGTAAGTGGGAGATAGATATGTAGAGAAATAGAGAGGGAATAGGAGAGAGAAAGTTAGAGATAGGGAGTAAGGAAGATAGAGAGAAAGTAGGTGGGAGATAGATATGGAGAGGGGTAGAGAGGGAATAGGAGAGAGAAAGTTAGAGATAGGGAGGAAGGAAGATAGAGAGAGAGTAAGTGGGAGATAGATATGGAGAGGGATAGAGAGGGAATAGGAGAGAGAAAGTTAGAGATAGAGAGGAAGAAAGGTGAGAAAGAGAGAGAGAGAGAGGAAGACCGAGACAGAAAAGAGAGAGAAAATTTGAGATAGAACGTAAGTAAGATAGAAAGGAAAGTTAAAGTAAAATAATTATGAAGAGGGTTAGAGAGGGAATGAGAGAAAATGTTAGAGATAGAAAGAGAGATAAAAAGAACTAAAGATACAGGACGATGAAGAAATGGAGACAGAAAAATAGAAAAAGAGTAAGATATGAATAAGGAAAAGAGAGGCGGTGGTAGAGGTAGAGAAAGAGAGAGAAGGATTGATAATGAGATGTGGGAGAAGGAGGAGAAGAGAGAATAAAATATAATTTAAGAAGTATGAAAGAAGAAATCTGAGAAAAAGTAAAAGTTTATGAATATGACCTTTTTTTCTTTCTCACACATAGATTTCTCTCTCTCCCTCTCCCTCTGTCTCTCTTTCTTTTTCATATCTTATCTATCCAACTCTTTCTATTTCTCACTTCCTATGATTTTTTTTTTCTCTCGTAAATATCGGTTTTAAATTTTTGCAGCTTTCACGCTTGCTTAAAATTTCATCTCACGTTTAGAAATCTATCGCTCATTTTTTCTTCTCCAAACTTTCATCTCAATTCCTCTATCTCTCTCTCCTTTTATTCTCTCTTTTCTTCCTATTTATCGTTTTAAGGTACTTTGCTTATAGGAGATGTATTTTATGTATAATCCATTTTTTTTATACATATAACGAAAATATTTTGAATTATGCTTTTTGCTTTTTTTTAATACTTTTTTTTTTCTTGTATCTGTTCTCCTTGTTTCTCATGCCTCTCTTTCTATTTTTAATAATCTCTTTCTCTTGCTTTCTCTCTCGTTTTTTTTTCTCTCTCTCTCCCTCCCTCCCTGTCCTCTCTCTCTTTCTTTCTCTCTCTCTCTCCCTCTCTCTCCTCTCTCTATCTCTCTCTCCCTCCCCTCCTTCTCTATCCTCTCTCTTTCTTTCTTTCTCTCTCTCTTTCTCTCTCTCCCTCTCTATCTCTTTCTTTCTTTCTCTCTCCCCATATCTCTACCTCTCACGCCACCTTTCTCATCTATTTCTGAATTCTCTCTCTTTTTTCCTTCTCTTTTTCCTCCTTATCTAATGCATTTCACTGCTGGTCCCTCATCTTTTTCTCCCAATTTATCCGGGGATAAATTTCGTAAAATATCGCGAGTAAAAGCTCGAGTAATACGATATTTTTTATCGCTAACCACTAGCTGTGTTGCTGCATAAAAGCTGGAAATATCGTGTTTTTCTCTCGAGTTTATTTTTAGGGATAGGTGTGGTTAAGGAGTAAAAAATTACGTCTCGAATAACTTCGATGTTAAAAAGACTTTACGTGTTAAAATAATCTTTGAAGCTGCAACCTTATAAGAGCGCCATTTCAGCTGGGAAAGCTCTTGAGCAATTCTACCCAGCGTCGATGGCGCGTTGAATGCACCGGGTCTTGTAGGTTCAACGAAGTTAAGCAACGTCCAGGTGAAGACTTTGTGATGCTGGCATTCCGGCCCAACCCAGGCTGGGTGAGGTTAATGTTGGTAGCAGGTTTGTGAGTTTCCTGTGAATGGAGGATAACATCCCGTCGTGATATGAGCAATGAGCATGCAGTTGAAAGCAACGTATAATCCAAATTAAAAAGGGTATGTTTAAAATTCATCACAATTATAATAGATCTTATCAAGCAGCCTCAGTGGCGTAACGGTTGTGACGGCTGCCCGTAGTCCAGAGATCCCGAGTTCGATCCCCGGTTGGAGCAGACCCGGTTCGAGAAAAAAAATCTCTTTCCTCCAAACACGTGAGGCTGGCATTTCCGGCCCTACCCAGGCTGGATGAGGTTAATGTGGGTAGCTAGTACGATTCCCAGTTTAATGAAAATTTAAGTCTAGAAGGTAAGCTAAAAATCAAATGTCCATAGCACATTGAATACCTAATCAGTTATCTTAAAATCACTAGCAACAAAGCAACAAATAGCGAGGTTAGGTTTTGTTGGGTGCCCACACAAATTCTCACAACCTTTGTGATGCTAATCTATTCCTGAACGGACCCAGGCTAACGTGGTCAATATCTTTGTGCGTTTCAGGCTACAATCTCAACTGACCTTCGATAAAAAACGGGTTAAGCAGTAAAAAAAGAGAGTCCTCTGAATATTAAAGAAAAAAATCTGGAAAAAGAATCTGAAAAAGCTATAAGTAAAAAGCACAAAATCCCACGAAAAGAAATATGTGTTCACGAAATCAAGTCGAAAAAAAATATTGTAGCTACAGTCGAACCTGGATAAAGAGAACTTGGATAAAGAGGAAACCCCTATAAAAAGGAAGGAAATCGTGGCCCCTTCATTTTTTGACCAAAAACCTGGTTAAACAGGAAATTCGAGCCTCTATAAAGAGGAATAGTATGTTTTTTCGGAAACTCGTCGCCCCGCGGTTGGGAGCCTCTATAAAGAGGAAAACTGTTTCATCTGAACCTCTGTAAAGAGGAATTTGGATCGAGCGAGCCTCTATAAACAGGAAAACCATTTCGCCAAACTTCTTTAAACAGGACTTTGTTGTGACTTGTTTAATCTTGCACACAATGTGTCGCTTATGAAATTAATTCTCACTCCTTTTTTTATCAGTCAGCTTTAGTTTCAGTACCTACCTTCAGTTCTTATTTGTTACTTGAGAGACTATAGTTTTCAATCATGTCTGGTAAAAAAGTTCCACATAAAACTCGAAGCATGAAAGAAAAGCTGGAGATCATCGCCAAATATGAAGACGGGGCAACACCAAAGCAACTGATTGAGTTCTATGGCATGTCGTCAACATCCCTCTACAATCTCATAAAAGCAAGGGACACGATAAAACTCAAGAATGCTGAAGGACATGGTGAGGTGAAGAGAAAGCGGCAGTCTGAACATCCAGCCATTGATAGAAGTCTTGTTGAATTTGTCAAGCAAACCCTAGACAAGAATGTACCAATTGATGGTCCTTTGCTTAAAGCAAAAGCAAAGATGTTTGCCGAATCATTGGGGATTACTGATTTTCAAGCCAGCAATGGATGGCTCGACGGATTTAAGAAGAGAAATGGCATTTCGTTCAAGAAAGTAGCGGGTGAATGTAAATCAGTTGATAAAATTTCGCAGCTTGAAGAATCGAACCCCAGCACTGTGATTTAAAAAACAACCATGTAAACCACTAACCGTAGGACAATATTCCTCTCGACCTGTATTTTAATGAACCTCTAGAAGCAGGAAAACGAAATTTGGAACCTCCCTAAAGAGGAAACCTTTTTAAAGAGGAAACCTCTATAAAGAGGAATAGATTGGCGGTCCCTTCAATTCCTGTTTATCCAGGTTCGACTGTATAAAGAACTGGATAACTTTGTCATATTTTCTTTCGTAATTTTTTCTTCTTTATACATTTATTATTATTCTTTTTCTCTTATATATCTTATATTTCTTTTTCTCCTTTTCCATTTTACTCTTCTTTTTCTCGGCTTCTTCTTCGTTTATTCCTTCCTCGTCCATCCCCGCCAAACTTTCTGGGAACCTTTCTTTTGACCCCAAAGCTCATAAACTGCGAGGAATTCCGTCTATCTCATCCATTGATACAAAGTTAACTCGGGTCAGTTGGGAATGTCGTTAAGCGAACGTGGGTCCATGATTTTCGTACGTGGTCAAAAGGGTGACATTTTGGGGTCAAAAAATGTATCCCCTTGTCGTTACTTTATTCCTTTTTTTTACTTCCGATATATTTCTAACATTAGAAATCGAAAATATTGTGTTCTTTTTTTGTTAAAAAAAAATATTTTTTGCTCCGATTTCAAATTTCTTTTTTCTATGTATGCTTGCGGTAATTTGGTCTGGTGCTCAGTATCTATGAAGTATTTTCTTAAATTAGGTTCATACCTAAAAATAAAAACCAAAGAGAGAATGCGGCGACCATATTTCGCACATTGTCCGTTAATCAAGGGCTTGATGAAACATCTGTCCTAACGCAAAATTGATCTTTTTTCAAATAACTATTTTTAGAATATTACTTTAAATTATTATATTTCTAATTTTAAACTAGCACAATAATGAGACCTGGCTAAACCGATAGCTAAAAGGGACCATCAGCATGTAAAAAACAAATATTTGTGGCAATATTTGCCAATAGTTGTGATTCTCAGTTCCCGGCGGGGCAGGAATTTTTCTATTCTATACTCGGATGTTCGGGGTCCACTCATACCTCGTGAGGAAAAATGAGTAGTTGCTTGTATGAGCAACGACCAGTGGCGGCATTACCAGAGTAAAAAGAAATTAATGTAATAGAATTCGAAAAGTACAGGAGGCTCTTTGTAATGTTGTGCTACCCCCAAAAATTGTAAAGAGGCCTTGTGCTTCACCACAAATAAAATTATACATAGTAATATTTATGTTTAATAAATATTCAATAAAGAAAGAAGAAAGAATAGTATTAATATGTGTGGGATCGCGAATATCTTCATAATAAATTTCATTCACAACACAAAAAAGGATAGTAATACACGACATATTGTATATAGTAGGTAGTAGGTATTTGTCGTAAATTATATTTTAAAACTATGTTCTAGCTTTACAAACATTCTTCTTTTTACATGGTTTTCTTTTTGATCTCCGTGTCAACTAAGAGACAAAACTTTGACAGCCTCAAAAATAAGAAACCCTAGAAATAACAATAAAAGAAATCATTTCATCTGTCTCTCTCTTTTCCCAGGGTTTCTCAACCCCAGCCAGGACCACAGGGACCGCATGACGGCCAACTTCGGCCTCCTGGACCAGATCGCGGCCCTCCACTGGATCAAGGAGAACATAGGCGAGTTCGGAGGAGACCCCAACAATATCAGCCTCATGGGCCATGGCACTGGCGCGGCGTGTATCAACTTTCTGATGACGTCACCTGCCGTGCCGGATGGTGAGTGGTTTATAATAATAATATCAGCTTCATGGCACAGGCGTGACCTATATCAACTTCGTGATGACGTCACACAAGCTACTCTTTTTTATCACAAACATGGTATGATAGAACCCCAAACATCCAAGTACAGAACAGAACCAATATTTTCACGCTGGGGATAAAACCCAGGACACCTAACATCTTCATCACACTTCTAATCTGTCATTTCACCTAACATCTTCATCACACTTCTAATCTGTCATTTCACCTATCATCTTCATCACACTTCTAATCTGTCATTTCACCTAACATATTCATCACACTTCTAATCTGTCATTCCACCAAAAATCTTCATCAGACTTCTAATCTGTCATTTCACCTAACATCTTCATCACACTTCTAATCTGTCATTTCACCTAACATATTCATCACACTCCTAATCTGTCATTCCACCCAAAATCTTCATCACACTTCTAATCTGTCATTTCACTTAACATCTTCATCACACTTCTAATCTGTCATTCCACACAAAATCTTCATCACACTTCTAATCTGTCATTTCACCTAAAATCTTCATCACACTTCTAATCTGTCATTTCACCTAACATATTCATCACACTCCTAATCTGTCATTCCACCCAAAATCTTCATCACACTTCTAATCTGTCATTTCACTTAACATCTTCATCACACTTCTAATCTGTCATTTCACCCAACATCTTCATCACACTTCTAATCTATCATTTCACCTAACATCTTCATCACACTTCTAATCTATCATTTCACCTCACATCTTCATCACACTTTTAATCTGTCATTTCACCTACTTTTACCACGAAGGTCGCTTTTCTTCCAAGGACAAACTAAACTAAATAGGAAGATTACGACTTTAAGCTTTCCTTTCCAGTGACAAAGGATAATTTTCAAATTAACCTCATTCTGACGTTCTTGTCAGAAAAGAAACTCTCTTTGTCTAGCATTAGTTCAAGCTCTGTTGCTTCTATTGCGTGTTGCGACATTGCTAGTGGCAGGATTAGAAAGGCAGCATGCAGTATGCTTTAAAATCGTTTTGAAATTTCTTTCAAAATTTGTTTCCTTGTGCTGTTGATGAAAAGTTCAAGCTCTGTTTCTTTGCTTTCTCAATGTGGTATGTTTAAAAAAAGTTATCATATTTCTGTTAATCACTTTCTTGAAATCACAACTATTTAAACTCGCATTACTAAGGGCGGAATTAATAGAAAAATTCTACATCACAAGTATTTGCGAAGCGTCGGTTTTCCCTATCATACACCGTACGCAATCCGTGACTTAGCACCACAGATGTAAATGCTATTAATTCCGCCCTAAATCTACACTGAAACCGGAGTTTGAACCACCGACCTCTAGGTTACAAGTCCGCCGCCTTATCGATCAAGCTACTGAGGTCGGTTTCAAAGTAGTATGCTTTAAAATAATGCCGATAAAAAGTTCAAGCTCTGTTTGTTTGCTTCAACATTCCGGAATTTTTTTCCAAACACCTTTCCCTGTGCTTTTGAGTAAAAGCTAAAACAGAATTACTCAAACCTACCCTAATAAAACTTGTAATAAGCCAGCGTTAAATGCATTTGAATTTGGCATACTGATCAAACCCAGGCTCGGTGAGGTTAATGTGGGTAGTAGGTTTGTGAGTTTCTTGCAAATGGAGGGTAACACCCCTGTCGTGATATAACCATGTAGTTGCAAAACAACGTTAAAACCAAATAATAAGAAAAAATTGTAACACTCGGGACTTGAACTTCTGACCTGCAGAATCACACCTTCTAACTTTTGAGCTACTGAGGTCAGTGAGAAAGCTATGCGATGAAAGAGAGAGAAATAAAAGAGTTTAATATTTTAGGTTGTGAGAAATTCAAGTGGTGAGAGAGAGACAGAAAGAGATAATGAGAGAGAGACAGAACGAGAGAAAGAGAATGAGAAGGACAGAGATAGAGAGAGAGAGAAATTGCTGAAACGATAAATAAATTTTAAACATGGCATTTATCCTTTGTAAACCAAATCCTGGTCAGAGATTCTCAACAAGAATTGTTGCATTCTCCGAATTCAAATTATTGCGGGAAGGAAAATTTTACAAAACAAAATTTTCGGGTCAGATCTCGAGTTACAGTTTCAAATTCTTTGGGTGAGACTTTGAATCAAAACTGAAAGCTGTGGTGGGTTCGGAAAACTTTGGGTATGATAGAAGGGGGAATGGAGGTTGAGGAGGTGTTAGAGGGAGGTGTATGGATGTGGATAGTTTGTTAAAAGTACTTCATTCGATAACCTGGATAAAATAATTAAAATATCGCCTTATTTTTACTGTCCGATTAGGGCTAATAATTCACCGAAGTTAAACAACCGAAAGAAAGGTGAGGACTTCGTGATGCTGATTTTCCGGCCCAACCCTGGCTGGGTGAGGTTAATATGGGTAGCAGATTTGTGACTCTCCTGCAAACGGATTGTAACACCCCCGTAACAAACTAGCTGCCCAAATTAACCCAAGCCAGTATGAGCTGGGCGGGGAATAGGCAGCATCACGAGAGTACTAAATTAAACGGTCACCCATCCAAGTCCTAACCTCGCTGGACGTTGGTAGAACTAAAACTGGTGTATTAACCTCAGCCAGCCTGGGTTGCGCTAAGAATAGCTAGTATCACTAAAGGGTTAGATTTGAGTAAAGCGAGTCTAATTCTCCATCTCTCTCTTTCTAAACCAATCTCCTTTATTCGTCAAAGTTAATCTAGCCCTTTTTTAAACTCCTTTTATGTCTCAATCATTATATCTCTCTCTGCAACCCACCCAATTACTCACTCACTGTATTACTTTTGTCCCCTGCATTCACGATTACTTCCTTATCCGACACAAGTGAAGTATTCTAAAACTCGAAACATACCCAGTAGCTTCTTTTCACAACAATAATAGATCTCAAAGTGGATAGAGTTAACAAAAGAATTTCTTTTGAAATAGAATTGAAAGTGCAGAGAGAGATGAAAAGAGAGGAAGATAAAGAGCTAGAGAGATTAACAGACTGAATGAACTATCTAAACACTTGAAAACTAAAGAGCAGATCATGTAAGAAGAGAGTAGTGAGAGAGAGAGAGGGTGGAGGGAGGGATGTAAATGGAAGAGAAAGATAAAGATATATGGAGAGAGAAGGAATGATAGAACGAGGGAGAGATATAATAAGGGAGAGAGTGTCTAAGATGTAGAGAGGTACATGAAGAGAGAGAGAAAAATAATAAGAGAAAGAAATAGGAATGTAAAAGAGGGAGAAATAGAGAGAAATAATGAATGAGAAGAGAATAGTGAGAGAGAGAGAGAGAGAGAGAGAGAGAGAGAGAGAGAGAGAGAGGGAGGAGAGAGAGAGATGTAATAATATAAAAAACCGAGACATAATTATAATAGGTGATATCAATATAGATACATTACAAGAATCTAGAAATAAACAAAAATATATTGAAACACTATATAATTATGGAATAATGAATACCATTCAAAAACCAACGAGAGAAGAGATTATGAACAACAAATTAACAAGCTCTTGTTTGGACCATATCAATATAAGGACAAAAAAGAAATATAATGCAGCAGTTATTCACGAAAAGATAGCAGACCACTATTTTGTGTATGCAAAAATAAAAAATATGAAAACAAATGAAGGTAATGAAAAAATCGAATTTAATTATATAGAAGACAATAAAGTAAATGAAATTATAAGCTGTTATAATTGGAAGAAGTTAGCAGAAAATGATGATAACATAGAAATATTATACAACAATTTTGTAAAAATATTTCATGATATATATGAGAAAAGTACTAAAAAAGTTGTAATCAAGAAAAAATACAAGGGAAATACATGGATAACAGATAACATTAGAGCAGACATTAAAACAAAAAATAATTTATGGAAAACTTTAAGAAAAAACCCTCAAAATACAGATATAAGAAAACAATTTAATGATATAAGAAATAAACTCAATAACAAGATTACTCAAGCGAAAAGAAAAGAATATGAACTAGAATTTAAAAACTGTAAAGGTGATATGAGAAAAACATGGCAAAGCATTGATAAAATTACCAACAAAAAAAGAATAAATAATGAATCAATAATATTAAATAATTTTAGAAACACAAATTTAGAAATTAAAGAAATTACAAATAATTTCAATGAGAGTTTTAAAAATAACATTATTCAAATCAAAGATAAAAAAGAACATCTAAAATCAGACATTAGTATAGAAGAGAATGAAATAAGATTAGAAAAATTTGATATTCAAATGATAAATGGAATAGAATTGTTTAGAATTATCAAAAGTTTAAAAAACAAAGGACCAGGACATGATACAATACGACCAAAGGAAATTAAAAATAATGCCATTTGGCTAGAAGAAATATTAGTTACAATAATTAATAAAATGATAAAAGAGCAATATATACCTAAAGAATTAAAAAAATCAATTGTAACACCACTATACAAAAAAGGAAACAAAGAAAATTATATAAATTATAGACCCATCACACAATTATCATGTACATATTATAAAAATATTAGAAAAACACATACATTTACAATTATCTAAATTTATTGAAAATAATAACATATTACATGAAAATCAACACGGATTCAGAAACAACAAAAGCACCTCAACATTACTTTACAAATACACAGAAGATTTAAACAATGCATTAAATAAAAATAAATATTGTTTTACGTTATCATTAGATCTGATGAAAGCATATGATACAATCGACCATGACAATATGTTGAATATATTAAAAAGAATGGGTATAACAAAAAATACTGAAATATTTTTTAAAAACTATTTCAAAGAAAGAATTCAAATTGTAAAAGTTGGAAAAATTTCAAGTGAAGAACAAATGATAGATTGTGGATTAATTCAAGGGGCAATATTATCCCCGACATTATTCAACCTATATGTTAAAGATATACATCAAATAGGAATTGAATCTAAAATATTACAATACGCCGATGATACTTTATTATATTACATACACGAAAACAAACAAGAATTATACAATATAATACAGAATGATTTAAATAAAGTTTTAATATGGTTAAACAAAAAAGATATTTTCATAAATTCAGAAAAGACAACAGCTATTCTATATGAAAATCCAAAATCCAAAAAATCTAATAACAACTTAAATTTAAAGATACATAAAAACAAATGTTTAGATTCAGAAATAACTTGCGATTGCACTATCATAAATAATGAAGCAAATATGAAATATTTGGGTATTCAATTCGAACGAAATTTAAAATGGAATAAACACATAGTTAGTATGAAAAATAAATTGAATAATATACTACACAAAATGCATTTTATAAAAAAAATATTGCCACTTAGAATTAAAACATTATTATATAAAACATTATGCGAACCAATTATAAGATATGGAATAGAAACATATGGATTTACAACACAATCAAATTTGAAACAGATTAAATCAATATTGAAAAAAATAATAAAATGCACACTTTATCCAAATACATCAAAAAACAAAAGAAGAGATATTATGAAAAAATATAGAATCCTTAATTTTCAAAATTTACACAAATATGTCATCTTAACAAAATATTATTATGAACAAAACTATAGAAAAATTCTCGAAACACCATACAATACAAGAAATAGACTTTATACAATACCAAAAATTAATAACAACTATGGCAAAACGATGTTCAATCATCAAGTACCAACAATAATAAATGAACTACCAGAAGAACTACGAAATATAGATAATAAGATAAAAATGAAAAGAGAAATACAAAATTATTACCTGGCAAACAACAATGAAATTTAAAAAACCTATTGACTAATACCAACAACAAAGAAAAATAAATAAGAGATAAAAATAGAAGAAAAAAATGTCCCTAAAAGTACAACAGTACTTACAGGGATTCTCATCACTAAAAGAGACGATTTAAGAAATGAAGAAATAAATCTTATAATAATAATAATAATAAAGAGAGAAAGAGTGATACATAGAGAAAGAACGAATAAGAGAAAGATAAAGATAAAGAGAGATACATGAAGAGAGAGAAAAAAAACAACAAAGAAAGAAGAAGGAATCTCAAGGAGGGAGGGAGAAATTGAGAGAGAGAGAGAGAGGTAATGAGAGAAAGAGGGAGGGATATAATAAGGGAGAGGGGATAAATAGAGAGCTGCGATTACAATTTTAAATCTAAGAATATGAAGTGAAGACTATCCAGAATATTTTTTATGAACGCCTGATAATTATACTGATTATGCAATGTACAATGTTAAAATAAAATTGCATAAATTCATTACTCAGTATATTCACCGTGGCCGAATGAGATAGCGCACTAGGAATTGCACGAATTATGACCTGGGTTCCCAGAGGAGTAGGAATTTTTCAGCTCTTTACTTGGACATTCGGGGTCCACTCATACCTCTATGATGTGAGCAGCGTTAAGTAGCGGAATCATAAACAAAAACAACATATTGTATAATTATTAGAGTGGTAAAAATAAGTCCTATGATTCTGCGCTACCCACAAAAATTATGGTATAATAACTCGAAAAAATAATATTATTATTAGAGAAAGAGAAGAGAAGTAGAGAAAATGAGAAACAGAGAAATAAATAAATGTTTGTATACAATAAATTGTGTAGGTATAGAGCAGGGCTGCCCAACCGGTCGATCACGGAGTGATCTTGGGTCAATCACGTTCAGAGAGGTGAGATGACGTTTTAAAAGTCTAGATCTCTAAAGTACAAAATGATTGTGAACGAGGTTTTCTGGTATCTCACCATCTCACACAAGTGAAACTCCGAGATCTCCTTCCTTAACTAATGAGAATTAAAAGGAGGTCTCGTGACTTCTTTAAACTTGAAAATTTGGTTGAATCCATCATTAACCCATTAAAGCCCAGAATGAACTTTGAATCTGTTGAGGGGGGGGGTCGATTGCGTTGATCATCTGAGACTGTATAGTAGATCTTCTTCTGTAAAGGTTAAAGGTTGGGGACCCCTGGTATAGAGCAATAGAAATGGACAGAGAGTTAGAGAGAGCAATGGAAAGAAGAACGAGAGAAGAAAAAATATATCGGTAGAGAAAATGAGAGAGAAGGAGGGAAGGAAAGCAAGGGAAGCGTATTCAGCCACATCAAACACAGGCTGGGCTACAATTCCTGGTCATTTATCATCCCTTAATTTCAGGAAGATGAAGTGAAGAAAGCGAATTTAATATTTATATACATAGATAGAATACTTATAGAAAAAGATGTAGGTCTGTATACAACTACCATGGATATACACTAAGTCACAAATTTAGCGGAACGCATGGGTTTTTTCTCGTATAACGTGTGTATTTCTTGTTGGAAACATTTTTCATATTTTTTCTGATTGTAGAAATTACACAAAAATTGGTACAGAGATAGCAAAGACATAAAAACCAATTTTAAAAATTGAATGAAGTACTTGTCATTGTCGGTTTTTCCCATACAGGGTGTAGAAAAAAAACTGTTTTTCAATGATTTTTTCAAAATTCATTATTTTGGATTAAGAGTAATATTGTCTTGCTTTATGTATTGATTCTCATTCCTTCTTGTCTCAAAAATGTTGAGCCTTGATGGACACGTCATTATTCCTCTGAATCCAAAATAATGAATTTTAAAAAAATCATTGAAAAACAGTTTTTTTTCTACACCCTGTATGGAAAAACCGACAATGACAAGTACTTCATTCAATTTTTAAAATTGGTTTTCATGTCTTTGCTATCTCTGTACCAATTTTTGTGTAATTTCTACAATCAGAAAAAATATGAAAAATGTTTTTGTCCAACAAGAAATACACACGTTATACGAGAAAAAACCTATGCGTTCCGCTAAATTTGTGACTTAGTGTAGTATGTATAGAAATAGGTCTGTTTTTAACTACCTATAGATGGAATAAAAAACGTAAATAGAAAATATACCATTTTAAAAAGAATTCTTAGCAAAGAAAGATGTGAGAAAAAAGACTCGTGTGCCCATCACAAGGCTCTCTCTCTCTCTCTATTAAATTAAAAAACCCATGGTATTAGACATTATAGGCAGAAAAGATTAGGTCGATAAAGAGGTTGGTAGAAGGTATGAAGAGTGTGGGGAAGGAAGATGTCCAAATGAGTTCAAGCGCTGGCCATGGTGACCTGGTATCGATTTCCAGTAGAAGAATATATTATTATTATTATTTTACACTTTATTAGATATAAATGGACATAATGTACAACATAAATAATTTTTTAAATAATGAAAAAAATGGAAACAATGTATACAATAAAATGAAAAAGAATAGAAAAATATATATAAACATATTATGTCCTAACTGAAGGGCGGGGTTCTTGCCTATGGCAATCTCTTCCACCCAACCCTAAATGTAAAGAAATAAAACTATAAATAGTCAAAATAATGGAAGGGCAAAGTATTACCTTCCAACAAGTAAGCCGGAATCCAACATTTTGCTATGCAACCTTGATCATACAGTGTGCTTCATTGATTAGTTGTCTCGGTAGCTCAGTGGCCAAAGCGTTTGACTGGTAATCCAGAAGTCGCATTTCGAAACCCAGTCGGGACATGACAAATTATTATCCTCTCATTGGGGATTTTAACCACATAATAGATAATACTTCTTGGGCTTACTACTGAACTAATGAGACTCCTGAACTATAATATGACCGACCTGCTTCTAGGGTTTCAGATGAAACTCCGTGCAATTAACACTGCAACCTAGTGAGATCTACTGTGACCAGGATATTTCAAATTCAATCTATTTCCACAAAAAACCCCGATCACAAAGCTTCCCATACCTTAACGGTAGTGGAGTAAAAATAAATATAAAGGTTTCGGATTATAAAATTAATTTCCAAATGGAAGGTACAGAATTTTTTGGTCGAAAAGATTTTGTATGATATTCTCTCTGCTCGATTTTCTCGAAAAAATTTCACTCACTGAACCCGAGGTTGTTCACTTTTCAAGCCAAACTTTTCCTTCTACTTAATTTCTTCTCTTTCCTTATCTTCGTTCTACCATTTTTTTGTTCTTCGATCTTCTCTTCGTTCCTTTCTTCATTTTCTTACTCTTAGTTCTTCTCTTCATTCTACCTTTTCTTTTTCTTAGTTCTTCTCTTCATTCTACCTTTTTTTTTTCTTCTCTTCATTATACCTTTTCTCTCTCGCTCTCCTTCTCAATCTATGTTCTCGTCTCTCTCACCTACATTTTTTTTTTTTTTTTTTTTTTTGAATCATAAACAGACTGTATTAGAGTTTAAAAAAACTTTCCACGAGAGATCTACTCTTGATGTACGATTCTTGATTCTTTCGTTTAAAAATAATGAACATTTTCATGTGAGTCAAGATGCATTATGAGGATGGAGGGTGGCCTTTAATTTTTTAATTGTAATGAAAATTCGTGTGATTTCCTGTATCAGAATTTCATATTTCATGTTCACCGGCCTCACTATGTAATCGCTCAAAAACTGACACTTTTGTTTTGGCAACTGTTTGAGTGTGAAAGCTTACATGCCCTATAACATGATTTCTTCTTTTCAAATATTATTGTTATTCTTCTAAGGGTATCTCCTTTATGGGTTTATGTAAAGTTTCGCAAGTAATATACCAATTCAAACAAAACTCTTTGTGAACAAGTCAGTTTAGCGTTTTTCGGAAAAGTTGACAGATTGAGAGTACAACTGAGTGTTGCATCTTGGTTATGATGGATTTGTTGATGTTGAGATCTGTAAGGTGTTTGGACAAAGATTTAGAAACCACTCCAGTTGTTAATATGATGATAGGATGATTTTTTTTTTCTTTTTTTTAATTAACTTTCTTAACTTCTTCTCATTGTTCTTGAAAGTGGAGTTGGTAAAATTTCTTAGTTGGAACAATGCTAAAAAAAAATAATAGTGTCTACTTTCCAAGTTTCTTTTAATTCTGCTTTGAGGTCTTGATATCTTCTTATCTTTTCATTGTAAGTGGATTTGATATTGTGGCTCTTTACTACTGCAGAGTCAATGAGGTGCACTGTTTTTACTTCCGAGAAATTTCTAATATTAGAAATCGGAAGTATTGTGTTCGTTTTTGTAAAAAAAAATATTGTTTTGCTCCGATTTCAATTTTTTTCATATTTCTGGACGTTTCAGAACCTCCTGAGCAAATTTGGTTTTGTGTCCGTCTGTCGGTCCGTCGGTCTGTCGGTCTGTCTGTCGGTCTGTTAAAACGATTCCTTGTAACGCGCAAATCTCGGAAACTACTCGACCGATTTTGATGAAATTTTGCACACATCTAGGAGACATTCTGTAGATGGTCCCATTTTAAATTCATTGAATTCGTACTAGCGGTTCTTGGTGAAAGAGACCATGCGCCTGACCACTAACTTTTTACTTAAACGCTTATATCTCGTGGACGGTACACCCGATTTTGATGAAATTTTGTGTGGTTATGCACATTGTTATTTTACATAGGCTTTTTATACTTATTTTTAAATTAATTATAATTTGACTCTGATATTTAAGAAAATCCGAAATTTTGGACAAAGAAGTCAAAAAATAAGGACCACGACTTGCCGATACAGAATTTTTTGTAGAATCTAGAATGTAGAAAAAACAATATTCTACCATAAAAAACAAATTTGAAGAAAATCGGTTGAGTCGTTTTAGAGATACAAGTAATTTTCTAAAAAAATCTCAAAATTGGCACTTGTTTACAATGTGAAGCAATCACGAGGAAGTATTGTGTCCATAATTGGCATTGTTTTTCTTTTTTGTTCCATTTCATCGTGTCTGGTCGGTTGTGACTTATTGTGCCGTCAGTGTAGAAAGTGCGATTCCAGTAATGTGCATGATCTTTTTCTATGACAGCTTCAGGGTTGTACATATTTCCATTTGCTTTCTTCTTTTGGTGTTGAAATTTTTCGCTTCTATTATTATAATCATATTTACATTATTTTATTTTTTGCTACTGTCAACACTTTAATCAGAATCAAAATTCCGAATAAAACAATGTCTGACAGAAATAATATTATTATTATCAAACAATTTCTATCAAATTTTACGTACATTTTTTAATAGGTACAATGAAATGATATAATTTTGTAATAGTAAACAAAGCCTGATCAAGGGAGATCATAATGCCTTCAGCATTCTCTTCGAATATTGGTGTAAACTATAAGAAATGTGGTTACTTGTTCATTATATTGTAAGTGTTCACAAATTAGTGAGGAGTTCAGTTTCATGGTAGACGACGTGTCAGATTTTGAGCCTTTTTAATTTAAAGAAGGTTTTCGGTTTCATAATTTATAATATATAAAAAAAACTTAAGAATATTAAAGTCTGTATAAAATATCTATATTTTTTTTTTAAATAAATAAGACCTTGTTTAGATTGCTGAAATAAAGAGACTTTTTAGTATCACCTCGGCAGTATATAAATAAGGTAATTTCTATTCTATTTTTTTGCGGTATTATAATTCTAACAACTGCAAAATCGCTCTGTGGGTTTGAAATGAGGAACGGGTGTTGAGAATTGAATAACCTTATATCCAGTTCATTGAGTAAATATACTGATCAACTGATTATACTACTCTGAATTATGTTACAGAGTTAAGAGATCTTAATCTTAAGTTCTCTAGAAACGCTTTTTCGCCACAGTAACCACAGGATATTTTCGCCAAGGAAATTGAATTCCTGTGAATGAAATTCTAGAATTTGCATAATGACATATACTATGTATTTGTATATATTAATATAATATTGTATTCGGTTTGTGTATTATGTGTATGAGAGCTGGTGGATTTTTGTTAGTTTTAGATTCTGAATCTCTCCCTATATCTCAATTGCCTTTATCCCATACGAGGATATGTTGCTACTTGGGTCGGCATTGTTCAACATAAGGTTGAGGTTGGTAGGGTGGAGCACGTTTTACGCCCTTCCTAACACCAACGATTCTATTTGTATTTAACGTCCTAATTAAGACGAGGGTGTTAACCTCCATTCGCTGGGAATCGCACCAGCTACCCCCATTAGCCTCACCCAGCCTAGGTAGGGCCGGAAATGCCAGCCTCACGTTTTTGAGGGAACACAATTTCTTCGAAAATTCCACCCCAACCGGGAATCTAACTCGGGATCTCTGGACTACGGGCAGTAGTCACAACCATTACGCCACGGAGGCTGAATCTCTCCCCGTTCTTCTTTCACTCCCTTTCCACTTACTCTTTCTCTCTCTCTCTCCCTCTCTCTCTCTCCCTCTCTCTCTCTCTATCCCTCTCTCTCTCTCTCTCTATCCCTCTCTCTCTCTCTCTTTCTCTCTCTCTCTCGCTCTCTCTCTCTCTCTCTCTCTCTCTCTGCCTTTATTTCTCTACTGAAAAGATTTTATCAACAAAATCAGATATAGGGGAAATCCGCTAATAATAGCATAGAAGAGAAAGAAAAAGACAGCAAGCATGAGAAATAGAGAAAGAAAAAGGATGATTAACTTTGGTGAGAAAAATAAGGTGGAAATGTTGGGTAGAAGAGATTATTATTATTATAAAACCTGGTTTCAGGGTTTCGTCTGAAACACCATACAATTAACACTGCGACCTAGTAAGATCTATTGTGACCAGGGAGAAAATCTCTCATCCTATTTCCCAGTTCTGTGCCTATGACGGCCCAACTGGGCTTAGTTGAGAGTGGTTGTCCAATGCTTAACGCCCTAAGTCCAGAAACCTGTTCCCTTCATGAGAAGTGTCAGTCTCTGGACGAGGTGTTCTTGGTTATGGAGATCTTGGTTATGGAGAAGAGATTGTCAAAGGCAATAACCCCCCCATTTGGCTAGGACATACGTGTGTTTATATATTTATCTATTTTTTTCTCTATATTATTGTTTATTTTTTTTTATTTTTTTTTTTATTTTTTTTCAATATAAATCCCACCTTGGGCATTTATTGATACATTACAATCTAAATTAAATCTAATAAGCAATTTTATTCTAAAAAGGTTATAGTAAAAAGTAAAATATATGTACATAAACATAAATATTCTTAAGTCTAGTTGAGGTGGTTACATTTTGCGCTGTACCGTTACGAAGTATAAAAGTAATTTATACTAAATCAAATGGTTTCTTCCTCTTTAATCTTCTAACTAGGTCTGAAACATTGAGAAGATGGACGGCCTCAATATTTTCATGTACCTCTAGCCTCTGTTGATGTTTTGAGGCATAAATTTGCATTGTTTCTCTAACTGACTCAACGCCCAAGTCGCGGTGCAGTAAGTTGTTCCTAATGTACCATGGGGCATTGACAATGTCCCTTAGCACTTTGTTCTGAAATCTCTCTATAATGAGTCTGTTGGATGCACTGGTACAGCCCCAAAGCTGGATACCATAGGTCCAAACTGGTTTCAGGACCTGGTTGTATAGTAAAAGTTTATTCTCGATGGGAAGTGGAGAGTAGCGTCCCATTAGCCATTTCATCTTGTTGTACTTCATATCAAGTTGAGTTCTTTTCTTCTTTACGTGTTCTTTCCATTTCAGTTTTGCATCGAGAGTCATTCCCAAGTATTTCGCTTGATTCGAGAAGGGAATGATTTTGTTATTGATGTAAATCGGTATGTAGGGCTGATTTCTGTTGGTAAAATCCACATGAACCGACTTACTATCATTTAGTCTTATTCTCCATTTTGAAGTCCACCTTTGAAATCTGGAGAGGGTTTGGTTGAGTTCTGATGATGTTTCTTCGGTATTATCTCCAACTACCAAAAATGCTGTGTCATCAGCAAATGTGGCAATAGTGTTTTCTTCTTCCTCGGGCATGTCACTTGTGTACAATAGATACAAGACTGGTCCAAGTACGCTTCCTTGGGGAACGCCTGCACATATTTCTTGTAGTTCAGAATATGCATCTTCATGTTTAATTCTAAAATACCGATTTGAGAGGTATGATTCAAGAATTTTGGCAAGTTTTTCTGGCAACATTTTTTTCAACTTGAATTTCAAGCCTTCATGCCATACTTTATCAAAAGCTTTAGTTACATCTAGAAATACTGCGGAGCATACTTTCTTTTCTTCTATTGATTTTTCTATCAGATGAACAAGTCTGTGCACTTGTTCTATGGTAGAATGTTTTGTTCTGAACCCAAACTGATGGTCTGGTATGAGTTTCTTGTCAAAAATGACTGATGTTAAGCGCTTGTATAAAAGTTTTTCGAACAATTTTGATAGCACAGGGAGCAGAGAGATGGGTCTATAAGACTTCAGCTCCTCGGGTTGTTGTCCTGGTTTCTGAATCATGATTACTTCAGCAATTTTCCATAATTGCGGCACATATTGTATCTTGAAAGCTGCGTTTATTATTTGTGTTATCCTAACGCAAGCTTTCCGAGGGAGTTCCTTGAGGACTTGACCTGTTATTAAGTCATATCCAGGGGATTTTTTCGGATTAATTTCTTTATCAATTGTTCTCTGTAGCTCTCTTACTGTTATGCAAGGGATATAGTAATCCTCTTCTTGATAAATTTATCCAACAATGGCACATGGCTATCGATGGAATACATCTCGGCAGAAAAGGGAAGACATATCTTAGTAAAAAAATAACTGAAACTATCAAAAACATACCCAATCATAGTGAGCGAACATTCAAAATCCACACCTTAAATGAACATCAAAATAATGTAACCAATAATAATGAATGTCAAATTAAAGATCCAAAAGTAATAAAAACCCAAACATCACAAAAACAATATGACCCATCACAGAACCGAAATATGAAAACTCAACAAAAAGAATACCACAGCCGAGCATCAAACCACCGCAATAACACATATAACCAACAGCAATATAAACAAAAACATTCTCATCACAGCCATTGGCAACAACAACAAAAAAACTCAACTCCACAAAACATTAATAGAAAACCTAAAAATGATCTGCAATCACTAGAACGGCAACATAAACAATCACAACTACAAAATAACTTTCAAATTAAGCAAAAACAAGATTTACAACAGCGAAAACTAAATAAAGACAATTTACAACACACCATATCAAGAGAAATAGAAAACATAAAACCCAAAACACAATCTCCTTATGTATATTCACATTGGAATCAAGAGATAAGTAATAAACATCAACAACAGCACCACCATAGTCATCAATACCAACAAAAACTGGAGCAACACCAAGAGCAACAACATCAACAGCAGTACCTACAATTACAGCAACAACAACAGCAGCAACAACGCCAGCAACATCAACAAAAACAACATCAACAAAATCAGCATTCACAACCACAACAGAAACTATGTTCTCCACAGCAACAGTGGCAACATTACTTTCAACATACATTCCCAGCAACTCCAACACCACAAAATCAGCAACAAAACAACCTACAAAAACAATACCAATACAAAAATCAACAACAACAATACCTTGAATTTCCAAAACAATGGGAAATACATGAAAACTACAACTATTCAAATTGTTCTAAATGCACCTCATGTGGCTCAAATATTATAGGGAATATAAATAAAGATACTCTACCCTTTGATTTTTTTCAAGCGTACTGACGTGCACAAAATGTGCTGATATAAACTCAAATAGAAATAATACAGTACAAAATACAGTACATTCCAATACAAATAATACAGTTAATGCACACCGCAAGTCCTCATACTCAATACTTTATCAGAATGTGAGGGGCCTCAATACTAAAACAAATTATTGCTATCTAAGCTGTATTGACCAAAATCATGACATTATAATATTAACTGAGACCTGGTTACAGGATAATATATATGATTCAGAGTTTACTGATAATAGATACCAAGTTTTTCGGCAAGATAGAAATCTTGAAGTGACAAATAGATCAAAGGGTGGGGGCATATGCCTAGCCATAAAAAAAGAATATGTTGTAATACCTAAATATGAATGGAATTTCAACTGTCATCAAATTGAAACCATGTGGCTAGACATTAAGCTTAATTTTATGACACTTTTAATATGTGCTGTTTACATTCCACCCCCTGTAACAAATGATACTTTAAATTTATTTTATGATAAATTAGTGGAAATAAGTACAAACTCAAACTATAAAAACATATTACTCTTAGGAGATTTCAATGTCCCATCTTTTTCAGAGGTCAATTTATCTGAGGAAATCGGCACTAAAATTCATATTCAAAAGAATTCAATACTTAATGAGATGTTAAATTTTCTTGAATTAACATCTTATAATACCATCAAAAACACATATAATAAAATACTAGACTTAGTTTTATTTAAACATATGTCCAACAACAATGTAAAGAGGAGTATTGATTTAACAGTTGAGGTAGGAGAACCTTTGGTTGTAGAAGACCCACACCATCCGACCTTGAACATTACTCTATTTTATAAGAAGAATAAATCTAAAGTCAAACCCAATGATAAATCGCCGAAAACAGTTCAAAATTTGAAAAGTACAACACAAACTTTCCAGAACATATATTTTTAAATAAAAAGTTCAACTTCAAAAACGCTAACTGGCCCATATTATACCAAGAAATTAATAATAACACATCCTGGGCAACGGTGTTTGAACAGGAAGACCCAAATAAAGCTTTAGAAGCTTTCTACGCAATCATATTTAGAATCTTTGATAAATATATTCCAATAAAACGTTTTGGCACTTTTAAGAAATATAAAAAAACTTTCCCTAATTGGTGGAGTAAAAATACCGTTGAATTATATCTGAGAAAAGAAAAATCACGAAAAAATCGTAACTCAAATTATCCAGAACTCAAAAAACAATGTAAGAAGCAAATTAAGAAAAACTACAAAGAATACTTAAGAGATCTACAAATAAAACTAAAATCACAGAGTAAAAAGGAATTCTGGAACTTCATCAAGTCCAAGAATAAAAATCTTCCGAAATTGTCCTACAAATCGGGTGGTGTTTTACTCACAAACCCCATCGAAATCAGTAATGCTTTTGCTAAATATTTCAACTCAGTATATATAGACCCTCCCACCAGTTATAACTGGGAAAACTTTATGGGATCAAATACGATAGACCTACAAATGTTTTCTTTTACAGAAAATGACATTTGCAAAGGTATTAAGTCATTGAAGAACAAAAATGAAGGAATGGACAGTATCCCTACCAATATTATAAAAAATTGCTCAGTTACTCTATCAAAAATTTTTCTTGTAATTTTCAATAAATCGCTAGAGAATAAAATATTTCCTACTCTGTTAAAATACACATTAGTGACACCTATACCAAAAAAAGGAAACTCATACGATATCGAGAACAATAGACCCATCTCAGTTTTGACCGTAATATCTAAACTCTTCGAAACCTGTATTTTTGATAAAATCTCATCTTTTGTTTATAGTAAAATATCTCAAAATCAACACGGTTTCATAGAAAATAGGTCCACTGTTACAAATTTAACAAGTTTTCACCATGCAGTTGCAAAAAAACTGTGTAAATCACACAACCAAGTAGATGTTGTATATACAGATATCTTAAAGGCTTATGACAGATTATCGCATGATATTCTTCTTAGAAAAATAGCAGCATATGGTTTCCATCCTAATTTTGTACAAGTTATAGCTTCATATCTCGAGCACCGTGAACATAGAGTACTTTTCCAAAACCATATATCAGATCCATACTATCCTACGTCATCAGTGATTCAAGGTTCAAAGCTGAGTGGCCTATTTTTTGCGATAGTAATAGATGGCATCGGGGAAGCTATACATAGTGCTAATTATTTATTATATGCAGACGATTTCAAACTATTTTATGAAATTAATAATGAATCTGACTGTATGTTATTACAAGAAGATTTAAATTCTGTAAAAGCATGGCTAGAACAACACCAACTCTCTTTTCATCCTGACAAGTGTGAAGTTTTATCTATAACAAGAAAAAAAGCAAAAATCGTATATGAATATAAATTAGGAAATGCTTCATTAAATCGAGTTACAGTCAAAAAAGATCTGGGAGTAAAATTTCAACATAACCTAAAATTTGATAATCATATATTAGACATACTTTCATCCACTACAAAAAATTTAGGTCTAATCATAAGACATTCCCAATTTTTCACAGAAGAAGAAACTATTACAACCCTCTACACAGCACTTGTCAGGAGTAAACTTGAGTATGCCTCGGTCATATGGTCACCATCCACGCAAAATCAAAGGGATACGCTTGAAAGAGTTCAAGCAAAATTTGTACGTTTTCTCTTCAAGAAATTAAATGGTTTCTATCCAGTATACCCCGAAGCCATCTCATACACAGACTTAATGGAACATCTAAATATAGGAACTTTGAATGCACGAAGAAACTATCAGAAAATGATGTATATATATCACGTTTTCAACAATAATATTCAAATTTCTGATATTTCTGAAGACTTGAGTATTAGGGTTCCTTTGTTAAATTTAAGAACTAGAGAAAATCCTGGTTTTTTCTATATTAGTAACCAGCTCTGTGCGCCAGAGGGTCTTAATTCACCATTAATATCTGCTATGTTACTATACAATCAACACTCCTCTAAATTGGACCTTTCAAATAATGTAAATATCTTTAAGAATGAATGTAAGCAACAACTAGGTTTAGAAAATTTTAATATTACCTAGGTTAAGTATTAAGTTCATGTAATTGCAGTGAAACACATTGCGTTTGAACATTAATTAAAAAAAAAAAAAAAAAAAAAAAAAAAAAGATATAGCATATGTGGAAGAGGTTGTTCATTTGAATCTGGTTCGTTAGGATTAAATATTTTTTGATAAATATTTAGCAAATAGTTGACATTTATTATTATTATCACGGATCCATTTACCCTCCGAGTCTCTCAATGGTGGAGATTGATTAATGGGTCTTTTGAGTGGTTTAATGGCTTTCCATAATGAGTAGTCTGAATTTTGATCTGGGGAAAGCTCACTAAGAAAGGTATTAATCGATTCCTTTTTTAAATCTTGTATTTCTTTACGCACCTTTTCTGATAACTTATTGTAAATTGTTTTATGCAGAGGGTAGCGAGTGTTCTGCCACTTCTTCCGTGCTCTCCTTTTTTCTTTTATGAGTGTAACAATTTCTTTGGGGTAATTTATTCCATGAAGTTTCTTGGAAACTTGAGGTGTATTGTCCCACGCAGACTTTTGTATAGCATCAACAAGATCTTCAAGAGCTTGATCGATTTGGTCTTCCGTTTCCAGAGGAGAATTTAAGGTTATTCTCTTTGATAGATTTATTTTGAAGCTGTCCCAATCAGTTCTTTTGTTGACCAGAACTGGATTGTTTGGTTTTGTGATAATATTTTCGCTGATGGTAAGAACAATAGCCGAGTGATCAGAGCACAAGTCAAGATGTTCATCAATCTTCATGTAGTTAGCAGAAATATTTTTGTAGATAAAAAAATCTATTAGATCTGGTATTTTTTGAGGGTCTGTTGGCCAGTAAGTGGGTTTTCCTGTGGATACATAGTCTCCATTATTTTCTTTCAAAGTCTTAAAAAGAATTTTTCCTCTTTCAGTTGTCATGCGAGAGCCCCAATGTAGATGCTTTGCATTGAAATCTCCGCCTATGATGAATCTATTGCCAATTTCTTTGAAAATTTGATTGAGATCATTTTCTGTTAATCTTTTCCCAGGAGGACAGTAGATACTTGCAATTGTTATTGGAGCCTGCATTGTATGGACTGCAATAGACGCCAGTTGTATGCTTTCGGTTTGAAACTTGAGGTCTTCATGATGTTTTAGGTGTTCTTTAATGAATATACCACTACCCCCACGAGCATTATTACTTGGATGGATGGTATGATAAAATGTATAACCCTTTATTTGGCAAAAGTGTTGATCTGTCATGTGTGTTTCACTGATGAGGCACACGTCAATATTATTTAGTTCTAGTATCACTTGGAGCTCATTTTTTCTTGCTATGAGTCCATTAGCATTCCAGGCAAGAATAGATATACTCTTCATGATTTTTTAGGTTTTGGGCCCGGTTTTGACCGGTTTTCAATTTTTTCTACTCTTTCTTTCATATTAAGTATTTCTATCTTTAGGTCTTTTATACCAGCCAAGATTAGTTGAATATCACTTTGGCTGGTTTGTGATCCTACTACCTTTGCGTACGAAACTCCTCTTTGTACTGCTCTGAGGGTTTCTTTTTGACCTTGAGGAGGTCTTACAATGTTTTCTTGTTTACTTGGCAAGAAACTTGCCCGGATATTTTTGGATTGCATATTTTTTCTTTTTTGCAGTTCTCTGGCAACCATGCAGCCTCTATAGCTGGCTGGATGGTCACCACCGCAGTTGGCACATTTGGCACGTGCCTCACTGGATTTATTGCAATGTGCGGTCAGATGACCTTGTGCACATTTAACACAGCGAGGTTTTTTATTACAGTGATTTTTAGTATGGCTAAATTCCTGACAATTTTTACATTGAGGAATTATTTTGCTACCTTTCATAGGGCATATCTGTACAATCTGTCTGAGGATTTCTGGAATCCTGTAGATGCTGTCTATATTTTCGCTATTATCAAAGGATAATATAAACATATTTAAGGGTTTTTTCTCTTTTGCTGAGAATTTAGCATCAGCTTTTATTATTTTGGAACCCCTTTCTTGTCAGGTATTCAATAATTTCCTCTGGCTCGGTTGTGTAGTCAAGTCCTTTGGCCATGACTCTAATCGGGCGAGTTTGTTTGTTCTCATAAGTATGAAACATGAGATTTTCTTTCTGGAGAATTTGCACCGTTTTACGGTAACTCTCTCCGTCCTCAAGATTTATTTTGACTTTGTTGTTATCAACTATTTTAGTGGTATAGTTCTCAGGTCCTATTTCAGTATTCACGATATTAGTAAGACTAGAGATCTTACCTGGCTTATCGACAAATATTGGTGGGGGCTTTCGGTCTTCAGGTCGAGTCCAATTTTTGCCTTTTTTGTTGGCGTTTTGTTGTCCTGAGGTTCTTTTCTTCTGTTTCTTCTCTTGAAGAATCCAGTTGGTCTCTGTGTGCAACTCCTCTTCGTCAGTCTCGTAGAGAGGTTTGACAGTTACTTGAGATGACTTGGATTCTGTACTCAAGGTAGCTACAGCTACCACTTTTTCTGACATGCAATTTTCAAATGATTGCAATAACTGCCTGATTGCTTGCTGCAGTGGTTCACTACCAGGCGGGAATGTCCAGGCATTAAAGAAGCTTCTTAGCGCTTCTAGTGCCTGGGCATGGCTGGTATTTGCTGCTGCCTGGGTATTCGCTTCATTTGACGGTCCACCAATTGCTTCCATGGTGTGGTCCGGCATATGGTTGCGTGTAAGGCTCTGACAGGTCAGGGCGCGCCTACGTGACGGCCCTGATATCAGATCTTGCACATAACTAACACTCACTTAGTACAGTTGAAATTTACATTGTTTATAATAATCTGCTGTCACTAGAACGGATTGTTTGATGTTACACATTCCTTTATCACTACGTCACTCTGACATTGGACTAGATAAATTATTGTTTACTTTTGCAAAATAATACGAAAGTGAAAACTAGAGTATGCACGGCACGACCGTACTCTATCACTGCTGACTCGAGAATATTGTTTATATTGTTTCCATTTTTTAATTTATAATAGTTATTTGTATTATACATTATGTCAGTTCATATCTAATTAAGCATTAATATTAAAAATATAATAATAAGGGACGAGATCATTGCATTACTTCACATGAGCTTTGGTTTCTGCCCGAGCGCGTTACACCACTCGACCATTCTATCCAGAAAAATGTCACAACAGATAAATCAGGATTGAGTGTGGGAAGAAGCAGAAGAAAATAAAGGATAAAAGTCAAAGCAGCGGTTCTCAAACCTAGGAGCTCGCGAAAACTTTCCGAAAGTGCGCATAAATTGTGATCCTTGTTCTTAATGGTGTAGCCAACTTGGCTACAGCAGGAGGAGGGAAATATTGTTTTCCAGCCAACTTTATTTCACAGTTCGCTCGTCCTGAACCATATACACTGAGCGTCAAAATTAGAGGAACGCTAAAATGATCTCTAATTTTAAGGACTGTCTTCTTTTTGGGAACCTCTTCTTGATCAATAATATTGACAAATATGATTGACTGTCGCTAATGAGGAGAAAGATACACAATTATCAAGCTCGTAGATAGTAAACAATAGTTTACTATAGGTACCTCAAAAATGTACACTTTTAAGAAACTTCATGTGTTGGGGTCATTTATCGAAAATCCATAATTCCGTTACCTGGGGTCAAAGTGATTACGTTTCTCTATTTTATTGAGTTGTTAAGATGTTTAATTATCGTTTTTAATTAACAATGAATGATCTTAGAGGAGTGGAAGTGTCAAGAGCAGTGGCATTGACTGGCGCGGGCTGGAGTTGTGCCAGAGTGGGAAATTCTCTCGGTGTCTCACAATCCGTGGTTCTTTGTGTGGTGAAACGTTACAGGGAGACTGGTCAGTAGAAAAGAAGACGCGGGCAAGGTCGAAAACGCTCCACAACAGCACGCGACCACCGCTTCATGGTCCTCACGGCCCTGAGAAATCGGTTCCAAGGCATAACAGGGGTGTGTGCGGAGGTCCAACGCACCCGGGGTGTTAGGGTTTCCACTGCTACTGTGTCAATAAGACTCCACGAGCACACGATAAGGTGTCACCGAGCCAAGCGAACCCCACTTCTCAGTTTTCAGCCCAAAGTGAAGAGGCGCGCATATGTCCAGAACTACAGAAGGTGGTCAGTCCGTCAGTAGAGCAAAGTATTGTTTACAGATGAGTGTAGGTTGGCTCTTAAGTCTGATGACAAGAGGGTCAGAGCCCTGAGAAAGCCTAATGGGAGGTACGCGCAGTGTAACATGGTAGGAACGGAGCAACATGGTGGCGGCTCAATCATGGTATGAGGGGCATTACTCTAGGAGGCCGTAACACGCTTTATATCATAGAGAGGGCGCCCTGACCTCTCAACGATACGTGTCGGAGATTTTGCAAGGTTTTGTGCTCCCGTTCATGTCATTCATTGGAGATGGCTTCACCCTCACGCATGACAACGCTCGACCACATACGGCAGCTTTAGTATCCCGTTTCCTTGAGGAAGCTGGATAAGAAGTTCTGGACCATCCACCTCGCTCACCAGACATGAATCTCATTGAGCGTGAATGGGACTATCTAAAGGAAATGATTCGAGCAAGAACAAACCAACCGAATACTCTGGCGGAGCTCAAAAGGGCCGTGGTCGAAAAATGGTACCGGATGAGCCAAGCTTATGTTGATAAGCTTGTCCGAAGTATGCTAAGGAGATTAACGGCCCTACATAATGCTGCGAGGGGCTTTACGAGTCATTTAAGTAGCAAAAATGTAAGAAAAATTGAATATTTCGTAAATTAAGCATTTTTTTAATCTTCCATTTTAGGCAGTTTTTTGAGATTGCTCTAAATGTACCCATAAATGAATACTCTCTTGTTATGTTTATGAATTTTTTGTCTTGTTCCTTGTTAGCATTTATATGTATTTCTAGTTAACTTGAAAAGAAAATAGGTTCCTAAGTAAATCCGCTCGAAAATATTCAAGATCATTTTAGCGTTCCTCTAATTTTGACGCTCAGTGTATTTCTATGTGCGATCGACCATCGTGAGGACTTGGATTTTTCTTTATAAGCAATTGAACCCTTAGGAAATTGCAAGCTAGCCTGGCTTGTAAGGGTTGTCTAGTCAGTTCTTCGCCCGGCTTCCCGTCCCGAGCAGGCAATTACCCCCCCTTTAGTTAGGACATACGTATTTATTATTTTTTTTCTTGTTTATATTATTATTATTGTCAATTTTCATATTTCATTTTTACCATTATTTGTCTGTATATATGTTCTACTAATAAAGAGTTTCTGAATAAATAAATAAATCTTGACCTTTTCTCAAGTAAAGTTATTTTGAGTTGTTGTAATATGACATAGTGATAAACACAGAATAGATGTTGTTAGAACTTGTGGTATAATATAACGATTATACTATAACATGTAATCATGAGAACCTCAAATAAAGGAGAATGCATGCATTGGGTATGATCCGATCGACGAATCCATGCTATCTTGTTTGGCGCCTTAACAACTACCAGAGTTTGGTAATCGCTGGGTTAAGGAATTAAAGTGGAATCTCTAAGAGCTCTATGGAAAATTTGAAAAACTTTAGAATAAATAGGTATGTTTTCCTTCTAACGACCACGAAATGTGTCCTTTAATCTGTTCTCTCTCCCCTTCTCTCTCTCCCCCCTTCTCTCTCTCTCTCTCCCCTTCTCTCACCTTCTCCTCTCTCTTTTTTTCTCTCTCTCTCCCCTTCTCCTCTCTCTTTCTCTCTCTCTCTCTCTTTCTCTCTCTCTCTGTCTCTCTCCACCTTCTCCTCTCTCTTTTTTTCTCTCTCTCCCCTTCTCCTTTCTCTCTCCCTCCTCTCCTTTCTCTCCCTCTCCTCTCCTTTCTCTCTCTCTCCTCTGCTTTCTCTCTCTCTCACCTTCCCTTTTCCCTCTCTCTCCCTATTCCTCTTTTTTTTTTTCGGAATTCAACTTTTTTCAGCATGTCTCCAACTATCTTATTCTGTTATATTTTCCTCTTCCTATAAATGTCTTCCTATAAATTAAGTCTCTCTCTCTCTTCTCTCTCACTCTTCCTCTCTATCGTAGGAATCCTCTTTTTTTTTAGCAAGTCTCCAACTATCCCTTTTTTCGTAGATCTCTCTTCTATCTTTTTCATCTCTCTTCTATCTTTTTCATCTTTTTTCTTACACTTTTTCTGTCTCTCTTGGCTCTAACTTTTTCTTATATTTTCCTCTTTTTATAAATGTCTCAATTCTTTTTTATTTTCCCTCTCTCTTTTTCTCTCTCTCTTACTCTCTCACTTGCTTTATATACCCCTCTTTTTCTGTCTTACAATCATGTTTCACTCGATCTCACTACTTTTTATCTTACTCTTACACTACATCCTATTTTATTATCTCTTTCTCTCTCTCTCTCTCTCTCTCTCCATGTCGCTCTCTATTACTATTATCTCTCTCCCTCTTTTTTTTACTTTATCTTTCTCCCTCTCTCTCTCTCTGATACCCCTATCTCTCACTATTACGTTTCATCCATTTACTTTATTTCTATGTCAATTCCTGTTTTCGTGTTTTTATCCCTGAATCTCCTAACTCTCCCAACACTCCCCAACTTTCGTGTCCCTTATTCGTCCTGATTGATGCTTATCGCCCAAACTTTGGTCATAATAATAATAATAACCGTAACTCTGAAACTTTGCAAAAGTTAAAAATGGAAGTGACAAAAAAGTTTTGGCCTCCTAAACATTTTCTTTTAGTGTATTCATAAATAATCTTTGCCTGAAACTCCACTAACTTTTAACTATTTGGACAAAAACATCCAAGGACATATTTTTCAGTGGATTTTAGTTTAAGCAAATTCTTAGGGACAAAACATTAAATAGGATTGAAAAATAAAGTTATCATATTTATGAATCTCTTTCGTGATATCACGACTCGAAAAAAGTGCCAAAATAAGGTCTACCACTCGCTTTACTAAATCTACGCTAAAACCGTGACTTGAACCACAGGCCTCCAGGTTACAAGTCCGCCGCGCCGCCTTATCGATACAGAATTTTTTGTATAATCTAGAGAGAGAAACGATTAAAATTTATTATTTTAACGAACTGCTACAAAATCGTAGTTGCCTTTCGGACACAGCACTACAATCAATTTTTATAGATGTTTTTTTTAGAGAGAAAACGGTAGGTGTTTTACCTTATAGAACAAATTTGAAGAAAATGAATTAAGCTGTTTTGAAGATACAAGTGATTAAGTTTAAAATCCGATATTGCCACGTGTAAATATTGCGAACTAATCACGAGTGTATTTCATTATAGTCAGGGAGTAATTAAACACGGCGGAATTATAGGCAAAAATAAGATATTAGGATAATAAAGATATGGAAATGTCCTATAATTTTGCGCTACCAATTAAAATTGTGATGTAATAACACAAAGACACACATTTATTATTCTTTTATACCATAATAGCCATATATTTTTTGCGTGTATTTTCCAACGTTCTTTTTTTCTTCTTTGTTTGCTACATTATCCCCCTTCGTTTCTCTCTCTCTTGCTCTCTCCTACTCCCTCTCTCTCTCCTACTCTCTTTCTCTCCCTCTCTTCTTTTCTGCCTCTCTCTCTCCTCTCTTTCTCTCTTTTTCTACTTCTCTCCCTCTCTCCTTCTCTTCCTCTCTCATTCTCTCCCTCTCTTTTTCTCTCTTTCTCTCCCTCTCTTCTACTCTCCTCTCCCTCTCTCTTTCTCTCCCTCTCTCCCCCTCTCCCTCTCTCCTATCTCCCTCTCTCTCTTCTCTCCTCTCTCCTCTCTCCTTCTCTCCTCTCTCTCTCCCTCTCTCCTCTCTCCCCTCTCTCTTCTTCTCCCCCTTCTCTCCTCTCTCTTCTCTCCCTCTCTTCTTCTCTCCCTCTCTCTCTTCCCTCTCTCTCTCCTCTCTTCTTCTCTCCCTCTCTCTCTCTCCTCCTCTCTCTCCTCTCTCCTCTTCCTCTCCTCTCTCTCTTCTCTCCCTCTCTCTTCCTCTCTCCCTCTCTTCCTTCTCTCCCTCTCTCTTCTCTCTCTCCTCTCCTCTCCCTCTTCCCTCTCTTCCTTCTTCTTCTCTCCCTCTCTCCCTCTCTCTCTCTCTTCTCTCCCTCTCTTCTCTCCTCTCTCTCTCTCTCCCTCTCTCCTCTTCCCTCTCTTCTCCCTCTCTTCTTCTCTCTCCTCTTCTTCCTCTCTCTCTCCTCTCTCTCCCTCTCTTCTTCTCTCCCTCTCTTCTTCTCTCCTCTCTCTTCTTCTCTCCCTCTCTTCTCTCTCTCTCTCTCCTTCTTCCTCTCTTCTTCTCTCCCTCTCTTCTTCTCTCCCTCTCTTCTTCTCTCCTCTCTCTTCTCTCCCTCTCTTCTCTCTCCCTCTCTCTCTCTCTTTTCTTCCCTCTCTTCTTCTCTCCCTCTCTTCTTCTCCTCTCCTTCTTCTCTCCCTCTCTTCTTCTCTCCTCTCTTTTCTCTCCCTCTCCTTCTCTCCCTCTCTTCTCTCTCCTCCTCTCTCCTTCTCTCCCTCTCTTCCTCTCTCTCTCTCTTCTCCCTCTCTCTCTCTCTCTTTTCTCTCCCTCTCTTTTTCTCTCTTCTACTCTCCCTCTCTCTTTCTCTCCCTATCTCTATCTCTCCTTCTCTTCCTCTCTCCTTCTCTCCTTCTCTCCCTCTCTCTCACTCTCCTTCTCTCCTTTTCTCTCCCTCCCTCCATCTCTGGTTCCAATTACCTAAAAATTTCAAACTAGAAAAGTTGCAACACTCTCTGAACCCTAGTCAACCCTCGTTAGAACTCGTTCGGTTCATTAGCAATCTCTATTCAAAAGAGATTTACCCGAAATTCAAAACATGACGCTTGCAAATTTCAAAAAGTTAGCATTCAATTTCAATTTGAAATACTTTCTGCATTTCCTCAGATTTCGTTCTTTTTGTGTATATTGCTCTCTCTCTCTCTCTCTCCTTCTTTCTCTCCCTCTCTCTCTGTCTAAATCACTTCGTCTTTCTCTTTCTCTCTATCTTTCTTTCTCTCTCATTATCCTTTCTCTCTCTCTCAATAAATACTGCCAGGATTTCTTAAATGAGACAAGATTTTTTTTGGTTAAATCCAAAATTAAGGATAGCATTCTGAATTACCAATCTGATCGGGGTTCGAATCCCTGAACTGTAGTATTTGTGCGACTTATCCGCTATCCATGGACCAGGGGACATATCCATTGAACAAAAATATAGTTTCCTAATATGTAAATAGAATCATAGTTAAATTTCCTTAGAATTATAAATGTCACAGTGTATCTTTTAATTTTTGATGTTGGAAGTAAAGTTAAAAATAATGAATTGTAAAGCACATAGGTTTTTTTAACATTTAAGAGAGGAGCATACCTCCCAATAAGTTATCATTAGCTTAGGAGGTGTTAATTTGTATATTTAATTTATGTAAATAAAGTTTCAATATTCAATTCATTTCCCTCTTTGTCCCATTCTTTCTCTCTCTCTCTCTTTTAAAGGTGACCTTAAAAAATATTTTTCTCCTTCTCTCCCTCTAAGGCTTGATACAAACGTAATACACTCATCAAAATCGGATATTATACTTTCTGTTTGCTTTTATTTATAACTTGTACCTGCCTTAGACTTCATGGATAACATTTTTCATGTACTTATAGCCTTTTTATAGCAGTTTGTCCTGTAGTTACAGGTAAAATCGCAGTCATATATCAAGTCTATTTTGCTTCGCGTGTTAGGTCATTCTGTAAGTCATACTCTCGTATAAGCTCCTTACCAGCCTAATAGACTGCAGTGGTTCTCTTTCTCTCTTCCTCTTCTCCATGCATCTTTGGTGAAGTGGTTAAGGCGCTAGTCTGGTAATCTAGGTAATGCCCGTTTCGTTGGTTCGAATCCCACCGTAGGCATGATTTTTTCCTGAGTAACGTTTTTCATCACAAACTTTAGAAAATCTATAATCATCCATGTACCTACTTCAATAAAATTTATTTATTAAAAGGTTTCATTAGTATGATGGGAAAACACTTTTGGGGTTTTGGAATAATAATATCTAATTATAATATCGTCCTATTTATACTGCCCGATTAAGACTATTAAAGTCCCATTATTCCAGCAGTAAGCCCAAGACATATTATTATGTGGTAAAAATCCCAAATGAGAGAATATCTTGTCATGCCCCGGCTGGTTTCGAACCCAAGACCTATGGAATCTCTGGATTCACAGAGCGCCGCCTTTACCACTAAGCTACCGGGACAATGGATCCCTTCAGACACTTTTGCACATTGTGAACTGAGTTCACACGAATCGTCTCTATGAGACTTTCAACCTGTGAGGACTGATGACAGATGTTTCCATCTGAGCGATGGGATCCCCCACCCCTACGCCATTCATTATTGTTACTGTGAAAACAAACGATTGAAATAACGTTGATATGACTTTCAAAAATCCGGCCTGGAGTTTTTTGGTCCCATTTTGGCCGTATTATTAAAAGACTATTTTTATCGTTCAATTGCTTCTAGAGGTATTATTATGTGCTTGAAAGAAATACTTTGGTTTCAGCTACAAAAAGGAAAAACAATAAAAACAAAATAGAGAAAGATATTGGAGACGCAGACTTTATTGAAAATAAAACAAAAGAAGATCTCACAAAAGAGACATTTTCAGGAGAAGAACGGAATTGACACCATGGGAGAGAAAGAGAGACAAATGAGAGGGAGAGAACTCAGGACAGACAGAGAGAGAGAAAAAAGATACAACGAGAAAGGAAAAAGAAGAAGACAGAGATAGGAAAAAGTACAGAAAGAAAGGTTAAGATAGATAAGAAAGGCAAGAGAAGGGCAGAAAAAACAGGAAGAGGAAGAAATAGATAGAGATAAAATGAAAGAGAGGGAAAGAGAAAAAGAGAATGAGAGAGAGAGAGTAGCTGAGAGTAGCGGAAATAAAGAGAGAGTGGACGGATACAAAGAGAAAAAGAACGAGAGAGAGAAAGAGAAAGAGAAAGAAAACGAGAAAGAGAAAATGAAAGAGAAAAAGAAAGAGAAAGACAAAGAGAAAGAGAGAGAGAGAGAGTTGAAAGATACAAAGAGAAAAAAAAACGAAAGAGAGAGAAAAAAGAACGAGAAGGAGAGAGAGAGGAAGAGGAAGAGCAAGATAGGAGGCTTGAGGGATATAGGGAATTGAAAAATAAATAAAGAAGTATTAGAAAACAAATATAAGAAGAAGAAAAACAAAAAATGGAGGCAAAATAAAAACTAATTGAATTTCCATTTGAAAAAGAGACACAAATAAAAAACAGGAAACATGAGCCTGTTGAGAGATGGGGAGGAATAGAATAAAGGTAGGAGAGAGAACATTCACTCAATGGGTGAGAGAGAGATAGGAAAATAAAATAGAGGTAGGAAGGATATTCAGGAGTGAATCGGTAAGGGAAAGGAATTTAGGAACGAAGAGAGGGAGAGAGAAAATTCACTCAAGGGGTGAGAGAGAGATAGGGAAATGAAATAAAAGTAGGAACGATATTCAGGAGTGAATGGGTGAGAGAAAAGAATTTGGGAACGAAGAGAGAGAGAACATTCACTCAATGGGTGAGAGAGAGATAGGGAAATGAAATAAAGGTAGGAAGGATATTCAGGAGTGAATGGGTGAGGGAAAAGAATTTGGGCACGAAGAGAGAGAGAACATTCACTCAATGGGTGAGAGAGAGATAGGGAAATGAAATAAAGGTAGGAAGGATATTCAGGAGTGAATGGGTGAGGGAAAAGAATTTGGGAACGAAGAGAGAGAGAACATTCACTCAATGGGTGAGAGAGAGATAGGGAAATGAAATAAAGGTAGGAAGGATATTCAGGAGTGAATGGGTGAGGGAAAAGAATTTGGGCACGAAGAGAGAGAGAACATTCACTCAATGGGTGAGAGAGAGATAGGGAAATGAAATAAAGGTAGGAAGGATATTCAGGAGTAAATGGGGAGGGAAAGGAATTTAGGAACGAAGTGAGGGAGAGAGAAAATTCACTCAATGGGTGAGAGAGAGATAGGGAAATGAAATAAAGGTAGGAAGGATATTCAGGAGTGAATGGGTGTGTGTGAAGAAGTTGGGAAAGAGATGGAGAGGTGAAATAGGCCATGTGTAGGTGAGTCTGAAGGTATATTTAGGAGAGATTGGGAAAGATAGAGAGAAATATATAAAGTTAGGAGGGGTGTTTAGGAGTGGAGAAACTCGAGGAAGAGATAAAGAGATGAGAGAGACAGATAAGTTATAGAGAAAGAGAGAGAGAGAGAGAGAGAGAGAGAGAGAAATAGAGGAGGTAATAATAATAATAATATAATAATATCGCCTTATTTATACTGCCCGATTAAGACTATTAAAGTCCCATTATTCCAGCAATAAGTTCAAGACGTATTATTATGTGGTAAAAATTCTAAATGGGAGCATTACTTGTCATACGCCAACTGGGTTTTGAACCAACGACCTCTGGAATCTCTGTATTCAGACAGTGCCGCCTTTACTACTAAGCTACCGGGACAGAGGTAGAAAGGGATAGGGTTCAGTGGAAGAGAGAGCCACAGGCTTTAACCTCGCCTGTTGGTTCACTTCATATTCTATTGTGTTCTTTTTTTCATGTCCTATTTTATTTTGCTGAATTTATCATTCAACATGTAGTTGACCAATTAAGTGTTAAATAATAATAATAATAGACACATATAGAAAAAAATGAGAGTGAGACACAAGGAATAGAATATAAAAGAAGACAGAAATATCAGACACGTTAAAAGGTAATAGAAGAAACTGAGGAAAATAAAGAGAGCAAACAGATGTTTAGAAAATACAATAAAATATATATATAGAGAGATAGAAAGAGAAAGAAAGAGAGAAGAAGAGAGAAAGATAATCAAATAAAGATCAAGCAATCCAGACATTTGATATGAAATCATTGAAACAAATACAAAAACATTGATGAGAGAAAAGAGACTGTAGATAAAATTATGATTCGAAAAAGCAGAAAGAGAAAGAAAGAAAGAGAGACAGGAAAAGAGAGAGAACCTCTAATATACAGGGTGTCCCGTATACAGATGCAAATATTTTGAGGGTAGGTTCAGCTCACCGTGGACTATCATATGAGCGAAACTTGCAGTGGGGCATTTTGCTTCGTTAAAGAGTTATGGTCAAATCCCTGTTTTTCCCACAGGTCTAGAGGTCACTTGGATCGATGCACGTTTTTAAAGAAATGATAGCCAGTAAGTAATTTTTGACTTCATGTATGGATAGTCATGCATATTTCCCTTGAACTGCAGTTGGATGCATAAAAAAATATTGAAAGACCAGAGAGATATTTAATCATAAGTTCAATACTTTTCTAAGTTTTGATTTTTCCCTGTTTTCCCTTTCGTTAATTTAGAGTACTTCTACAATTGTAATTCTGCGTATCACTAGTTAAAAAAATACCCTATTATGTTTACTTTTGTAAAAAAGAAAACTCATTTATATTACTTTAAAGATCATGGAACGCAGTACACACAAAGCTCAAAAAACACTTCTGAATCATGATGGAAAATTCAAAGTTGGCTGAATTTTAACAGAATTGGCGCGTAATTTGAGGTATAAATACACTGCTCTAGGATGTTTAACAGAGGGAAATTGATCTCTCACAGTGGTCGGTTGGTGTGAACTTTATGTGAATGGGGTTACGGAATCACAGGATTATCATGAGGAAAAATGAGAGAGGCTGCAACGAAAGCAGCAACCAGTGGTGTAATTATGGAAAAAGAATACACATGGAGAAAGACTCTACGCTACCAAAAAAAATTATGTTTATTTTTAGAAGTAAAATTAAAAATATCATTTTTGTGTTTATCACAATCATGATATCAAAATCATAACAAATAGTGCCGAAAATTAACCTTGGGTAAAACTCGAACATCCAACCTTAAGGTTACTATTATTATTAATACTTTATTTTTATTTTATAAACAATTGGACCAAGCTTTATTTACATTTTTTTTTACAGTGAACATGGTAACAATTTGTGAAATAAATATAAACAAAAATTTATCAAGGGTGGTGATACAGTGATACATGTTTGTAGTTTATTGATAAACTACAAACATGATACATTCTGCAACACAGGACATGAAATGACAAGAACCCAAAAGAATATGTAGCGAACCAAGGGCGAGGTTTAAAGCTTGTGGCTTTCTCTTCCACCGAACAAATTGATCGCCTTGTTATTTTAACTATTAGATTTGATTAATATAGTTGGTTAATAGAACTAATTGTACTCAGAAAATTTTCATTTATAACTTTGCAGTTGGCACAAAAATAGTCACACAGACCGCTTCAGGCATCGAGTGTTCTTCAAAATGCAATAGCGCCCAGATTCAAAATTTGAAAGATGTGTTTCTCTCCTTCTGGTGCCGTTTGATAAGGCGTATCTCATTCGTTCCTTCACGCGTCTGAAAGAACTTTGTATTTATTGAAACAAAATAGCAAAGGGTATTTTTTTACCTAGTGATACGCAGAATTTCAATTGTAGTAGTACTCTAAATTCACGAAAGGGAAAACAGGGAAAAATCGAATTTTAGAAAAATATTGAACTTATGATTAAATATCTCTCTGGTCTTTCAATATTTTTTCATGCAACCAACTGCATTTCAAGGGAAATATGCATGACTATCCATACATGAAGTCAAAAATTACTTACTGGCTACCATTTCTTTAAAAACGTGCATCGATCTAAGTGACTTCTAGACCTGTGGGAAAAACAGGGATTTGGCCATAACTCTTTAACGAAGCAAAATGCCCCACTGCAAGTTTCGCTCATATCATAGTCCACGGTGAGCTGAACCTACCCTCAAAATATTTGCATCTGTATACGGGACACCCTGTAGAGAGAGATAATGAGAAGGAAAGGAGTTAAAAAAGACAGAAAAAGAGGGATAGAGAAGGAAAAAGAGAAAGAAAGTAAGAGATAGAGAGACAGAAGAAAAAAGAAAGAAAAGGCTAGGGAATCATTTTTAGAGAAAGATAGAGAAAGAGAAAAAAGTTAGTTAAAAAAGAGAGAGCCTTGAAGAGTAGTAAAAATAAAGAGAGAAGGATAGAGAGAGAAAGAAAGAAAGAGAAAAAATAGGGAAATAAAGGGATGGAGAAAATAAAGAAGAAAAAGGAAAAAAAGAGAGAGAGGAATATAAAATTCTTAAAGAGAGATGAAAAGAAAGAGAGAGAGAGCCTTAAAGAGATAAGAAAAGGGAGGGAGGGAAAGAGAGAAATAAAGAGAAAGAGAAGGAAAGAGAGAAATAGAGAAGGAAAAAAGAGAGAGGGCCACAAATAGAAAGAGAGAGGAAGACTGTGGAAGAGGAAAAGCAACAAGAAAGAGAGACAGAAATTTATTTACGAGAGAGAGAGGAGGAGAAGGAGAAGGAGGTAGAGGAAGAGAAGGAGGAGGAGTGTAGAAGAGAAGGAGGAAAAATAGAAGGAAGAGGAGGAGGAGAATGAGGAAGAGAACGAGAAGATTGTTGTTTTACAACTAACAAGTCTAGCAAATGCAAGAAAGAAAATGAGAAAAATATGGAAAGTATTTTTGCAAAGTGAGAAGGAGGAATTGCAGAGAAAATAATAAATTAAAGGGAACACAATGAACTTAATATAATTATTTATGACACTAAAGGAGATTTAAGAAGAGGAAGACAGGGAGGAGAACACAGAGAGAAGAAAGAAGAAAGAGAGAGAGAGAGATATAGAGAAGAAAGAAAGAGAGAGAGACAGAGAGAAGAAAGAAAGAGAGAGGGTCACATAGAGAAAAAAGAGAAAAAGAGGATTTAGTGAGAGAAAGGGAAGGAGGAAAATGACTTTAGAGGGAGAGAGAGAGAAAGACAGAAAAGCAGATAAAAAATGGAATTTACAGAGTGAGAAGAGAAGAGAAGAGAAAAAGCATATGTGGTGTAGAGGGAGAGAGAGAGAGAGGAAGAGGAGACAGAGAGAGAGTAAGTTATTTTGTTGCTTAACTTCTCTATGTTATCTAGCACGGAGGTTTTAACCTCCAAATTTCCTTTTCAACCTTCAAATTTCGTACCCTCCCCCCCAAAATAAATAATTATATAATATAATTATGTATTACCTATAATTATGAGAGATTGAAAAAAGAAAGAAAGAAAAAAAAAAAACAGATGAATATCAAAACATATCTAGACAAATTCTTCGAGCTAATTGGATTGCTTCTCGATGTTACTGTACTAATGAATAAAATTCTTTGTTACAACCGACTACATAAATCTAGGTAAATAATAATTGAACGGGCTCTATTGTCTGGTGTATAAATGTTACATGCTATATGTAACTAATATACAAGTATTACATAATATACTATACGTATGTAGCTAATAATGTTGGTAATTAATTTTATGCATATTTGTATCTCGGCGAGAGATACTCGCGAGAGATATTCCGACTCGTAACTCACTATTTTGTACTGTATTCTGTGTTGTATTGTATTGTATTCTGTGTTGTATTGTATTGGGTAAAATTTGAATTGTATTATATTGTTTTCTGCATCAAATAGTTTTGTGTTCTGTGTTGAATTGTATTATATTGTTTTCTGTATTCAATTGTATTGTATTATGCATTGAAATGTTTTGTGTTCTGAATGTGTTTCAGAGTTCATGAGTGTATACGGAGGTAAAAAGAGGAAGCAGATACAGAGTTTCAACGTGGAGGATGGAGCCATATATGTTATTTTTAACAATAATAAAAAAAAATATAATTAAAGCGATACTTTAGTACCACAAAAAAAGAAAAAAGTATAGAATAGTAATGCAGACCCACAAATATTGTGGCCAGCCTTAAGTTTCGCCACAGTTTAATTCTACATTAAGAATATTATTATTTATTAAATAATAATTTATTAGAAAGTATAATTTTTACTTCCGAGAATTTTTTAATATTCGAAATCGGTCGTCGTTTTTGTAAAAATAATAATATTATTTATGCTCCGATTTCAATTTTTTCTGGATGTTTCATAACCGAGCAACTTTGGTTTCTTTAATGTTTTACAAATCATATTATGACAATGTATTTTTATGGTATTGTTAACACATCTCGTGCCCAAGGTAGCTGTGTTTCGCCTGAGGTCCAAATTTCTCCTGATGTCAGGCGTTTACTGACTGACGGCGTTTACTGACTAACCATAAATTCTCAAGTTTTCAATATACATATTTCAATGATTAAATTGCAAAAAATCACCATAGGCCCCACAGTTTAAACAACATACTAAAATATATTGTAGTGTAAGTTGGAAGAGTCTAACAATGATTAAAAGTGAGCAACAACGTGTCAAGCCTTTTCAACTGACAGTCACTTTTTTGAAAAACTGGTTGTCAGGCGTTTTTAACTGACGTGGCACGAGATGTTAGATATTGTGAAACTAGGACAGAACCAACACACCTCAACCATGAGCAAAGTTTAAACAATGACGACCCTAAGTAAGTTTTGGAAAAGAGGAAGAAGACGAATAATGAGATTTCTTTAGAACATACAGAGATACTAAACAAATCTTGATCAATTAAGCTAACAGCATTCTCTTCTACATGTTTTCTATTGACTAAGTCAAAACACTGCCATAGTTTTGTTTGCATACGTTTCAGACAATCCAAATGTGTCTGGCACATTGCATAATCAAGAAATACCGGGCGTACTAATCTTTCATCAAACAAGAGAAACAGCCGCATTGTTTTGTGCTAGCAAACAAAAGGGGATTTTCCATGGAGGATAAATTTCGAGGCATGTGTTTGTAACTTGCAAGTTTGGAGGAAAAAGCTCGTAGATGGTAACAAGCAAAGGAAAATGATAGGGTTCGGGATTGTTTAAATATAGAGAGAGTATTAATGTATGGAAAATAGAGAGAGGAAAAGAGGGTTGGAGACTTGGAGAGAGAGGGAGAGGGGAGCTAACAGAAAGGGTGTAGAGGGAGGAGGTATCTAGGGTAATGCTTCATTACGTAAAGGCGTCCCGGGTACTTAATTATGCATCTTTCAGGTAGAAAATAGTTAAAGTGAGAGAGAGCAGGAGGGAGAGACAATTTTTTGAACATTTGTTGCACATTGCATAATCAAGAGATTCAAGGCGTGCATACCATTTAGAATTCTATAGAACAGAATTGTTTTTCTTAACAGAATTTTACAAAGATACTTGAGCTTTCACGCTGCATTTGATTGTGTATTTAACCACCCTCTGAATTCTATGTCTTCACTTTTGTATTGTGTTTCACTTTTGTTCTTTTCGTAATTTTCTCTTTCTCTCTCTCTCTCTCTCTCTCTCTCTCTCTCTCTCTCTCTGTCACTTTCTCTATCTAGCACTGTTTGTACTATCTACGATTAACATTGCCCCATTTTTTTTGTATTGTTAAACCACTCTCCTTCCTTCTCTCTTATCTTACTCTCTCGCTTTTTCACTCTCATTCTCTATTTTTCTGTCTCCTTCTCTTTATCTCTCTTCTTCTTTTCCTCTTTCTTTCCTCTCACAGTCTCTCTTTCTTTCTAGTACCGTTTGTATTTTTAAATCACTCTTCTTTATATCTCTCTCTCCATCCCTCCCATCCACCCTCTTTCTCTTTCTCTCTCCCTCTCTCTTTCCTTCTCTTCCTCTATTTTTTTCTCTCTCTCAGTCTATCTCTCTTTCTTTCTCGTACCGTTTACCATCACTCTTCTATTTATCTCTCTCTCCATCTCTCCCATTCACCCTCTTTCTAGTTCTCTCTGTCTCTCTTTCTCTCTCTCTCTCTCCCTCTCTCGCTCTCTCTCTCTCTCTCTCTCTCTTTTTTCCTCCCTCTCTTGCTCGCTCTTCCTTCTCTTGCTCGCTCTGCATGTTTCCGTTTTTCATTTGTTTGTATTTCAAATTACTTATTCATGTATGTTACGAGACGGTGAGAGTTCCAAGGAGGGAGGGGAATGAATGAAATCTAGCAACGCTCCCAAAAGGCAAAAGGCGATGGCATAACATGGGATGAAGAAGATGAGGGAACAAAGGGAGAGAAACATTGATGAGAGAGAAGGTCAGAGAGAGAAAGATAGAGAGAGTGAGAGAGAGCGAGAAAAACATTGATGTGGGAGAGTCAGAGAGAGAGAGAAACATTCATGAGAGAGAAGGTCAGAGAGAGAGAGAGAAACATTGATTTGAGGGAGTGAGAGAGTGAGAGAAACATTGATGTGAGACAAAAAAAGAAAGAGAGAAGGAAAAGGAAAAATAGCAGGAAGGGAAGAGAAAAGAGAGGAGAGAAGGGAAGGGAAGAAGAAAAGAAAAGGGGAGGAAAAAGGAAGGAAGGAAGAGAAGGAGAGAAGGAAGAAGAGAAAAGGAGAGAAGGAGGAAGAGAAAGAGAGAGAAGGGAAGGAAGAGAAAAGAGAGAGAAGGAAGGGAAGAGAAAGAAGGAAGGGAAGAGAAAAGAGGAGAGAAGGGAAGGGAAGAGAAAAGAAAAAGAGAGAGAAGGAAGGAAGAGAAGAGAAAAGAGGAGAGAAGGGGAAGGGAGAGAAAAGAGGAGAGAAGGAAGGAGAAAAAGAAAGAGAGAGAGAAGAAGAGAAAAGAGGAAGAAAGGGAAGGGAGAGAAAAGAGGAGAAGGGAGGGAGAGAAAAAGAGGACAGAGGTCACACAAAAGAAAGAGGAGCGTCATGAAGAATAAAGAGAATCCAGAAGCTAGAAATATGGACAAAAAAAAGAGGAGGGAAACAAAAAGGCCTTATCAGACATAATTTCAATTGCAAATTGTGTGCAGAAAATAAAAGCAAACTCAAACGTTCTCGAATCATTTTTAATCAAATTATTAGTCTCTTTCCTCTTTCCCGACCTTTGCTCCCATCTTTCGCTCACTTTTTTCTTTCTTAATCTCTCTCTTTTATATCACTTGAAATTCTTACCCTTCCATGTATGTATATTTATGAGTGCTTAAGGTTTGCCAGAAAAAACTTACAACATTAGAAACAAGCGCTGATATACATTCATATGATACAAGACATAAAAACGACTACAGATCGCCTTTCATTCGGCTACAGAAAAACCAAAATGGCCCAAATTTTTGGACATTCAAATTTTACAACAAGCTGCCCCTAAAAATAAAATTGTCATCAGAAAGAGAATTTCAAAGAAACATTAAAAGTTTTCTATTGAATAAGGCTTACTATTCATTTGAAGAATATTTAGATGATAATTTTTAATAACTTATTATTTATCTTACCTATATGTATTTAGCCCAGGCAAATTAGTGCTAAAATGGGGTCTAGCGTCAAAAAATTGCTCAATAGCTGGAAATCGTTTTAAACCATTAAAGGGGTCCTGAATAATGGGTATATGAGTTTGCGACGGATTTTAGGTTGTGCTTCCGAGTTTAGGGCCTAAATAGTGCAAATTTTTTGCACTTTTTTTAAAATTGCGCTTATAACTCAAAATGTATTTATTCTACAGAAAATTTTACTCAGTTCTCATCTAAGGAACATAAAATTATGCGTCTAATGACGTTTGAATCATTAAAAAAAGTTAAGCCGTTCAGCCACAATCGCTCCTCAAAGATGGGTGGTTTTTTCAAACATAGCTCTATTGTGAAAATTCTCAACTTTTAACGCCTGTAAGTCAAAAAGGACTGTACCAATTGAAAAATTTAATAGAATCAAACTTGTAGAAAATGTAATTTTAAGTAAAATACTGTTTGAAATTTGAAATTTGCTCACTCCAGTGCTGAGATATGATTTTTCGTCCCTAGCGCCAAATTTCCGCTAAGGCAGTGCAACGCAAGAAACTTCATCTGAACTCTAAAATTCTCATATTCTTACAACTTTTCAAGCAAAACTGAACGTAATCTATTGAATTCAGTCGAATAGGTAATTTAAAATTTTGAGAAACTTGCACTGAATTTTACTAAGATCTTCACTGAACATGTTGTGATTTCAAGACAGCTGGCACACTATGGAGGATGTAACTTGTTTTATATGCGGGAACATTGGGCAAGAAGGAATATTAATAATAATATAATAATAAAAATGCATTTTCTTTGTGTTGTTATGTCACAGTTTTAGTGGGTAGCGCAGAATCATAGAACTTTGCCAGTTTAATTTACAATATCTTGTATTATTTGTGTGCCTATGATTCAGCCACTGGTCGCTGCTTCATATCAAAGCAGCTACTCTTTTTTCCTCACGACTCACGAAGTATGAGTGGACCCCGAACATCCAAGTACAGAGCTACAGAGCAGAAAAAATCCCATCCCGCTGGGAATTGAACCCAGGTCACCATGCGTGCAATGCCTAGCGCGCTAACTCACTCGGTTACAGTGACAACAACATATTAAAGGCATGGTGACCTGGGTTCAATTCCCAGCGGGATGGGATTTTTTCTGCTCTGTAGCTCTGTACTTGGATGTTCGGGGTCCACTCATACTTCGTGAGTCGTGAGGAAAAAAGAGTAGCTGCTTTGATATGAAGCAGCGACCAGTGGCTGAATCATAGGCACACAAATAATACAAGATATTGTAAATTAAACTGGCAAAGTTCTATGATTCTGCGCTACCCACTAAAACTGTGACATAACAACACAAAGAAAATGCATTTTTATTATTATATTATTATTAATATTCCTTCTTGCCCAATGTTCCCGCATATAAAACAAGTTACATCCTCCATAGTGTGCCAGCTGTCTTGAAATCACAACATGTTCAGTGAAGATCTTAGTAAAATTCAGTGCAAGTTTCTCAAAATTTTAAATTACCTATTCGACTGAATTCAATAGATTACGTTCAGTTTTGCTTGAAAAGTTGTAAGAATATGAGAATTTTAGAGTTCAGATGAAGTTTCTTGCGTTGCACTGCCTTAGCGGAAATTTGGCGCTAGGGACGAAAAATCATATCTCAGCACTGGAGTGAGCAAATTTCAAATTTCAAACAGTATTTTACTTAAAATTACATTTTCTACAAGTTTGATTCTATTAAATTTTTCAATTGGTACAGTCCTTTTTGACTTACAGGCGTTAAAAGTTGAGAATTTTCACAATAGAGCTATGTTTGAAAAAACCACCCATCTTTGAGGAGCGATTGTGGCTGAACGGCTTAACTTTTTTTAATGATTCAAACGTCATTAGACGCATAATTTTATGTTCCTTAGATAAGAACTGAGTAAAATTTTCTGTAGAATAAATACATTTTGAGTTATAAGCGCAATTTTAAAAAAAGTGCAAAAAATTTGCACTATTTAGGCCCTAAACTCGGAAGCACGACCTAAAATCCGTCGCAAACTCATATACCCATTATTCAGGACCCCTTTAAGGGTTTAAAACGATTTCCAGCTATTGAGCAATTTTTTTGACGCTAGAGCACTAATTTGCCTGGGCTAATTGTAAATTGTATACTTTTACTTTTATACCATTGACGTTGTATGAAGCCCTTGGGCATTATATGCAATAAAAATTCCTGCCCCGCTGGGAATCAAACCCAGGTCACCATGCGTACAATGCCTAGCGCGCTAACTCACTCTGCCACGGTGACTACTGATATGACCATGCAGTTGAAAGCGATGTTAAATTTTTGTTTAAAAAAAACGCTTGCATACGAGTCTGCAACCATTGGGACATTTTCATCTTTACTATTCAAGGTCCAAAACCCAACTGACCAAATTTCGTATTGTGCGCATGACACATACCTTCTCTCTTCTCTCCCTCTACAATTCAATACTTCGCCATTGTGCGCATGACACACACTTTCCCTGCCAGCGTCGATGGCATGTTGAATACACCGGTTCCCTTCAGAACACCGAAGTTAAGCGACATCCAGCGAGGTTAAGACTTGGATGGGTGACCATTCAAATTCTAATTCTCGTGACGCTGGCTTTTCCCGGCCCCACTCAGGCTGGGTGAGGTCAATGTGAGTAGCAGGTTTGTGAGTTTCCTGCGAATGGAGGGTAAAACCCCCGTCGTGATATGACCATGGCAGTTAAAAGCGACGTTAAACCCCACTTAAAAAAAAAAAAAAAAAACAAAAAACAAAAACACTTTCCCTCTTCTCTCCCTTTACAATTCAATATTTTGTTACATAATATCGTTACATAATATCGTTACATAATTTCGTTACATAATTTCGTCACATAATTTTGGTTATGTGCCAGAGCAAAGACATGAAAATGTCAAAATAAATCTTATCTTATCTTATCTTCTCTCTTCTTCTTTCTGTAATATCATCTTCACTCGCTCTTTCTTCTATTCTCTTCATTTCTTCTTTATTTTTTCCTCTCTAGTTTTCTCTTCCTTTATATATTAAATTAATCTAGTACTTCCTTTTTTTCTCTCTCTGTTATCATTGGTTTTTTTCTCTCTCTCTTTCTTTCCTTCTAAGTTTTTTCTCCCTCTTTACCTGACTTTCTTTTGTATGTTCTCTCTCTATTGATCTTTATATTTCTTATTTCTTTCTCTATCGCATTTTCTTTTTTCTCACTCTCTCTACCTCACTTTCTTTTCTTTTTTCTTTTTAAATTTTCTTTTTAAATCCCTCTACTTTTCCTCTTCCACTCTCTATCTAACATTCTACCTTTTCCTTTTCCTATTGCTCTATTTTATCTGTCTCTGTTTTTTATCTCACTATTCTTCTATGGTAATTTCCTTTTTCTTTCACTCTACTTCCTCTCTCTCTCTCTCTCTCTCTCTCTACCTCACTTTCATTTCCTCTTGCGTTCTCTTTTCTTCTCTCTCTCCTTTTTTTCTCACTATTCTTATATAGTACTTTTCCTTTTATTTTCCTCTACGTTTTTTCTCACTCTCTACACCTCACTTTTTACCTTTGCCTTTTCCTCTTGCTCCCTCTTTTCTTCTCTCTCTTTCTCTCACCTCATTGTAGTTTTCTCAAATAAATCGTTTGAATTTTAACCCCTTAAAGTACCGTGACTGATATATCAGACGCAACGAAATGTCAAAAAAAGACTCAGTGTCTGATATTTCAGACTCACGTTTTTTCCCATTTCAAATCAAATTCTGACTGAAATATCAGTCCGAGCATAATTGAACCTTTTCTGATAGTTTCTCAAGACTTCAACAGATAGCGCTACATGAATAATTTTGAAAAAAGAAAATCCCCCTCCCCTTGGAATTTCCTGTTATCATATTGTCTGATATATCAGTCACAAGGGGTTTTAGATTGATCTAGTAAATTTTGTAAACAAAACTTGAAAAATATTCAAATTCTGTCGTGAAAGTTATTTTTGTAAAGAAAAATGACATATTTTATTGAAATTAGTGTTTTTTCTGGTGTTATCATGAGTATTTACAATGATTTTGATGGTTTATTTTATAAATTTAGTAAAACATGAAACAGAGAACTTTTTAAAACGGTGACTGATATTTCAGTCAAAGGAAATTTTAAAATGGGTCAAATACTTCATTTTTTTTACAAAATCGTCAAAAACTATGTCTTCGGTAGAAAAAAAAAAATTGAAAAAATATGTTTACTACTCAGCAATAAATTTAGAACAAAATAGCGAAGAAAAAAAATGGTACTTTGGGGAAGATTTCTCAAAATTTATATGGTACCTTAAGGGGTTAAAATAAAAAGCCCTGGTCTCAAGTTTTCTCTTGAAAAAATTTCAAGAGAGATTAAATAAGAAAAGAATAGAAAAAAAGTTAAAACAATGTTATTTTAGAACAAAACAAGCTTTGTTTAATAAGGCGTAAGCTCTTAACAAACTGATAATTATTTTACTTTCGAGGCATTTTTTTTACACTTTTTTTCCCCGTCGTGATATGACCATGCAGATGAAAGCGACGATCAACCCAAAATAAAAATAAAATATTTTTATATTAACAAGAGAAAAGACCTCGGTCGCTAGATCGATAAGGCGGCGGACTTATAACTTGGAGGCCGGTGGTTCAAGTCCCGGTTTCAGCGTAAATTAAGCAAAGCGAGTTCACGTAACTGAGTAACACCGACCTCAGTAGCTTGATCGATAAGGCGGCGAACTTGTAACCTGGAGGTCGGTGGTTCAAGTCCAGTTTGCAGCGTAAAATTAGTAAAGCGAGTTTGAATAGTACATCACGAAAGTGATCAACACGAATATGATAATAATAATAATAATAATATCGCCTTATTTATACTGCCCGATGAGGACTATTAAAGTCCCATTATTCCAGCAGTAAGCCCAAGACATATTATTATGTGGTAAAAATCCCAAATGGGAGGATAACTTAAAAAAAAACTTAAAACTTAACTGAGTAACAGAAATATGATAACCTTTATAGACAAAATACAAACAAAAATGAATGTACAAAAAATCTAATTTTCGCCCATGTCCTAACTTCCTGCTTTCTATCCTTTCTTTCACATTCACAGGTCTGTTCCAACGAGCCATTCTCATGAGCGGTTCGGCTCTCAGCTCGTGGTCCTTGGTTCGAAACCCGGCTCACTACACCAACCAGGTCGCTACTCAACTCAACTGCTCAGCGGCCGAATCCAGCGAGACGCTACTCAACTGCCTCCGCAACGTGACGCTAGAGTCGCTACTGGGCGTGGACCTGGAGGTCGCTGAATTCACGACCGCTTTCGGTCCCAGTATCGACGGGGTGACGATTGAACCGCCGGAAATACAGGATGGTGAGTTTCAAACAAAATTCTGGTGTGAACATCACACGACTTTCCTTATCCTATTAGGAATGGGAACAAATTCGTAATGAGCACCTCAAAATCATTGGATTTGATGTGTCACAACCCCCATCTAGGATGAATAGTAAAAAAGTTAGTCAAAGTGGGTCCCCCCCAAAATACCGGTAATTTGGGGCCGAGGTCCAAAAAGTTCGAGATATCAAAAAAATGATCAAAAGTGACCCCTATTGTTATTTCAATCCAAGAAAATGTTGTTCTTCAACTTTTTTGTATTTTTAACCAATTCAAAGAAGCGGCGCTTGCGGCCAATATTTGAGGCCCTGCGGCCCCATTTTGCGGCCCCCAATTTCAATCATTGTTGAGGTTGGTTGGTTTTGGCACATTTTTTACGGCTGGATGCTCTCCCTAACGCCAACGATTTTGTTTGATTTAACGTCATGGATAAGAACCTTACCAGCTACCCACATTATTCTCACCCAGCCTAGTTAGGGCCGGAAATGCCGGAAATAAAACTACCTATCGACCGAACAAAATTCTCTCCTTGATCCTCAGACATCAGCCGCGTAGAATTCATCCCAGGCAAGGACTCGAACCCGGACCATCTGCTCCGCGCGTTCCAAGACGACGGCTACTACACCACACTGCTGAGCCATTCGAAAGCGGTCGAACATCAGATGCTCAAGCTGGCGCGCTTCGATATTCTAGGGGGCGTGGCCAAATCGGACGCCTACTTCAGTTTCGGCGCCGACGACATCCAGTATGGTCTGGAGACGCGACGACGATACGAGCTGCTCAAGACCTACGTGCTGAACACGTTTCGGTGAGTATAATCAGTATAAACAGAAAAGTGAGAAGTTGTACTATAGATGTACATGAATATCAGAACATACCTGGACAGCTGTTTCGAGCTTATTTGCTCTCATCAGCAGGTAATAGTTCTGAATAGCCATGCCATCAACTAACCTCTCTATTTTAATCAGAATAAACAGAAAAGTGAGAGTGGCACTGTATGCTGTTTTTACTTTCCTTATCCTATATGTAGAAAGGATAAAGAAAGTACAGTATGGTTTGGAGACGAGGCGGAGATACTAGCTGCTCAAGACCTACGTGCTGAACACGTTTCGGTGAGTGGCACTGTATGTATTTTTTTTTGCTTTCCTTATCCTATAGAAAGGATAAGGAAAGTACAGTATGGTTTGGAGACGAGGCGGAGATACTAGCTGCTCAAGACCTACGTGCTGAATACGTTTCGGTGAGTGGCACTGTAGGTATTTTTTTTTTTTTTTGCTTTCCTTATCCTATAGAAAGGATAAGGAAAGTACAGTATGGTTTGGAGACGAGGCGGAGATACTAGCTGCTCAAGACCTACGTTCTGAATACGTTTCGGTGAGTGGCACTGTAGGTATTTTTTTTTTTTTTACTTTCCTTATCTATAATAAGGAAAGTATTGTATTCGTCGAAAATTTGACCTACCCAGCTTTTCACATTTCTGGACGAATCATAGCCTCAGGATACTAAAAAAGTGGTTTTCAGCCATTGGTCCGTGCGTCTGTCTGTGTGTGTGTCTGTGTGTCTGTGAACAGGATATCTCAAGAACGGTAAGAGCTAGAGAATTGAAATTTTGGTATGGTAATTAATTTTATAAACCAAACAAACCATGAAACTTTTGGTTGAAATCGGCCGCATTCTGCGGCCGCAGGGCTGCAAATATTGGCCGCAAGCACCGCTTCTTTGAATTGGTTAAAGATACAAAAAAAGTTAGAGAAAAACATTTTCTCAGATTAAAAAAATAATAGGGGTTCACTCTGATCATTTTTTTGATATCTTTAACTTTTTGGAAACCGGCCCCAATTTACCGGTATTGTAGGGGGACCCGATTGGACTAACTTTTTTATTATTCATCCTAGATGGGAGTTGTGACATATCAAATTAAATGATTTTGAAGTGCTGATCACGAATTTGGCATTGATTTTTAGTTATCTGTTACCGTTCAGTCACCAGTGGCGGAATTCGACTCCTTTTTGGGAGATGAGGAAAGTCGTGTGATGTTTACACCAGATTTTTTTTTTGCTTTCCTTATCCTATAGAAAGGATAAGGAAAGTACAGTATGGTTTGGAGACGAGGCGGAGATACTAGCTGCTCAAGACCTACGTGCTGAATACGTTCCGGTGAGTGACACTGTATGCTTTTCTTTTACTTTCCTTATCCTATAGAAAGGATAAGGAAAGTAAATTCTATCGAAAATTTGGGTGATTCCCATGACTTGAATCACCCAAAATTTTCTATAGTCAGTTTTCAGAGCCTAAACATGTCTTAGGGTCTCCAGAGTCTAAATTCAAAGTTTCAGCCATTGGTCTTTGTCAGTGAGTGTGTGTGTGTGTGAGAGAGAGGGAGAGAGAGTTTTTGTCTGTGTGTGTCTATAAACAAGTTATCTCAAGAACGGTAATAGCTGGAAACTTGAAACTTGGTACGTAGACCTCATTTATGGAGAGAACAGGATACGAAGTTTGGCGGTCCTGGCTAAACAATAAAAGATACGAAAAAAATATAAGAACAAGTTTAAAAAAAAAAAGATAGGGGTTTATTTCCATCATTTTTTTTTTTTTTTTTTTTTTTTTTTTTTTTTGAAATCTTGAACTATTTACCGGTATTTTAGGGGGGACCCGCTTTGTCTAACTTTTTTATTATTCATCCTCGATGCGGGTTGTGAGTGTTGTGACATATCAAATTCAATGATTTTAAGGTGCTGATTACGAATTTGGCATTAATTTTTTGGTATCTTTTGCCGTTTAGTCACCAGTGGTGGTGTTTGGCTTTTTTCCAGGCAATACGGAAAGTTGTCACACCAGATTTTTATCAATAACAATCCTCTTCGGTGCTGAAAATGCTCAAAGAATTTTATACCACTTCACTTATTATTCTTTATGATTAATACTAACTAATTATTCTTTATTAATATTTCTTGTTTAATTCCAGTCCCTTTATTGTAAATTTTACTGTGATAATTTTGACTTTTGAATTTTTCAATTACTTGTAACCTTTAAAAAAAAAAAAAAATATTTTTCACTTGTATATTAATTGTTACTATGTATAAAGGGCTTGACCTGTGATTATACGTCCGTTGGGCGGATTATTTTTATTATTTAACTCTCAGAGACTTATGTGGTCACGTACTCAAATAATTGAGAAAAAACCCAAAGAGAACGAGGAGGAGAAGAATAAAAGCAAAATATGTTACAGAGGTTATGAACTCTAAATCCTTTACACTGGAGATTTGTTTGTGTAAAGAAATGATTTTGTGTCATGCTTTACACCCTAACTCTCTTTCTCTCCCTCTCTCTCTCTCCCTCCCTCTCTCTTTCTCTCCCTCTACCTCTCTCTCTCTCCCCCTCTCCCTCTCTCTCTCTCCCTCTCCCTCCCTCTCCCTCCCTCTCCCTCCCTTTTCAAGTGTAAATGAAAATGCCCTCACACTCAAGAACAAATTCGTCACTCAAGATGTCTTTGGTAACAGCTTTCTATTTCTCCCCAGAGAGAAAGAGAGAGATAAAGAAAGTGAAAGAAGAAGAAAGAGAGAGAGAGAGACATACAAAAGGGGATAGAAAGAAAGAGAGATAAAGAGAAGAGCAACATTTGACATTGTATAGTGGACTAGCTAAAACCCTGCACTTTGTCGACGTTAAGGGTTTTACCCGTGGCTGGTGTACTACTTGAAAATTGTAATAGAAATTTTAATTTTGATAATTTTCTAGGTAGATTGACAGTCTTCCAGGAGAGGTCAACTCCTATGAAAATTTCAATATCTCTTACCGTATAGGCTGTGGTATTGTAAACAGACAACCCCTAAGAGGACATGTCAGTCAGACACGCACAGATTTGAGTTTTAAGTAAAGAGATTATTGTAAAGAAGTATAATTCATGTTTTTTTTATATACATAAAAATATTGTAAAGTATACGAGCTATACCAAGGCCCGAATCATGAAACAGGAGTAGAAAAATCTGCCCAACCGGGATTCGAACTCAGATCACCATAGCCCATATTATTCTTTCTAACCAAAGTGTACCAAACTCGAATAAAATGAACCAAACTGGAAGCAAGTCATTTTTATTTTGGAAGAGGAAAAATTTCCACTTCCAAAGTTAACCAAAGTGAAGTAGAAAATTCTTGCTTCCAGTTCTTTTATAGCTTGAGTCCATTGTTTATCTTTAAAAGTAACCAAACGCATTTTTCTTTCACGAAATGACCTTGGAATAAAATGGAAATATTTGGAAAAAACCTAACCTGGAAATGTTTTTTGGTTAGAAAGAAAAATACGACTCATGCATGCTTGCCAGCCTCGTCTGCTACAGAGTACGAGAGTTTCTCACACTTGTCGTGACTCATATTCTCTTACAAATAACCACTCATTTTTCCTCACGAGGTATGAGTCGAACCCAAAAAAGTACAGTGTAACAAAAATTACTGCTCAGCCGGGATTCGAACCTAGGTCACCTTGCGTGCGAGCCACTGCGCTACTCCACTCTGCCACGGTGACTAACACTCCAAGTGAGTGTTTAGAAAACAGTTTGAATGAGCGGAAGGGTTGAAGGATCATCTCATGTAGGATGTTTTCCCTCAGGAGAAACAAAGAACTCAATTATCCTTTTTTCAAGGACTATTCATCCTTTTTATCCCCTCCTCCCCCTTTCTCTCTCTCTATCTCTTTCCTTATTCCTATCTCTCTCGTTCAATCTTTCCTCATCCCTCTTTCACTCTATTTGCTTATCTCTTTCTTTCTCTCTCTCTCTTTCTTTCTTTCTTTCTTTCTCTCTCTCTGTCTCTCTTTTTCTTTCTCCTCTCTCTTTTGAATCCTTCCTAATTTGTGATATTTATTTTTCTTCTTCCCTTCTTTCACTCTCCTTCTATTCTAGGACTGAACATCCTCCCCCCTCCCCCCTCCCCCACACACACTATTTCTCTTTCTTTCTACTAATTTACACTCTTTCTCTCTCTCTGTCCCTCACATTTTTATACCTTGCTTGGTTTGTGATTTATCCATAATTATAGTTTCTCCTTCTCTCTCTCCCTCCCTCTCACTCTCTGCCTCTCTCTCTCTCTCTCTCTCTCTCTCTTCTGCCTCTATTGTCTCTCTTCCCCCTATTTTTATCTTCCTCCCTCTCTCTCTCTCTTTCCTCTCTACCCCTCTGTCCCCTATTCTCACTCCTCTTCTTTATCTATTCCTTCTTTTCTCTCTCATTACTTTGTCTCCCTCCCCCCTATTATTCTTCCTTTTCTCTCTCATCTCTCTCACTCCTTTTCTCTCTCTCTCCTCCTCTTTCCATCACTTCTTTTCTCCTTTACTCTTTCTTCATATCTCTTTCCATATTATCTCTCTTCTATTTTTCTCTTCCTCCTCCTCTCTTTTCTCCCTTATTTTTCTCACCTCTCCTAAATTCATCTCGACGCTATCTGCACTTGTCCATCATATCTCATTTATTTTCATGATTTTTCATGGCGTCTTCTCTTTATAAATATCTTATATTTTCTCTCTCTCTCTCTCTCTCTCTGTGTCTGTCGCTCTCTCTCTCTCTCTTTTCTCTCCCCTGTCTCTCTCTCTTTTTCTCTATTTATCTATCTCTCTCTCTAATATCTTCTCCTTGTACCTATCTCCTATTATACGAGTATATGAATACTCTATCTCAGCGGTTCCCAACTTGTGGGCCGCAGGCAGCTGGGGCCGCGGATGGTGGCCGAAACTCAAGAAATTGTATATAATTATATTATATAATATTTTTCTTAGAAGCCCTTCAAGGCTTAGGAGAAGTACCTTTGTTTATGAGTTTCTTTATAAGGAAAATAAATAAATAAACTTATATTATAAAATTGGGGTGGGCCGCAAAATTGTTTTAAAAATATTATTGGACTCCCAAGCTAAAAAGGTTGGGAACCGCTGCTCTATCTTATTTTTACCTTGTGTCCATCCCACAACATTCATTTTCAAGTTTTTCTTTTCTGTTCTTATCTTCTTCTATCAATCTACCACTCTGAACTTTTATATTCTCTCTCTCTCTCTTTATGTACCCCCCTCGTCCGCTCTCTCTTTCTCTATCTATCTTTCTCTTCCTCTCCCTCTCTCTCCCTATTTCTCCTTTCAACTCTCTCTTTATGTAACCATCTCATCCGCTCTTTCTTTCTCTATCTATTTTTCTCTTCCTCTCCCTCTCTCTCTCTCTTTTCCTCTCTCTGTCCTTCTCTTTTACTCTCCCTCCCTCTCTTTTACTCACTCTCCTTCCCTCTTTATTACTCTCTGTTTCACTTATTTCCTACAATAAGACACCTCTCTGTTTCATCAGGTACAATAAGACACCTCTCTGTTTCACCAGGTACAATAAGACACCTCTCTGTTTCACCAGGTACTATAAGACACCTCTCTGTTTCACCAGGTACAATAAGACACCCTCTCTGTTTCACCAACTACAATAAGACGCCTCTCTGTTTCATCAGGTACAATAAGACACCTCTCTGTTTCACCAGGTACAATAAGACACCTCTCTGTTTCACCAGGTACAATAAGACACCTCTCTGTTTCACCAGGTACAATAAGACACCTCTCTGTTTCACCAGGTACAATAAGACACCTCTCTGTTTCATCAGATACAATAAGACACCTCTCTGTTTCACCAGGTACAATAAGACACCTCTCTGTTTCATCAGATACAATAAGACACCTCTCTGTTTCACCAGGTACAATAAGACACCCTCTCTGTTTCATCAGGTACAATAAGACACCTCTCTGTTTCACCAGGTAAAATAAAACACTCCTCTGTTTCACCAGGTACAATAAGACACCTCTCTGTTTCACCAGATACAATAAGACACCTCTCTGTTTCGCCAGGTACTATAAGACACTCCTGTGTTTCACCAACTACAATAAGACACCTCTCTGTTTCACCAGGTACAATAAGACGCCTCTCTGTTTCACCAGGTACAATAAGACACCTCTCTGTTTCACCAGGTACAATAAGACACCTCTCTGTTTCACCAGGTACAATAAGACGCCTCCCTGTTTCACCAACTACAATAAGACGCCTCTCTGTTTCATCAGGTACAATAAGACGCCTCTCTGTTTCACCAGGTACAATAAGACACCTCTCTGTTTCACCAGGTACAATAAGACGCCTCTCTGTTTCACCAGGTACAATAAGACACCTCTCTGTTTCATCAGGTACCATATATTATGATACCTCTCTGTTTCACCAGGTACAATAAGACACCTCTCTGTTTCACCAGGTACAATAAGACGCCTCCCTGTTTCATCAGATACTATAAGACACCTACCTCTCTGTTTCATCAGGTACAATAAGAAGAGATTGGGTTGGGTGGAAGAGATTGCCACAGGCAATAACCCCGCTCTTTAGTTAGGACATATGTTTTTATATATTTTCATTTCTTTTTCATTTTTATTGTATATATTGTTTCTATTTTTTTCATTGTTAAAATAATTATTTTATGTACAATTGTACATAATGTCCATTTATATCTAATAAAGTGTTGTATAATAATAATAATAAGACGCCTTTCTGTTTCATTTTTATTGTATAATATATTGTTTCTATTTTTTCCATTGTTAAAATAATTATTTTATGTACATAATATCCATTTATATCTAATAAAGTGTTCAGACAGTGAAGGAATGACTCAGCACTTCTACCACTGTCTTTAAGGGCGGAATTAATAGACAACATTAATAACTTAAGTCGTTGGTAAGTGTCGGTTTTCCCTATCTTACACAGTACGCAATCCGTGACTTAGCGCCACAGAGGTATTACAAAAACGTCTATTAATTCCGCCCTAAGTGTTGTATAAAGTGTTGTATAATAATAATAAGTCGCCTCTCTGTTTCACCAGGTTCCACCAGGGCGAGCTTCTGTCCACCCTGATCAACGAATACACCGACTGGGAGCGCCCAGTGCAACACCCGATCAACATCCGCGATGAAACACTGGACGCCCTCTCCGACGCAACCTACACCGCCCCGCTGTGGACACTGGCCGACTTGCAGTGCACGGGACGCGGTTCGACGTATTTGTACGTGTTCGACTATCAGACCAAGTATGGGGCGTATCCGCAGGTGGGTTTCCAATCGAGCGTAAAGGTAGAATATTTATTTTATTTATTTATTTACACTTTATTTTTTATACAATACAAACAACATCAAATTATTAACAAAGATAAAAATAATTAACAATATTTACAAAATATAATAAGAAATATAAAAAAATATTTAAATTTATATGTACAATGTATTTTTTTTTTTTTTTTTTTTTTTTTTTTTTTTTTTTTGTAAAGAGAAATATATATTTGGAATTCGAACATTTTAAACTATTTCAAATAAAATATTTCATTAAGATCTTCTGGGACTGGACATGCGCCCACAATGCTTGCGGCGTTGCCCTTCTGTATCTCAATGCTGATTCTCTGATATAGGTACTGTCCAGCCATCTTCATTCCAGATTTATCTACCAACATTGCTCCTATTTCTTGAACAAAACGCCTCGCATCTTCACAGAAAACACCCATTGTCTCTACTGCAAACCCTACAAATGTATACTGATCACACAGTTCTGCATATTTTCTTTTCTTGTTTTTCGAAGCACATTCAGCAGCTGCTCCTCTAGATTCAATTGATCTTTTTTATGTTAGAGGGAGCCAAAGTATCCGTGCAAGTAACATCCCATAAAACATTTTTTCCGTTTGACCAAGGTACAATAGATATGCCATCTGGTTTAACCGAAGTGTTGGATGTTAGACCTGTCGGTTCAAGTTGGCATGGTATATCTACTGAAGCAAGAGCTCTTTTTAAAACATTGTTGATTGAGCTATGTCTACTGAATCTCCCTGTACTTTTTTGACAGTTCAATGGATGGATACCTCTGGTGTACACAGTTGACATTCCACAAATGCATGGGTGAGGCCTACAAATGTTACTTCCTAACCTCAAGCATATGCAAATGCGGAATGACCTGTTCTCAATCAGAGTTCCAATTTGTTTTGCGGGAACTGCTTCCAACCACGCGCCTGCTTCTTTACATTGCAGGGCCTTGAAGCGGGCAATATCATTGTCATCTATCAATCTTATTTCTTCATCCAAGATATGGTTCACCACAATCTTGTCCCATTCCTTTTGAACTGCAATATCAATGGGAATCTTGGTGTATTTGCCATTCCAAGTATTCATTGCTTCATCCAGATAACAAATGGATACATTTTCTTTTGGTGTTTTTAAAATCATAGAAACCAAAGACATTACTCCATTTGCCGAAGAAATAAAAGCTGGAAGACCGACATCTGATATTCTTCTCAAACCTAAACCTCCAGAACGAATTGGCAATGAAGCTTGTGTCCATTGAATAGTTGATAACTGTGTGTTGAAGATCTTTTCCATTATTCGTTTCATGTAAGAGTCAATCTTCTGCAAACTGTCTGGGCACATCCACATTGGAGTCGTTCGAGTAGAGTATGTCAGTTTAGGTATAGCAGAAGTTAATCGCCCCGGATTACAATGTATTGTAATCCGGGGCGATTAACTTCTGCCACTTAACTGGCACTTAAGAACATTAACTTCATTCTCTTTTTTTCTGTATCTTTTTGTTTTTCTTTATAATTTCATTCCATTTTACTATACAGGGTGGGGCAAAAGTCTGGAAACCCCTGAATAACTTTCGAAAGGCTTCTTCGGTAATATTAAAATTTTGTAAGGTAAACCGGGCTAATAAGACCTTCTTTTAGAGTGGGGTCGATTTTTGTTACCGGTCCCCATGTCGGGGCCAGGGGGGCCAAGTTCATTTTTTTAAATACGAACCCCCACCTTGCGATACATTTTTGGAAAGGTCTTTAAATAAGAAATACATTGGTGCAAATTTTATTTTTTTAATATTAACTGTTTGAAAATGACGTCCAACTTTGTGTATGCAGTAAAGTCTGGAAACCCCTGAATATCTTTTGAAAGGGCTTTCTCAGTAAATTTAAAATTGTACACGGTAAGTCGGGATAATTTTTCTTTTTTAAACACCAAGCAACGCTGAGCTAGGCTAAGAATGTGTAGGAAATGATGGCCATTATTTAAAAATTATATGTTCTTTTGTATGTTTTCGACTATCAGACTAAGAATCATGGGGCTTATCTACAGGTGAGATACGATAGTTGATGTATTTTTATATTTATTAGATGAGTGTTTCACAGCCTTTTTTAAGCTCAATGTTTCACGACTCGAACCAACGCGCAACGACATGTAGATTGTCGTTTTGACTCGCAACGATAAGAAAAATTATAAACAGAGAAAAGTTCAGGACAAGCCAACTCTTCGATTGAAATTGGCTGGAGACCATCACTTCCCAGCTTTAGCCCGGCTGATTAACAACAACAAAATTATAAACGGAATGTTGGGTTGGCGTATGTTAACGTCGACCTTTATTGACCGGGACAACATGTCCTGGTAGCTCAGTGGTAAAGGCGGCACTCTGTGAATCCAGAGGTCGCGGGTTCAAAACCCAGCCGGGACATGACAAATTTTCCTCCCATTTGGGATTTTTACCACATAATAATAGGTACCTCTTGGGCTTACTGCTGGAATAATGGAACTTAATAGTCCTAATCGGGCAGTATAAATAAGGCGATATTATTATTATAATAAATAAAATAAATAAATAAATAAATTATTATTATTTATTTTACTTCCTGTTGTACCAGATGACAGCAGCGGCGTAGCTAAATGCAAATTTTGGAGGGAGGCAAAGGGCTGGATATTGGATATTCTACTTAGCGGATTGCATACATCAAGCGTTTCTTGCAAATTCAGGGGCGTGATATCGTCAAATCCTCCCGCTGTATTTTATTTTGCGAATTGCATAAGTTTTCAGGGGTTTCTAGCAATTGCAGGTTCCTTTTCTCCGCGCCTGTATGTCAGATGTCAGTGATATTGTTGCTGAAACCAGCTTGGCTACAGCCAGGGGGGAGTGATGGTCCTATCCATAGGCAACAACCCCGTTCTTTAAATATTTATCTATTTTTTATATATTTATATATTGTTGTATAAGGAACTTATTGTATATTATATTTATATATTTTTTTTTCTTTTCATTTGTTTATATTGTTTCTAATTTTTTATACATATATATTTTTGTAATAATTTTATAACTTTTTCTTTTTTTGTATATAATGATGATAATAATAATAAGGACATGTTTGGTTTCAGAGGCAGGGCTGCGTGCACGGGGAGGAGCTCCCCTACATGCTGGGGGCGCCCCTGGTGGGGGGCATGGGCTACTTCCCCAAGAACTACACCAAGCCCGAGGTGCAGCTCTCCGAACTGGTCATGACCTACCTGAGCAACTTTGTCAAGACTGGGTGAGTATCTGAGCAACTTTGTCAAGACTGGGTGAGTATCTGAGCAACTTTGTCAAGACTGGGTGAGTGTTTGCCTATCTGAGCAACTTTGTCAAGACTGGGTGAGTGTTTTTTTTTTTTTTTTTTTTTTTTTTTTTTTTTTACAGCTTTATTAGGAGGACTAAGTACAGGTAATAGTATAAAATTAAAAAAAAAACAAAACAAAACAAAAAAACAAACAAAATAAATAAGTAAAGAAAATAAAATAACAATAATGTCCTACCTAAAGGGCGGGGTTATTGCCTGTGGCAATCTCTTCCACCCAACCCTTTTAAAAGCCTAACTAAAATAATTATAAGAGAGATAAGAATGGAAAAAAATACAATAAAGGGATAAAAAAAAAGAAACGAAAAGGAATAAAATATATACATGGAATAGGGGGAGATAGTTAATAGAGATAGAGATAGTTTGAGCAACTTTGTCAAGACTGGGTGATTGTTTGCCTATTTGAGCAACTTTGTCAAGACTTGGGTGAGTATTTACCTATTTGAGCAACTTTGTCAAGACTGGGTGAGTGTTTGAGCAACTTTGTCAAGACTGGGTGAGTATCTGAGCAACTTTGTCAAGACTGGGTGAGTGTTTGCCTATCTGAGCAACTTTGTCAAGACGGGGTGAGTGTTTTTTTTTGACATTTTCATGTCTTTGCTCTGGCACATAACCAAAATTATGTGACGAAATTATGTAACGAAATTATGAAACGAAATATTGAATTGTAAAGGGAGAGAAGAGGGAAAGTGTGTGTCATGCGCACAATGGCGAAGTATTGAATTGTAGAGGGAGAGAAGAGAGAAGGTATGTGTCATGCGCACAATACGAAATTTGGTCAGTTGGGTTTTGGACCTTGAATAGTAAAGATGAAAATGTCCCAATGGTTGCAGACTCGTATGCAAGCGTTGTTTTTTTTTTTTTTTTTTTTTTTAAGCTTTATTAGGAGGACAAAGTACAGGTAACAGTATAAAATCAAGAAAGAAAAAAACAAGAAACAAACAAAATACCTAAATAAGTATAAAAAAAAAATATAACAATAATGTCCTATCTGAGCAACTTTGTCAAGACTGGGTGAGTGTTTGTCTATCTGAGCAACTTTGTCAAGACTGGGTGAGTGTTTGTCTATCTGAGCAACTTTGTCAAGACTGGGTGAGTATTTTCCTACTTGAGCAACTTTGTCAAGACTGGGTGAGTGTTTGAGCAACTTTGTCAAGACTGGGTGAGTATTTGAGCAACTTTGTCAAGACTGGGTGAGTGTTTGTCTATTTGAGCAACTTTGTCAAGACTGGGTGAGTGTTTGCCTATCTGAGCAACTTTGTCAAGACTGGGTGAGTATCTGAGCAACTTTGTCAAGACTGGGTGAGTATCTGAGCAACTTTGTCAAGACTGGGTGAGTATCTGAGCAACTTTGTCAAGACTGGGTGAGTATCTGAGCAACTTTGTCAAGACTGGGTGAGTATCTGAGCAACTTTGTCAAGACTGGGTGAGTGTTTGAGCAACTTTTTCAAGACTGGGTGAGTGTTTGAGCAACTTTGTCAAGACTGGGTGAGTGTTTGAGCAACTTTTTCAAGACTGGGTGAGTGTTTGAGCAACTTTGTCAAGACTGGGTGAGTAATTGAGCAACATTGTCAAGACTGGGTGAGTATTTGCCTATCTGAGCAACTTTGTCAAGACGGGGTGAGTGTTTGCCTATTTGAGCAACTTTGTCAAGACTGGGTGAGTGTTTGCCTATCTGAGCAACTTTGTCAAGACTGGGTGAGTGTTTGCCTATTGAGCAACTTTGTCAAGACTGGGTGAGTGTTTTCCTATTGAGCAAATTTGTCAAGACTGGTGAGGTTTACCTATTGAGCAACTTTGTCAAGACTGGGTGAGTGTTTGCCTATCTGAGCAACTTTGTCAAGACTGGGTGAGTGTTTGCCTATCTGAGCAACTTTGTCAAGACTGGGTGAGTGTTTGCCTATCTGAGCAACTTTGTCAAGACTGGGTGAGTGTTTGAGCAACTTTGTCAAGACTGGGTGATGTTTGCGCAACATTGTCAAGATGGGTGAGTATTTGCCTATCTGAGCAACTTTGTCAAGACTGGGTGAGTGTTTGAGCAACTTGTCAAGACTGGGTGAGTGTTTGAGCAACTTTGTCAAGACTGGGTGAGTGTTTGAGCAACTTTTTCAAGACTGGTGAGTGTTTGAGCAACTTTGTCAAGACTGGGTGAGTATTTGCCTATCTGAGCAACTTTGTCAAGACTGGGTGAGTGTTTGAGCAACTTTGTCAAGATGGGTGAGTGTTTGAGCAACTTTGTCAAGACTGGGTGAGTATTTGCCTATCTGAGCAACTTTGTCAAGACTGGGTGAGTATTTGCCTATCCGAGCAACTTTGTCAAGACTGGGTGAGTGTTTGCCAATCTGAGCAACTTTGTCAAGACTGGGTGAGTGTTTGCCTATCTGAGCAACTTTGTCAAGACGGGGTGAGTGTTTCCCTATCTGAGCAAGTTTGTCAAGACTGGGTGAGTGTTTGCCTATTTGAGCAACTTTGTCAAGACGGGGTGAGTGTTTCCTATCTGAGCAACTTTGTCAAGAATGGGTGAGTGTTTGCTATCTGAGCAACTTTGTCAAGACTGGGTGAGTGTTTGCTATCTGAGCAACTTTGTCAAGACTGGGCGAGTGTTTGCCTATTGAGCAACTTTGTCAAAACTGGGTGAGTGTTTGTCTATTGAGAAACTTTGTCAAGACTAGGTGAGTGTTGCCTATTTGAGCAACTTTGTCAAGACTGGGTGAGTGTTTGCCTATTGAGCAACTTTGTCAAGATTGGGTGAGCGTTTGCTATCTGAGCAACTTTGTCAAGACTGGGTGAGTGTTTGCCTATTTGTGCAACTTTGTCAAGACTGGGTGAGTGTTTGCCTATCTGAGCAACTTTGTCAAGACGGGGTGAGTGTTTGCCTATCTGAGCAACTTTGTCAAGAATGGGTGAGTGTTTGCCTATCTGAGCAACTTTGTCAAGACTGGGTGAGTGTTTGCCTATCTGAGCAACTTTGTCAAGACTGGGTGAGTGTTTGCCTATTGAGCAAACATTGTCAAGAACTGGGTGAGTGTTTTCTATTGAGCAACTTTGTCAAGACTGGGTGAGTGTTTGCCTATTGAGCAACTTTGTCAAGACTGGGTGAGTGTTTGCCTATCTGAGCAACTTTGTCAAGATGGGTGAGTGTTTGCCTATCTGAGCAACTTTGTCAAGACTGGGTGAGTGTTGCCTATTGAGCAACTTTGTCAAGACTGGGTGAGTGTTTGCTATTGAGCAACTTTGTCAAGAACTGGGTGAGTGTTTGCTATTTGAGCAACTTTGTCAAGACTGGGTGAGTGTGTTTGAGCAACTTTGTCAAGACTGGGTGAGTGTGCTTTGAGCAACTTCTCTCCTCTTCTCTCTCTGTCCCTCTCTTTCACTTTTCTCTCTCTTCTCTCTCTCTCTCTCTCTCTCTCCCTTCTTTCTCTATCCCAAAATTAGCATTAACTTAGGGATGATTTATGTAAATGTATAAAAATTAAATGATAAATAATGAAATGTTCAAAATCAAAATCTCTCTCTCTTTCTCTCTTCTCCTGTTTATAATCCAAATTCGCTTTCATTTTTTAGCTAACCCAAACGAGGGCAGTGCTAATGGTCGCAAGTCAGCAGTGGCGCAAACTTGTGGCCTCCTTAGAGTCGGTGTACAAGAAATTCTTCAGCTTTGGTAAGTATAGAATACATTTTTATTTTTTCGATATGATTTGACATGTGTACAAGAAAAGTAGGACAACAGAAATATTAACAATATATCATACTGGTATTAGTAATAATAAAATAAGTGTTTCTTTGTGTTATTGTATATCAATTTTAATGGGTAGCACAGATTTATAGGACTTCTCCGTATCTTTAATATCCTAATATCTTATTTTTGCCTATAATTCCGCCACTGGTCGCTGCTAACAATAAAACAGCTACTCATTTTTCCTCACGAGGTATGAGTGGACTCCGAACACCCAAGTACAGAGCAGGAAAAATCCTGCCCCGCTGGCAATCGAACCCAGGTCACCGTGCGTGCAATGACTAGCGCGCTAACTCACTCTGCCACGGTGACTACATAGTATTTGTTATAGACAGTGTTTATTTTCTCTTCCCGGTCGGCCCTAAAGTTCTATTATAAAGCCGGCCACACACGTACATGCATGCATGCACAGACACACACGTACATGAATGCACACATGTAGAGGCCTGCCTGTCAAGCATGCATGTACAGGCGTGCCTGTCAAGCATGCATGTGTGTGCAATTGTGCATGGTAGAAAAATATCATGAGCATTAGATCTTTCAGACTTTCGCACTGCCTGTTGCCAGCTTTAAAAGTACCACATAAAAATAATGTAAATTATTCAATTATAACATATTGTTGGTTATAAATTTAATTGTTTTTTTACTGCATTTTTTTTTTTTTTTTTTTTTTTTTTCTCTCTCTCTCTTTTTGACTTCATAAAGCTTATCTTCCTATGGCCTCTTCCAGATCTGAAGGTGAAAGCGAAGAACCACTACCGCGCCCACAAGCTCTCCTTCTGGATGAACCTCATCCCTCAACTCCACAGGGAGGGCTCCGAGCACGTGCCCCTCAGCCATCATATGTTTGACTCAACCAATCAGGTGGGTGAATTAATCAGCTTTTTTATTTTTATAACATATACAGCAGAACCCGTTGTTTTTTTTTTTTTTTTTTTTTTTTTTTTAAGCTTTATTAGGTAGAACAAAAAATATATAGCTACAGTCGAAAGAAAAAGAAAAAGATTAAACAAATATACAAGAAGGAAAAAAAGAGAGAAATGTCCTACCTAAAGGGCGGGGTAGTTCATAATAGCGGGGCTCAATGTAAAAGTTCATAATATCGTGGTTCCATATAATTACATAATGTATAGGTAAAATAAACAAATTTTGGTCAAACGAACGGGCACGGAAATGAACGTATTTCAGAGGTTATTAGTCTACCATTTTAAGGGAAAAAATCGCAGAAAGTTTATTTTTTTTTGTATTGTATGCTACTAATTTTCTTCTTTTATTTAAAAGAAAAAAAATATGGGGTCGAATTTAAATTTTTGGACTTTTGGTCTTTTGAAACTGAAAAAAGTTTATGACCAATTTAAGGACCTATGACTACCTTAGAGAATAAAAGCAAGTATATCAAATTAAAGAAGAGAACTTTACTTATTTTTGACATTTTTAATTTTTTTACAACGTTTACCGGGTGCCCGTAATGACTTCCGCAACCTGGGCCTATTTTCTTCAAAAAACCGTGTTTTTTCCGGGACTCGAACCAAGGAATATTTTTTTCTTTTTACAAATGTTACTAACTCGCCATCACCATCACCACCACCACCCCCACCACCATCATCATGACCACCATCAATACCATCATTATTCCCTCCTCCTCCTCTCCCACCTATTCTTCTAATTCTACAATATATGCATACACCTATTATTATTTTTATATATATATATATTATATTTAATTTTAAGTACCCTTGACGTTGTACACGTACAATAATGTATAATTTGTACAAAAAAATATAATAAATAAAAATAAATAAAATAAGTGCCCCCCTGAAAACGCCCTTCAAAGCGGGGACCAATTTTTTGTTTCAAGATCCTAACTCTAACCGTTCTCGAGAAAAAGAAAGTGGCTGGGTGGTTTCGATCACCCTGTATACAATAAAAATAAAAAAGAATAGAAAATATATAAAAACATATGTCCTAACTAAAGGGCGGGGATATTGCCTATGGCAATCTCTTTACCTCATTTCTCTTTGCTTCCCCAGATCGTGGAACCGAACTGGAAGAAGTTCAAGCACAAAGCTCCCTCACCCGAGCTGGACCACGACACCCCCATCGTCGTGATGTCTCCCTCCTCAGAGAGGACCAACTCTTCCAGCAACAAACCACTCATTGTCACAATATCTGTGGGTAAGTTACCATATCTGTGGGTAAGTTACCATATCTGTGGGTAAGTTACCATATCTGTGGGTAAGTTACCATATCTGTGGGTAAGTTACCATATCTGTGGGTAAGTTACCATATCTGTGGGTAAGTTACCATATCTGTGGGTAAGTTAGCATATCTGTGGGTAAGTTACCATATCTGTGGGTAAGTTACCATATCTGTGGGTAAGTTACCATATCTGTGGGAAAGTTACCATATCTGTGGGTAAGTTACCATATCTGTGGGTAAGTTACCATATCTGTGGGTAAGTTACTCGCTTCCCATGGCACCATGTCTGTGGTAAAACCCTCGTCCTGACTATCTATCTCAATCAAGACGATAAAACCAAGTAGAATCATCTGATTACAATAGATCTAATTGCAGCGCAGCGTTAATATTGTAAGGATTTCACTGAAAACTCTGCAACCAGTACAGATAATAATTTTGACAATAATAATACTTGTCATGCACCATACCTGTGAGTAAGTTACTCATATCTACAGTATTTGTCCCCATATAGCTAGTATAAATATTTCCAATGTTACATTACATTATTTCTGTGCGTCTTTCCTAAAAAGATGTTGTTTTTGAAATATTTCCATTTATTTGTATAAGATATAATTATTACAATGAATAATAATCGGAAGGTATACCCTCAAAGTTAAAAACTGTGAAAAAGACGAGTTGATTGCATTACTTAGAACTATTGCACCCAATATTTCCAATGTTAAACATTTTTTTTTTTTAAAAGCTTTATTAGGAGGACAAAGTACAGGTAACAGCATAAAGTTAAGAGAAGAAAAAAAAAACAAACAAACAAATAACAAAATAAATAAGTAAAACATTATCATTTTGTACGATAGTCTTCAGTCAAATGCTATAATGAAAATGTGGTATTCTTCTGACACAAAGTTCTACGCACGGTATTGTCCTAACACAATTTCCTCACTCAATCGTACGATATTTATCCTCAGGTTGTGTATTTCTCGTCCTGAACATTACCGTGTGTGCGGTATTCTTCTGCATTCGACATAAGCACAGACATCGAACTCCGCAAGGCAGGCCTGAGAAAAAATCGGGTAAGTTTTTTGTCTTTTTTCAACTTCCAAAATGCTTAGTATTGGCAAAAATTAAAAAAAAAAAACGCAAATATACTCCAAAGTAAAAAATGAAGAAGAATTTAATTTAAAAATGTTGTTGTTGTTGTTGTAGCCAGCTTGGCTACAGCTGGAGGTGTGAGTGATGGCCTCCAGCCAACTTTATTTCAAAGTTGGCTCGTCCTGAACCACATATTTCCATGTGCGATCAACCATCATAATTTAAAAATGATATTCATCAGTGTTTTGTTCACTACAACAAAAAAAAAATGATATCCCCCAAAAAAAACTCGTCGAGGTGAAAAATACCCCGTCAAATATACACTCCGAAAAGTAATCAAAATAGTTCTCAAATAGCTGTACAAAGGAGTTTATGATCTTATATTACCTTTTTCTTATATTACCTTGAAGAGAATGCCGAAGGCATTATCACCACCCTTGAACAGGCTTTGTTTATATTTATTTCTAACTTGTTACTGTACAATACTGTACATCTAGTACAACTTCTCACTTTTCTGTTTATACTGATTAAAATAAGAGAGGTTAGTTGATGGCATGGATGTTCAGAACTATTACCTGCTGATGAGAGCAAATAAGCTCGAAACAGCTGTTCTGATATTCTGAAACCAGGTATGTTCTGATATTCATGCTACATCTAGTACAACTTCTTACTTTTCTGTTTATACTGATTATACTGATACTATGTTCATTGTATATAAAAGATGTAAATAAAGCTTGATCCAAATGTTTATAAAAATACTTCTTTACAATAATTTTACATCTTTTTTACAATAATCAAATGTTTTTTTTTTTTTTTTGAAATCCCTTAAAAACAAATTTCATGATGATTTTTTTCTGTTTCCAGAAATCCTCCACATGTCGGAGCTATCCAGTCCCGGGACTTGTTGTACATTCATCCCCCCGCCCCCCCAGGGGCCGACACCAAAGACTCCCCCCATATATCCACCACCGAGTTGGACCCCTTGTGACCCGCCCGTGACTATCAGTATCTAGGCTGAGGGGCAGTGGACGAATTACTTGGGAAACATTTTTCAAGAAAAAGTTGACTTTAGTAAAATAAATCACAAAGTTGACTTTATTGTACATAAAAAGTTATCATACTTGTGTTAATCACTTTCGTGGTATCACAACTACTCAAACCCGCTTCACTACATCCACGCTGAAACCGTAACTTGAACCACCGACCTCCAGGTTACAAGTCTGCCGCCTTGTTAATCAAGCTACTGAGGTCGGTACTTTATTATATAATTATGTTACGATTAAAGTTGATACAAAAGTACATGGAAAAAGTTAGCTTTATTGTGTTTGTTACGATTTAGTTGATACAAAAGTACATGGAAAAAGTTAGCTTTATTGTAACATATGTTATGGTGCTTTGAAAACGCCTGTTCTCGTTGTCACTGAAGTTAAGTAACTTCCAGCGAAGCTAGGACTTGAATGAGTGACCATTGAAAATTTGAACACTCGTGATGTCGGCTTTTCCCGAGCTCACTCAGGCTGGGTAAGGTTATTTGAGTAACTGATTTCTGAGTTTCCAGCGAATGGAGGATGAAATCCGCGTCGTAATATGACCATGCAGTTGAAAGCGACGTTAAACCTTAATTTAATGAAAATTGTATATAATATAATACATGTATTAATATAGTTTGTCGCCATTTTGTTCATCTTATCATTCACGTAAATGAAATAATTCATGTGTGTAATTATTTAAGCATTAAAAAGAAACAAATAATAGAGTGATTCTATTATTTATATCTTAGAATGGCTCACTCTATCAGTTATGTATATCTAAAATTCATTAGACTCTGTCTTTACTAATAATATTATATTTATATTAAAAATAATGTAAAATATTACCATTTTATTTTCTTTGTGTCTATAACTGTTGTAATTTATTGTATCCATGTTCTATTTGTATTGAGAAAAAATAAAATTTACTATTACTTCTAAAGAACATAATTGTCTAAATGACGATCTGGAATTAAAAAAAGATAATTGTGATGCCAAAATAAAATATGTACACCTTACACAAATTATTTTGCAAATACCGTTGAATATTCACATATTTATTGGCTGGATAAGATATTTTTATGCACACAAAAAGTAATGATATCCCCAAAAAAACTATTGCGGGTGAAAAATTCCCGCCAAGTCTCCGTAGGTACCGAAAATGTAACTAACTTCAGAACTCCAGTGCTCAGGGTCCTTAGACAATTTACCTATATTAACTGTCATTAAATAAATTTTAATAATAAATATAATGTACATACATAGTACCATTGTTCATAACATTGTATGAGTCTTGGTATTTTGATTTCTAACAAAATGGCCATTCCAGCTTTTGAACACGCCACTATCGGATTACGCAGACAACGGGTTGGTTAAGCTAAGCAACGTCCAGCGAGGTGAAGATTTCGTGATGCTGGCATTTCGGCTCAACCCAGGCGGGGTGAGGTTAATGTGGGTAGCAAGTTTGTGAATTTCTTGCGAATAGATTGTAACAACCCCGTCGGGCCGTCGTGATATGAATATGCGGTTGAAAGCGACGTTAAACCCAAATAAAAAAATAATTCATTGTTATAAAATAATTCAATAATTGAAAGAAACGATGCTTTCGAGCCATCAATTCAAGGGAAAGCAAAATGCGCCTTCAATGCGACATTAAATACGGGAACCTACTGAGTGCAACATTTTGTTGCACAATGTTTCACGCTCCACTCTTTCTTCAGGATCAAAGGTCACCGACCTGGCAACACTGTGCAACACGGAACATTTAAAATTACGCTGCGCAACCCTATGAGACAAAATGTTGCGTACAGTGTGTGAGATTGGAATGAAGAGATCCACTAATCGTAGGAACTAATTTTATTTATTTATTTATTTTTTTATTTATTTATTGAAAAGATAGAGCCTTATTATAAGGTCTATTTACATGATGTTTTTGTATAAATATAAAACTAAAACTAAAGTAATAAAAATAATAGATAAATTATTTGTGAAAAAAAAATCTTATAACTAGAAATACCTATATAAAAACTCTGACTTTAAAAACTATAGTTAAAGTATACTTGAGAATATATAAAAACTATAAAAACTATGTCAACCTCTTAATTGTTTTAATAATTAATCGATAGAAAATTTCAACAGAATGATAATGAGTGTTATTGGTAGTGCTTACTTACCGTGCATTGGTAGTCAAGTAGTTAAAGCGCTAGTCTCGTAATCAAGGTAGCGCAGGGATCCGTTGGTTCTAATCCGACCCAGTACATGAATTATTCCTCGTTAATTTGATTTTGTGACCTTATAATAATAAGACTCTTTTTTTTTTAAAGATCCCTCCGTCCACCCCTGTTGGGCGATTGAAAGGGGGCACCTGCTGGCAATAGCCTCAATCCCCCGTTCAAACCTCCATACAGTCATTTTACTTTTTTTTTCAAATCAAATCAATGTTTTGAGCAATAACCTCGCCTGGTGGTTACCTTCCATTAAATAGTATAATTATTATTGTTAAGCCAGCCTTCGTGGTGTAATGGTTGTGAGAACTGCGCGTAGTGTAGAGTTCCCGAGTTCGATTCTCTGTAGTGGCAGACTTTTCGAAGAGAATTATGTTCCCTCCGATAATAATGCTAGACTAGCATTTCCGGCTCTAAATAGGCTGGGTGGAATTAATGTGGATAGCTGGTACGATTCCCAGCGAATGGAGGGTAAAACCCCCGTCCTGACTACTTCAAATCAGGACATTAAATAGAATCAACTCGTCACATTAGATGTAATTAGAGATCGGTGTCATATAATTGGTGCTTTTTTTGTGAAACTCCAACCAGTCTATAATAATAAATATACTGTTGTTGTTGTTGTTTATACTGTTGTTGTTGATAATCCGCACTTCTAGGGGAGGTAACTTCCTGTGATGAAATCTAAAACACTCTAATTTATGTCCCCCCGAACACTATGGATACCTTTCACTCCAGCCATATGTTGATCGAGAATCCTTACTACTGAACACAGAGTGTAAGGTAGCTGGGGCGAAATTAATAGAGAACATCGATAACTTAAGTCATTGCTTAGCATCGGCTTTCCCTATCTTACACAGTACGCAATCCGTGACTAAACGCTACAGAGGTATTACAAACACGTCTGTTAATTTCACCCCTAAACTGTCTTTGCCATTGTTGATGGCGCGTTGAATTCACAGGTTCTCGGAGGAACACCGAAATTAAGCAACGTCCAGCGAAGTGAAGACTTCGTGATGCTGGGATTCCGGCCCAACACAGGCTGGGTGAGCCTAATTTAGGTAGCAGGTTTGTGAGTTTCCTGCGACGGGAGCGTAACGCTCCCGTCGTGATACGAGAATGCAGTTGAAAGCGACGTTAAATCCAAATTAAAAAAAAAAAATGTCTCTATATACCTACACTATCTACGAAAATAAAAGTTATTAGTTATCATATTTGTGTTAATCACTTTCGTAATAACACAACTGCTCTAACTTGCTTTACTAAATCTATGCTGAAACCGGGACCTGAACCACCGTCCTCCAGGTTACAAGTCCGCCGCCTTATCGATCAAGCTACTGAAGTCGGTATGTACGGAAATAAGTGACACATAAACAAATATTAAATATGTATTCGTGCTATTCAAGTATTCACTTTCGTGATATCGCAACTGCTTTAACTCGCTTTACTAAATCTATGCTGAAACCGGGACTTGAACCACCGACCTCAAGGTTATAAGTCCGCCGCCTTATCGATGAAGCTACTGAGGTCGGTTTGACACATGAATGTACCCAATACGTAAATAAGTGATACATAAATGTACCTAATACGTAAATGAGTGACACATATAAATGTACCCAATACGTATGTGACATAAATAATTTTATTGAATTCGTATATCCTGGACCTCCTGTGGTTCAAGCCTGCTCCTGTATTTGTCCTGTGGGGGCCCTGAATACGTGACGAGCAACGTCTGTGTCTATTTAGTGTGCAAAACTACAGGGTGACTCAGAATGAAACTTAACACTGGTTCAAGTGGTGTCACCGGAGCGGCCTAGATACATATGTAAACAAGGTTTTGCGATTTTTAAACATGGGTCCTCCTGGCATGACAACTACCAAACCTCGGGGCAGTCGAAGTGAGTGAGTTCGCGCTAGTCTGGTAATCCAGGTAGCAGTTGGTTCGAATCCCACCCAGTGCATGAATTTTTCCTCATTAATTAGAGAAGCTACATAAATATCAAAATAAATTAACTATTTTTTTAAATTAAAATAAAATATAAAAATGCCCTCCAAGTATGAGGCGCGAGGCACTGTGCCCATCACAGCTGCCGCATTTCCTCTCTGGATACACAGAGAAATCCTCTCCTAATGACTCATACAGTCTTATGCCAACATCCTTTACGAATTCTTTGGCTTCCTCTTTAATTTTTGATTGATACCACATAATAAAGAAAACTCTGAGGGTTAGGTGTTAGAAAATGCTGCATTAACCTTGCCTGGTGGTTACCTTCCACTAGAGAGTGTTATTATATTATTTTTATAATTAAACTTAGCCGACCTCTGTGGTTCAGTGGGAGCATTGGTTACTGACCCGGATGATGGTTCGAATCCAGGCTAGAGCGGAAAATTCTAACCGAGTTTTTCCGTTTCCGGAATGGCCAAAGTTTAAAGGTAAAGTGCCCTGAAGTAATGCGAATGCGGTTCCGGGGCACAGATGCCTTTTTAATTTCCTTATTTTATAGAAAGGAAAGTAATGGAATCACCCCAAAAAAAATTAATAAAAAAAGGCTAAGAGTAGAACTAGCCAGCGTCGATCTTGGATGGGTGACCACTGACCATTCATATTCGAACCCTCGTGATGCTGGCTATTCCCGGCCCCACTCAGGCTGGGTGAGATTAATTTGACTAGCTTTGTTATATAATTTCGCCCCTAAGGTTCTGTAATGTATTTCCTTTATATTGTTTCCAATTTTGTATATTAATTTGTAATTGTCTGTTTTTATGCTATGTCCTTATATAAAGTGTACAATAATAATAACAATAACCCTTGAATCACTCTAATAGCATCATGTTTATTTGAAACACCCAGTATACTAATTTGTCGTGATGATACCTCTCTCATTATAAAACTTCCTTCTTGCTGGCATACAAAATCACATTATTATTATTGCTTTATCATGAGATCATCTTCAATGTCATCATCATCACTGTGCCATTAGCTCAGTGGTAAGATACTCGCTTGTCATGCGGAAGATCTCGGGTTCAAACCTGGAGCCGACAAAAATTTTGTATTATTTTTTTTTTTTAATAATAATAGACAAAATATCTTTTGTTTTCAAAATTTTGTTACAGTTGTTTGCTAGGGATACCTAGCACCTGAATAGGAAGTATGGTGTCACTCCTCGTCCGTTCTTTTTATAATTAAAATCTTTATAAGACAACAGACATAATTATATGCACAGATAACAATTGCAAAGAAATAAAAAAATGGAAACAATAAAAAGAGAAAAAAATAGATAAATATACAGGGTGATTCAGAAAAGTACCGTCAAACGTTAACCACATATTCTATGGGCTAGTTAAGGAGGGGTCAACTCTATAAAAGAAAGTGCGCAAATGCCTCCTAACGGAGGTACACGCCCCTTAAGGTGTTTTTAAATAATCGAAATTTTCATTTTACGGCTTACCTATTTGGGATATCGCGATATGGTAAAAAAATCACTCTCAATACTAGATGAAACCTTTCTTTTGGCATACAATTTAACAGCATTCCAATTTCAGGGGCGGTCTGAGGAGGGTCAGATGGAAGAAAAAACGTTCTAACTTTTTAGTCGTTGCTTGTAATTGAATTTAGTTTTCACCATTTTAAAACCTATGTCATTGTCTACAAAAATGGTCTGAATAATTTTTTCCTCAAATTAACACAAAATCTTGAAAATTGAAATTGAAGATTTTAAAACCGCATTAAGTTTTGAAACCTATGCAACTAGCATACAATTTTAGAACAAGAATTTTCAGCCAATTCATTATTTAACAATGGATGTAAGTGTTTATTTAACAATTATTTGTTAAATAATGAATTGGCTGAAAATTCTTGTTCTAAAATTGTATGCTAGTTGCATAGGTTTCAAAACTTAATGTGGTTTTAAAATCTTCAATTTCGATTTTCAAGCGTTTGTGTTGGTTTGATAAAAAAAAAACACTGCCAATTATGGACACAATACTTCCTCGTGATTGTTTCACATTGTGTACACGTGCGAATTTTGAGTTTTTATACTAAATTACTTGTATCTCCTAAACGGCTCAACCGATTTTCTTCAAATTTATTTTATATGGTAGAATATCGTTTTTTATACATTCTAGATTCCACAAAAAATTCTGTATCGGCAAGTCGTGGTCCTTATTTTTTTACTTTTTTGTCCAAAATTTCGGATTTTCTTAAATATCAGAGTCAAATTATAATTAATTAAAAAATAAATATAAATAACCTATGTTAAACAATAATATGCATATTCTCACAAAATTTCATCGAAATCGAGTGTACCGTTCACGAGATATAAGCGTTTAAGTAAAAAGTTAGTGGTCAGGCGCATGGTCTCTTTCACCCAGAACCGCTGGTATGAATTCAATGAATTTAAAATGGGACCATCTACAGAATGTCTCCTAGATGTGTGTAAAATTTCATCAAAATCGGTTGAGTAGTTTCCGAGATTTGCGCGTTACAAGGAATCGTTTTTACAGACCGACAGACAGACAGACAGACAGACAGACCGACAGACCGACAGACCGACAGACAGACACAAAACCAAATTTACTCAGTAGGTTATGAAACGTCCAGAAATATGAAAAAAAATGAAATCGGAGCAAAATAATATTTTTTTTTACAAAAACGAACACAATACTTCCGATTTCTAATATTAGAAATTTCTCGGAAGTAATTATTCAGAACATTTTTGTAGACAATGACAGACGTTTTAATAGAGTGAAAACCAAATTCAATTACAAGCAACGACTAAAAAGTTAGAACCTTTTTTCTAGCATCTGACCCTCCTGAGACCGCCCCTGACATTGGAATGGTGTTAAATTTTGTGCCAAAAGAAAGGTGCTATCTAGTATTGAGAGTGATTTTTTTACCACATTGCGATATCCCAAATAGGTAAGCCGTAAAATGAAAATTTCGATTGTTTAAAAACACCTTAAGGGGCGTGTACCTCCGTTAGGAGGCATTTGCGCACTTTCTTTTATAGAGTTGACCCCTCCTTAACTAGCCCATAGAATATGTGGTTAACGTTTGACGGTACTTTTCTGAATCACCCTGTATACACACATATATTCTAACCAAAGAGCGGGGTTATTGCCTCTGAGCAGGGGGATATTTACAACGGGATGGTCAAGATAAACAACACAGATACACACATACATGTCCTTAGTGATAAAGGCGACACTCTGTGAATCCAGAGTATTCCAGAGATTCCAGAGTTCGTGGGTTCTAAAACCAACCGGGACACAACAAGTTATCCTCCATTTGGGATTTTTATCACATAATAATAAGTCTTGGGCTTACTGCTGGAATAATGGGACTTTAGTAGTCTTAATCGGGCAGTATAAATAAGGCGATATTATTAATTTATTATATACAGTAGGTGGCTGTAAAAAAAGGCTATGAAATAGGGATCGAAAAACAAAAACATTAATGCTAGTTTTCTATCCAGTTATGTAAGTTAAGTTATCATATTTGTGTGTTATCACTTTCGTGATATCACAACTAGTCAAACTCGCTTTATTAAATCTACGCTGAATCGGGGACTTGAACCACCGACCTCCAGGTTACAAGTGCGCCGCCTTATCGATCAAGCTACTGAGGTCTATCCAGTTATGTTACAAGTTAAACGTGCATACAGTATTGTTGATCAGTTCAGTTTTTAACCCGTTCAATGAAGTCTTAATGATTTCACTCGCTAAATACGGTTCGAACTACCTCGGTCGCTTAGTAATAGAGTACGTAGATACTTACAGGTAGGTATATATCAGATCACGTTTAAGATTTCACCGGCTAATACGGTTAGAAGAACCGGCTTAAATGGTTAGTGTGACAGGTTCAAATGGTTAAGGCAACCCGGCCCTATTACAGCCGGACTTTACTCTCCATTATTGTCAAGAAATAAATCACTAGTAACTAGTAACACTTTCTTTTCACGATTTATTTTTTTTAATTTCTATATCTTCTTTTCTTATTCTTTTATTCTGTCTTATCCCGCTTAAGCAGGGTCGACGTCGTGCAACCTCATGGTTGAGGTTGGATGGTTTTGGCACATTTTTTTGCAACGAGATGAAGACTTCGTGATGCTGGCATTCCAGCCCAACCCAGGCTGAGTGAGCTTAATGTGGGTAGCAGGTTTGAGAATTTTCTGCAAATGGAGGGTAACACCCCCGTCGTGATATGACCTAGCTGTTGTAAGGGATGTTAAACCCCGTCGTGATTGACCATGCATTTCAAAGAGCCGTTAAAACCCAAATTAAAAAAAAAAAACTGATAATGTTTTCTCGACGAATTATTGTATTCAGTAAGTACCTTAAGATACTTAATGCTCTTTTCTTGAATCCTGAATTGACTACACAGAGTACCCAGCGACTATTTGTCCATCATATTTTTTAGTACCTCTGCATGTCTGCATATGTAGACACGCGAATGAAATGTTTTTAAATAATCATTTGGTACCATTAATATTATCATTTATTTTTGCTTGACAAAGTGGAGCTCTAATTCAATTACCTATTTACTTATTTTGAAGACAATTTCTGTGATTTAATTTATTTTTATTCTCAAGTGAAAGGTGTTTTATTATTTCATTTTTTTCAACATCTTTTCAACAACAGTTTATTTTGTGGAGGTCACGTTCGCGCGTACTTGATTTGTTCTGGTTAATTTGTTTATTAAGGTATTTACTTAGTTGATTTTTGTTGAACGAATTATTTTTTCATTGAATTTTTTAGTGTTGTCTCTTGCGTCATTGCTAGCTCGTACCTATTATATTTTGCCATCAGATTGTATGATTCCGGTGTTAGTCCTTTCAGTACCCTCATGGACATTTATACACACCATTTATATTTTAATAAGAGAGAAACAAATGTTTTTATTTATTTAATAACAATCAAATAAAAATATTATCAGCATTTTTGCTGATTTCAGAAAGTACACAGCATCCAATCAGTAAAAAAAAAATATTGTTACATTTTTTTCTCTTCATTATTTTTTCTTTTTTATCTAGTATATATCTAATAATTTTACATTTTTTTTTTCTGAAATAATACATAATTATGATGTAGGTAAATATTTCGCGTTTTTAGTTTTTCTCAAACCCTTATTAGTATTACCTAGTTACTTTTTCTTTTTCATCTTTAATGACATGTTTATAATTTGTATAAAGGTATTGTACCGTCAATAAATGTACCCGTAAACCGGGCATTATTATTATTATTATTATTAAGCATTAGATTCATACATTAAATTGAAAACCATGTTGTTGTGTAAACTTTAACCATGTGTTTTATGTAGGTACACTTATTCAAGATACTCGTAAAATATAAATAAATGAATATAAATAGTATATACCTAAGTAGACTTTTTATGCCACTTGGACTTCATGTTTGTGTTGATGTGTGAAAGCGCTCGGAGATGTGACAAAACTGATTGCTATCTTCAGACTTTTAATGGTAAGTGAGAACATTTTTTATGAAATATAAAGTAGCATCTCAAAGTAATTTTTTTTCAAATAAACGTTAGGTAAGCCAGCGTCGATGGCATGTTGAATACACCGGTTCCCTTCAGAAAACCGAAGTTAAGCGACATCCAGCAAGGTTAAGACTTGGATGGGTGACCATTCAAATTCTAATTCTCGTGACGCTGGCTTTTCCCGGCCCCACTCAGCTAGGCTGGGTGAGGTCAATGTGAGTAGCAGGTTTGTGAGTTTCCTGCGAATGGAGGGTAAAACCCCCGTCGTGATATGACCATGGCAGTTGAAAGCGACGTTAAACCCCACTTAAAAAATAAAAAAAAACGTTAGGTACTAATTTAAAAATATCGAATAAAATTTATAAAATAAATCTACCCGTACTACTTAAGATTTTAAGAATGATTATTTTATCTGTCTGTCTGTCCCGGTAGCTCAGTGGTTAAGGCGGCACTCTGTGAATCCAAAGATTCCAGAGGTCGTGGGTTCGAAACCCAGCCGGGACATGACAAGTTATCCTCCCATTTGGGATTTTTATAACATAATAATATGTCTTGGGCTTACTGCTGGAATAATGGGACTTTAATATCGGGCAATATAAATAAGGCGATATTATTATTATTATTCATGATCGACGAAAAATTCCTGAAATTTTAAGGAATTATTAATATTAAATTTAATATTATAATATACATAGGTAGTTAAAGTTAAGTTATCATATTTATGTTGATCTCTTTCGTGATATCACAGTTAATACCTAACCCGCAGAGTTTTATTATCATGCATTGGGTGGAATTCGAACCAACACATCCCTACGCTACCTGGATTACCAAACTAGCGCCTTAACCACTTGACTACCAATGCACCACTATTAGTATAATAATTCCGTGTCCGTGAATCCATTGCGCGGTGGTGGTGGAAGGATTTTATGGACACCCAGATCCATAGTCTGGGATCCTGCCATGCACAAAAAAAATATTTTGATTTGACCTCTTGATATAAAATATTCAAACGGCCCCGTTTAACCCTTCAATCGCTGGGAAACATACCATCTACCCACATTAAACTCACCCAGACTGAGTTGGGCCGGAATTGTAGGATATTATTTTTTAATTTGAGTTTCACTTTCAACTTGTCATATCAGAACGGGGTTTTTACCCTATATTCGCTGTGGAAACTCATAAACCAGCTACTCAAATTAACCTCAACGAGATTCAGTGAGGCCGCGAATTGCCAGCATCACGAGGTTTCGAATTTGGTATAGGTAGGTATATTTTCTAATTCATTGACTAGATTTTCTTTATACCCGGTCTAGCCGTTTGGGATAGGAACGTGTCCAATTTTATTGAATGTGTAAAGTCACCTTTGAACAGAATGATATTGACAGCGCGCTCTGTTGGATATTTTATAAAACTATTATGTTACAACAAAAATCTGTTTTTTTTTTGTTTACAAAATTAAATTAACAAAAATATGTTTTGGGTTTTTGATTGACTGTTGGGACGTGGGTTGATCAGAACTAAATTTATTTATTTCAGTCAAATAAGGGCTTAAACTAATAAATTTGAGTATCTAGTAACCTCGTTTTAAATATATTCTACTAGTCGTTGTAAGAGAAAGACATCATCTGTTTGTTCACAACTTTCATATCTCTGTAAGTATCCAAAGTTCAAGACCCCTTTCTCTTCCCTTCATCCTGCTCTAAACACAAGAGAGGATTTCTTATCAGTAGATTTCCTTTCTCTTATCAAACAGAGAGAGAAATCCTTGGACAAACTCTGGAAATACACAGGACAGTGTGTTATATCTCCAGTCTAATTCATCATATCCCACTGAAACGTTTTGTAAAAAATAAAAACAGGAATTTTGTTCCATTGTTTGTGGGTCTGTGTGTGTGACCTACATTAGTGTCTGAATGTTGAGAAAGCAAGAATTTATTGATTTTCAGATTATTCAAATTTGTTTTCTCCTTAACTTGGTTTCTTTTGAAAACACCCTTTTCTTGTTCAGCAAGAAAAAACACATTTACCTACCTGTAAATCGTCTTTTACAGGTTTTGTTTTTAAAATTAATTGCATGAATTTTGTAATGCTGCAGGTGTTTCATTTGTTGAGGCATAGGAAAGGTTGGGAAACGTATATTTTGTATTTTCTTTATTAAATCAATTATTCTGTTCCCATTTCCCTCTGTCCCTGACCTACATCTTTTGCTTTTTGGTGTCTGGGTCTTGTCTCTGACCTTTATTCTTTTCACACATCAGAAATTGTTTCAGTTTTACTTCTTGAAGTGATTTTCAGAACTCTTAAAAGTGTTTTTTTTTTTTTTATTGAAGGAACATTAATTTTACTGAAATACGTACAATGTTATTTTGAAACATTCAAATATTTACTGTGACAAGTAAATAGTTTAAGGTAAAAAAAAATTTTTAACTTGTTTCACATGATTTGGAAGAAATAATTGAAATGAAAAATATATAATTATTTATAATTAAAGAAATTTTGTAAAATCATCTAACTCCTACTCCTCTGTACTTGGATTTACATTTATAAAATGTTGTTTTATTTTTCTTTTGTTATAAATCAAAAAAATTACTGAGGGAACTGGAGCAAAAGTGGCCTATATGCTTCCATTTCTGTATCACAAGAGAAATATGTTGTTATAGCCTCTTTTTTTTTTTTTTTTTTTTTTTTTTTTTTTTTTTTTTTTAAGTTTCCATTTATTTATTTTTTACAGTACGTATCATCTTCAACAAACTATGAGGGTATACCCACCTTCAAAAGATAAAAATCTTGTGCTGAAGGTGGGGAGTTCAAAATAATAGTATGTATAGATAATAATATTTTTTTTTTCAATTTCATTCACAATAGAAAAAATTGATGTGTATAAAATGGTATTCAACAGAAGAAAAAGTAATAGGTAATATTTTTTTATATAATATGTTTAATATGAGCTCAAAAATATTTTTTTTTTTTGTAAACAACATTGAAGAAAAAAAATATATTTATATATTAATAAGATGATGATTATGATTAATAAGAGGATGCAGATAATAGGTTCTCAGGTTATTCAGATGGAAATATTAAGTTGTTTAAAAATATTTAACAACGAGTTGTTTATACTCATTAGTATTGTGGAATTCATATTTAGATGTAATATACCAATTCCATTACTTTTGATATGTGGACAGTCTAAATAACTTGAGAACTTATCTGTGATGTATTGATCATCAATTACATTAATTACATCCATAAATTAGTAAAAGGGTGTTTTGTTTTATATCTATAGATTGATTTTTTTTTCTTCAATGATTTAAATTTTTTTAGAGCTCTGATTTTTTTCATAGATTTTAATTTATATTTTGTTGTTATACTGATATTGTGAAAAAATATATCTGTTTTAATGTTTTAAATGTAAAGAAATGAATGAAATTGAAAAAAAAAAAAAAAAAAAAAAAAAATGAAAACTTGAAAACTGCTAAGCATCTGTTGTCTCTTCCTCGGAAGAACTGGAACGAGTGACGTCCTTCCAATCCATGGTCTTCACACTTCTGATTTGCGAGTTTTCATCTTTCCTCATAAGTACCCGGCAATCCTGAGTCCAGACAAACTTGTAGTGGTTTGTCTTCGCCCAAGCTCTGGTATTTCTCAGTAGTGTGTAGTTCTTGGTCGTTAGATGTTCATTTATATATATTTTTTTATCAAATAATTTGTTTTCTTTGCCGGCCTTCACCCATATGTCACGTGTTTTTGTATTGAGTAGTCTCACGACAATTGGTTTAGGACTTGTTTTTGATGGAACTCTATGAGCTACTTGTATATGATACTCAGGGTTCAAAATTCCAATTTCTTTTCCAAGATTTTCCACTATTTCTTTTATGTTTTCCTTTTGATTTTCTTTCATTCCATTTATAACGATGTTTGACATTCTCGACCTTTGGTTTAGTTCCCCAATATTTTCATCTTGTACTTCGACACTTTTTTTCAATATTTTGTTCTCTAGTTCTTTCTCATCAAGCTTCTTTTTCAATGTATCAATCTCTTTCCTGTTTTCAATAACCATTTCTTTCAATTCTTTCATTTCTATAATAATTACATCATACGAGGTCATTTTTTTGTAAATCTTTTTTAATAACTCTTTCACACTCATTTCTTCCAGTTCATTCTCGTTTTCACTTGACTCTTCTTTTACTGCATTCCTTGTCTTAACCATGTTATATAACGAAAGAAATTTGGAAAATATTTTAGATTATTTTAGAAAAATCGGGAGCAGAGTTTTCAGGAGCTGTTGGAAATTTATTTGGCTGAACTGATTTTGCGCCCTATGTCCTTGTAAGAGGACATTTATTTTATAGTCCTAAGTGCCCAAGCTTAAATTTTATACTACCAAGTAGTATAAAATGTTTGTCCTCGGGTGAGGACACCGGTCACTTTGTACTACAAAACAAAAAATGGTGTTGGGCGTGAAGAGGATAGGTATATTGCTTTGCCCTTTGATCACCTGTAATATGTTGTAACTTTGTTCCTATTTCTTTTTTTTTAATCTAACACCTATGTATTCAACTCTTTAATGTTAAAGATCCCATTTAATTTATGTTAAATATCTTAACTTTATATTTTTTTCAGATATTGACACTGACTGCCAAACTTTAAGACTTTAAGGTCATGCATTTAAATTTGTGACAATAAGTTTAGTCTACATTAACTGGCAGTATTTGAGCAGCATCATGGGGAAACTTTTGAGTCTACTGGCACGAGAAGATTCCAACTGCTGTACAGCACACAAGTATGACATATTCCTGGACTTTGAAAGTAAGTGCATTGTAGGGAAAAATTAATAGACAAATTTGAGTTCTTAATTCCATCCTAAATGTTTGCATAAGCAAAACTAAAATGTTTCCATTAATTCAAACTTTAAAATGTGAGAAAAAAACATTAAACTATCAGTACGGGACCCCTTCAAGCCATCTTAAGTAAACAAATCACTCCATCTCAGTACTTATGTACCAAGATGGAGTCAGTATATTATATTACGGCCAATTGATGCTAAAGTCAGAAATCTAATAAATTATAAACAATTATTAATTCATCTTTTATAATTTACTGCTCACACACAAGAGAATGTCTGGTTTGACTGAAGGAAATCCCAATTAAATACTGTAAAGAATTAACAGTGCAAGTGTAAATTAACAGTGTAAAGAATTTAAGTATATTTTTTTTTTTTTAATTAAAGTTTAACCCAGCTATTCATAGAGTTTGTTATGAAACAGGTGTGTAAAATGAAGGTTTTGCAATTTATTTCTCTGTCTTTCACTCTAACTGTTCTCAAATCTTTTTGGAAGAAATGAATGAATGAATTTATATCATTTCATTTTACATTTTTTCATTTATAATCCGCTTGAATTACAATATCTGTTGGACTTTTTTAAGGGGCAGGAGATGGGGGACGGTTGATGTTGTTTTGACAAATTTCTGTTCTTTTTTTCCATAAAGGGAGACACTTAACATAAAAATACTTTTTGTTATGGTTTAGATGCTCAGCCTACAGACGGGGAGAGGGAACTTTATGAAGAGGTTCAGGAAGTTCTGCGGGATTCCGAGTCAATACTGGAAGAGCTGCAGTGCTACAAGGGAGCAGGTAATTTACCAGAGAAACTAGAGGAATTTTAATTTTTTGTCTGCATTTTTAATAATTTTAATCTGCAGGACAGACATAATGTATGGACCAACCCATTTTTTATATTGGTTACAGTAAAAAGCAGGTAAAATAAAAGCTTACATTAACACATGCAAAAGACATAATTATGACAATAATAATTATAGAATGACTAGTATAAAACAAGGTTCTCCCGTCTTTTGTAAATAAAGATAATTTTCAAAATCTAATGATGAAATTGAAAAATCAACTTGTAACATCTATTTATTTACACTTATTTTTTTTTTTTACAAAACAATTATTACCAAAAAGTTAATAACAATAAATTAAAAAAAAAACTTAAAAGTGTATGTACAAAAAAAAATAAAGATCAATATTAATTTTTAATTACAATTGTTTTGTAATCCGGGGCAAAGTTAATGCCTTAGGCATTCTCTGCCACTTAACCCCAGAACATCTACATTATAAACTTATTATTACTACTTGTCTTGGTGTTGCAAAATTAGAATGATTGATATATATGATTACTTCCGCGAAATTTTCAGAAATCGGAAGTATTTTATTTGAATGAACAAACAAAATTAAAATCCACATTGTTTACACTTCTCAGGCAAAGAGATCCGGGAGGCAATAGCAACCCCCACACCCGACTGTCAAGCCAAGGCATGGGCCTCCGTACTGCCACTTGTATCTCATCTCAAACGTTTCTACCTATTCTCTACACAGCTTGGTAAGACAATAATAATTACAATGAAATAATAATAATGTTGTTGTTGTAGCCAGCCCGGCTACAGCTGGAGGGGTGAGTGACCGTCTCCAGAAAACTTTATTTCAAAGTTGGCTCGTCCTGAACCACATATTTCTATGTGCGATCAACCATCATGAGGACTTGGGACTTTTCTGTACAAGCCATCAAACCCTTAGGAAACTGCAAGCTAGCCGCCTAGCCTGGCTTGTAAGGGTTGGCTAGTCTGTTCTCTGTTTATAGTCCTCTAGCGAGACAATAATAATAATAACACTCTTTAGTGGAAGGTAAACACCAGGCGAGATTAATGCTCAAAACATTTTCTACCACCTAACCCTTAGAGTCTTATTATTATGTGGTCACAAACTCAAACTAATGAGGAAAAATTCATGCACTTGGTGGGATTCGAACCAACGGATCCTCACGCTACCTGGATTACTAGACTAGCGCGTTAACCACTTGACTACCAATGCACCTATAACATACATATATAACCTTCCAAAGTACATAATATATATCAGTTTAGATGTATATAAACTTAAGGGTTGGGTGGAAGAGATTGCCATAGGCAATAACCTCGCCCTTCAGTTAGGATATATAACTGTATATATTTTGGTTTTTTTTTCCTGTTTATTGTCAATTTTATATATTTTTTTTACCATTATTTGTTTGTATTTATGTTCTTCTAATAATGATTTTAAAAATAATAATACCTTATAGGTAATAGAGAATGCCGTAGGCATTAGCACCGCCCTTGATCAAGTTTTGTTTAATTATTCAACTTTGTTTCATGTAAATTGTATATACTATATTTTGTAAATAAAACTTGATTGAATCTGTTTAATAATAATAATAATAATTGTCTTGTTTCCAGAGGAGATTGTACCAAAGATTCTTCTTCACCTGTGTTCCGGCACTGACCCTCCAGCTCAGAATTTGGACTCCAAACAAGCTCTAGTCAAACAGTTTGCTGAGATCTTGGAATTTGTGCTCAAGTTTGATGAGTATAAGGTAAGACGGTCTTAAGTTACACTGAAGTATGATATTAGGATCAAGATTCCTTTATACTTACAGCGCTGTAACAAAGCGATAAGCCTATTGTTCGCGCCGAAATTTCATTTTGATGCTTAAAACTTGAAACCTGACTGTTATGTAGGCATTAGCACCGCCCTTGATCAAGTTTTGTTTAATAATTTCAACTTTGTTTCTTGTAAATTGTATATACTATATTTTGTAAATAAAACTTGATTGAATCTGTTTAATGTTAAAAAGTTAAAATTAAATTCTGTTAATCACTTTTTGAAATTACAACTACTCAAATTCGCTTTACTAAATATACGCTGAAACCTGGACTTGAACCACCGCCTTGTGCCCTGGTTCTAGATAGAGACACTTGAAGCATCATATTAATTTACCCCTTACATGTCCCCTGATTCCCGATCAAGACAACCGATGCAACTTATTTTTTTTCGTAATCTTAACCCTTACATGTCCCCCGGTTCCAGATAAAAACACCGGACGCATCATATGAATTTAACCCTTAAACTGATTTGTAGTTTCAACCCTTACACTTCCCCCGGTTTTCGCTACAGACACCCGACTAGAACCGGGGGACGTATAAGGGTTAAAATATTAATTTAATCATATTAATTTCAAGTGGTTAACGCGCACTGGTAATCAAGTGGTTAAGGCGCTAGTCTGGTAATGCAGGTAGCGTAGGGATCCGTTGGTTCGAATACCACCCAGTGCACGAATTTTCCTCATTAATTTGAGTTTGTGACCACATAATAATAAAACTCTGAGGGTAGAAAATACTTCGATCATTAACTTTGCCTGGAGGTTACCTTCCACTAAAGAGTATTATTATTATTATATCATTAAATTAATTTAACCCTTACATGTCCATTGTCCAATTATGAATTAAACCCTTAAATTATTTCTCTAATGTTACTCGCTTCCGTGGAATGCTTTAATCCATAAGTGCCCTCTGGGTAGTGCTAAATGAGTAACTTTTTCTGGATGCCAAACTGTCCATAAGATCTCCTGGCTGCTTAAATTATCTCAGTGGATATCCATACGATAAATAAATTTTTTTTCTAATTTTAACCCTTAAACGTCTCCCGGGTCCAGATGAAGACGCCCGCCATTCAGAACGACTTCAGCTACTACCGGCGCACCATCACGCGACAGCGCATGTTTGACCTTGAGACGGACAGCAGAGACCCGGGGGGCGAGAGAGAGACAGAGAGTCTGGTCAGCAACGAGCTGGCCAATAGGATGTCTCTGTTCTACGCGAACGCCACGCCCATGTTGCGAACTCTGAGTGACGTCACGTCCTGCTTCGTGGAACAGGTGAGGGAGAGAGGGGGAGACATCGATTTCGATATATTTTTTTTATTTAATGCATATTAAAATCAAATCCACAATCGGTGTTAGCACATCTGAACATCCTGTTGAGAGGAGCATAATACGTGTAATTTGAGTCACAAGATGTCACGTAGAATGTGTTGGCTCTCCTGAGTCTCCGGTGGCCATCAAAAGGAATGAGCCCCCAAAATTAAAAAGAAAACATATTTTTTATATAATATATGTAGTTAGTTTTTTTTTTAGTTATCATATTTGTGTTAATCACTATCATGATATCACAACTACTCAAACTCACTTTACTAAATCTACGCTGAAACCGGGACTTGAACCACCGACCTCCACCGAGGCTACAAGTCCGCTGCCTTATCGATCAAGCTACTGAGGTCGGTTTGATACATAAATGTACCCAATACATAAATAAGTGACACATATAAATGTACCCATCGATAAGATCAAGCTACTGAGGTCGGTTTTTTATATAATAAATTATATCTCCCATTACAGAACCCAGACATTCCTCTGACGCAAACCACGGGCCTCCTGTCGACGATGGCCCGCGTCACGCTGCGCATGTTGGACAGTCCTCACCTGGCGGCTCAGTTCACGTGCGAGGAGGCCACCTCGCTGTTCGTGCTGCGCGTGATGACCGGGCTCCTCATCCTCATAGACCACGTGGCGCCCCGCGGCGTCTTTGTGAAGAGCTCCAACGTAGACGTGAAGACGGCGGTGCGGCTGCTCAAGACAGAGCCGCCGGCCCGCTCCGAGGCGCTGCTCAACGCGCTCAGGTGAGTGCGCATGCGCGCGGCCTTCTGTGGCCTCTCGTTTCTGTGGCCGCGTTTTTGAGGCCGCGGTTGGTTTATTTTAACAATACCTATCGAGTGGGGTGTTGAATGAAAGGTCTTGAAGTCCTGATGATTGATATGGTGTTTTTAATTTGAACGCGCTCAGGTTAGGGGGAGGCTTCTGTGGCCTCACTTTTGGGCCGGGGTTGATTTATTTTATCAATACCTATCGAGTGGGGTGTTGAATGAAAGGTCTTGATGTCCTGATAAGTAATACTGTAACTGATAACTAATACTGTCAATTTTATATTTAATTTTTACCTTTATTTGTCTGTATACAGGGTGTCCCGTATACAGATGCAAATATTTTGAGGGTAGGTTCAGCCCACCGTGGACTATCATATGAGCGAAACTTGCAGTGGGGCATTTTGCTTCGTTAAAGAATTATGGCCAAATCCCTGTTTTTCCCACAGGTCTAGAGGTCACTTGGATCGATGAACGTTTTTAAAGAAATGATAGCCAGTAAGTAATTTTTGACTTCATGTATGGATAGTCATGCATATTTCCCTTGAAATGCAGTTGGTTGCATAAAAAAATATTAAAAGACCAGAGAGATATTTAATCATAAGTTTAATACTTTTCTAAAATTTGATTTTTCCCTGTTTTCCCTTTCGTGAATTTAGAGTACTTCTACAATTGCAATTCTGCGTATCACTAGTTATAAAAATACCCTATTATGTTTAGTTTTATAAAAAAGAAAGCTCATTTATATTACTTTAAAGATCATGGAACGCAGTACACACAAAGCTCAAAAAACACTTCTGAATCATGATGGAAAATTCAAAGTTGTCTGAATTTTAACAGAATTGGCGCGTAATTTGAGGTATAAATACACTGCTCTGGGATGTTTAACAGAGGGAAATTGATCATTCACAGTGGTCGGTCGGTGTGAACTTTTATGTGTGACATATAGCAGACGTTTCAAAAAAAGGTTACAAAACATTGGGAGTGATAGTCCGGCATAGTTACTTTTTTAAAAACATTGACACAATTAAACTCCTATATACATCACTTGTACGCAGCAAATTGGAGTACGCCTCTGTTATCTGGGCGCCAAAAGTAAAATCCCTTGTGTCAATGCTTGAAAGAATTCAGGCAAAATTTATTAGGTCTCTCTTCAGAAAAGAAAATGGTTTCTACCCAACATACCCCAATGCCATTTCATATACAATGCTGAGGGAGAACCTCGATATGGAGACTTTGAAGAGCAGACGAGATTATAATTACCTAATCCTGTTATACAATATAATAAACAATTATATTGAGATCCCGTCTGCCCTACAACACATCTCCTTTGCAGTACCTAAAAATGGTTTACGTCCTAGGGCAAACCCTCCTCTCTTCTCGGCCGCAGATGCAGGACGAACTATAACATACTCAACCTCAGTACTGCCTACTGCCACGGCCATTTTTAATATGCATGCCACAGCCCTGGATATCGCTGACACACCTGAACACTTTAAAGAGGCATTAAAAGTACTGTTATACATATAATTCTTAGTTTCTCTTCGTCATTATTTTATGTTTTTTATACTCTACCTAGCATTAAGTTAAACCTACTATGTATATTGTATATCCATTGATTTTGTAATTGTCCAACAAGACGTTAAATCAATTATTAAAAAAAAAAAAAAAAAAAAAAAAAAAAAAAAAACAGTGAGTGATAAAAAAGAGGATGGGTAATGGAGGAAATGTGTGTGAGAGAGACTTCCAAAAAAAGAGAAGAGTGTATGAGTAATAGAATTTGAAATAAATGTAGGAAAGTAAAGGTGAAAGTAATAGAGAAAATGTTGTGATAGAGTCAGAGGAAGAGTTATGTGTTATTAGGTTCATATTAGAAATCCAAAGTAATGTTAGGTAATGAAAATTCTTTTGGGTTCTTTTCATGAAATGAAAAGAACCCAAAAGAATATGTAGCGAACCAAGGGCGAGGTTTAAAGCTTGTGGCTTTCTCTTCCACCGAACAAATTGATCGCCTTGTTATTTTAACTATTAATAGAACTAATTGTACTCGGAAAATTTTCATTTATAACTTGCAGTTGGCACAAAAATAGTCACACAGACCGCTTCAGGCATCGAGTGTTCTTCAAAATGCAATAGCGCCCAGATTCAAAATTTGAAAGATGTGTTTCTCTCCTTCTGGTGCCGTTTGATAAGGCGTATCTCATTCGTTCCTTCTCGCGTCTGAAAGAACTTTGTATTTATTGAAACAAAATAGCAAAGGGTATTTTTTTACCTAGTGATACGCAGAATTGCAATTGTAGAAGTACTCTAAATTCACGAAAGGGAAAACAGGGAAAAATCGAATTTTAGAAAAATATTGAACTTATGATTAAATATCTCTCTGGTCTTTCAATATTTTTTCATGCAACCAACTGCATTCGAAGGGAAATATGCATGACTATCCATACATGAAGTCAAAAATTACTTACTGGCTATCATTTCTTTAAAAACGTGCATCGATCTAAGTGACCTCTAGACCTGTGGGAAAAACAGGGATTTGGCGATAACTCTTTAACGAAGCAAAATGCCCCACTGCAAGTTTCGCTCATATGATAGTCCACGGTGGGCTGAACCTACCCTCAAAATATTTGCATCTGTATACGGGACACCCTGTATATGTTCTACTAATAAAGAGTTTCTCAATAAAAAAAAATAAGACAGTTTCCGACGTTTTTACTGATGACCTCATGAGTATTTCATGATAATATTATTTTACTCCCTTCACAGGTACACGACGAAACACTTGAATCAGGAGTCGACTCCCAAGCAGATCAAGCACATGCTCGCCGTATGATAAACACTTTCTCAGCGGTCCTCGCCCGCCATGTCGAAGATCACGGGTTCGATCCTCGGAGCCGGCAAGAAAAAAATTGTCGTCGTAAACAAGCTCGCCGGAAGGCGAGCGCTCGTCAAGTAGCGCCAGCCTACCGGCCTGTATTCACACGAAACAGAGTTTATAAGTATTTTGTTTTTGAATAGCCAGAGTACAGATCTTTGATCTTTATTTTAAAGTTGGCTCGCCCTGAACCATATATTTCCATGTGCGATCAAGCATTGTAAGGACTTTATCTTTATAAGTAATTAACCCTTGGGAAACTGTAAGCTAGCCTGGCTGGTAAGGGTTGGCTTGTCTGTTCTCTGTTTATAGTCCTCTTGCTAGACACTGGTTTTCTCCCTGTTTAAGTTACATCTTCATTGTATTTTTTTTATATTATTATTATTAAAATACTATTTTTTTCTCTTATCCCTGTTTAAAGTCCCCCAGCCAGACTAGTCTGTATTATTTAGGTAATAATAACTGCCCGCTTAGGACTGAATTGTCCTTTTATTTCAGCAATCGCTCTTGGATAAAAATGTCTATCGTTTTTAAGTTTATCCTATTATTTTTCTGGTTTATTGTCGAATATCTTGTTCACAAATACTCAATCTCTATTTCCTAGTCTGCTTCCTCAATCATGCAAATCTCCGCAGAGCTTTGTACATTTTACTCTCGCATATCGCTACAAACTACCAAATAGGTTGTAAGTTTACTACGGGTCGAATTATAGAACAAGATTAAGTTATCATATTTGTATTAATCACTTTCGTGATGTCACAACTACTCTAACTCGCTTTACTAAATCTACACTGAAGCCGGGACTTGAACCACCGACCTCCAGGTTACAAGTCTGCTGCCTTATCGATCAAGCTACTGAGGTGGGTATAGAACAAGATTAAATCTAAGATAAGTAAAACCTTAGGTACCTTACCAACACTTTCATATTGGCCACCCTCAGTAGCTTGATCGATAAGGCGGCGGACTTGTAATGTGGAGGTCGGTGGTTCAAGTCCAAAGTTAAGCAAATATTTAGTAAAGCGAGTTTGAGCAGTCGTGATATCACGATTGTGATCAACACAAACATGGTAGTGATATGACCATGCCGTTGAAAGCGACGTTAAAATCAAATTAAAGCAAAAAAACCATATGTGTTTTTTTTAATTTGGTTTGTATGATAACTTACGTCTTCTGGTGAAATATTTTACTTGTAAAAATTAATATGCCGTAAAACTACCTAACTAGCAAGACTGGCCATCAACTAGGGTCTTAGTGCCCTGTGATTGGTTGAAACTCTGACTTTAGGTCGTGTCTGCCTTATCTTAAACCTAATTCTGTTTCATATTTCGGCTCTAAGTTTGTAAAGTTTAAGTTGGGATTACAATGGAACATGCTAATAATACTCTTTAGTGGAAGGTAACCACCAGGCAAGCTTAATGCTCAAAGCATAATGCTCTACCACCTAACCCTCAGAGACTTATTATTATGTGGTCACATACTTAAATTAATGAGGAAAAATTTATGCACTGAGTCAGATTCGAACGGATCTCTACGGATCCTGGATTACCAGACTAGCGCGCCACTTGACTACCAGTGCACGAATATAACAATGTTACAATCAATATTACATGGTATGTCAAACACAAAAATGCTTAATGGCCATTAAGCTTCTTTAAAAAAAAAAAAAATATCCACAAATTCCAGAATACTCCCGATTATAGTATTATAATTAAAAAATTGAAGTCTCTAAAAGTTGTCCTATTACCTAAAGAATTTTCTAAATGTTTAGAAAATTGCCACAATTTTTCAATGTAGGCATTTGGCAACTTTGCTTACCTTTGATCTCAATGTGTGTCAACAAGGCGTGTTTTATTATTGTCCCCACGTGAACTTTATGTGTATTTGTTTATATAAATATTTATCTCAACTATAAGTATTTTATTTATATAAATGTTTATCTATTTTTAATCTTATTGACTTGGATATTTCTCTTGAAGTTACCGACTTTTGTATGTGTGTATATATTTAAGACATCTCAAAAACTTTAATAAAGTTTATTAAAATATTTCTTTTTTTAAAAAACTTCTACCTATATTTATAAGTAAATTAATTTTAAATTATTGTATTTTCAAAAAACAAATGTAGGTATTATTTAACGAAGGTTGTGTTTCATACCTATTGACCTAACAGTAATTATATTTTGACCTAAAGTAAATGATCTTTTGATCTGTGAAGTCCCTTGACCAAAGGTGCCAATTAATAGAGTATTTTTCACTTCATTTTAAAATATATTGACCTAAACATATAGAAGAATCTCGTACAGAATCTATTGACCTAAGAATATAGAATCTGTTGACCTAAGTAACAGTACAGAGAATCTTATGACCTAATTTAGATAATGTTTAGACCTAAGGTGCTAGTAGAATGAATATCTTGACTTAAGTTCTAGAATATAAGAATTATTAGAAGAAAGGTAACAGAGAATCTGTCGACCGAAAAAAAGATATTATTAAATTTTGGTCATAAATATGGCCGAAATTATGTTTAACCAAAGGTGCCATTTTGTAAATAATTTATTACTAATGTTTGATAGAAAAACCATCAGTTTGTTTATTAGTGTACAGAAAAGTGGTCATATTTTCATAATCTTGAAATAAAGTTTTGAATTCCCGCTAGTACGATATTAGGAGCCCGAAAAAGATCAGTTTACAAACAGTTTTACCTATCATGTAGTAACGTCATGATTATTTTATTATTATTAAATTTAACTTTTGAGATATCATTATAATATGTATATTGTTTTTTTATACTATACAGGGTACCCCAAAAAAAGGAGCCACTCGAAATATCTTGAGAACGGATGAAAATTTTAAAAAATGCTAAAACACGTAATCCATTATTTCGAGGGAAAACTTTTTTTTTTTTTTTTTTTTTTTGGGATTTTTTTCTCATAACCAGGGATGGCCCCCGAGGGGTCAACTTTGGAATCTTAAACGGAACCACCCTATTTACAATACATTTTTGAAAAGTAGTTGATATTGAAAGTATTTTAATCCGTTCTCTAGATATTTCGTGTGGTTCCTTTTTTTTGGCACCCCCTGTACAGTGATATTAAGTATGATAATTAAGTATCAATACTTAATATGATGCTAGTATATTCTTAAATAAATAATTCTACACTCGCTGGTGTCAATGACACTTTGAATACACCAGTTCTCGTTCTGTCACTGAAGTTGAGCAGCGTCGAGCGAGGCTAGGATTTGGATGGGTAACCATTCAAATTCGAACCCTCGTAATGCTGGCGATTCCCGGGCCCACTTTGGCTGGGTGAGGTTAAAGTGGGTGGCTGATTTGTGAGTTTCTAGCGAATGGAGAGTGGAAGGTAAAACCCCTGTCGTGATATGACAGGTGAATGCGACGTTCCCACAATACGAAATTGAACAATTCTGGCATATCCGACCCACCTCAGGCTGGGTGAGGTTAATGTGGGTAGCTGGTTGGTAAGTTTCCAACGAATGGAGGGTAAAACCCCCCGCTTCATTATAGCCTTAGCACTTGAAAAGGACTTTGAACCATCAGAAAAAAAGGTAACTAAAGCCGTATTTTTCTTTTGGATTAAAAAAAAATTCCAGGTTAGGTTTTTTCCAAATATTTCCATTTTATTCTAAGTTTAACTTCACCACTATCGTGAAAGAAAAATGCGTTTCGGTACTTTTAAAGATAAATAATGGAAAAATGAAAACTGGAAGCAAGAATTTTTTAAGTCCATTTTGGTTAACCAAACTGGAAGAAGATTTTTCCTCTTCCAAAAGAAAAATGACTTTCTTCCAGTTCGTCCATTTGAATCCACTTTGGTTAGAAAAAAAAATAATACGGCTTAAGTTATTGTCCTTTATTAATATTGGACTGTTGCAATACAACAAAGGAAATGCATGAGCATTCTGAGTATATGCTCCTCTAGATTTAAAAAAAAAAATAAAAAATCGGCGCTTGCGGTTTAAGGTATTTCACCCTCCTGGATTTTAATTTTGGTTTTGAACCACTAAGGCTGCTGACGTCTCACTTATCACCACCTAAATAAATAATGAGAAAAAAATGTGTATAAATAATCTGTTAGTTTAACTAGTTTTACTTTATTTATAATAACTATGTTTTCTGTGTTCTTCATACTCTTAAACCAAAAGAGTTACCTAATTATATGTTTAATTTAAATTAAAGGAGTATTAAATTTTACTTTGTATTCATTATTTTTTTATTTTCTTGTGTCTTTAATTTTCAAGAATCTCTCTTCCTTTATTTCTCTCCATTTCTCTCTCTCTCTCTCTTTCTGCCTCACTCTCTCTCTCTCTCTTTCTTTCTCTCTCTCTCTTTTCTCTCTCTCTTTCTTTTTTTTTCTCTCTCTCTCTCTCTCTGATTCTTTCTCTCTCTTTCTCTCTCTCTCTCTCTCTCTCTCTCTCTCTCTCTCTCTCTCTCTCTGTGTTCATTAATACTTTTTTCATTTATAATTTATCTTTCTAATACTTTTAGCTTATCCCTTTGTAATCCGTGTATTTTGTATATTACCAATAATAAAATACCCTATATTGTCCGCATGAGAGACAAGAAATTATAAAGACATACAAATAGAAAAGTGTTTTCTTTGTAATTCATCAATCTCATACGCTGTTTTAGCTTTTCGCTCTTTGTAATCTCTGTAGAACTAAAAATAAAACACCGTAGAACCTGAATGGAAGATTTGGCGTAGAACGTTAGCATTAGCACTACCCTTGATCAAGTTTTGTTTCTGTAATTGTAAATATTTCTTGTATTTCGTATTGTACAAGACAATGTAAAAAAACCGTCTGTCCCGGTAGCTCAGTGGTTAAGGCGGCACTCTGTGAATCCAGAGGTTCCAGAGGTCGCGGGTTCGAAACCCAGCCGGGACAAGACTGTTATCCTCCCATTCGGGATTTTTACCACATAATAATATGTCCTGGGCCTACTGCTGGAATAATGGGACTTTAATTAGTCCTAATCAGGCAATATAAATAAAGCGATATTATTATTATTACGATAAGTCTTTGGTAAACCGCTAGAAAAAAGGGACCTTAGTTCTACGCCGGTACTAGAAATAAAGTTAGTATTAAAAAAAAAACAAAAAATACCAATTCGAATATCATCGCTGAAGTATATTACCCATCTTTACGGCCATGCCTAGTCAAAAATTAACTCTCTTCACGAAGTACGGGCACACCGCTAGTGCCTATTATAGTGTGACCTATGATTCACTAATCACCAGTCACTGCTCCGACAGGTGATTATGTGTGCATTATGTACATAATATAAGTATACCTAGTTGTATACATAACACATACAATCATAATATACACATAATAATTAGGTATATCTATAAGCGCACGATTTTTTTTTTTTTTTTTTTTTTTTAAGTGGGGTTTAACGTCGCTTTCAACTGCCATGGTCATATCACGACGGGGGTTTTACCCTCCATTCGCAGGAAACTCACAAACCTGCTACTCACATTGACCTCACCCAGCCTGAGTGGGGCCGGGAAAAGCCAGCGTCACGAGAATTAGAATTTGAATGGTCACCCATCCAAGTCTTAACCTCGCTGGATGTCGCTTAACTTCGGTGTTCTGAAGGGAACCGGTGTATTCAACATGCCATCGACGCTGGCCTTTAAGCGCACGATTAGCTCAGTGGTTACGCACTCGCTTGTAATGCGGAAGGTGCCGGGTTCGAACCCCCGCGCCGGCAAAAAATTTGTATTAAAAATTTGGTTACAGTTGTTTGTAAGGGATACCTTTCGATGCGCTCGTGTTGACCCAGCACCTAAATGGGAAGTATTGTGTCACTTTTCGCCCATCAGAGGGGAGACATACTACGGGATGGGCAGGCTACAAACTCAGACCACAAGCGTCTACAGTAGTTCCTTTTTCATGGCTACGAAATTAAAAAGTCTATGAAACACTCATCTTTCTTTAAAAAAAATCTTTGATAGTTTCGATGATAATTTTGTAATTTATAACCGAATTTATTTAATTTTGTATTATTTTGATACTTCAAATACAATAAATTATAAGTAAAACATCTCGTCCATAGATAGGTACTCGGATAGTTAATAGATTACTCTTTTTATGTAAACTAAGAAAGTATATTTGTCGGGAGGTTAATAGATATGATTTTTTTTATGTAATCTATGTAGGTATGTATCTACTTGTGACTATAGCAAGGCTATACCGTTATCAGTCACTATCAAGGCATACCGGTTGAATGTGAGTTAAGAATGATCAGTGAGCTGAGGTTTAGTAGTAGTAGGTTTTGTGAGCTCAGTAGATTTAGTCAAGTGTGTAGAGTGTGCGAATAGGTGCTTCTACCTAAGTGAAAGTCTCCGCATAATTGAGGTTAGTAACATTAGATACTTCCAGCATACTTTTATGACTAATACCTACTAATAACGCATTAACACATATTTAATTTAACACAGATTAAAAAATTAAATACAAGATGTAAAATTTAATTTTTAAAAAATTTAATTTTTAGTTTAAAAAATAAATAAATACAAGATGTACAAGTTTTTTGATAAATTCTGAACAGTTATATTGCTCATTCTAAGATTCAAATAATGCCAGATCATATTTCTAAAAATATTTTCGAACGGAGATACGAACTAAAAAATAACTTGGTTTTGAATTCAAGTAGATACAAAATGTTAGGTTTTAGTTATCTCATCTCCTTGGGAAATTTAATTAATCATGCACATATGTACAATGTACCTTCATTGGACATACAGAGAGACAAGAGAACCATTTTCACTTCTTTTCAAAAAGTTCATGTTTACCTACATTTTAGGTGAATACCTACTTTTGTTTCAAGGTCATATTTTTTTTTTTTTTTGAAAAATTACCCAAGATTTATTTTAGTCCTCGAAAAATTACCCAAGAGAATTTTAGTATTAGAATATCTCCTAGAGTTGATTCTGAATTTTTTATATTAAAAAACTCGGACATCCTGTTATTTTTTCGGACATTCAAAAAAACTCGGACATAAAAAATTGTCTCTGATTGAGTGAAGAGGTTTGCTATAAATAATAATAATGTGTTTTTTTGTATTATTATATCACAATTTTAGAGGGTAGCGCAGAATTATAGGACTTTTCCGTATCTTTGATATCCCAATATCTTATTTTTGTATATAATTCCGACACTCGTCGCTGCTAACATTAAAACAGCTACTCATTTTTCCTCACGAGGTATGAGTGGAGTTAGTTAGTAATTTATACCTATGCAAACTTCGAGTATTTTTAATGAATAATGATAGGTACAGAGTTTTTTAGAACACAGTTTGCCTGCCCCACTCAGACTGGGTGAGGTTGATTTGAGTGGTTGGTATGACCATTGTATGACCATATTATCTACCTACTTCACACTTGTACATGTAATGGTCAATTTATACGTCTGCCAAAACCTAAAAGCGATGTGTAAATGGACGTTTTTTTTGTCAGCAAATTCATAAATCGTTGATACCTACTTGGGTTCATCGTTGAATTTGCATACAATAGAGAAGCGTGTCTGATTTCCATACACCTTATCTTATAGGAATAAAGGTAATAGATCGTTAGTTATCATATTTTTGTGTTAATCACTTTCGTGATATCACAACTAGGTACTTAAACACGCTTTACTAAATCATCGCTGAACCCGGGACTTGAACCACCGACCTCGAGGCTACAAGTCCGCTGCCTTATCGATCAAGCTACTGAGGTCGGGTTTATTTTAGGTAATAAATAAAAAATGTTATGCGTGCATTTTCACTATGTAGAGTAGATACATGTATAGTAGTAAACAGGATGTGCATGAATTCTTTTTATTTGACGATATGGTTTGACATCAATTGATGGATTTAAAATCCATCAATTGATAGATACATCAGTAAGTAATATGAATGATAATTATAGAAAACATGCGCATAACAGATGAAAACATTTTTGACAGTAAGAAGGTAGAGTTACACAAAATTTCCAACAACAAAAAAAGAAAAAATGTATGGTCAGAAAAAAATATTTAAAATCCACTGAAATATTTCGAGAACAGCTTGGAATTTTCAGATGAATTGAACGGCGTTCTTTCATGAAATTATTTTAGTGTTGATTATTTTGACAATGTCAAAATTTCACACATAAAATCGCTTGGTTCCAAATTTCGACACCAATTCTCGTTTTTCCAAAGAAACTTCCAATTTTTTTATTTCATTTTTGAAATCAGCATTAATATTTACTGTAAATTCTTTAAACTCTCACTTGATTTTGTGTTTTGCATAAATTGAGAAAGTCGTAATTTCTTCCACGTCATTTAAATTTGACGAATCATCAAAAAAATGCAAAATTGCAAATAACTTTGCCAAGGGTGCAAAGTTTGGAATTTCGCCATTTTTTTTTGTTGCTGCAAATTTTGATATTTTCAAAATATTTCAGGATGAAACACGAGATGGGATCCGACACAAGGGCCGAATGGTGCAATAGTTTTTGCGGGATCTATTGGGCTGCGCTCAAGTGGTAATAAAGTCAACTAAAGATAAAATAATTGTTTTGTTTCTTTTTTCTTTTACTGAAAACTGAAAAGAACTGAATTCTGAAATCACTGATCATCTTTGTGAAATTTATTTGCTTTCCTCAACTTTCCTGGGTTTTTGAGTTTTATCCTTATATCAGAGAACCATCGACATGTACCTATACCAACAGAAGTAAAAAAAAACAATTTTTTTTCATCATAAATTTTTACATCGTATTTTTTACGTATTTTGTCCGTTTTATTCTTTCACATATAAAAGACGAATGATTATTGTCAATTGGAATTTGATGCGTAAGTCATTTTTGGTAAGAGGATTTTTTTGTTAAGAAGAATTTTGTAGTTATATAGGGTTAGGTAAAGTTAACGAGGTGAAATTGCACGATAGATCACTGACTTCAGTTTGTTGGGTAGGATGGTTGGGTGAGGGGCTTAGGTTAGGTTGAAATTAGTGCAGATGGTTAGATTGGGTCGCGCAGCGACCCGGTCTAACCCTGCACTAATTTCAACCTAACCTAAGCCCCTCACCCAAGCTATCCTAGCCGGCTAACGAAACACAACATTTAGACTGACAACCGTTTGTTGGGTAGGATGGTTGGGTGAGGGGCTTAGGTTAGGTTGAAATTAGTGCAGGTTAGGTTGAAATTAGTGCAGATGGTTAGATTGGGTCGCGCAGCGACCCGGCTAATTAGTGCAGATGGTCGCGCAGCGACCCGGCTAATTAGTGCAGATGGTCGCGCAGCGACCCGGTCTAACCCTGCATAATAGTTTATCACAAAAGCGAAAATAAATAATAAAAAAACGTCCTGGGTAGGGATCGAAGGTAGAGTTACACAAAATTTCCAACAACAAAAAAAGAAAAAATGTATGGTCAGAAAAAAATATTTAAAATCCACTGAAATATTTCGAGAACAGCTTGGAATTTTCAGATGAATTGAACGGCGTTCTTTCATGAAATTATTTTAGTGTTGATTATTTTGACAATGTCAAAATTTCACACATAAAATCGCTTGGTTCCAAATTTCGACACCAATTCTCGTTTTTCCAAAGAAACTTCCAATTTTTTTATTTCATTTTTGAAATCAGCATTAATATTTACTGTAAATTCTTTAAACTCTCACTTGATTTTGTGTTTTGCATAAATTGAGAAAGTCGTAATTTCTTCCACGTCATTTAAATTTGACGAATCATCAAAAAAATGCAAAATTGCAAATAACTTTGCCAAGGGTGCAAAGTTTGGAATTTCGCCATTTTTTTTTGTTGCTGCAAATTTTGATATTTTCAAAATATTTCAGGATGAAACACGAGATGGGATCCGACACAAGGGCCGAATGGTGCAATAGTTTTTGCGGGATCTATTGGGCTGCGCTCAAGTGGTAATAAAGTCAACTAAAGATAAAATAATTGTTTTGTTTCTTTTTTCTTTTACTGAAAACTGAAAAGAACTGAATTCTGAAATCACTGATCATCTTTGTGAAATTTATTTGCTTTCCTCAACTTTCCTGGGTTTTTGAGTTTTATCCTTATATCAGAGAACCATCGACATGTACCTATACCAACAGAAGTAAAAAAAAACAATTTTTTTTCATCATAAATTTTTACATCGTATTTTTTACGTATTTTGTCCGTTTTATTCTTTCACATATAAAAGACGAATGATTATTGTCAATTGGAATTTGATGCGTAAGTCATTTTTGGTAAGAGGATTTTTTTGTTAAGAAGAATTTTGTAGTTATATAGGGTTAGGTAAAGTTAACGAGGTGAAATTGCACGATAGATCACTGACTTCAGTTTGTTGGGTAGGATGGTTGGGTGAGGGGCTTAGGTTAGGTTGAAATTAGTGCAGATGGTTAGATTGGGTCGCGCAGCGACCCGGTCTAACCCTGCACTAATTTCAACCTAACCTAAGCCCCTCACCCAAGCTATCCTAGCCGGCTAACGAAACACAACATTTAGACTGACAACCGTTTGTTGGGTAGGATGGTTGGGTGAGGGGCTTAGGTTAGGTTGAAATTAGTGCAGGTTAGGTTGAAATTAGTGCAGATGGTTAGATTGGGTCGCGCAGCGACCCGGCTAATTAGTGCAGATGGTCGCGCAGCGACCCGGCTAATTAGTGCAGATGGTCGCGCAGCGACCCGGTCTAACCCTGCATAATAGTTTATCACAAAAGCGAAAATAAATAATAAAAAAACGTCCTGGGTAGGGATCGAACCCGCGGACGTCTAAGCATCATGACGCATGGAGGCCATGGATCATTCCTGAAAACTACGCCAGCGCTGCAGTGGAACTTTTATGCAACATAATTATCACAGATCCCGCAAAAACTATTGCACCATTCGGCCCTTGTGTCGGATCCCACGAGATGCGGTTACCGGGTCCCGTCTCATGTAGATGTAAGGTCACGTGATCTATTTCCACCAATCACAGAGCTCCAAATTGATCACGTGACGCTAAATCTATACGTGAGGCACGACCCAGCAGTCGTGTCTCGACTCCGCCTATTTATTTATTTAGAAACTCTTTATTAGTAGAACATATATTATATACAGACAAATAATGGTAAAATTTAAATATAAAAAAATTGACAATATTAATAATATAAACAAGAAAAAATAAAAAATAAATTAACTAAAGGGCCGTTCTAACTAAAGGGCGGGATTATTGCCTAAGGCAATCTCTTCCACCCAACCCTTATATTTTGGTCTCAAAATTTTCTCAAATTTTGAGAACTACCTTATCATTTCAAAATTCCTAGCCATTCTCGAGATATTTGAATGGACCATAAATTCTCAGACACCCTATATATACATGATTTTCCACCAAGTAGATTCCGTATTTATATCATATTTGTTGGCATTACTCCCAAGCACAGTAAAATCAAAATATTTCTAGCTCATTACCTGCGAAATTTGAATTTTAAAAAATGTCTATGAATTATTGAGTAGATAGATAGGCTCATTACGGAGGAAAAAAATAACTGAAAATCATATATTAACATTTTTATGAGATTTTAACAGCCTTTCTATTTTGTAGTCATGAAACAGGAGCTACTTTACTGTTGACTGAGCGTTAACGCTTGTGGTCTGTTTTGAAGCCTGCTCATCTTGTAGTATACGTGGTTACGTATACCTCCCCTCTGATGGGCGAGAAGTGACACAATAGCCTACTTTTCTTTCTAACCAAAGTGGATGCAACTGAAATAAAATGAAGAAACAGGAAGAAAGTCATTTTTCTTTTGGAAGAGAAAAAATCTTTTTCCAGTTTGGTTAACCAAAGTGGAATAAGAAAATTCTTGTTTCCAGTTCTTTTATAGGTTAAGTCCATATTTCTACAAGTTTATACCATAATATAATAATAATAAATCATTTGTAAAGTCTACTGAATTTTCACAAAATCATTCATCATAGGGTGGCGTCATCGTGAACGATGGTAGCGAGACAGTGGAGGAATGACTCAGCACTTCTACCGCTGTCTTTACAATCAGGCTAATAATTGACAAGGGCCCCCAGAACCAAGCCAATGCTGGTCTACTCCCTGTTTATAGTCCCCCAGCCATATTATTATTATTCAACACTTTATTAGATACACTTGTAAATGGACGATTGGACATTATGTACAGTACAAATAATTATTTTAACAATGAATAAAATGGAAACAATATATGAAATGAAAATGAAAAAGAATAGAAAAATATATAAAAACATATGTCCAAACCCAACCCAGGGAGTAGACCAGCCATACTGCTGCCCTACTCCCTGTTTATACTCCCCCAGCGAGACTGCTGGTCTACTCCCTGTTTATAGTCCCGCAGCCAGACACACAAAATCATTCGTCGTTCAATTTTCACAGAGTCTGCTAGACTAGACAGAAATCGCTCATTCTAGTCTGACCGGACTGCTAGTTCGTCCAGAATCTAGTCACCTCCAGCTGAGCCAATTTCCAGTGGGACCCGCCCCCCTGATCATGGGCCTGCTGACCTTCACGGAGGAGGTGAAGATCCCTGTCCCCTGGGGGCATGTGTCGGGTAAGAGAAACAATAATCTCGCCTTATTTATACTACCGATAAGGACTATTAAAGAAAGTCCAGCCAGCGCCGATGGCATGTTGAATACACCGGTTCCCTTCAGAACACCGAAGTTAAGCGACATCCAGCGAGGTTAAGACTTGGATGGGTGACCATTCAAATTCTAATTCTCGTGACGCTGGCTTTTCCCGGCCCCACTCAGGCTGGGTGAGGTCAATGTGAGTAGCAGGTTTGTGAGTTTCCTGCGAATGGAGGGTAAAACCCCCGTCGTGACATGACCATGGCAGTTGAAAGCGACGTTAAACCCCACTTAAAAAAAAGAAAAAAGAAAGTCCCATTATTCCAGCAGGGAGCCCAAGACGTATTATTATGTGGTAAAAATCCCAAATGGGAGGGTAACTTGTCATGTCCGAAATGGGAGGATAACTTATAACCAGGTTTGACTGAATTTGAAATTTTTTAACCCTTTCATGTCGTTCCCAGGAAAGTACTGGGGTTCCAAATCCCGCCAGCCGATCCTCGCCATGCACGGCTGGTTGGACAACGCCGGCACGTTCGACCATCTCCTCCCCTTCATCACAGACAGCGTGGCGGTGCTGTGTGTGGACCTGCCGGGCCATGGGCTCTCATCACACTACCCCAAGGTCAGTTTATTTATTTATTTTATATAGAAACTCTTTATTAGCAGAACATATATACAGACAAACAATGGTAAACATTAAATATAAAATTGACAGTATTAATAATATAAACAAGAAAAAAAAAAAAATATATATACATATGTCCTAACTAAAGGGCGGGGTTATTGCCTATGGCAATCTCTTCCACCCAACCCTTTACCCAGTTGCGCTACCCCAAGGTCAGTCCCACTACCCCAAGGTCAGTCCCACTACCCCAAGGTCAGTCCCACTACCCCAAGGTCAGTCCCACTACCCCAAGGTCAGTTGCACTATCCCAAGGTCAGTTGCACTACCCCAAGGTCAGTTGCACTACCCCAAGGTCAGTTGCACTACCCCAAGGTCAGTTGCACTACCCCAAGGTCAGTCCCACTACCCCAAGGTCAGTTGCACTACCCCAAGGTCAGTCCCACTACCCCAAGGTCAGTCCCACTACCCCAAGGTCAGTCCCACTACCCCAAGGTCAGTTGCACTACCCCAAGGTCAGTCCCACTACCCCAAGGTCAGTTGCACTACCCCAAGGTCAGTCCCACTACCCCAAGGTCAGTTGCACTACCCCAAGGTCAGTGTTGCACTACCCCAAGGTCAGTTGCGCTACCCCAAGGTCAGTCCCACTACCCCAAGGTCAGTTGCACTACCCCAAGGTCAGTTGCACCACCCCAAGGTCAGTCCCACTACCCCAAGGTCAGTGTTGCACTACCCCAAGGTCAGTTGCACTACCCCAAGGTCAGTCCCACTACCCCAAGGTCAGTGTTGCACTACCCCAAGGTCAGTTGCGCTACCCCAAGGTCAGTTGCACCACCCCAAGGTCAGTCCCACTACCCCAAGGTCAGTGTTGCACTACCCCAAGGTCAGTTGCACTACCCCAAGGTCAGTCCCACTACCCCAAGGTCAGTTGCACTACCCCAAGGTCAGTCCCACTACCCCAAGGTCAGTGTTGCACTACCCCAAGGTCAGTGTTGCACTACCCCAAGGTCAGTCCCACTACCCCAAGGTCAGTTGCACTACCCCAAGGTCAGTTGCACTACCCCAAGGTCAGTGTTGCACTACCCCAAGGTCAGTCCCACTACCCCAAGGTCAGTTGCACTACCCCAAGGTCAGTTGCGCGCGCATACCTCAGAGTGGCAATGCACTCGCTTGCCATGCGGAAGGTTCCGGGTTCGAATTCCAGAGAACTGCAGCCCGTTTCTGAAAAGTTCTCCACTCTCAAAATTCCCGAATCCTCTTTAAAAAAGAAAAGAAAAAAAATAATAAGTGTTTCACAGTATTTTTTTATTTTGTAGCCATGAAACAATAGCTACTGTAGACGCTTGTGGTCTGTGTTGTAGCCTGCCCATCCCGTAGTATGACTCCCTTCTGATGGGCGAGAAGTGACACAATACTTCCAATTTAGGTGCTGTATTAATAAACTATTCATTAACCCTTTTTGTTCCTCAGGGTCATCAGTATGACTGCTTGATGGACAACGTCATAGTGGTGCGCAGAATTATTGCGCACTTAACCCGTTAAGTACTTTTTTTTTAATTTTTATTGTTATTTTACCTTTCGGTGTGAACAATTTTCTTACTGCTAGATTAAAACTAATTTAGATTAAATTAAGACTAATTCTAATATATAATAATATTTAAAACTATAATATTTAAAACTCATGCATATTAGGGAGGGAAAATGAAATGAGGTGAAATTGAGTACCCACAACATCACCAGTAACATGTCAGTAATAAACTATTCATTAACCCTTTTTGTTCCTCAGAGTCACCAGTATGACTGCATGATAAAGAACGTCATAGTGTTGCGCAGAATTATTGCGCACCTAACCCGTTATGTACCCACAACATCAACAGTAACATCTCCTTAATAAACTATTCATTAACCCTTTTTGTTCCTCAGGGTCACCAGTATGATTGCATGATGGACAACGTTATAGTGGTGCGCAGAATCATGGCGCACTTTGGATGGAAAAAGATCTCCCTCTTCGGTCACTCCATGGGGTGTAACGTCTCCTTTGTGTTCACGGCACTGTTCCCTGAAGAGGTGATCCATTTAAATACCATATTATACAGGGTGTCCAAAAAATAGAATATTTGAGGTCATTTTTTATTGAACTCTTCTCTGAGACTACTAAACTAATCTCACCACTCAGGCTGGGTGAGGTCAATGTGAGTAGCAGGTTTGTGAGTTTCCTGCGAATGGAGGGTAAAACCCCCGTCGTGATATGACCATGGCAGTTGAAAGCGACGTTAAACCCCACTTTTAAAAAAAAAACTAATCTCAGGTTATTTTCAAAACAGAGCCTCCTCCCCGTGGCTCAGAGCATTGGTTGCTGACCCAGGGGTTGCGGGTTCGAATCCCGAACGGAGCGGAAAATTCTAACCGAGTTTTCCATTTTCGGAATGGCATGGATGTAAAGGTAAAGTGTCCTGAAGTAATGCGAAAGCCGTTCAAGAGCACGATTACCTTTGTAAAAAAAGGGTTTCGAAAAATGCCTTTTTTAATTTTGTGACTGGTTGACAGACATACATTATCAGCAAAACAATAAATCGCTTGCACCTATTTTTTTTTTTTTTTTTTTTTTTTTTTGACCCCATCGAAAGATTCTGTCGTAAAGATTTCCATGGGATTATTTTATTTTTATTCTTCGAGCTCCAGAAACCTTGTTTCATTTTACGTCAAACAGTGGAAACTTGATCTTTTGTAGGGTTGAACGTCGCTTTCAACTGCATGGTCATATCACGACGGGGGTGTTACCCTCCATTCGTAGCCTGAGGTGGGCCGGAATGCCAGCATCACCAAGTCTTCGACTCGCTGGACGTTGCTTAACTTCGGTGATCCTACGAGAACCGCTGCATTCAACGCGCCATCGACGCTGGCATTCGGGAACTTTTTGAGGCTTTTAAGGTATTTGACGTTCGTTTTTCATGGTTTTGATGGCGGAGTGCTTTTTTCTGGTATGTTTACCATAGAACAGGTCATTCACTAATTATTATTCTTCCGAGAAATTTCTAATATTAGTAACCGGATTAAGTAGTGTTCGCTTTTGTTTTTTTGCTCCAATTTTTTTTCTATGTGCAGGTGATCCATTCTTATTAAAATTTCTCTCTCTGCGTCTCTCTCTCTCTCTTTCTCCCTCTCTCTCTCTCTACTCTCTAACTCTCTCTCTACTCTCTCTCTCTCTCTCTCTACTCTCTAACTCTCTCTCTACTCTCTCTCTCTCTCTCTCTCTCTCTCTACTCTCTAACTCTCTCTCTACTCTCTCTCTCTCTCTCTCTCTCTACTCTCTAACTCTCTCTCTACTCTCCCTCTCTCTCTCTACTCTCTAACTCTTTCTCTCTCCCTCCCCATTATAGTTAGTTCTTAGCTCATTATGAGTTAGCTCTTAGCTTTGGGGAATGAAGATGTAAGTAAGAAAACCAACAAAACAATTTATAATATTATCAATAAAAAAATCTCTCTTTCTCTCTCTTCAGGTGGATCTCATCATAGCCCTAGACTCGGTGGCACCCATATCCTACAACACTGACGAGCAGTTTGTCGACTTCCAAGCAGACACGATGAAAAAGTAATAATAATAATAGCACTCTTTTGACGGGGGTTTTACCCTCCATTCGCTGGGAATTGTACCAGCTACCCACATTAACCTCACCCAGCCTGTGTACGGCCGAAAATGGCAGGCTCACATGTAGGCAGGGAACAGAGTTTTCTATGTGAAAAATCTGCTCCGATTGAAATGAACTCTGGGATTGAACTCGGACTTTCTGCACTGCGGGCAGCAGTCACAACCGTTACGCCACGGTGGCCGACCATAGTAATAATAATAATAACAATAATAGGTAGTAGTCACCGTGGCAGAGTGAGTTAGCGGGCTAGGCATTGCACGCATGGTGACCTGGGTTCGATTCCCAGCGGGGCAGGATTTTTTCTGCTCTGTACTTGGATGTTCGGGGTCCACTCATACCTCGTGAAGAAAAATAAGTAGTTACGTCTTGTATGAGTAACGACCAGTGGCGGCATTACCAGAGTAAAAAGAAATTAAAGTAATAGAATAATTCGAAAGGGAAGGAGGCTCTTGGTAATGCTGCCCACAAAAATTGTGAATCGAACCCAGGTCACCATGCGTGCAATGCCTAGCGCGCTAACTCACTCTGCCACGGTGACTACTACCTATTATTGTTATTCACCACAAATAAAATCATACCTATATTCTCCAGGTTTCTCCGATACGACGCCATGCCCCTGAACCCCGGCCCCCACGGGCCCCTCAAAGAGCTCCAAGACATCTGCATGGACGCCCACAAGGGCTCCCTGACGGAGGAGGCCGCCCAGACACTCATGGTCAGGGGCGCATCTAGACTACGGGACGACGTGTACAAGTTCAACAGAGATCTGAGACTTATGGTAATAATAACAGTAAGGGCGGAATTAATAAAAAAAAATAATAATAAAAACAGTAAGGTTCCTGAAAAGTACACCCCGTACTTATAGAGGAACACGATAGACCATGATGTTATTTAATGCATAATAAACATTATTATTATTAAATAGAAAACATGAATAACTTAAGTCGTTGGTAAATGTCGGTTTTTCTCTATCTTACACAGTACGCAATCCGTGACTTAGCGCCACAGAGGTATTACAAAAACGTCTATTAATTCCGCCCTAAAAGTCTCTTCAGTGAGTCGGGGTTCAGCGCATTGGTTGCTGACCCGGAGGTTGCGGGTTCGAATCTCGGCCGGAGCGCAAAATTCTGACCGAGTTTTTCCGTTTCCGAAATGGCAGGGATGTAAAGGTAATGTGCCCTGAAGTAATGCGAAAGCGGTTCCGGGGCACAACTACCTTAAAAACTTAACAGATTCTATGAAATTTCTATAAGACAAATTCACAGAACTAGTAGTCATTTGTTTGTACATATGTATTTATTTTATTTATTTTATTAGTGTTTATAGACCTTATGGTCCACAAGTGGACATAGTCAATCGTCAATACAATACATAAATTTAGGTACACAATATAAAAAAAAAACTTTGACAGAGTAGAGGGTAAGTAAATAAATAAATAAATAAATAAACATGTCAAGAACCAGAACCGAAGCCCACCGCAGCCCGCCCCACCCCCCACAAAATCCCTCAATCATCTCATATCTACGTAGAGGGTAAGTAGACATAAGACAACCAAAAGACTCCATAGAAAGTGGAACGGGCCGCAATGAACCCCAATTCTAGCTGTTGACATGTTAACAAGAAAGAAAGAAAGAAAAAAAAAAAAAAAAAAAAACATAGAAGAATACTAATAAATAGATAGTGAGTGTGTATCTGTAGTTATTTGTTAGAGTTTGTTTGTTTAGGGTATACCAGGTGAGTATTTTGTTTTATTTTTATTCATTTTTTGTTATAGTGTTGTATTTTCTTTCCATATTTTTTCAGTGTCATCAAAATTGTAAGGTGCTATTGTTTTTAGGAAAGTGGATAGATATTTTTTTAATGTTTGGTGTTCCATGTTTTTGTATTTTTCTGGCATTTTGTTATATAAGTATATTCCATACTGTTGGGCAGTTTGCTGTCCATATTTTGTTTTGTTGTATGGTGTTTGTATGTTATTTCCTGTTCTTGTTGCATATGAGTGTTTGTCTTTGTTCTTTGGTAATTTGTCTATCTGTTTGTGTATATTCATGATTATTTCAATGTAATATATGGCATAATATGTTAGTATATTGTTTTTTATGAATGTCTCTTTACATGTTTGTCTGTAGTTCAGGTTGAATATTTTTCTCAGAATTCTTTTCTGTGTTATGAATATTCTGTTATGTTCTGTTGTTTTGCCCCACACTATAATTGCATATCTCAGGTGGCTCTCTCCAAATGCATGATAAAATTGTATTAGAGATTTTCTGGGGAAAGTTCTTTTTAAGTAGTTTATCATGTAGCATAGTTGGTTTAGTTTTTTACATATATTGTTTACATGTTCGTGCCATCTTAATGTGTAGTCTATTTCTATTCCTAGGTATCGTACTGTTTCTTTCTTTTCTATTTGTTCATTGTTGACTATTATTTCTAGGTTTGGAGTTTCTTTCTTGTTTATAGAGTATGTTAGGTAGTTGGTTTTAGTCATATTTGGTATCATTTTGTTTATTGTACACCATTGCAAATATTCTATTATTGTTTTTTCAGTTTTTTCCTTTAGTTCGTTTTGTGTTTTTGCTGTGATTGTTATGCATGTGTCATCAGCATACATGATTGTAAATCCTTCAGTTACTGTTTTAGGGAAGTCAGTTGTATATATGTTGTATAGTGTGGGTCCTAGATTTGATCCCTGGCTTACTCCAGTTGTATTTAACTGTTCTTTTGATGTTTTTCCACCTATTTTAACTTTGACTTTTCTATTTTCAAGAAATGTTTTTAGCCATTCATATGAGTTATCAGTTATTCCCATGTTTTTTAGTTTATCTAGTAGTTTTTTGTTGTCTATTATGTCAAATGCTGCTGTTTGGTCGAAAAATACAGTCGCTACTAGGTGTTTTTGGTCTACTTTGTTTTTAACGTGTGTTACTAGTTCATGTGTTGCTGTGGTTGTTGAGTGATTTTTTCTGAATCCGTGTTGTTCTGTGCAAATGAGTTCATTATTTTCTATATATTCATTGAGTCTTTGTGTGTATAGTTTTTGTATTATTTTTCCTATGTTTGATGTTTTATAGAGAGGTCTATAGTTTTCTATCTGGTTTTTATTCCCTTTCTTATGCTTTGGAGTGATTTCAAACTGATTTAAGATTTTTGGGTAAATGCCTTCTTTGAATGATTGATTTGTAATAGTTTGTAGTATTTTTGTAAATATTAAGTCGTTTTCTTTTATTATATGGGTGGGAATATCCCAGGATTGTGTGCCAGTGTTAGGGGTCAATTCTTTAATGGTTTTCTTTACTTCTGTGTAGGTTGTTGGTTCAAGTTTCATTTTTGCTTTGTTTGGATTTATGTTGATATTATTTGTTATTCCTGTGTTATTATCATTGTGTAGGTTTTTCATTTTTTCTCTTACTGATTCTATGAAGTATGTGTTGAATTCTTCTGCTAGTACTGTATTTTCTGTTATTTCTTTATTGTTTACTTGAATTTCTATTTTTTCATCTGCTTTGTTTTTACCAATTATTTCATTAAAGCAGTTCCACATTTTTTTACTTTTACCTTTGCTTTCTTCTTTGTTAATTTTATCTTGAATATGTTTTTCCTTGCTTTTTTCTATTAATAGTTTGTAGACTTTCATTTTCTCATTGTATGACTTCCTTATTTCATCTGTTTTAAGTATTTTAGTTTTGTAGTGCATTTCTTTCAGTTGTTGTCCCATTTCTAGTATTTCAGGTGTGATCCATCCTTGTCTTTTATCTTTTTCTATTATTTTACGTTCTATTTCTGGATACGCTGTATTGTAATGTTTCATAAGGGTTATCATGAGTTCTTCTGTTTTTTCATTAGTTAGTTTGTTGCTGTTCAATGTGTGGTTCCAGTCTGTGTCGTTCATTAGTTGTTTCATCTTCAATTTATTTTCTTCATTGTTTTTTCTATATTTGATTGTCTTCCACTCTCTTTTTTTTGTTATTTGTGTACCCAGAACTATGTTTAGGTATTGTGCTAAATGATCTGATCCATGATTATTTAGGTTCCCTGTTTGAACTTCATTGTCATCCTGATTTGTTATGATGTAGTCTAGTCCTGCATCATTTCTGGTGGCTTCTTTAATCAGGTTGATCATTTTGTAGCTTTCTAGTAGGTCTGTCAATAGTGTTAGGTTATTGTTAGGTTTTAAGTGGTCAATATTAAAATCGCCACATATTATTGTTTTGATGGTATCTATTTTGTTTTTGTTGAAGAGATCATTAAGTGCTTCTATGAATATGTCAATGTTCCCATTAGGAGATCTGTAAATTGTAAGTATTTGTATGGTATAGTTTTTTGCATTTATTTTTACTCCTGACCATTCCAAATGAACTTCTAGTGGTTTTGGTCCTTTTGTTATTTCTGTTATGTTTTTTGTTGGAATTTCCTCAGTTATGTATATGGCTGTTCCTCCATGTATTTTTATGTTTCTTGAATAGTATGCTTTCAGGTTATAGCCTTTTATTTTCATAAATTGAAGGGCATCTTGTTTTTGCCAATGTTCTGTTATGCATAATATGTCTGGTTTTTCTTGGGTTGTAAAATTTTCAAGTAGAGGTATTTTTCTGTTTATACATTGTATATTTTGATGTATGATTTTGATTTTTTCTTTTTTGTTGGTTTGTTTTCTTTTATTATCAATTACTTTATCATTGTGGTTATTGTTTCTTTTTGTTTCATAAATTATTTTATTGATTTCATCTGTTATATGTATTTTTCCTAATTGTTCCTTTTCTATTTGAGGATTGTATGTCTGGTGTTGTTGGTTATGTTTTATTTGTTGTTGTTCATAACTATGCAAGGCATACTCCATGCTGCATGCTTCTTCAATAGTTTCCCAAACTTTTTTGTAGAATTCCATCCCATATTGTTCTATTACCAGTGTATGTGTATTAGCCTCCCTATATCGATCATTGGCATCATCAGTATGTGGTTCATTTTCTAGATTTTGACTGTATTGTCTTATTTTGTATGTGTCTGTCTCACAATCAGTTAATAATGTATTGCTAGTGGTTATTGTTGTAGTTGTAGTAATAGGAAGGTTTTTTTCATTTTTCAAAAAACCCGAGCCTACTTTGTTTTGTTTACGGTGATTTTCTAGAATTTTATAGCTATTTACTTTCTGTGGCTTGATCAGATTAATTTTATGATTATTAAGTTCTGATTCACCTGTCTTTGTTGAAAATTCAACAAGAGGTTTGTCATTGTCTAGTAAAAAAATGGCTTGTTAGTTTTAAATTGTGAGTTCCGCTTCTCATGATTGGTCATATGTTTATCATATGTACTGGTTTTAAACCCGTAATCCCCATTTTTTTCATCCTTGTAGTTAAGATTGTAATGGTTACTGTTGTCTTTGACCATATTACTGTGGAATTGTTTTTTATATCCGTTTGTGTAATATCTAGTTGGTATGTGTTGGTTGTGTCATCATGTCATGTGGTATTATGTCATCTTATTAAATAATTTAATAATCATCAATTCATCATCATAGGGTGGCGTCATCGTGAACGATGGTAGCCAGACAGTGGAGGAATGACTCAGCCTTTCTATCACAGTCTTTACAAGGGGGCTATTAATTGACAAGGGCCCCCAGAACCAAGAAAATGCTGGTCTACTCCCTGTTTTTTTTTTTTTTTTTTTTTTTTTTAATTAAGTGGGGTTTAACGTCGCTTTCAACTGCCATGGTCATATCACGACGGGGGTTTTACCCTCCATTCGCAGGAAACTCACAAACCTGCTACTCACATTGACCTCACCCAGCCTGAGTGGGGCCGGGAAAAGCCAGCGTCACGAGAATTAGAATTTGAATGGTCACCCATCTAAGTCTTAACCTCGCTGGATGTCGCTTAACTTCGGTGTTCTGAAGGGAACCGGTGTATTCAACATGCCATCGACGCTGGCTACTCCCTGTTTATAGTCCCCCAGTCAGATGATCAGCACTTCTATCACAGTCTCTACAAGGGGTCTAATAATTGACAAGGGCCCCCAGAACCAAGTCAATGCTGGTCTACTCCCTGTTAATAGTCCCCCAACCAGATGATAATACATGGTTGGGCGAAAGAGCTCACTCCAATGAGAATTCTGCCATAAAAAAAGAAAGCCATATTTTCAAAATTCCCTTTTTTATAGTTAGAGGGACAAGGACTTCGATTGTTATAGACCTCTCTTTAAATAAATTTTCAGCCAGCGTCGATGGCATGTTGAATACACCGGTTCCCTTCAGAACACCGAAGTTAAGCGACATCCAGCGAGGTTAAGACTTGGATGGGTGACCATTCAAATTCTAATTCTCGTGACGCAGGCTTTTCCCGGCCCCACTCAGGCTGGGTGAGGTCAATGTGAGTAGCAGGTTTGTGAGTTTCCTGCGAATGGAGGGTAAAACCCCCGTCGTGATATGACCATGGCAGTTGAAAGCGACGTTAAAACCCCAATTAAAAAAAAAAAAAAAAAAATCATTTAAAAAAAAAAGAAAAAAAGAAAGCGTATAAAAAAAAAAATAATAATAATAAAAAAAATCTTTCAGAGCGGCTTCGTCCATCCTCCGTCGTTCGAGCTGATCCTAGTGTACGCGCGCCGGATCCGCTGTCCCTACTTGAACATCCGCGCCGAGTTCTTCACCGGGGAGAGACGCCAGAAGTATGACCAAGTCCTGGACATCATCCGTCAGGCCTCCAGGAATTACAAGTTCGTACAGGAAACAGGAACCCACCACGTCCACATGAACCAGCCCAGGAAACTCGCGCTCACCATCAACCAGTTCCTGTTCTCCTGTGTGGAGGATGAGGACGAGTGTTTTTAAACCAAGGTATAATAATAATAATAATAATAAACCAGTTCCTGTTCTCCTGTGTGGGGGATGAGGACGAGTGTTTTTAAACCAAGGTATAATAATAATAATAATAATAAACCAGTTCCTGTTCTCCTGTGTGGAGGATGAGGACGAGTGTTTTTAAACCAAGGTAGAATAATAATAATAATAATAATAAACCAGTTCCTGTTTCCTGTGTGGGGGATGAGGACGAGTGTTTTTAAACCAAGGTATAATAATAATAATAATAATAAACCAGTTCCTGTTCTCCTGTGTGGAGGATGAGGACGAGTGTTTTTAAACCAAGGTATAATAATAATAATAATAATAAACCAGTTCCTGTTCTCCTGTGTGGAGGATGAGGACGAGTGTTTTTAAACCTAGGTATAATAATAATAATAATAATAAACCAGTTCCTGTTCTCCTGTGTGGAGGATGAGGACGAGTGTTTTTAAACCTAGGTAGAATAATAATAATAATAATAAACCAGTTCCTGTTCTCCTGTGTGGGGGATGAGGACGAGTGTTTTTAAACCGAGGTAGAATAATAATAATAATAATAATAAACCAGTTCCTGTTCTCCTGTGTGGGGGAGGAGGACGAGTGTTTTTAAACCTAGGTAGAATAATAATAATAATAATAATAAACCAGTTCCTGTTTCCTGTGTGGGGGGATGAGGACGAGTGTTTTTAAACCTAGGTAGAATAATAATAATAATAATAAACCAGTTCCTGTTCTCCTGTGTGGGGGATGAGGACGAGTGTTTTTAAACCTAGGTAGAATAATAATAATAATAATAAACCAGTTCCTGTTCTCCTGTGTGGGGGATAAGGACGAGTGTTTTTAAACCTAGGTAGAATAATAATAATAATAATAAACCAGTTCCTGTTCTCCTGTGTGGGGGATGAGGACGAGTGTTTTTAAACCTAGGTAGAATAATAATAATAAACCAGTTCCTGTTCTCCTGTGTGGGGGATGAGGACTAGTGTTTTTAAACCTAGGTAGAATAATAATAATAATAATAACCAGTTCCTGTTCTCCTGTGTGGAGGATGAGGACGAGTGTTTTTAAACCAAGGTAGAATAATAATAATAATAAACCAGTTCCTGTTCTCCTGTGTGGGGGATGAGGACGAGTGTTTTTGAACCTAGGTAGAATAATAATAATAATAATAAACCAGTTCCTGTTCTCCTGTGTGGGGGATGAGGACGAGTGTTTTTAAACCTAGGTAGAATAATAATAATAGTAATAAACCAGTTCCTGTTCTCCTGTGTGGGGGATGAGGACGAGTGTTTTTAAACCAAGGTAGAATAATAATAATAATAATAAACCAGTTCCTGTTCTCCTGTGTGGGGGATGAGGACGAGTGTTTTTAAACCAAGGTAGAATAATAATAATAATAAACCAGTTCCTGTTCTCCTGTGTGGGGGATGAGGACGAGTGTTTTTAAACCTAGGTAGAATAATAATAATAATAATAAACCAGTTCCTGTTCTCCTGTGTGGGGGATGAGGACGAGTGTTTTTAAACCTAGGTAGAATAATAATAATAATAATAATAAACCAGTTCCTGTTCTCCTGTGTGGGGGATGAGGACGAGTGTTTTTAAACCTAGGTAGAATAATAATAATAATAATGATAAACCAGTTCCTGTTCTCCTGTGTGGGGGAGGAGGACGAGTGTTTTTAAACCTAGGTAGAATAATAATAATAATGATAAACCAGTTCCTGTTCTCCTGTGTGGGGGAGGAGGACGAGTGTTTTTAAACCTAGGTAGAATAATAATAATAAACCAGTTCCTGTTCTCCTGTGTGGGGGATGAGGACGAGTGTTTTTAAACCTAGGTAGAATAATAATAATAAACCAGTTCCTGTTCTCCTGTGTGGAGGATGAGGACGAGTGTTTTTAAACCGAGGTAGAATAATAATAATAATAATAAACCAGTTCCTGTTCTCCTGTGTGGGGGATGAGGACGAGTGTTTTTAAACCTAGGTAGAATAATAATAATAAACCAGTTCCTGTTCTCCTGTGTGGAGGATGAGGACGAGTGTTTTTAAACCTAGGTAGAATAATAATAATAATAATAAACCAGTTCCTGTTCTCCTGTGTGGGGGATGAGGACGAGTGTTTTTAAACCTAGGTAGAATAATAATAATAATAATAAACCAGTTCCTGTTCTCCTGTGTGGGGGATGAGGACGAGTGTTTTTAAACCAAGGTAGAATAATAATAATAATAATAAACCAGTTCCTGTTCTCCTGTGTGGGGGATGAGGACGAGTGTTTTTAAACCTAGGTAGAATAATAACCCAGATGGGACTGACGTCCTTCCAGAAGGACGTCCTTCCAGAAGGACGCTGTGGATTTTTCTAATTAATTAAACTTGTTGGGGATAGTTGGCGACACCTCAAACTCTTTTTTTAGAGTCCTAGTGATAAGTTGACACCACTTTTATTTTGATTTATTCTCGCGTGTGACTCATAAGAAAGTTTGGATAGCTGTAAATTTCAATGGATGAACGAGACAAAAAAATTTTACCGCATTATCTGGGATAATAATAAACCAGTTCCTGTTCTCCTGTGTGGGGGATGAGGACGAGTGTTTAAAACCTAGGTAGAATAATAATAATATCTAAAAAAAAAAAGCAGCCTCCGTGGCGTAATGGTTGTGACTACTGCCCGTAGTCCAGAGTTCAACTCCCGGCTGGGGCAGACTTTTCGAAGAAAATTCTGTTCCATCCAAACACGTAAGGCTGGCATATCCGGCCCTACCCAGGCTGGGTGAGGTTATTGTGGGTAGCTGGTACGATTCCCAGCGAATGGAGGGTGAAACCCCCGTTCTAATTCAGGACGTTAAATCAAATAGAATCGTTGGCGTTAGGAAGGGCATCCAGCCGTAAAAAAATGTGCCAAAATCAATCAACCTCAACCACAAGGTTGAACAACGTCGACCCTGCTTGAGCGGGATAATACAGAGTAAAAGAAGAATAATAATTCAGTCCAATCTGGATATAAGAGAACAATATTTTCAGGTCCAATTTACCTCTGTAAAAGGTAAATGAACCTCTTAAGAGAAACCTGGATTAAAGAGAACTGGATACAAGAAAACAATTTCCAGGTCGATTTCACCTCTTTACCTATAAGAGAAAAAAATTCTCCTGTGTGGAAGATGAGGACGAGTATTTTTAAACCAAGATCTATGATAGTAAAATCTAATAATTCAGCCCAATCTGGATATAAGAGAACAATATTTTCAGGTCCAATTTACTTCTGTAAAAGGTAAATGAACCTCTTTAAAGAAACCTGGATTAAAGAGTACTGGATACAAGAAAACAATTTCCGGGTCGATTTCACCTCTTTATAAGAGAAAGAAATTCTCCTGTGTGGAAGATGAGGACGAGTATTTTTAAACCTAGGTATAATAATAATAATATCTAATACTTCAGTCGAATGGATATAAGAGAACAATTTCCAGGTCCAATTTACCTCTTGATAAGGTAAAATAAACTCTTTTTAAGGTAAAATAACCTCTTTATAAGGTGAATAACTTCTTTATAAGACAAGAAATGTCCGGTTCTTATGAGAAATCTGAACATAATAGAAACACACTGCCAATTATGGACACAATACTTCCTCGTGAATGTTTCACATTTTATACACGTGGCAAATTTGAGATTTTATACTAAATCACTTGTATCTCAAACCGGAGTCATGATTCTATTTCTGGTAGTCAAGTGGTTAACGCTCTAGTCTGGTAATCCAGGTAAGCGTAGGGATCCGTTGGTTCGAATCCCACCCACTGCACGAATTTTCCTCATTAATTTGTATTTGTGACCACATAATAATAAGACTCTGAGGGTTAGGAGCATTAACCTCGCCTGGTGGTTACCTTCCTTTAAAGAGTATAATTATATTATTATTTCTCTTTTGTAAATAAATTCCCACTGTATCCCACATGTACATAAATTATAAAGGTCAGATTGGTTTCTAAAATAAAATACAACATTTCGTGTTTTAAACATTAAAATAAAATATATTCGAGAACAAATTAAGTCATCAGCTTTATTAATTTACACAAATCTGTTCACAGGTTATTTTAAATAATTAATTTTAAGAGATAGATTTAAGGTTGCTTTAACCTACTTAAAATGATTGGGTAGCTTTAAGAAACGATGTGCTTAATTTAGAGCTGCTTATTTCAAAAAGAGTGAACAAAAAGCTCAGTCTGGGCTAACATGAGAAAGGTCTAGGGGAAAACCTGCTAAAAAAATTGTAAGAGAGATATTTTTCAACCTGCTAAATTCATTTCTTTCCTGAAGATTTTGAGTTTTTTTGTTCTTGTTGTGGCCAGATTTTTTTTTTTTTTTAAAGGTAACAAAATAAAGGTAACTGTACGCCTAAATCGCATTCGCAATACTTCAGGGCACTTTACCTTTACATCCATGCCATTCTGGAAACGGAAAAACTCAGTGAGAATTTTCCGCTCTGGCCGGGATTCGAACCCGCAACCTCCGGGTCAGGAGCCAATGTTCTTAACCACTGAGCTACGGAGACAAAGATGTACTACATGTATAAGTATAAGCAAAGTGCTTTATTTAAACTATCAGCGCAAGACAGGTAGTCCCATTATGCCAACAGTTTAACAAAGTACCTATTAACAAAGATGTAATGAAAAATAAAGATGTACTACAAGTCTTGAATGCTATACTAGTAAAGATCTGTAAAAGAGCAGTATCGTTTGTTTCTTTAAATAATAAATTCATGGTTTCTCTCTCTTCAATAATTTAATAGATGGTCTTTCCCCATGACTCTTTATATGGCAAAATATGGAATGATTTTTTTACTAACATAATTAATCCACTGTTGAATTTATCTCATTTGAAGCTAACATGAACGGCGTGAAAAAAATTCAGAAAAGTACCACGAAAACAGGCGCTGATTAAATTCCCTTTTTTTGTGGGAAATTTTCTTGCTCGTGTAGAATATCCCACTTGATATTCAAAATTTTCCCACTTCAATTTTTTTTTTGTGGAAATAAACCGACTCCTGGATTTTTTCTGCTCCTTCATTTTATTTGGTATTTTCGCTACCTTAAGATACCTGCCCAATTAGAACTATTAAAGTTCCATTATTCCAGCAGTAAACCCAAGACGTATTATATTATGTGGTAAATATCCCAAATGGGAGGATAACTTGTCATGTCCCGGCTGGATTTCGAACCCACGACCTCTGGATTCACAGAGTGCCGCCTTTACCACTGAGCTACCGGGACACTATAGTAATGTATACCTATAGTAATGCCTGCACGATTTAAGTATACATAGATATATATATATTTTTTTTTTTTTAATTTACATGAGAAACCAGCGCTTGTTTTTTGAGCACCTCTGCTATTAGTTGACAGTAGACTTAGGTAAAAAGTAGAACAACTTAACCTAGAAAGGAAAAAAAAACACTGTAATTTTTTAAGATAAATAAATATGGAGTAGAAGGTACAATATTAATAGTTTTACTTTACCAGCGAAAAAAAAACATTAATTTAGTATGATTTAATAATTATTAGAAGTCAAATAAACAATTATTGTAGACGGTTCAGAAATAAAAATAAGACACTTGATCTAAGTATTGTCGATCATTCATAAATTTGAACACGAACAAGACTCGAAAATTTTAGTGGGTAAAAAAAAAACGTTTGCTTCCTTCTAAATATACAGTAAATGAAGAGCATCACATTTTTTATTTCTTTCTTTTTTTTCCGTTGTATTTTGTAACTTTGCATTTTTCATGATAGCTTTTTTTCAACATTTCAATAATTCATATAATACAACAACAGAAAATGACCTCATAATTTCACAAATGATCCTAGAATTTTATAATCCATGTAATATAAAATATATGACATAAGAAAAACTCTAATTAACTTTAATGTCAACATTTCATAAATCGTTTCATGTTAACGTTAAAAAAAAGAGTGAAATCAGAATTTCGCACGAAAGAAAAATTCTTCTTCTTCAAAAAAATGAACAGGTGGTACCGAAACTTGACCACTTATAAACTTGACCACCACCTGGCCTAGTCGCTATTGGACGCTCCGAGGATCTGCAGGATGGAGAGGAAAATGTTGACCACGTCCAGGTAAATGTTGAGGGCGGCGAAGACGTACTCTTCCGGGGAGATTGAGTACTTGTGGTTACCTGGGGAGAAGGAGACATGAGAGGTGGTTAAGGTGGTTAATACATGAGAGGTGGTTAAGGTGGTTAATACATGAGAGGTGGTTAAGGTGAAGGAGACATTATTATTATAGTAAGCTTTATTAGTTAGAACAAAAAATATACAATGAAATTATAAAACGCCTGAAATCGATGTATTCCACCAAACACTTGAACAATTCATTGAAAAGATCAGTTAAAATGTGTATATACAGGGTGGGCCATGAATTAGTTAACATTTGAAAAAATCGTATAAAAAAAACCATTTAACATATTTTAGAAATCCTTTATTTACGAGAAAGCTAATTAGTTGTAATTTATTTTTTTTTAATTATTTCGTCTAAATGACCACCGTTTCGGTTTTTGCACTCATCTAAGCGAGTCCTGAAGTTTTCAAATACTCTTCTGCAAAGAGATCGCCGACATCTCTTCGATGATTTTTTCTTTAAGTTGACGCAGTGTATTCGGTTTATCAATGTAGACACGACTCTTTAAATAACCCCATAAAAAGAAGTCTGCTGGGGATAGATCTGGACTTCTGGGTGGCCATGGGATGTCACCACGTCTGGATATCAGCTTTTCCGGAAACATGTCTTTGACCACCGGCAAGGACTCGTTCGATGTGTGACACGTGGCTCCATCTTGTTGAAACCATGTGTTACGATTATAGCCAGCAAATTCCAGTAGCATCGGTGCTAAGAACCGCGCGGCAATAGTTTTCGCGGTAAGTTACATTTAAATGTTAACAAATTCTTGGCCCACCCTGTACTTACAATAGATACCTATATCCATTAATTTAGTTTTAATTTTAGACCTTTATAGATTAAGTTTAATAATATTTGTAAAAATGGAACTTTTTATATTTTTTTCCCGTTAAATTGTAAAATAAATAAAGAAAAACAAAAAGATTAAGCAAAGATACAAGAAAAAAAAAGAGAATGAAGTTAATGTCCTGCCTAAAGGGCGGGGTTATTGCCTGTGGCAATCTCTTTCACCCAACCCTTTGGGTGGAATGGGTGGAACATGAGAGGTGGTGAAAGTGAAATGGAACAAAAACTGTGAGATGGAACGAAATGGAAAAAAAACTGTGAGATTTTTTTGCTTTACTGAAGGTTCTCTTAAGTTCTAGTGAGTTATCCTCAGTACCCATAAAACAAAACGAAGTAAATTAAAATTACATTTATTTTATAAGTGTGAGATAATGTGTGATTTTTAGTTATAATGTGTGAGATTATTATTATTATTTTGTGATGGGACTTAAGTTCTCGGGAGATCTTCTCAACACCCAGTGACCCAAAGGAGCACTGTTAAACTCCTAAAGTTTCGTATGAATCAGATAAGTAGTTTTTGAATACATTAAGTGTAAGCAAACAAAGAATGGTCACTTGGTCAGTCAGTATCAGTATAAACAGAAGAGTGAAAAGTTGTACTAGATGTCCATGAATATCAGAACATACCTGGACAGCTGGTTCGAACTTCTATATTCTCATCAGCAGGTAATAGTACTGATTGTCCATGCCATCAACTAACCTCTCTATTTTAATCAGTATAAACAGAAAAGTGAGAAGTTGTACTATAGATATACAGCTTTTTTATCGAATAGATATACAGCTTTTTTATCGAATAGATATACAGCAAAAGCCATATAGACTCAACTGAATAGATCTTTGACAGCAAACTAACACAAACAGGTTGTCACTCTTCGATAGCACCGTATAGCCACTAGATTGTCACTCTCTGACGGCACACTCATTATACCCGAGAGGATCGGACTCGACTCACGAGTACCAGTACCTACTGAGTCGTCACTCCCCGGCGGCACGATTCGTATAGCCACTCCACACTCTCTGACGGCACACTCTGAGTGTGACACAATCTCACAACAACAAGCCTGGTTTGGCATAGGGAAAAGCTAGCATTACATGAATAAGCAGTGTTTTTAACAGTTTTGAAAGACGGGCTTTGAACTACAGAGGTCCTATCACCCCGAAATGGAAGAGAGAAGAAAGAGGAAGAGGAGGCCTGCCGTTCCAGGAACGACTTCTTCCTTTCCGAGAAAAATCCGTCCTGGGCAGGAATCGAACCTGCGACCCAAGTGACTCTGTAGATAGAGTCCCTAACCTTCTCGGTCAAGCAAACTGAGCCAAAAATAGTGGCTTAAAGCTCTATGCCAGTGCGAGAGAAAATGAGAGAGAAATTTTACTTGTGTCGCGGGAAAAAAAGAGGGAAACTTTGACGTGTTTTGGCGGGAATTTTTTTATTTTCATCTGGCATCACTGCACACTCAGTATAACGCAAAGCACTCGAGTCACGAGTACCTACCGAGTCGTCACTCTCCGGCGGCACGATCCGTATACCCACTCGACACTCTCTGACGAAACACTCAGTATAGGCTAGAGTTGCCGCGACTAGTTCAAATCTCGATAATCGATTATCGATTAATCGGACTCGTTGGTAATCGATTAATCGACACTCAAATAATCGTTAATCGATTATTTGACGATTATCTGAAATTAACCAAAAATTGACTTTGACTAATTTTTACTTTTTTTTTTTTTCGCGACGACATATTATTTTTATTTCATATTATCATTTCTCATATCTTTTCCTTTAATTAGATACTAATTGAGCCAATTTTGACCTCTACTGGATCTATAGTGCCCACTCTGAAAAAAAAAAAAAAAAAAAAAAATACCAATTTTTTCACCTAACTAGATTTTATTAATTTTTTTTTTTTCTTTTTATATAGTTTATCACGACGGCATATATTTTATCAATTTAAAAAACAAGTTGTCACAGAAAAAATTAAAAAAAATCCCAAGGTGCTTGCTAATCTAGATAACTATAAGTACTATATTAACTAGATAGTAGATAGTCCAAAATAATCGATTAATCGACATGAAAATAATCGATTATCTGACTAGTCACTAATCGTTAATCGATTATCAAATAATCGATTATTAATAATCGATTAGTTCGATTAATCGCGGCAACTCTAGTATAGGCAAAAGCACTCGAGTCACGAGGAGTACCTACTCCGGTCGTCACTCTCGGGCGGCACGCTTACCTCCAATCATCAGTTGCGTGTCGTAAATGAGATACACGGAGAAGAGAATGGCGCCGAGCGATGCGTAGATCAGTGTCATCACTTTGCCGTGGAAAAACATCATCACAATGCCGAATATGAAGAGCACAATGACGCACACGAACAGGACCCCGCCCATCATGGTGAAGTCCACCTTGGTTTGGAAAGCGAAGATGGTGAGCGCGAGACATATGACCGTGGTGAGGGCCGCTGCGTAGAACACCTGGGAAGTGGGAGAGAAGTTGGTGTGATTTTTTTTTTTTTTTTTTTTTTTTTAACACATAGACGACCGGCATGTTTTTAGTCAGTTCTCCCGTGGGACCGGCGATGTTTAGGCTGTTCACAGGCGTAGTACATGCGTGTACCACCGGTGGTACACTCGGTCCATTCCGTACAGACACGCGTGTACCACCGGTGGTACACCCAGTTGTCTAAGTGTTAAAGATGAATGTTTCACAGCCTTTTTTATTTCGTCGCCATGAAACAACTTTTCTGAAAAGTTCTCCACTCTCAAAATTCCCGAATCCTATTTAAAAAAGAAAAGAAAAAAAAATAATAAGTGTTTCACAGTATTTTTTTATTTCGTCGCCATGAAACAGGAGCTACTGTAGACGCTTGTGGTCTGTGTTGTAGCCTGCCCATCTCGTAGTATGCATCCCTCTGATGGGCGAGAAGTGACACAATAGGTACTTCCCATTTAGGTGCTGGGTCAACACGAGCGCACCGGAAGGTATCCCCAACAAACTGTAACCAAATTTTGAATACAATTTTTAGTCAGCACGGGGGTTCACAAAACCGGGACCTGGGACCTTCCGCATGGCAAGCGAGTGCTTAACCACTGAGCTATTCGTGCGCTCAGTGAATGATTGCAAATTATACATATGAAACATTAGGATTTCGCTACCACCTTACCAACCTCAACTTTCAACCTAGATATACGAAGTTTCTCTTATATCGAGGTTTGACCGTACATATTATCAGACATTGTCGGAAGAAATAATAATAATAATATCGCCTTATTTATACTGCACGATAAGGACTATTACGTCCCATTATTCCAGCAGTAAGCCCAAAACGTATTATTCTGTGGTAAAAATCCCAAATGGGAGGATAACTTGTCATGTCCCGCGGTTGGTTTTCGAACCCGCGACATCTGCAATCTCTGGATTCACAGAGTGCCGCCTTTACCACTGAAGTAGATATAAATATGGTTGTATCGCGAAATACATGCCCATTTTTTCAAAGCTCCGTGTGCGCGCGAGTGAGTAAGTGTGTGTGAGCAATGTGCTGTGCTACCGGGACAGAGGGGACAGGGACGGGAAAGTACTCACATATTCCGCGTTGTACCGGGACGATATCACCCGAGCAGGAAACTCTCGGCCAGCGTGAAGATGGCGAGGAAGATCAGGTTCATGGGTGAGGTGCGACGCACACTCTCGCAGCACGTGATGCAGATGAGTGTGACGAACATCGAGCCGAACGCGAGCCAGAAGAGGCCGGGGTTCTGAGCGACGAACAGCTTGGCGTTCGCGCTCAGAGTGAAGTAGCCTATGAAGGTGGCGCTCACGCCGATCTGAATCATCAGGATGGAGTAGACCTTCCTGGGGGGAGTGGTGGGGGGAATACGTAAATAATAAGAATAATAATAACACAACCGTCCAGACATAACACTATTTGACATTCAGAAGAAAGTGACATACCTGATAGATATTGCAATACCAGCTGACACAAATGTAGTAGAAAAAGAACAAGAAAAAATAACTAAATACTTAGCACTTGCGGCTGAAATGAAAGAGATATTCAAACTAGAAAAAGTAATTATTGTACCTTTGGTAACATCAGCAACAGGAATTACATCCAAACACTTCCTTAAACATCTAAAACAAATAGAAATTGAAAGTCACATCCACACTATTTTTCAAAAAGCGGCCATTTTGAAAACAGCAAATATAGTTCGAAAGTTTCTCAATCTAGCAGCCTAAAAAAAATATATGACTTGGTAATTCTTACCCGTCTATATTTTGAATAAATCCTTCAAAAGGAAGAAAACAATTCAACACCCAAATAATAATAATAATAATGAACACCTATATTTTACTTCAGACAGCTGTTGTGCTCAATACCACAAGAATAGTTCGGAGATTCTTGAGTAATCAATAAGCGAAAGTGTTCGGCAACTGCCCGCACCTAGCATCAAACACCAGGAGAAACACCTGAGACCCTATTTTAGTAATAATATAGGTATAGTTACATTTTTTTTTTTTTTTTTTTTTTTTTTTTTTTAAGTGGGGTTTAACGTCGCTTTCAACTGCCATGGTCTTATCAAGACGGGGGTTTTACCCTCCATTCGCAGGAAACTCACAAACCTGCTACTCACATTGACCTCACCCAGCCTGAGTGGGGCCTGGAAAAGCCAGCGTCACGAGAATTAGAATTTGAATGGTCACCCATCCAAGTCTTAACCTCGCTGGATGTCGCTTAACTTCGGTGTTCTGAAGGGAACCGGTGTATTCAACATGCCATCGACGCTGGCTACATTTTTTTTTAATACATGACAAGTTAATGGTTCAAATATATACAGGTTGGGGCAAAAGTCTGGAAACCCCTGAATAACTTTCGAATGCCTTCTTCGGGTAAACTTAAAATTTTGTACGGTAAACCGGGCTAATAAGACCTTTTTTTTAGAGTGGGGTCGATTTTTGTTACCGGCCCCCATGTCGGGGCCAGGGGGGCCAACTACAAATTTTATTTTTTTAATATTATTTGTTTCCAAATGGCGTCTAACTTTGTGTATGCAGTAAAATCTGGGAACCCCTGAATATCTTTCGAAAGGACTTTCTCAGAAAATTTTAAAATTGTGTACGGTAATCCTAGGTAATTAGACCTTATATTAGAATTGGACCGATTTTTATTTTACCGGCCCCCCTGTCGGGGCCAGGGAGGTGAACTTCATTTTTTTAAATACGAAACCCCACCTTGCGATACATTTTTGGAAAGGTCTAATTACCCCGACTTACCGTGCACAATTTTAAATTAACTGAGAAAGCCCTTTCAAAAGATATTCAGGGGTTTCCAGACTTTACTGCATTCACAAAGTTGGACGCCATTTGCAAACAGTTTAATATTAAAAAAATAAAATTTGCACCAATGTATTTCTTATTTAAAGACCTTTCGAAAAATGTATCGCAAGGTGGGGGTTCGTATTTAAAAAAATGAAGTTGGCCCCCCTGGCCCCGACATGGGGGCCGGTATCAAAAATCGACCCGACTCTAAAAGAAGGTCTTATTAGCCCGGTTTACCTTACAAAATTTTAATTTTACCAAAGAAGCCATTCGAAAGTTATTCAGGGGTTTCCAGACTTTTGCCCCACCCTGTATAACAATGACAGTTTACATAATTCATAATATTTTTAACTGAACTTATGCTAGTTTTTTTTTTTTTTTTGGCTGTCGTCATCCCACACTAAGGGCAACACCCATGAAGCATGGTCCTTGTGTCGTGGGATGGTAACATAATTTTTTTTAATTACATTATAAAAATGTAGTAATTTCTCCGTGAACTTAAAAAAAAAAAAAAAAAAAAAAAAAAAATGGTACCAAGATTCTTACCGGATGAAAGCGAGTCTGATGGTCTTCTCGCTGAAGTCGAAGGCCCCGCCTCCTCCTGCCTCTATGTCTCCGTAGCCAGACATGTTGGGGTTGCTCGGGGCTCCTGGGTTGGTGCCGGGAAAACCTGGAATAATAATAATAATAAATCATTTGTTGTTTTTTTTGTCATATTTTTTTTACAGAGGACCCATCCTAAGTCGTTTTTATTTGGCTTCTAAGATAGGGATGTGTCAATAACCCCCCAACCGGTCAAATAATAATACCATAAGGAAGGAATATTATTATTATTATAGACTGGTTGGAGTTCCACAATAGAAGAACCAGTTATCACACCGACCTTTTTTTTTTTTAAAAAAAAAAAGTAAGTGTGTCCCGGAACCGCTTTCGCATTACTTCAGGCCACTTTACCTTTATATCCATGCCATTCCGGAAAAGGAAAATTTCGGTCAAAATTTCCGCTCCGGCCGGGATTCGAACTCGCAAACTCCGGGTCAGTAACCAATGCTCTTAACCACTGAGCCACGGAGGTCGGCCTATCACACCGACCTACCGACCTCTAATTAGATCTATTGTGACCAGTTGATTCTAATTGGTTTTAACGTCCTGATTTGAAGTAGTCAGGACGCGGGTTTTACCCTCCATTCGCTGTAAATCGTATTAGCTACCGATATTACCGGCCCTACCCTGGTAGGGCCGGAAATGCCAGCCTGACGTGTTTGGAGGGAACAGAATTTTCTTCGAAAAGTCTACATCAACCCGGAATTGAACTCGGGTTCTCTGGACTACGGGCAGTAGTAACAACCATTACGCCACGGAGGCTGGCAAGGAACGAATAACCTCAGTTAAATTTACGTGTTTTAATTTTAAACATCAAGACTTTGTTTACAAGTTTCTCGCATCTGATTGGTTGAAAAACAAACTCTGTGTCCAAAACTAACCGAATCTCCGCGCTCATGTGAGAAGTCTTTAGAATAGAATAGAATATACTTTGTTTATACTGACGAGGTAAGACTGAAAAGTCCCTTTACTCCAGCACTCAAACAGGACTTATATTTATATTTTATATATCTTATATGAAGTTGTACTAGATGTGCATGAATATCAGAACATACATTGACAGCTTATCCAAGCTTATGTTTAGAGTGCTTTTAGACGTTTCCGGAATAAAATAACATATCATTTTACATGACTGTTTGTGAAGTTCGCCTTGTTAATATTTGAATTCAGTTGTGATAAGAACAATTGACCATGCAGTTGAAAGCGATGTGAACGCCCCCAAAGAAATACAACAACATATTATAAGATAAGGAAAGTAAAAATCAGTATATCAGTATAAACAGAAAAGTGAGAAGTTGTACTAGATGTGCATGAATATCAGAACATACATTGACAGCTGTTTCAAGCTTATTATTTTGCTCTCATCAGCAGGTAATAGATCTGAATAAATGATTTTTTTTTCTCGAAATATTTGCCCATGAAATAATGTTTTTAGGTGGTATTTTAGCTCAATGGTTCCTATCCAATTGGGATTCTATCCATTACTTGACCTGATCTGAATAAACATGCCATCAACTAAACTCTCTATTAATTAGATAGATAGATAAATTTTATTTGTAATAAAATCAGATTTTGTTACAATGGTTGGCTTGGTTGGCAATAATTAAGACTATGAATAATTTGAGACGAGCTTAAAAATAAATATTAATTTAAGAAAGAAGAAAATAAATATTAAAATTAAAAACCTCTCTATTCCCCCCCATTATTAGTCAATAGTCACTTTAACCATTTATTGTATGGTCGTTCGTGCCGATCTTCTCAAGGTCTAGTAGATACTATTTCAATCAGTATAAACAGTATAGAGGTTCAAGAAAAAAAATAAGACATTTTTCTGAATATGTTTAATATATTTATGTAAAAAAGAGAGGATTCAATTAATGTTTAAAAACACAATAAAATCTAAATTATTACCTAGCTTAAAAAAAAAGTATAAACAGGAAAGTGAGAAGTTGTACTAGACTAGAACTAGAAATGTTCAAATCATATATTTACCTGGCGCGGGATAACCACTGGCTGGGGGGTAGCCTGGCTGGGGGTAACCTCCTGGGGGTGGATAGCCGCCGGGAACTCCTCCGGGGTAGAAACCTGGCTCTGGGGGTGCTAAGAATGAGGTGGGAGGGTGATATTATTATTATTATACAACGCTTTATTAGGTATAAATGGACATTATGTACATACAAATAATTAATTTAACAATAAAAAAAATGGAAACAATATATACAATGCAAATGAAAAAGAATGGAAAATATATAAAAGCCTAAGTCCTAACTAAAGGGCGGGGTTATTGCCTATGGCAATCTCTTCCACTCAACCCTGATAAGGTATTAAGAAATCCTCTATTTTATTTGACACTGGATTTTTTTTTTTTTTTTTTTTTTTGGCATTGGGCAAAAACAACCCATACAGCCATTTTTTTGACACTGGATCTAATATTATTTATTAAGTGGTAGGTTTATACATTGAGATTTTTTATGAATTTTATTTAGTTGTTTCACTTTTACAGATAATATATTTCTGCCCTTTTGCATTCCAGAGGGCAAAGTACTCAGAATACTTGAGCAATTTCCTCTCTGGATTACAAGTGACATTTTTTGGAATAAGTACGATCTTGCCTTGGGTTCTCCTGTATTTTGTTTACAAATGTTGCCGACTTTGTTTATAAATTTTGTATCAAACAGTTTGCCTCTTTCAAGAAGAAGAAAAAAAGTTTCAATCATAATAAACGGTTGGATGGCAGAGATGGGCCATGGGCAATAATTACGAGCTTCTTACGTTTATTATAAAAGTGTTCCGGCATTTCATAATAATTTCATCAAATTTGAAAAAGTATTTATTATATCAAATCAAATTTTATATAATAAATACCCGGTGTACGGGAGTATATTTACGGGAAAAGCCCTGTTTACAATGTCAACAATAAAAATGTAAAAAACAACAACAATAAAAATGACTGAAAGTTTCTTACTTAAATGTCAAATAAAGATTCTTATAACTCTAGATATTAATAATCAGTTTATTTTTACTTTAGAAACATATTTCAAACTGATCACCAAGGACGCAATAGTTCTGAATAAAGGACAGACCTCAGTAGCTTGATCGATAAGGCGGCGGATTTGTAACCTGGGGGTCGGTGGTTCAAGTCCCGGTTTCAGTGTAGCGTTTAGAGTAGTTGTGTGATATCACGACAGTGATTAACACAAATATGATAAATTAGTTACAAGTCCGCCGCTCTAATCAAGCTCTATAATAATCAAGCTCTAATCATTAATTATACCTTTTCACTGAACCTGTACATAAAAAATTGTAAATAAAGATTGATCAAAATTGTTGAATAATAAGCTACTGAGGTCGGTATCCATTAACACTTAGACGACCGGCATGGTTTTTCGTGAATTCTCTTGTGGGACCGGCGATAATACGGCTCTCCGACATTGTGTACCACCGGTGGTACACCCGGTCCATTCCGTACGAACGTGCGTGTACCACCGGTGGTACACCCGGTCGTCTAAGTGTTCAGTTATCATTTTACAGTTAGTTTTGACATAATGAGAGAACAGACTCGAGTATATAACAAAGTCATAGAGTGTGAGTCATATACATGAAAATAATTGGCACACTAGAGATAACGTGCACTGTCTAGTGCCCAATTGATTGATAAGCGGCAACACACCAAGTCATGCAAATTTTACGTCCATATACAGGGTGATTGATAAGCAACAACACACCAATTGAGTTTTCCTGAGACCAGTCAAGTTATAAAACAAAACAAAAAAATTAATTGAGGAACGTGGAGGGAGGGGGAGGGAGATAGGATATCCACACCATTCTAACACAAAGAATTTTTTTTTAATCTATTATTATTATTAATTTCATCCATATATTTGTTACATTAAATTATTGCAGAATTAAAAAGTGTATTTATTATTTAAAAGATTACCATTTTAATAAATGGTAACCTTTCTCGAAGCTAAAAAACCGTGCAGAGAAATAGGAAAATTCAATAAATAAAGGTACAAAGTAAGAAAGATACATCAATTAGGGTGGGAAGGAGAGGGAGAGAGAGAGAGAGTTAAAGCTAGAGAGGGGATATTCACACCAGTCTAACACAGAAAATAATTAGGGATTAGGTAATATGTGAAGGATACATTAATTAAGGAGGGAGGGAGGGAAGGAAGGAGAGAGAGAGAGAGAGAGAGAGAGAGAGAGAGAGAGAGAGAGAGAGAGAAAATAAAAGCAAAAAGGAGGAATTTTCACACCATTCTAACACAAAGAAAAAAAATAATTAGTACGTACAAAACAAGAAGGATACATTATTTAAGGAGGGAGGGAGAGAGATGACAACAAATATGGATATAGATTGTATAATAATATACCTAGGCAGAAAAGGAGAATGAGAAATTTTAATGATCACATAGACAAGCACTGGAGGCTAAAAAAGAAAAAAATGAGGAATAATAAGTGCTGAATAAGTACAAAGTACATACATAAAGAAGAGAGGGAAAACTATGTATACTCTTTTAATAACATTCTCTATTATGTAGTTCTTTTAGCTAAGCTGTATTTATACACAACTATGAGTGAAACAAATAAAAATCTTAAAAATTTGAAGATTTTTCTTTTCCTTTGGTTTTAACACAGCAAAAATGGCTTAGGACCCATCCTAAGCCATTTTTATTTGGCTTCTAAGATGTTTATTTTTTAAATTTATGTTTAAAGTCCCTTTCAACTGCATTGTCATATGCCGAGGGCTTATACCCTCTAATTGCTTAAAACTCACAAACCAGGTTCTCAAATTAACCTCACCTAGTCTGATTTTGTGTAATGTGTAATCAAGTATTTTTTCTTCAAATTATTCATTTTTTTCACTCAACTTTATAAAATTGAAAATAAAAGAGTACACACAATGTTACACAACACCTGGTAGTTTTAAAGGAGTGAAAGTAAGAAATAATAAAGTAGAGGAAGACTTTGTGGGCTCAAATAAATGAGGAAAATGCATGCATTGGTTGGAATTCAAACTATATCATGAATCATGACATAAGATTGCTTGATTAAAAATAAATGTGATCTAAAAACCCTCTTAGTCTAAACCACACTCATTTATTGATTACAATCATAGTATTTAAACAATAAATCATTAAATCAAATAAGGAAAAAATACAATTTGAATACAGAAATTTAGGTGAACTTGAAGAAAGAAAAAATATGAAATCATTAATAATATAATATATATTTTAATTGTGACATATGAAATCATTAGACAGAAAAAACAAGCACCAAGAAGAAAAGCGTAGAAGTAATAGTAACCTTGGCCGTAGGGTGGATAGCCGGGCTGACCTCCGGGTTGCCAACTCATGCCTGAAGACACAAAAAGAAAATCGGGTGAAATTCCAATGTTTTACTGGACATGGACAGTTAGGGCTCTAGAGAATTTTTCGGAAGAAACAGATGGTAACTTTTCATACTTTATGGACTGTTTACATTAAAAAATAGACACTTGGGCCAAATTACAAACTCAGCAGTGAAAGTGATTGGTTAACACATACACAACTGGCACTATTTAGAGTTAGTGCAATCGTGCAACCATGATATTAGTTTCAATAAGCATGAGGTATAGTAGTCCCACCCGTGGGACATCCAGTCATGTATGTGTTAATAATAATGACAATAATAGTAACACACACCCTGACAGTGGTACTTTACACCCTTGAGAGGAGATACAGTGGCAAATAATAATATAGTATAGTATAGTAGTGCTTTATTTAGACTGTCAGCTCGAGACAGGGAGTCCCATTATGCTAACAGTTTAATATAGCACCTCTTTATTTATTGTAAATTTAATACAGGATATAAACAAAATACTAGCAGATCTCATAATAATAATAATATCACCTTTTTTATATTGCCCAATTAAGACTATTTCGGTCCCATTATTTCAGCAGTAAGCCCAAGTCATATAATTATGTGATAAAAATCCCAAATGGGGGGATAACTTGTCATATTCGTGGGTTTCGAACCCACGACCTCTGGAATCTCTGGATTCACAGAGTGCCCCCTTTACCACTGAGCTACAGGGACAGAATTATTTATAAAAGTGTATCCAACACCATTGGTGTGTTGGTTAGCTTAGAAGTTTCAGGTTACCTTATTTGTATAAGGTAGAAGTATCTTAGGGGGTGTTCATGATTGTTATGAAATTTATCTAATGATTTATCAAATAAAGAGTCTGTTCAAAATTTAAAAAAAAAAATATTAAAAAATAATCACAAAAACTTTTAAATACATTTGATCCAAGAGTAATATAGCATAGAGGTCTCCTCACTGTCACCTATACAAGGAGTGTGTATAACTGACATCTGAGAAAAAGAGATTACATAATCTTTGTTTTCATTGAGTAAGGATTGGATGAAGGTTTCAAATCACATAATAAAATTGACATAGATATAGGACAGTTATAAAATTACACATGTAGGTATACTTGTTTTCATTAGGTTAGGTAAACATTCATAAAATTAATAACACATATTATGCAACTAAACTCACTGTTCAATGATTTGAGACAGTCAAAATTGAATTATGTTTTATTTGATTCTAATTTTCTCATTGCCAAATTAGGTATTTTTCTTACTTTTATTCCATCTGTACTGCTTGTTTATATTACTTCCAAGAAATTTCTAATATTTTTTTATATATTAAGTATAATATCTAGTTAAACATCTGTAATTTTTGTTTTTGTATCATATAATTATATTGTACAAGTTTGTCTATAAATACACGGGTACATACTATTGCTCTTTGACGGTACACATTAATGATAAAGATTTATCCTGAGTTGTCCTATACAGTTTTCCAGGTGGACTGGTTATGGATAGTTATAATTAGGCCCTTAGTCTCATTCTTAAAGACTTGTAATGTACTTTTTTTAATGTAATGGATTGAAATTTTAGTACACCTCCTTGTGGTTTGTCCTGGGCAACACAATGACATGCGGCTAAAGTACTGACAATTTTGACAATAAGCAATAAGAATCACTGCCATCAGCTTTCCTGATTGAGTTTTTTTTTCATGGCATGCCTGTACTTTACCACTGAGCTAATTATATGCTCATGGTAGAATCTTGCATTGTGTCCATACTTGTGTTCTATCAATAGTCTTAGATGGCTAGTGAGAGTAGCTAGAATTTCTGCAAGGAAATACTGTATAAAACTCCTGTCTCTAAAAATGCTAGAGTACAGTAACCCCACACAAACAAGCCATGACTTAAAATGCACATCAGTATATTAAAATATATCCACTCTTGGTCGAAAATCACAGTATAAAGAAGTTTGCTATGGATTCTTAAGAATTACCTAATATGCATGTTATTTTACAAAAGCACTCAAGTAGAAAATCAGTTTATTCAAATCATAGTTGCGACCCACAGTTAATGAGATGCATATCAAAACATGAAAACATGAGGGATGTTTTTTTACAAGTTTTCTAATCTTTGGGCTCTAAACCAATGTAATTTATGTTTGGATTTACTTAACATGGCTAGGCTGCCTATGATGCTGAATAACAATGAACTGTTTTCATCTACACTACTTGAGAAGTTGAGATTAGATTTCTTGAATGAGGTTACTCAAACCAACAATGTATTGTATACGTACAGCTGAAAATAAGATTGCATCCAGAGGTGCAATGCAAGGGTGAAACTTACAGTAGTAGACAGTGAGAGGAAAGACTCTTGTTCAGACAATTTTTATACTCTTGAAGGAATATTTGTTGGAAGAAATTAGTTTCAGAAAAGTAAAAGCCGACGTTTAATTGAGAACGTAATGCAGTGGTTGCATAACAAGTTGTAGAAATGTGAGTCACAGGGGACAAATAATATACACATTCCATCTCCCACCCATTTCAAATTTCGAGAAAGTAAAGATGGAATTTTAATCTAGAACTTACCTGTATTTTTTTGTACGAAACTAGAACGACTGGGAAATGATGAAGAATATGATGATTATTGACTGGAGCTTATCAAAAATTCAATTCTTCTAGAAACTGACGAAGTTGACGAGAATTTTTTTCTTGATAAGGACAAGATTAGCGATAGTGATAACTATTAAAAACTGTAACTATTGTTTTGTATTCTTTTCTTTTTTACTTCTTTTCCTTCCACTCTACTTTTTACTTCTCCAACTTTCTATTTTATAACAAGAGCGTGTTTTGAAATAGAAAAAATACGCTTTTAGTGTGGTGTAGAGTCCGTGAAACTGTCTGTGGAGTTTTCTCCTAACCATTGATGCGGAGAATGTGGTCAATGTGGTCATTTTTTGGTCTAACTTCAGTTGAATGCAACATTATTCAAGGTTTTTTATTATTCTCAAAATAGTTTTCACTTTATTTAATTGATTTTAATGATTAATATGGTGCGGCGTCACACAACACAATAATATTGTGGTCAAAGATGAAAAAAAAAAAAATACTTTTTTAACACGCACTAGAGAAAAATACGCCTATTTCCAGAGTCCTGCTGATAAAGAACCGCGGGAAATTTAAATTTTGTAAACAAAAATTTGCCAGAGGACTCTCTGTGAAAAAAGAAATAATCAATCAAAGGAAATAATTTATCTTTGGATTCTTTGGTTTAACGTCGCTTTCAACTGCAACTGCTTGGTCATATCACAACGGGGAAAACAAATGTTGTTTCGAATGTTTAGGTGTTCAGGTAAGAAGGTCACTGATAACTGATTATCTTTCTAGAATATATTTTACATTAATCAGATTCTGAAGAGAAAGTATTTACATCCCTCTATTTACCTTGGTAGGTATATCATTGTCATAAAATTGAAAGTTGAAGTACCTAACTACCTTCCTATGTGTTGGCAAACTCCCACTTCTCAATTCACCTCAGTAGCCAGCATAAGTGGCACATAGAATACACCAGTTTTTATTCTGTCACTGAAGTTAAGCAATGTCCAGCAAAGTTAGAACTTGGATGGGTGACCATTCCAATTTAAACTCTTGCACTACTGGCTATTCTTAAACCCACTCAGACTGGGTGAGGTTAATTTGAGTAGCTATCTTGTTTATGAGTTTCCACCAAATGGCAGGTAAAACTGCCCTCGTATTACAGTGAACCATAAACAAACCAAAGATCACCTCAGGAGTACCAATCTAAATATACCACTTAATTTAAAACTTCAAACTTTACACTCATGATAATAATAATAATACTCTTTAGTGGAAGCTCAAAGCATTCTCTACCACCTAACCCTCAGAGTCTTATTATTATGTGGTTACAAACCCAAATTAATGAGGAAAAATTTTGAGCACTGGATGGGATTTGAACACCAATGGATCCCTACGCTACCTGGATTACCAGACTAGCACGGTAACCACTTGACTACCAGTGCAGAACTACTATTGCTGGCTCTTTTTGGGCCAATCCAGACTAGTTGAGATTTTTAAAGCTTTTTTTATACTTGAGGGATTTAGGAGTTAAATCCTATCTCTATATATAAAACAGAAAAAAGGACTACCTACCTACCTATGTTTGTTTGTTTGTCCGGAGTTGTTTAGCCAGAACAGTAAGAGATAGCGAAAAATGTCTCAGAATTGACCCCCCCAAAACCATTATTGCTTTGTCCAGAAAAATTATAAAAAGTTCAAAAAGGCATTGCTGTCCAGCAGTACGGCCATGCCTTAGTAAATCTGAAATTTAGTCCCGTTGCAAAGCACGGGCAAACGGCTAGTACCAAATAAATGACCATGGTATAGTTAAGACTATAAGTTTAATAATAATAAATAAATAATAATAAAAAAAAATAGGGAAACCAATTAATTTATAAAAATAAATAAATAAATATTCTAGATAAGGTCAGTACATGTTTGCAACATTACTCAATTCCAGTTTTTTTATAAGGAACTAAAAATTAAAAAAACTTAAGTTTTATAAAAGAAATACTTTAAGTAAAGACAGTACATGTTTGCTACATTGCTCAATTTCAGTTATCTGTAAGGAACTGGTATATACAAAAATCACATGTTGACATTTTCTATTATTTACAGGATGTCACTAATAGTATACTGAAACCAATCAGTTATTGTTGACTTACGAATAGCTAAAGAATAGCTTTAAAAAAATAGCAGACATTGTCTTGAATGACCTAAATATTAAAGAGACATAAAGTAGAGTTTTCTAGTGAAAAGAATGTTTCTCAAAAGTGCTATACTCATTTGTCTTGTCTCTATTGGAGCTTACTACATCAAATACCACAACTTCAATGTCATTTTGGAGACAACCCCTGTTGAGGAGCAAAGGACGGGTGAATTTGAAGATATTGATGCTGAAAAACCAGTATTGTTTACAAAAGAAGAAGTTGCTAAGTTTGTTACAGAAGAAAAGCTATACTTGTGCATTTTAGGACATGTGTTTGATGTGACCAAAGGTAAATATTAAATTTTTGATCCAGACAGATATATTTCTCTGTGAAGATTGAATAGAAAAGATGGAAGGATAAAAAAAAAAGCCATTCCATCAGGGAAGAATATAATATTCCCTCTATTATTATTTTTTTTTTTAAGAAAAAAAAAAAATAATACAACTCTCTTGAATATAAATGCTTAAAAAATATTACTAACTGTCATGGTTTTGCTTCCAATAAATTTCTAATATTAGAATTTGATGTATTGTGTTTGTTTTTGTGAAGAAAAGATAATATTTTTCTGCTCTCTCTCTCTCACACACACGCACACACACACACCCAAAATAACTTTCCTTGGGCTGGAAAAGAGCTTATAATTACTAATCTGATTTTCTATTTATTTTCTTTCTTTTTTACCTACAGGTAAAGGTTACTACAAGAAGGGTGAAACATATCACTGCTTCATTGGGAGGGATGGGACCAGAGCATTTGTGAGTGGTAACTTTACTGAAGAAGGACTAATTGAAGACATTGATGATATTAGTGGAAGTGAAATTCTTGAGCTAAAAAATTGGCTTGACTTCTATGGAACCAACTACATTTTCAAAGGTGAGGATGATTTTTGTTTATTATTATTATGTTGATGTAACCAGTTAGGCTACTGCTTGGGGAAGTGATGGTCTCCAGACATACTTTAGTGGACAAGTTGGCTTGTTCTGAACCACATATTTCCATGTGCAATCAACCTCTGTGAGGACTTGAGCTCTTTCTGTATTTTTATAAGCCATTAAACCGGTGTTTAAAGAACAGTTTTTTTAGCAATATTACAAGGGGTTAAGATTTGCTTTGAACTCATTAATTCTAAGTTGAAAACTAGTTATTTCATATTTTCTCACAGTTTATTCTTTTCAACTGCAGTTGCCTGGAGAGCATTACTCTCCTCAGCTGTAGCTGCCCTTGATCATCCACTGGCAGATGCTTGTAATCTACTTAAAATATTGTAACTTTTTTTTTTAAAAAGCTTTATTAGGTAGAACAAAAAATATATACAGTAGAATACAATGAAATATAAATAAAAACAAAAAGATTAAACAAATATACAAGAAAGAAAAAAAAGGGAAATGTCCTACCTAAAGGGTGGGGTTATTGCCTGTGGCAATCTCTTCCACCCAACCCTTACTTCCATTGTGTTTTTATACTACCCTACTTCCATTGTGATATCCCAGGCCATTTGATTGGGAGATTTTTCGACTCCCGAGGTACTCCCACCAGACACTGGCATGAGTATGAGGCCAAAGTGAAGGAGGCAGAGGACGACAGTGAGGAAGTCCTACAGGAGAAGCTGAAATACCCGCCTTGCAATATTGAGTGGTCGCAAGATGCAGGCACTCGGGTATGGTGCTCTACCAAGAGGTAATATTTATATTTTTTTTTAAGTTCACGGAGAAATTACTCCATTTTTATATTTAACTAGCAGTTAACCCGTGCTTCGCCACGATGGTTGAGTGGGCTCTATCTATGAAACGGTTTGGACTTTTGCAAAGTCCTTTCTTATTGCACGTATTCAGTATGCAAGAAATGTTGTGTCAAAATTTCAGCTCGCTAGGTATTACGGTTTGGGCTGTAGAGCGATGATCAGTCAGTCAGTGACTTTGACATTTATATACATATTAAGATATTAGGTATTGAAAAAAAAATCTTAAAAAACTTAAAAATACATAAATAAGCTTATTCAATAATAAAATTGAATGCGTCAATCAGATCAGATAATAATAATCTTTCGAGGCAGGCTCGCGCCGCTATGCCTGCAAAGCCTGCATTTGCATTTCTAAATATTCAACGTTAAAAATTCAGGTTTATAAATTTAAAAAAGCTGTGTCCAAACTATCCAAAAGATGAAGTATATTAAAAAGGACTCGGGACCTTCTGTATGACAATCTGTACTTATAAATGTTTTTAAAATTGTGACATCACAATTTATCTTTTTGAACCATAGACCTTCCGCATGGCAAGCGAGTATCATAGCGTGTAGATTTAAGAAGTGTGGAAACTTTTATTCTTTTTTATCTGTTCTTAGTCCTTACATTTTTTTATTCATTACAATTCACCATCCAACTCATCTCCCTGGGGCACACAGCCCACAACTGCCGCCGCATTCCCTCTCTGTATTGCCAGACTTATCCTTTGTGATAGGTAAAAACCCGTTCTACCATCACCTGACTTTTCCACCAGCTTTGACCCCAACACGTTCACCAAGCTTTTTGCTTCAGCTCCCAACGAACCCATTGTCTCTTCCTGGCATTCAGACGACATCTCCTGAAAACTTGACACTCCTCGGAACGCCACTCCTCGAGCCAGGTTATGAACCATTCCTTAAAGCTAAAGTTGAAGATATGAAGAAACCTTTGGAAAATTTAGAAAAGATATCATCTCATGTCGCTCTTCATCTCCTGAAAACATGCCTGGGAATTCCAAAACTTATTTATTTTCTTCGTACCATTCCGACCTGGCTTTTAAAAGATTGTTTAGATACAATTGATCAAAATGTGAAATTGGCACTAGAAAACATTCTCAATGTAAAGTTCAATGAAAAACAATGGATTCAAGCCTCACTACCAATCAGAAAGGGTGGCCTTGGAATTCGACTTGTAAATGATCTCAGTTTACCAGCTTTTTTATCTTCATGCTATGGAGTAAAACCAGAAGTCTCCACCATATTACATGTCCCCGTTGACTCTCTGGCAATACAACATTGCGATGATGCTGTAAATGTCTGGAGAACAAGATTCAATGATGAATTTCCATTGGTTTCCACTGAACATATACAAAAAAATTGGGACTCCACCATCATTCACAACAAAGTTCATAAGAACCTGGTATTTGTTGACCCAGTTGATATTGCTCGTTTCAAGGCTCTTCAGTTAAAAGAATCTAACGCCTGGTTGCATTCAATTCCCAGCAAGACCATTGGAACACATATGGACAATAACGTTCTACGTGTCAGTATTTGCCTAAGGCTAGGTATGAAAATGTTTGAGCCTTTTACTTGCATTTGTGGAGAAAGAATGGATGTCAAAGGCCTACATGCTTTAAGTTGTGGCAAAAGTCCTGGTAGAAGGTTTAGGCATAGCCAGCTTAATGATATAATTCAACGTGCTCTCTCTAGCATAGATGTTCCCTCAAAATTGGAACCAGCTGGCTTATCACGGGCTGATGGCAACCGTCCAGATGGCCTAACAATCATCCCTTGGTCACGAGGTCAACATATGATCTGGGACGCAACATGTGTAGACACACTTGCGTCAAGTTACATAAGTAAAACTGTACAACATCCTGGATCTGCAGCTGAAATTGCAGCTCTGAAGAAGCACAGAACCTACAGTGAATTGGAAGATAATGGATATATTTTCATCCCCTTTGCTGTAGAGACAATGGGTTCGTTGGGAGTGTGGAAACTACCCCCCGCCGGCCTACATCGTGGTGTCCTCAGCGCTAGTATAGCAAAGGAGTCTCCTCTCCTCGTCCCTCACCCGTATCAAATGTAAACATAAACATAATTGTTCCAGCGGTGTAAAGAAGATGAGAAAGACAGGTATTACGAAAACTATACTAGAGAAAGATCAGAATACTGTAAGGTGATAAAAAATGCCAAGATAAAATCTTTTGAAAACTACATCGTGACAGACCTCCAGAAAGATCCATGGGGGAGTGCTCAAAGACTAATACGCGGAAAACTTAAAACTGTTGAAATAAAGAGGGAAGTAAAGAGACCTGATGGTACCTCATGCATCACTACACAAGAAGCAACGGACGCTCTACTGAACGCCCTGCTTCCCTCAGAAGACAGAGACTGCAGTGATTTTGAAGAAATAAAAAATGTGATAGCAAATTCTAATGGCAGTCCTGACTTAAGTAATGCACTGAGCGATGATGAAATTGGAGAAGCCATCTTAAGCATAAAAACTAATAAAGCCCCTGGACCGGATGGCTTGAATGGCAAAATAATTCAAGAAGCTTTCAAATTTCTCCCAGATATGTTCTATAGATTGTACAAAAAATGCTGGACCACCAAATTCTTTCCAAAAATATGGAGGAAAGGATGCCTTATAATTTTAAAAAAGCCTGGTAAAACAGATGTTGGTAACCCCAATTCCTACCGTCCTCTAACATTACTTGATGTCATGGGAAAAATCATGGAAAAAATCATTTTAAATAAAATATACCAAGCTATACCTTCGCCTTTTTCTGACCGACAGTACGGTTTTGTCAAAGGCAAAGATACAGTAGCAGCCATTGAACGGGTAGTCAGTACAGTAAAAAATAGAGAAGAAAAATATGCAGTCGTAATTTTCATCGATATCGCTTCAGCATTTTCAAATGTCTCTTGGAAGTATGCCCTTTCACAAATGTTGAAGAAAAAAGTCCCAAAGAATCTATTGGAATTATTTAGTAGTTTCTTTGAAGATAGAGAGGTTTTATATGAAGATACCTCAAAAGTCCTCACGAGGGGCTGCCCCCAAGGATCCTGTAGCGGGCCTGTTATATGGAACTTTGTTATAGACTCACTCTTGGACCAACAATACCCAGAAAATGTAGACATTATTGCGTATGCAGACGATATAGCTGTAATAATAAGAGGCAATACAAAGAAAGAATTAGAGGAAAATATTTTATTATGTACAGAAAAACTGGAGAAGTGGATGCAAGAGTCAAAACAAGAAATAGCAACATCCAAAACTAAATTAATGGTTTTTGGAAATCTGAAAACAAAACCTAGAACCCTTATAAATGGAAACCATATTGGAAAAGTAGACCAATTTAAATATCTTGGCGTTATTATTGATACAAAACTCAGCTTTAATGAACACATAAAATACATCGCGGACAAATCAAAAAACATCTTCTTTGCGATGCGTCACTATCTTAAGCTTAATTGGAATACAGGGAAAGCAATATCCGTAATTTACAAATCAGTAATCATCCCAATAATGTCCTATGCCTGTAATATCTGGTGCCATAGACTAGATATCAAAAAATTAAATAAAACAGTTGCCTCAGCTCAAAGAACATGTTTATTGAGCGTTATTAAAGGCTATAAAACCATTTCCCATGAAGCTGCACAAATAATAGCTTTTGAACCACCTATTTACTATATCATCAAAGAATTAGCAACTTTAGAGACTTTCAGAAAGTACGGAATCTGCTCATACCTTAATGTCGTGTACATGGGAGCTGAGTATACCAAACAGTCTTTAAAATTAGAACTACGGAAAAAGACAATAGATCTATGGAATGAAACTTGGGTTCTATCACAAAAAGGACAATGCACCAAAGACATTTTCCCCACGGTACACATCAGAGCAAAATATGACTTGACATTTACCAGAGACTTCACCTGTATGCTATCAGGACATGGCGAGTTCAACATCCATCTCTACAGAATCAACAAAATTACAAGCCCGGATTGCCAAATATGCTCTGTTCCAGATACTCCAGCACACAGAATAATGACATGCCCAATATACAAAGAGGAGAGGGATTTATATGTAGGAAAAATAGGAACGTTTCATTCTAGTAAGGAATTTTTCAGCAAGTGCTACCAAAGCAATTTAATCTAAAGTATAGTATCGTTCTTGGTCAGACCCTAGTATTTTAATTTTCTTATCTTATATATAAAAATAAAAAATAAAAAAATATGTGATATTAAAAAAAAAAAGCCCACAAAAGAGGTAAAACACCCATAAAAGAGAGTCATGTACCCGTAAAAGAGGCAAAAAAAAAAAAAAAAAAAAAAAAAAAGAGAAACGCACATAAAACAAAAGAGGCAAAAAAGAGGCATATTGCACATAAAAGAGGCAAAAAAAAAAAAATATAATAATAATAATAATATAAATAAAAAATAAATAAATAAAATATATATATAAAAAGGTATATAAAATAAAAAGCCCACAAAAGCCCATTTATACTGACTGAACATACATACCTACATGTCAAAACTGACACAACTACCTACTTACACACTAACATAGAACATTACTACTTGACAAAACAACTACAAACTAACTTACTCACGCACTTCATAAAGATAGGTTAATTAGGAGAGGTTATTTATTATTTTTATTTTTTTTTTATGACTTAAGACACTACTTTTACGTATCTTGCTGTGGTTATGTTATCAGCAGTGAGATACATATATATAAGACCTTTACAACAGTAGCTTAGATAGGAACAGATAGGCGACCAAATGAACCCTTCTTTTTTCTTTTTTTATGTAGACACATATAGCAAATAGCAACCACTATTATCAGTTTACTTAAGGAGGGGAATGCGGATAAGTTAACAACAGGTGCCGCACCCCGAAACAGGCTAGTGAACACTAGCTACATTAACTCGCAATTTTTATAATTGCTACAGAGAGAGACCGCGAGAAATATTCTACTCCTTTGCGATGGTGTCGCGCTATGTGGCGTTTCCATGCAACTGGGTTCGTTTCCACACTTCTTAAATCCACATGCGAGTTTGTTAACACTGAGCTTTAAGGAATAGCTTCTTCTCATTATTTTTCTCTATACTTATAAAAATGCTTTTAAAATTGTGACATCACAATTCGTAATTAACACAAATAATATGATAACTCTTCAATTTCTTCTCATTTCAGTGGCGGTATTGAGCGGGATTGGACCGGAGTTCCTCGCAAGTTGTACACCCCCGGAGCCGACTCCTACCGATGTGCCTGTGTACAACACGAGACCACTTCTGGTGACGTCATAGGAAACAGACACGGGAACTTGGAAGAGTATGAAGAGTGCGATGCGCGCGCATCCAGTTGCTATGTGAGGAGTGAAGAGGATTGAGGTTCAGTGGTGTAACGGTTGTGACTACTGCCTGTGGTCCAGAGGTTGTGAGTTCGAACCCCGCAGTGGGCATATTTTTTGCAAATATATTCTTAGGGCCGAAATATGAAACCGGTTTAGATTTAGGTCGGAATTATTAGACAACGACTTAGCGCCACAGAGGTATTACAAAAACGTCTATTAAGTTTGCCCTAAATCTTATTAGACACTATTCCTTAACACATCTTCTAGTGGGAATTTCAACCACAGCTTACTAAATTCTCACTAGAGGGCGTGTTAAGGGATAGTGTCCATTAAGATTAAATCGAAGCCTGTTTCATAATTCGGCCCTGTTTCTAAGCCTGTTTCATAATTTAACGTCGATGACACGTTAAATACACCAGGTCTACCAACGTCCAGCGAGGTTAGGACTTGGATGGGTGACCATTCAAATTTGAATCCTTGTGATGCTGGCTATTCCCGGTCCAACCCAAGCTGGGTTGTGTTTCTAAATTTCCAGAGAATGTGAAGGGTAAAACCCCTGTCTTTTTTTTTTTTTTTTTTTTTTTTTTTTTTTTTTTTTAGAAAGCACCGACACTTCTGTGTTACAAGATGCAAGCACAGGAGCAATGACTGGTACTTATACACACACACACACACACACACACACACACACACACACACACACACACACACACACACACACACACACACACACACACACACACACACACACATACATACACACAAATATAATTATTTAATGAATATGTCTATTGGCTCTTTAGAAGTGTTGTATTTTTGCATTGCGTATGTTAATGGGGATTTTAATAATTTACCAATTTTATGATTGGGCATATTTGCAATATAGAATAATTGAGGTATGTTAGTTGTTATTATTTGGGCGGGGTTTGTTCTTAATCTTTGGTGGGGTATTTTAAATTGTAATTCACTTAGGATATATGGGCTGTTTACGTTGTAATTTATAATATTTTTTAGGTAGTTTATTGAATTGTTGAAAAATCTTTCTTCGATGGAGTGTATTGGTAAGTTTTCTATTAATGTTTTGTATTCAATGTATTGGGGATATTTGGGATAGAAACCATTAGCTTTTTGAAAGAGATATCTTACAAAGCATGCTTGTATTTTTTCTATTGTTTTTGTGTCTGTTTGGGTTCTTGGAGTCCATAATATTGATCCGTATTCTATGGTGGAGAGTACTAAGCTTTTATAGAGAAGTGTAATTGTATCTATGTCTTTTATATGCTTACAGAACCTTATGATCATACCTAGTTTCTTACGAGCTTTCGTTTTTATTTTTTCTATTTGAAGTCCCCATGTAAGGTTAGAGGTTAGAGTTATTCCCAGGTCTTCTATGTTAGTTACTTCTTTTGTTTCTATGTTACTTATTATGTATTTATGTTCTATTTTTTTGTTTTTATTGGTGTATGTTATTTTACAGCATTTGTCTGGATGGAATCGAAGCCCTATTGTTTTTAACCAATTTTCAATGCATGTAATATCATTTTGTAATAATGCACAGTCATTTTCTGATTTTATAATTTTGAAGATTTTCAGATCATCAGCATACATCTTATATTCTGAATATTTTATGTGGTGTCTAATGTTGTCGAATGTTAGGATGAATAACAGACTGCTCAATTTGCTGCCCTGAACTATACCGGATGGTGGTGTAAAAGGGGGAGATCTGCAATTTTCATAGAGGACGAAATTTTTTCTGTTTGTTAAGTAGTGTTCTATCAGCTTTATTAGGGGAGGGGAAAATCCTGACTCAGATAATTTCTGTGTGATGGCATAGTGACTTATTGAATCAAAACATTTCATTATATCGGTATAGATTGTGTCAACTTGATATTCCATCATACCTTTAGCAGTATAGTGACAGAATTCAAGTAAGTTGCTTATGGTTGATTTTTTTTCTACAAAGCCATGTTGATGTTCTGAGATGACGTTGAATACTTGCTTTGAGATGTGTTCATATATGATAATTTCGTAAATTTTAGCAATACTATTGAGGGTTGATATGGGACGATGCTCCGTTATTTCAAAACTTGTTGATTTTTTTGGAATGGGTTTTATTATTGCTTCTTTTAATTTTGTTGGAAAGAATGATTGACTGATTGATGCATTGAATATTATGATAAGAGGTATTTTTATTTGATTAGCACATTTTTTAAAGAGAGAGGGAGGTAGTGCGTCCGTACCGGGTGCTTTATTGTCTGGGAGATTTTTAATGGCTTTTAAAATGTCGTTTTCTGTTATTTGGTTTATGTGTGTGTAACAGATATTTGTGTCAACATTTTCTGTATTTACTGTATTGGTCGTTGCTGCGTTGTGCACACTAAGGAAGTATTTTGCAAATTCATTAGCTATTGTTTGAGGATCTGCAATATGCTGTCCATTCAATGTAATTGTTTGATTTTTTATTTGTTTCTTTTGGGTTTTGTAATATTTCCAAAATTTCTTGTTATCTTTTTTAATATCTTGACTCATTTCCTCAATGTATGTTTCGTAATTATTTCTTATATCTTTTTTGCATTGTTTTCTGAGTTGTTGGTATCTATGTATTTGTTTATTTGATTTATTTTTTATTTTTCTGATTCTTTCTTTTTGTTTGTATAATTTTTTGGTATTATAAGTCCACCAAACTGGGAATGGATTATTCTTTTTTTGTGTTAGAGGGACATGTTTGTTTAATATTTGATTAATTTCTTTGTAAAATATTTCAAGCATTTCATCAGTAGATTCTTTTCCCGATTTGTTCAGTAATGTATACCAGTTGATTTTGTTTAGTTCATTGCCTATTTTTAAAAAATCGGCTTTATGAAAGTTCATTGTTTTCTGGGGATCATCTATTTTAGTTTTGAATGTATTATTATGAGAAAATAAATTTAGGTTTATGTTTAGTGGAGGATGGTGACCTACTGGTGGTATTAATCCTTGGGTTTTTTCTATTTTTATTTCAGGAAATTTATTTTTTGATGTTTTATATTTATGTAGATTGGTCAAACATAGATCTAAAATTACTGAGTTTTTGTTTTTAATAGTATTTAATTGTTCTAAGTTAAAGGTTTCTATTAGTTTGTTCAATTCTATTATTCGATTTGAATTTTCTTGTTTAGTGTTGGTAAATTCTTTAATGTTAAAATCTCCTAAAAATATTATTTTCCCTTCATTCAATATTTCATGTTTGTCGCATGTGTTTTCTACAAATTCCTTTAGTGTATTAGGTTTGACGTAAGGTGGGAAGTAGCATGCACATATTGTTATATCTTGGCCAAATATTTTACAACTGACCCAAATAGTTTCGGTTGTTTCATTGTGTGTATTTAGATTATTTAAGGGTTTTGACTTTATGCATTTTTTTTATGGCAACTAAAATTCCCCCCCTTTCTTATCTTTGCCCTTAGAGTTAATTAGGTTTCTGTCTTGTCTGTAAATATTGTACCTATCATCTATGATTTCATTATTTTTTATGTCATCAGTCAACCAAGTTTCTGTTATTATTATCATATCATAGTTTTCACTAAGGGTGTTGAGGTAAAAGGTGGATGGTCGTCCTTTTATGCTATTGACATTTTGATAGAAAATTTGTATTGTACCTTTTATATCATTAGATCTATCATAATTGTTCTGTGTTGCATTAGTTTGTGTTTTAGTCTTAGGTATTGCTGTAGAAAAAATATTAGGTTTAAGGTTATAACAAATATGTTCAAGTGACAGTTTAATGTAGTTGGTTAAAGAGAAAGATGCAGTAGATTTGTCTACTTTGTCTGGAGAATACAAAAATTCTCAAGTGGGGGATTGTGATAGTTAGCTTTTATGATGTTATTGATGTAGGAGAAGTTTTCACGTAACATGGGTTGTGAGTTGAAAAAAGATTGAGGAGTATTAGATAGATTGACCTGGCTGGGGTATGTGCTTTGGTTGGTATTATATGGAAGTGTTTTAAATTGTTGCCATGGGGGGTGGTTATACTGTACTGGTAAGTGTTGATTGAGTGGGTGATAGTTTGTATTATTACATTTATAGGTGGTTATAATGGGTGCTATTGGAGCTGAGGCTGCATTATTATATTGGACTGAATATAATTGGGAGGGTTGAGGTGGTGTCACATGATATTGAACATCTTTTAAATGTGATGTACTATTATTACCTTTGTGATGCATTTGAGGTAAATTTGGCGTTATATTATTAGTTGGGTTTGTGGTTTGTATTTTTTTTGTATAGTTTTGTGTTGATGTTGCTGCATTTCTTTTGTTTTTGGGTGTATCTTTTGAGGGTATATTTGTTCGAAATGTTACTGGAGCAGAAGCTATAATATCTGTCATTTTTCTATTTATTTTTAATTGTGTACTTTTCTTATTGTTGTTGGTGTTGATTGACGAAATTTGTTTGTTTGAATTCATTGGCAGTGCTTGTTTTGAATTTATATTATTTTCTGTACGTTCAGTTTTGTTGTTTATTATGTTGATTAATTTGGAGCCCAGCCATTGTTTTCCTTTTCTTCCTATATGGACACCATCACGAGCCAGATGTTGAGGCTTGAGAAAAAGTGTGGGTGTTTAATATATGTATGTTTTGAAGTTTGGAACAGTGATGTTTTATTTTAGTGTTTAACTTTATTATATTTTTATTTGTGTTATGGTCCTGTGGTGGGATAGATATTAGTATGATTTTACATTTTAAATAACCTAGTTTATCCAGTGATTTCTTTATATGTTCAGAACGAGTAGTGTGCAGGTCATTTGTTCCAGCAGATATGATCACTACATCAGATTTTTTAACATCTTTTGGAAGTAATGTGTTCACTATTACTTCAAAGTTAGCTCCAGGTTTAAAGTGAGCTTTAATATCCATTCCATTTGGGAAGTTTGAGTCATGTTTAATTTTATCGGCCATATATCTGATGTGAGAATCACCGATTAAGTAACAAATATTCTTAGAAGGTGGTGTTAATTTTAATTTTATTGTTTGATTTTCTTTTGATGCAATTTTTGTGGTGTTTTCTGAGATTTGCAATGTTTGTGGTGTTGTTTGTGGTGTTGTTTCATTTTCATTGATGGAATAGTTTTTTATAGAAGTATTTTTAGTCAAAGTACCTCCATCTAATGGATTTTTTATTTGATTTTCAATTGTTGTTATCTTATTGGTGTTTTCTTGAATTTGTTCTTTTAAAAGTTGTATAATGTCCAAAAGGTTTTCCTGTTCTTTGCTGTGCTGTGGTTGTAATGCTTTGGAGGGAATCATATTTATGTTGCCTGTATGTAACCATTCAGAATGAGACTTGTTTGAGGAATTATTTAGACAGCTAAAATCTAGTTCGGTAGCAAAGTTCAACTGATAATTATTCTTGTTCATTGGTATATTATGAAAGGTGATGTCCGAGACTGATGATTCATGGGTACTGTTTAGATTTATTGCTTCTTGAGTATTTTTTTCTTTTAGTTTCAAACTATCAATCACATCATTTTGTTCTTCGATTGTTTTCTGTAAAATAGTGATGGTGGTACATAAATTTTCCTTATCAAAAGTTAGATTTTCAATTTGATTTTCCAGTAAAGTATTATTTTTTAATATTTCTTCTTTTTCCATTTCAAGATTATGTGATTTAGCTTTAAGATTTGATATGAGATTTTTTTGTTCTTTTAGTTCTAGTTCACTTCTGTTTTGGATTTCAATGTATTCATTAATTTGAACTTCATTTTCGTTTATAAGTTCTTGTATTCTATGGTTGTCTTGCTTCGATTTGTGTCTCATACCTTCACATTCATTTTTAAGTAGTGTCATTGTATGAGTGAGGTCATTTATCTTTATCTCACAAGATTTATTTTCTTCAGAGAATTTCTTGTTTAATAATTTAAACATTTTGTTATTTAGTGATTTTACTTTGTCTAATTTGTGTTCCTCAGCTAATTCATTGATTCTGTCCTTTATTTTAATCAATTTTATGTCAATTTCATCATTGTCATTACTACTGATGCTTTCTTTGGATTCAGAATTTTTCTTCATTATTATTTTAGGATGTTTCATTTTTTTATCGAATTTTAGCTGTGCAAGCTTTTTAGTTTGGCTTCTGGTCCTTGTGTTGGATTTTTGTGAAAGGTTTGATCTATTTAAGTTAGTATCATTTAGAGTATCAGCCATTTTATGGGGAAGTAAAGTAAAGAGTCATAAATTAGAATAACAAGCTTGTCCGAGAATAAGATAATATTGCTATACCTAGTTTATATTTAGAAATATTTAGTTGGAATAATTATTGTTTGTAGTGAGAATTATAAATCAGGTTGTGTATATGTGATAATATGTTGATAGATGATAGATTTTTTTATTTATTATTAAATATTATTTAGTTATGTGTTTGTTATCCTTTTATTCATTGTGGGAGAAAAATACATTAATATTAGCCGGTATTTTATCTGTCACTATATGAAGATGGTACTTACTGAATGATACTAAGGTCATAAAGTATGAATTCAACAGGTCAGTTTTTGATACATGTACCCATGTCAATCACTCACACAATATGTTGATACAATTCTGACACAATGTTTTAAGACTTATAATTAAGTTGAATTAACGCATCAGTATTGCAGTAAAGTGAAAGTTATGAAAAATTAAACTAAGAGATACCATACAAAGTACAGAAATACAAAAAATTAAGATACTTAAATAATCAAGTTAAAAAATAATAAAAATTCTAAAATAATTTTGACAATTTTGAATATTAGCGGTTTATCTTTTCTTCTAGTTGAGATTTCTTGCAGTGTTGCCAGAGATCAGTTTCCCATTGAGTGTGTCCGGCTGCTTTCCAGGAGGGTCCGGCTATTGCACAAAGAGGGAGACGTTGGTTGTTGTTCCTTGGCTGTATATCCGAGTTTCTTTTCTTTTCTCTATTTTTTTGTTTGTATTATAGTTCAATGTTTTAATGTAATTTGAATTTAAAATTTCTAATACGGAAAATGGATTTTTTATCCGTTAGAAAGTCCGAGTGATGATGATTATTGTGGCTTCAATTTAATAGAGGCAATGCAAGGTTCATCTACTGAAGTGAACCTCCTTGATCCGGTGGGGATCACCACTGATAAGGAATTTTTATCTTCGATTATCTTTTTGATCCTGGGTCCTTTTTGCGTGGACGTGATTTTCACTTACGTAGGCTGGATGGTAGATCACGTATTGACACTATTTAATGTAAAAACACAGTTTTGAATGTCAAAAAATGTCAAAATATTTCACACTGATTGTACGATTTGTTTATTTGTTATTGTTTTTTTTTTATTTGTTATTGTCTTGAATGAACTAGATGATAGAGGCACTAATTAAATAGTACCATAGGTTAGCATTTATTATTATCAAATACTTTATTAGATATAAAAAGAAATATGTACAGTACAAATAATTATTATATAATTAGCCGACCTCCGTGGCTCAGTGGTCAAGAGCATTGGTTGCTGACCCGGAGGTTGCGGGTTCGAATCCCGGCCGGAGCAGAAAATTCTAACCGAGTTTTCCGTTTCCGGAATGGCATGGATGTAAAGGTAGAGTGCCCTGAAGTAATGCGAAAGCGGTTCCGGGGCAAAATTACCTTTTTTAAAAAAAAAATGGAAACAATACTTACTCCTGAGTCTTCACAGACCACGAGGGTCCTTGACTTCCCACACCAGCCTTCTCCATTCTTGTCTATCTTGTGCTAATGTTTTATAGTCTGTTTGAATATTAATCTCTTGTAGTATTTCTTTTAGTATGGAAACAATAGAAGCAATAAAAAGAAAAATAATAGAAAAATATATATCGTCGGCTAGAAGGTAACACTGACCAAGTGACAGTTGGTCATTTTTTCGATTTTCGTTACTCTGGTCGGAAATGAACCTAACTATTGGCTAAAAATCAAAAGTTCGGTTGTATTCAAACATATGCGCGGGAAAAAGCGAAAAAAAAATTACCTGAAAGACTGGTAAAGATTTTTTTTCGATGAAGAAATCAACATTTAAAAATTGATTTGGTTAAATCTAGGGTTTATCGATGCAATAAAGTAGAAAACTTCAATTGTGACCGCAAAACAGTCCATCGGAAAGGTTTCTTCGGGAAGGCCCGCCACGCCAAAACTTTGCGCGGCTCTCCTGAAAAATAGTCCAAATGCAGATGGTCAGTTTTGCCTTCCAGCCGACGATATACACATATGTTTCAGGACGGGGTTATTGCCTATGGCAATCTCTTCCAGCCAACCCTTATTTACAGCCTTATGGTTAGCCCCACTCAAGCTGGGTGAGGTTAATGTGGGTGGATGTAGCGATTCGCAGCGAGTGAAAGTATAAGGTTGATAATTAAAATTATTAAGCACTAATAATATCAATATTCTTTAGTGGAAGCTAACCACTCGGCGAGGTTAATGCTCAAAGCATTTTCTACCACCTAACCCTCAGTCTTGTTATTATGTGGACACAAATTCAAATTAATGAGGAAAAATCCAAGCATTGGTCAGTATCTATAGATCACAGAACCACTAATAAATGACCTGCCAGACGAGCTCTGCTTTAACTTTTGCCACAAGCTATGGTTAAATTGGGGACTATAAACAGGGAGTAGACCAGCATTGGCTTGGTTCTGGGGGCCCTTGTCAATTATTAGCCTCCTTGTAAAGACAGTGGTAGAAGTGCTGAGGCATTCCTCCACTGTCTGGCTACCATCGTTCATGATGACGCCACCCTATGATGATAGTTAAATTTCAATTTTTTATTTGATTTTTTAAACGTTTTATTAGTTTTTATGTTTTTTTTTTTTTTTTTTTTTTTAAATGGTTAATTGAAATTTCTTTTGTTTTCTTTTACCTACATAACCGAATCCGTCCATTTAACTTTTAATTATTATTGTAAATATTGTTCTTATATTTTACTGAATATATTATCACATATGGCTCTGTTTTAAACCATGTTATTTGTTATTGTTGGTGTTGTAGCGGCAATAATAATAATAACACTCTTTAGTGGAAGGTTTACACTAAAGAGTGTAAAGCCTTATTTACAGCCTAATGGCTAGCCCTACTCAAGCTGGGTGAGGTTAATGTGGGTGGATGTAGCGATTCGCAGCGAGTGGAAGTATAAGCTTGATAACTGAAAGTCTAATAATAATAATATTCTTTAGTGGAAGGTAACCACTAGGCGAGGTTAATGCTCAAAGCATTTTCTACCCCCTAACCCTCAGTCTTATTATTATGTGGTGACGAACCAATTGACCCCTTTGCTACCTGGATAACGAGACTAGCGCGTTAACCACTTGACTACCAGTGCACACAAAGCTATGCCTAGGGGGATGTGATATTCTCTAACCGGGTTAATAAATGATACCTCAGATGGAATATTTTATTGCAGAGAAACCTCTGCAATAAAATAATTTCAGCATTTTCGGATCATTTTCCTGCTATTCCCAGCTTGTGCCAGCTCACATTTGATTTTTCTTCTTCTTATTTATTTATTTTTTTACTTTTTTTATTGACATATAAAGTCTACTCTTGTACCATCTTCAATCATTGCTGATTCAAACCTGTTTCCTTCCTCTCAACCCTAAGGACACCTTTTAAATATTTTATACGTGAATTAATTGCATGACGAACCATCGCATCGTGAGGACTTTAATCTAAAACAGTGTTATTGAAAACCATGTTTTCTTAAAACAGTTCACTTTTCCATTATAATAATAATAATGATATCGCCTTATTTATACTGCCCGATTAGGACTATTAAGTCCCATTATTCCAGCAGTAAGCCCAAGACATATTATTATGTGGTAAAAATCCCAAATGGGAGGATAACTTGTCATTTTCCGGCTGGGTTTCGGAATCTTTATGGATAAACAAATGCTATCCTCTGAACTATACAAAGTAGTATGTTGAATCATAGAAGGAGAAAAAATCAACTCAAAATTTTATAATTAATTTAATTTTTTTTTCGATTTATTTTCAATTATTTTTCTTATAAAAAGCTATCACATTTTGTATAGACAGATTAAATTTGTATATAAATAAGCAAACATATCATTTCAAGGAAAACAATTTACAATTAATAGTTAGAACATTTATTTACAATCGAGCTGATTAATCTTTTCTAGAAAAAGTCTGAATTTTATTTTTGTTACAGGCTTGCGAAAATTCAAGAGTTGGAAAAAAAAAAAACAATGAAATGTTCTGTTATAGTTTCACCTATCGAAAGGTACAATAAATGAAAAATTAAAATTTATGTTATTAAATTTCATTCTTGTGTAATTATAATGTTGAATTTACAAAGTGAAACCCAAAGAGGGTAACTTATAGGTGTATCAAATCAAAATTATAAATCAGTTGTAACATTCAAACACGTTAAAATGTTTTCATAAACATTTCAGTTATTGCTGTGTTTCGAACCATTTAAGGTTCGAAACACAGCACAGTGTTGAAATTACAATAAAAAAAATAATATAGTTTGCATCACTTTCGTCAAATTTGTGCGAAAGATCTTATCATTCAATAAAAGTAAGAGAATAAAAATTCAGACTTGAAAACTATGAAGAGTTAATCAGTTATGGACTTTCATATCTTACACAAATCAGCATTTTTATTATCACTTTAATGTCATAAAATTAAACTAAATTATTTATGTACATGTTTTAACTGATGTCATCGAATTGCATAGTTAAGTACCAAGCTACCTCTGAGACTTCATAGATTTTGTAAAGTATTGTGGTTTTTTTTATTGTTATTAGTTTGACTGAGGGATTTTCAACTTTTGATTTTTTCTCCCGGTGGTAGAGATATGAATCTCAATCAGGGCCTAAATTCAGGAAACAGTCACTCTCAAAATCCCCAAATCTCCCTTTAAACCATCAAATTTCGTTCAAAACATTGTCTGAATGAATTGTTTTAACAAAATTTGATGGTAAAAAGGATACATATCTGGGGATTTGAGGTTGTTTTCTGGAACAAGAGTGCCTTCAAATAAACAATTATTCAGATATTTTTACTCTTTTAAAAATTGAACCTGCAACCTAGAGGTTGAGGTATGAGAGCAGTATTCTCTTAGTTCGCTGATTTCACATGTAAAAAAATGATGCATTGTCTGTTAATTGTAAAAATTTAAACAAATTGAAGTTTTTCCTCTTATCAACACCTCGGCCGAGGTGTGAAGAACGCCTATACAAAGAAAGAGACAGCCCGGCAGAGTGTAAGGTTACGGAAAACATAGTTTCTCATGCATTTCGTGTTAAAATCTAGCTGTGGTACTGATAAAAAAAAGTTTTGGTAGAAATGACATCAGTTTAAAATACTAGAATTTTTTCTCTTAAAATCTACTTAAATAACTAAACTTAATAGTTAAACGTCATGGAAAAAATGGTTGGTAGTGCTTGAAACATTATCAAGCTTTGAATATTTGTGAAACAGGAAATGTGTTTTGTTTCTCGCATTCAGGGCGAAATGAATAGACAAAATCGTGTGCTTAAGTCATGACTTAGCACAGATTTTCCCCATGTAAGACAGTAGTATGCAATAAAGGCATGACACTCATGACTTAGCATTAGTGTAGATTTTCCACAAAATCCCAGAATTGGCGCCACAGAGGTATTGCAAAAATGTCTATTAATTCCGCCCCGAATTTTTGAGCCATTATGAACAACTTCTTTTATCAAAATGTCTGCAATCTTTTGGTAATAAATTTTGAGATGATTCATTTTATTTTGTTGGCTGGAAAACCATCACTCAACCCCTCCAGATGTAGCCAAATTTTATTTACTGTGCATGAATGAACATACTGTGAAAACGTTCATGATGGTTGATCGCACATAGAAATACGTGGTTCAGGACGAGCCACCTTTGAAAGAAAGTTGGCTGGAAACCATCACTCACCCCTCCAGCTGTAGCCAAGCTGGCTACAACAACAACAGCAACATACAGTGAAAATCGACTCTTTCACCCGTATTATGAACAGCGAATTTTGTCTGAGCAATGTCTCAAGCAAGGTATTGGCCAGTAATATATAAGGAAATCATGCTTCAGACCATGCTCGGACGGCGTTTTCTGTTCATAAATACGGCTGTTTGAGTTGTCCTCGGATCGGCCCAAATGAAGCCGGCCCCAAAAATCGACTCTTTGAGTTGTCCTCGATCGGCCCAAATGAAGTCGGGCCCCACTGGCCCGGTTCCTAGGCCTGGGCGCCCTTCTGTCTCTCCTGACAGATGTCGACCAGGGAGCTCATGGCCCGGATGAGGGCCGCCTTGTACAGGAAGTCTTGTGTGGCCGCTAGTTCGGCCTCCAGAGCGGTGTTGACGGCCTCGATGCACTTTCCCGGCCCGCCATCTCCTGCTGGACGTCTTTCAGGTTCTTGAGGATCTCGTGGTTCAGTTCGTCAACTTTCACGCGGACCTGAAGAGGAAAGACAAGCAGGCGGGTCAGTGACTACCAGTGCACACAAGATTAAGGTTGAGATAAGACAGACTGTCCCTCAACTCGGACTATAGTGCGCTGCCTGGATTTACCAGACTAGCGTGTTAAACACTAGAATGACTACCAGTGCACTCATCTCCTTCTCTTTACTCTGTCTTATCCCGCTTAAGCAGGATCGACGTTGTTCAACCTCATGGTTGAGGTTCTCTGTTCGCTGGAACCACATAAACTAGCTATTCAAATTAACTTCCCAGCCCGAGTGGGACCGGAAAATAGACAAGGAGGGTTCGAATTGGAATGGTCACTCCACATTTTTACGGCTGGATTTTTTTTTTTTTTTTTTTTTTACGGCACTACCTCCAGCGTTACAAGTCGGCCTCACCTGGTTCAGGTTAATGATGGGGGAGGGTTTCTTGTTCTTCCGGTTCGCCTCCATGAGAATGCCGTACTGGAGGAGTTTGTTCGCCTCCATCTGTGCTTTGAAGAAGGGTTCAACAAGTGGGCGTCTAGACCGTACTGGTCGTGAGCTGTCTTGACGATCACCTGTAGGATCTGCTTCTCGCGGTCAGGGTCTGGGGAGATGAAGGAAATTAAATTTAATAGTGTCCGGGTAGATAAATTTAATTAAATGAGGTCTGGAGAGATGAATTTAAGTAAATAGAGTCTGGAGAGATTAATTTAATTAAATTTGATAGTGTCCGGGTAGATAATTTAAAATGAGGTCTGGAGAGATGAATTTAAGTAAATAGGGTCAGGAGATATTAATTTAAGTAATAGGATCTGGGAAGATGAATATAATTAAATAGGGTCTGGGAAGATGAATTTAATTATTGATTAAATTAGCAGGGTCAGGGAAGATGAATTTAGTTAAATAAGGTCAGGGAAGGTGAATTTAATTAATAGGGTCTGGAAGATGAATTTAGTTAAATAGGGTCGTAGAGAATTAATTGTTCTCGTTCTGTAATTGTTCTGCTAAAAGCGTTCTGCTAATTTTATTTGCAGGACCTTAATTACTTCGCCGCTACGGCACCTCAATTGTTTCGTTACACTGGTCACGCGTGAGGATAAGGTCTGTAGAGATTATTTTAATTTAATTAAAATAAATTAAATAGGGTCTGGGTAGATGAAATCTAATTAACATAGGGTCTGGGAAGATTAATTTAATTAATTAAATTATATGAAACTGGCAGTGCTGGCACCCAGCAGTCGATCTCAGACCAGGGCCTAATAAAATTAAAAATGTTACTCAATGGGGTAGAACAAATATACTTCCCCCTTAGGGTAATTGGAGCTAAAAAGATCAGGCTGCATTGAAATTAATTAAAAGTGTGGGGTAGATAATTTAATTAAATTAAATATTTTTTATTACATTATATAAGACTGATTCTTGTTTTAGTATTTGGCCAAATACTTTTAATATGAATAAATAAATAGGTCTGGGAAGATGAATTAATTATTGTTAAATTAAACAGGGTCGGCAGAATTATTTAATATGAATTAAAATAAATAATCAAATGATTTAATTTGATTAAATAAACACAATAATTTAATGATTGATTAAATTAAACAGCTGGGAAAATAAAAATGTTAAAAGGGGTAGAACAAATATACTTCCCCTAGGGTAATGGGCTAAAAACAAAACAATATTTCTAAACCTTATAGGTAATAGAAAGTAATATGAATTTAAAAAAATCTCACCTTCTACGGCCTTGCACATCTGAGCCTTATTTTCAGCGACCAGGGACGCTAGTTTCAGTCGCTCCTTGCTCAGAGCCACCAGGACTTGTAGGGCGCTCATTGAGACGATGAGTTGGAAAATAGCGACCGTCACAAAGAAGATGTTTTGCATTGCGCGTGTTTGGGAACGGCTGAAATCAGACGAAAAAAAAAAATTGAACGGTAAGTTTTTTTTTGTCACCATTAGCGAATAACTCGACAAACCGTAATTATTTAAAGATCGATGCAACCTCTACTGGTGTTTGTACATCGGAATTTACCTACCTTGTATTACTTTCGATAAATTTCTGATATTAGAAATAGGAATTATTATTGTGTTCGTTTTTTTTTTTTTCTCGTAGAAAAAATGCAAGACAAGATAAGAGTTTTTGCCTGAAAATAAATAAAAACTGGAGTTTTTTTTATCTAAATGAGAAATGTCTCCTTTTTTACCAAGCTTTTCTTGGTGAACCAATAACGTTGGCAAGTACCTCTAGCTACGTATGTATTTTTTTACGGTTGATTTAATGTGATGTAATCTTGTCTTTACTCAAAAATCTAGGGTGGTATGCAGAGTCCTCACTGTAGGGATGCTTGGGTCATTTGTCCCTTTAGCTGACTTTGTTATACAGAGACGTTTGTTTGAAGTGCCTGTGCGCATTCGCATTCAGATGTTTCTTTAATAAATAATTGTCAAGGTCGAAGTTTTCCTTATAGGAAGCTCGGGACCACCCTATAGTGAAGAGTGAACCCTATAGGGATAAAAAAAAGTCACTGCATCAGCCCTAATCTTTACTTCTGACTTCTCAGAATTTACCTAAGTCTATAAATAGACTTGGAAGGTACCCTAATTTTATGATGTGTAATGTGCAGGTACAACTTTCCTGTATAAAATGCCTATTCTAAAATGTTCAAATTTTAAAAATAGAACAACAGTATGGAACAGGTACAAATCCCTTGGGAATTTTTATTTTCCCGTTGGCCATTTTGATATTTTATCCCAATCAAAATGCATAACGGATTCTACACGTTTGCAAAAAGTAAACAATTAAATGTTCCAACCGTTCATTTTCAAAATTCCGTGGTCTGTGAAAGTGGTGTGTGAGGTAATTAATTTGAATAATTTGCTAATTTTGCTCATTTCCTGACTCTTGAGAAAGCTTTTCTTGTTTTTCCATCTCTGATTTTATGTTCTCAACCGTAGAGAATTTGTTTTTATCCATCTGTTTTATTTTCTCATGCGTGTATCCGTTTACGTCAGTCGAAGTCTAGTCTCAATAGTTCCTACGATTTCGTAATCTCTTCCGATTTGTGTCATAGAAAAATATTCCATTAATAAATAATACATTGTTTACACTGTGAATTGTGTTAACTCTCTCCCTTCTTACTTTGCCCAATCATCTCATATCAGATAATAGAACTCATCACCAGTTCATTCAAAATCCAGATCAAGTTGTCAGTACCAAATCTACTTTCTCTCAACCAAGATCTTTCAAAACCTATTTGAAATTAAAATTTTAATAGTCTGATAAAGTATCATTTTATTCATGTATATTAATTAATGTTACCTGTTTTAATTAACCTTTGAGAATATCTCCTAAAATTCCTTTGACTCTGCAAGTGTTGTGAATTCTATCAGGAGACCTAACAACCGTATTACTGTAGTTCACAGTTCAAGATCAGCAATACCAGCAGTACCTACAACTGTAATTGACGGCTCTAAGAAGCAGTTTTTATTGTTTTAAGCTTGACACATACAATCTCAATGGGTGTGAACTCCAACATAACCAACAGTATTTCGGTAAGTTGTTCTACTACCTCTTTGTACAGTTTTACCTTCAAAATTATGAAGGGCTGCTAAATCTATGGGTCTAAGTCAAAGTTATCAACTCGAAAATATCATAAGTACTTATCAAATTAAAGAATGAGATTATATATTTTTGTAGTGCCTACTGCTTGCTAAACAATAACTATGCTGATTAATTTATTTACTTGAAAAACCCTATGATACTGGTAAAGTACTGAGATGATTATTCAATAGGTTCTAATGAGATTTTCAGTAGAGTTTATGAACTTGCAAAATTGTCAATGGTGATGAAATTATTGTGACTATTTAAACATGGGTCAACCCCATTAACATGTTATAAAAACACAATATCAACAACCTAATAAAATGCATCTTATCATCTCTCACTTATCAAGTCACTTTTTTATGCTAGTTCATTTTGCTCTCTGATTTCATTGAATGTATTATTTTTAGTCAATCCATTCCAGCTCAACCCAGGCTGGGTGAGGTTAATGCGTGTAGCAGGTTTGTGAGCTCCCTGTGAATGAAGGGTAACACTCCCATCATGATATGACCATGCAGTTGTAAGCAACATTAAACCCAAATTAAAAAAAAGGAGGAATGAAATAATTATTCCAGCCACAACAGTAGCCATGGGATGTTAAATATATGTATGGAATGAGCTTTGTCAAGCCCAAAAAATTGTTTGGTCTAGCAACTGATCTAACAAATTTATATATTTTTTTGCAAGGAAAAAGTTTTAACATTATCCTGAGGTGTAACCGTGTAACTTAATTGTTCTCCATATTCTCTACTATCAAAAAATTATTTTAAACTAATATGAAACTAAAATAAATTGTTCACAACAATCAAATCAACCTTCATCAAAGAGATTAATGTCCATGTCCAGTGTCCACAGGATCAAAGTTCAGATATGCAGTTCAGTTCAATGTAAATAAAGCCAAATGTTTGTCTCAAATAACAATGGAATCACTACTTAATCTAAATGATTATCCAAAATAACAAAAGCTATCACTTATCTCTCACATGTTGTCCAAACTACCAGATTTGCTCTCTTTCTCATTTGACAGCTTGACAAATTTATCACTGTATAAATATGTATTATCAACATTATCTATCACCATGAGCCACAAAATTCAAAAATACACCCTACCTAAAAATAGTTTGGTAATGTTTTATGATTCTTTCAATATAAATGATTTTGATTGATCTATTGTTAAATTAAACATAGCACTACTATAATAATTTCAATACTACCCATCACCACAAAACAAGATTATTTCCAACTAGAAAGCAAAAATCCATTTGAAGGGTGTTGAATTTTTTTTGTCTTCACTTGTGTTTTAAGTACTTCAGTAAATAATACTGTCACATGACATCATATATCATGTTAACACTCTTATCACTGACAAATTTCTTTTGTGATAAGATTAGGATGGTCACATGATTGGATGTTTTAACCATTTGTTCAGATAATAAATTGTGTAATACACCTTGTGGGCACTTAAAAGATAATAATATATTTGAGGTTCCACATGTCTTTAATGAGATATTTGTTGAGTAGGTAAATTAACAAGGAAAAAATACTTAAGTACTACCTGAAAATGTGTCTTTTCACACATAATTATTAAAAACATAAATATTATTAATAATATATTCACAACTAAAGTGTTAGTTTTATTTTACAAAAATATATACAGATACAAAAAAAAACAATGTACAGAAGAAATTTGAAATATTAACATAATAATATTAACAATGCTGATATGCAGATAGAACGAATTTTCCCCTGCAGATAGAACAAATTATAAAGAGAAACAAAATAAATATATTGATAACAATACTCTTTAGTGGGAGGTAACCACCAGGCAAGGTTAATGTAGCATTTTCTACCACCTAACCCCTAGAGTATTATTATTATGTGGTCACATTGTCATTTAAATGAGGAAAAATTCATGCAATGCAAACAAAACAATGGATCCCTATGCTAACTGGAGTACACGTGCCTTACCTACTTGACTACCAGCGCACAGTGAAATAAACAACAAGACGTGTAATAGTAAAAACATCTATTTGTTGTGCACTAAACATATTGACTTTGAGTTGCGTCAGGTGAATTTTTAATTTTCACATTTTACAGCAATGTAACTCTCTAACTGTTTATTGAGGCAATAAGGTCAATCCCACCATTAAAATGATGTCTTAGATTGCATAAATGTTACAGTAAAAAAGACCATGTCCATTTGTCCATGTGACAGAGAGAACATGTGATTTCAGATGTTTTCTTTTCTCCCTTTCGAGAAATAAGGTCAAAACTACCATTTAAATTATATTCCTACCTGTATTAAAATAGCACAAAAACAAATTCATAACATATTTTTGTAATAAAAAATAAATAGAAAATGTACCTGAGAATGTTTTTTTTCTCTCAGCTGTCAATTTTCAATTTTAATCAACGTTTGAAATCTGCGATTAGAAAGTCATTAAAGTCTGTGGTTACATCAGCTGATGGCTAGTTTGATTGAAACCACTTGTTAAATTACCTAGCTATGAAGGTTACATCAGAAATGGTAATTCGCAGACATTCTTCTTCTTCTTTTACACTGTCTTATCCCGCTTAAGCAGGGTCGACGTTGTTTAACCTCATGGTTGAGGTTGGTTGGTTTTGGCACAATTTTTACGGCTGGATGGCCTTCCTAACGCCAACGATTCTATTTGATTTAACGTCCTGAATTAGGACGGGGATTTTACCCTCCATTCGCTGGAAACTAACAAACCAGCTATATTCAAATTAACCTCACTGAGTGGGGCCGGGAATAGCCAGCATCCGGAGAGTTCGAATTTGAATGGTCATTCATGCAAATCCTCGCTGGACGTTGCTCAACTTTATTGATAGAACGAGAACTGGTGTATTCAACATACGAAGAAATTGTGAAGAAAACATCGACTCTGACCTAAACTTTCTTAATAGTCAGCGTCGATATTATGTTGAATACACTAGTTCTCGTTCCGCCACAGAAGTTGATCAACGTCCAGCGTTGTCTATGCTGAATTAGGGACTTGAACCATCGACCTCCAGTTTACAAGTCCGCCGCCTTATCGATCAAGCTACTAAGGTCGTTTCAACACAGATATAAATACATAAAGGGACTATCATCACAATTAAACAAACGAAATAGGTATTTTTAAATAGAACTTACCGAAAAAGGTAACTATTTTTTTATACTATCATAATAAAAGAAGACAGAAAAACAATACCAAAAAAACTATTTTTCAATAGAACTTACCAAGAAATTGGTTTGAAAGCACAGAAAAACAGGAAACTGTGATGTACACGAAAAAAAAACTTGGCAAATCACTTAAATTATTCTATTTAAAAAGAAAAACTGGACGACTGTGCAATACCTAATTGTTCAGAAAACAAAGTAGGGAATTTGAAAGAAAAAGTTTTCGAAACTCAATGAGGTTATTGTAGAAACTTAAAAGCTGAGCTTTAGAAACTCGTCACAAGGGTTTCAGCAAATAAAGTTGAACTTGGTAAACTGTGGAAGCGTAGAATTGCGAATGATGTAAGTTTCAGGTGGGTGTCCAGCTTTTATACTTGGCCTAACTGCCGTCTTATCAGATCGATCTAGCTTTCGATCAACGTCCGCTAATTTTTTTACAGCAAAAAAATTAATTAAAAGTGTAATTAAGTTTAGAGGACACTCCTACTGATTGTATGGTATTGAAAGAAAGAGGCAAAAAAGGGCAGTTTCTTTTTGCGTCAGTAAATTTATTTATGTTGTTTTTTATCATTTCTTTAGTTTTCTTTCCGTTCTTCCTTTACATCTTCATTTATTATTTATGTGTACATTTACTTGTAACTCTTTATTTATTTGTATTTTGTCTTTATTTATTTCTATTTTTTTCGGATTGCCTTTGTGTTAATGATTATTTATTTAAAGTAAGTAGTTATGCATTTTTGGGTGTGTATATTGAAAATATGGGCATGGGCAATTGTGTGGGTCTGTCTGTGGGTGTTATTTGTTTTGTATTTTTGTATTTACCTTCCACGAAGAAGTGCTATCATTATTATGTTTGTTTTTTAATGTAAGTTGTGTGTGTTTGTGGTGTTTTGTTCTGCATTTATTGTTACCTATGTAAAATGTTCATATTGTGTGTTGTATTAGAAATAATATTCTTTTAAAAGGTGTGTTTCAATTTGGTCTAGAAGTTTCTTTCCTCTGTGGACTAGATTTTGTTCTCTGATGATGTGGGCTTGGCGCGGTATTGTTTCCCCTGTGAATAGAATCAACCTAGAAATCTGGTAATGAAAATTACTGTGGAGAAGTCATTACTTGAGGAGGGGTGTGTGTTGGTCTAGGGTCTAGGAGAATATGCCTCTCTTTAGGTGTGTCATAGAGGAGTTGCTCTATACATGGTGTACCTAGTCCGTTGATCGATAGTCTATAATTGAATGGGTGAGTAGAAGAACATGCTATGTCAAAAATTGACTTTTCAGGGGAGCAATAATACTGCATTACTATGCTGTAGGTTTCCTCCACTCTAACATTACGTTGAATGGATTTGGACCCCGTAAATTTGTAAAAAAAATACCCATTTTGTAATTTATTTGTTTTCATTATTAGTTTGTATTTGTCCTTCTAATAAAGTATTCAATAATAATAAATGTACAATCAAACCTGGATATAAGAGAATATTAAAATAGAATATTAAAATAATAATAATATCGCCTTATTTATACTGCCCGATTAGAACTATTAAAGTCCCATTATTCCAGCAGTAAGCCCAAGACGTACTATTATGTGTGGTAAAAATCCCAAATGGGAGGATAACTTGTCATGTCCCGGCTGGGTTTCGAACCCGCGACCTCTGGAATCTCTAGATTCACAGAGTACCGCCTTTACCACTGATCTACCGGGACAGATAAGACGCAAAACATGGGGCTCTAAATTTTCCAACGAATGATGAGGGTTGTGAAATGTGCGTGTGAGATTTGTGAGAAAGCTAAACTCTGACGCCAAAGCTGTTCGTTCCAACCTGTTGATATCCAGCCTCACACTCACAATGGGAAGGCCGGAAGGTCAAAGTACAAAGCTGTGCTACTGAGGAGGTCTAATCTTCTGGCTATTTCTGTCCGTCCCGGTAGCTCAGTGGTAAAAGCGGCACTCTGTGAATCCTAAGATTCCAGAGGTTGTGGGTGCGAAACCCAGTCGGGACATGACAAGTTATCCTCCCATTTGGGATTTTTACCACATAATAATATGTCTTGGGCTTACTGCTGGAATAAAACTCTCCATTTCTGTATCTCCTTCTTCTTGTCCTTTGTGGCTAAAATCAAACGCATTCATGAAACGCGTTCAAATGTTAAAGTACATCTAGTACAACTTCTCACTTTTATGTTTATACTGAGGCTCTAAATTTTTCAATAAATGAACGGAAGGGCTGTGAAATGTGTGGGTGTGTAAAGAAGCTAAAATTAGACCCAAAAAGTTGAGCTCTTGAATTTTGCAAAAGATGAATGGGGGGTGGGGGGGGGTGAAAACTCTCAATGGGTGCCACGGGTGGGGGCGGGGAATTGAAATGAGGTGGTTGGGGGGGGGGGATTGGTGGGAGGAAGACGTGAGTGCAGCTTTCAATGGGAGTGAAAGGTGTGGGTGTTTTGGCCTCTCCAGCGCAGACGCAAAGTTCGTGGAATTTTTTCGAGTCTACGGGGAGGAAAAAAACAATGGGTGTTTTCTGATACAACTTTAATCACCCACGGTACCTTTTTAGGCGCTCTAATGGTATACATATTTGTCTAACTATGTCAGTTAGGACTCTAATGGTATACATATTTGTCGAACCATTACCATTTAGGAAATGGTTAAACAGGGAGAATTCAGGGTTGGGTGGAAGAGATTGCCACAGGCAATAATCCCGACCTTTTTTTTTTGGCATTGGTAGGAAAGGCCACCTCATACAGCCGCTCTTTAGTTCGGACACTAGTATCATTTTCTTCTTTATTTGTTTTTCATACTATTTTATCTTTTATTTATTTTTTTTCTTAATTTTCATACTGTAAATATTGTGTCCTCTTAAGAAAGATTAAAATAATAATTCAGAAGTTTCGCGAGCTTATGAATGCGAATTTCTTTGTCGCTTTCACCCCTTATAGTATGTCGAGTTTCCCTAAAAGTTGAATGAGTCTTCCGTCTGAATTTCGTCAGCTGTTTTCTGTGTATCGATCCGATGGCATATGTGGGGTGACGTATTGGGGACCTGTCCTGTTTCGTCTGTACTGCTTATTGTGTGGGTCTGGACTGAATTAGTTGTGTTGAAATTGTAATAAAAAATCGTTTGTTAGTGTCTCTCTACATTTAAAGTTAACTTTTTTAACCAAAAGTTCATTGCTCGGTAGATTTAAAAATTCAGTCATACTTTTCAAAGTATCCTAGCACTTAAAGACAGATTATTTATTCAATAAATCTCATTTAGTCAAAAAAATTCAACTCACATGTTTATTTATGATTTTTTTCTTTATAAATTAATTAGGTCGTTTTCTGTTTGTAATAAAAAGAGGGATACTTTTTTAGGTACATAGAGGTCCTGCACACAGAGTACTATATATAAATTTTATGTATCTTCGTATTGTTTTTTATGCAGACAATTTCCTAGCAAATCTGAAAATCAAAAGCATATCTAAAAATATTTTTTACCCATTAGGTAGTAATGAATTCCATACGGTTTCGGGTACTTTAGTTTTAAGATGGTAGAGGAGATTAGTAGGTATTGGACACAGATTTCTGCTCATTAGCCCTACACATTGTTTAGAACTGGGTTTAAAATTTACCTCCTCTTTGGAAAAAATTAATAATAATAAAAATAATTATGTAAATTTTACATCCTTAGAAGTTCAACTATGCCTATTAATGTTCTAATTAAATTGAACCGTACGATAAATAAATAAAAATTAAATTGAACCATTGAGTTTTTTAATTACTTACTTGAAGTGTTTGCATATTTAGTTTTGGTTCCACCGGTGCGCCCTGACGAATGGTGATGTTACGAGGAGCCTTGCTCAGCGGTGCGGTGAGTATACCCCTCAGATTACCCTAACTGGTTTTGGACTCATTGACCTTCATAAATGTACTGACTCAAAATGTATTGATCGTCTAGGTCTTCGAAGGCCGAATTTTGAAACAGGAAGAGACAGTACCTTAGTGGACACTATCCCTTAGCACGTCCCCTTGTAGGAATTTCAACCAATCACAGTGCACTACAGCCAGAGTTAAAGGATACTGTCCACTTAAAAATGTATTTACATAAACACCACACACATGACATGAAAGAAGCCCAGAGAGAGAGAACGTAAAAATATTTATTAAAAATACTTTGCAATTGATTAATTTTAAAATCACAGGAGATACACATGATCCATCCCACTTGCATGAGACAATGTACCTAACATGCAGGTAGCATTACCTCGTTGGATCGCCAAAAAAATCCTCTGAAAGAGGAAAGCCTTGGCGGCCCTATTGCCAGTGAGACGAACCAAGCCATCACAAACAGTTTTAAAGAAGCTCTTCATCTCTTTGGTCCAAGGGCCCATTGTCTCACATGCCAAGGGAACAGAGATGTAATTTGCCTCGGTGATAAAACTTTACAACTTAGGTACCTAAACGACACAGTATACTTTTTCTTTTCTTTTTTTTTTTCCTCTTCTTCTTTCTTTCTTTTTTTTTTTTTTTTTTTTTGCTTCTGGGCGTCCACAGGGGTTAATGCTCCATCAATCTTTCCACCATCATGACACAACCACACAACCATCATGGACACGGAAAAACAAGAAGGTCGAGAAGTCCACCTAGATTAACTAATGCTGTTTTATGATTTGACCCTAGGAGTCTAAGCGCTCTCAGCCCTAGTCTGGTGGCTGCTTGAATCGAAAAGTATAAATCAGTATAAAAAGAAAAGTGAGAAGTTGTACCATTAGATGCACATCAATATCAGAACATACCTGGACAGCTGTTTCGAGCTCATTTGCTCTCATCAGCAGGTAACAGATCTGAGTGTTCATGCCATGTTACTAACCTCTGTATTTTAACTCCAAAAGTATGATGAAAATGTCATGTCATTTTCAAAGACACAACATCTCTTATCAATTGAATATACTTAGCGCTGTTTGAAGATCACCCTTAGTTAATCATGTTAATGGGTTTGTTAAAATATGCACCCTTGATGTATGTTCATTCCCGCTAGTGAAAAGACGTATTTTTTCTTCACAATTACATAATAAAGTCTAGAAGCATTCATCCGAGGCCAAACTCTGACTTTGATTTAATCACACCTCAGTATTGCGTCATTTTTTTTCTCTATCAGTTTTCTAAATCTCTGTTCGTCCCGCCCCCTTCACATTCTGAATAGTTGTTTCTCTCTGTTTTCTTGTCCTCTTCATCATCCCCTTTTCTTTTTCCTGCTTCTCAAAATTGTGTCCTCTTTATGATCGCTTCTTCTTCTCTTTTTCCTCTTCTTCTTTCACTTTTTATTGAAACATATTCACAACTTAGCTGTAGTTTTTTTTTTTCTTCTTCTTCTTCTTCTTCTTCTTCTTCTTCTTTCACTTTGCCTTTTCCCAAACCTACTTGGGGTCGGCACTGGGCAACCTCTTCCTCATGGTTGGGGTTGGTTGGTTCTGGCACTCCTACTTCCACATTTTACGGGTGGACGTCTTCTTCCTAACTCCAAGCCTGTTGAGGCCCCCAACAGTTATTGTTATTCTCTTCTACAAGTTATCCTTGTAGTTATTCTGACAACTTATCCTCCCATATGGGATTTTTACCACATAATAATATGTCTTGGGCTCACTGCTGAAATAATGGGACTTAATAGTCCTAATCGGACAGTATAAATAATGCGATATTATTATTCTAGCCTAACAGAGCAAGGCGGCGGCGGCGAGGCCTCACTCCAGAAAGCACTCTCATTCTCAAAATTTACAAATCTCCTCCCCAACCGTCAAAAGCCGTATTTTTCTTTCTAACCAAAGTTAACCAAACGGGAATAAAATGAACCAAACTGGAAGCAAGTCATTTTGCTTTTGGAAGAGGAAAAATTTCCTCTTCCAAAGTTAACCAAAATGGAAGTAGAAAATTCTTGCTTCCAGTTCTTTTATAGGTTAAGTCCATTGTTTATCCCTAGAAGTACCGAAACGCATTTTTCTATTACGAATGTGGTGAAGTTGACCTTGGAATAGAATGGAAATATTTCAATATTTGGAAACATCGAACCTGGAGAGAAACAGTCGATATACAGTGCATTTTATGACTGTTTGCTCTGTTCTGTTTAAAAATGTATAATAAAATTGGATTAAACTTAAACATTGCTTTTGTGACACTAAATTAATCCTAGACAAAATGTTGCGAGACATTTCCAAACAAAATATTGCGTTTGCTGGTGGTAAACCCTCTTAATCTTTATAATTCTTCTTTATTCGTTAGTTCAAAAAAATCAATTAGTTTAGTCTGTCGTTCTTCCACGAATCGAGCATCTATTTTTGGTTTCGCGGCTGTTTTTAATTAATTTATTATTAAAAAGTAAAATAATAATTAAATTTATCACGTTTTGTCATCTCCTAGAGAATGTGTTTACCTCGAAAAACAGCGGGCCCATGAACTCCTCCCTGTGTGAGACCAGAAACATGTGACTGCGACGTGCTTAGGGTGTGATGATGATGTTGGTGATTGTGGTGGTGGTTAGGATGATGTGGTAGTGGTTACGTTTGATGATTTAAAGAAATAGTGGTAGACTGGAAGAGGTGGTCAAAGGTAGAGCGTAGGTCCATGAACACACTCCCTGTGGGACACCAAAAACATTTGACCGCAGCGTGCTTTGGGTGTGATAATGATGGGGTTAGTGGTAGTGGTGGTGGTTATAATGACGTGATAACAGTTACGTTGATGATAAAAAGTTATAAAGAAATAGTAGTTAGGTGGGAGAGGTCGAAGGTAGAGCGTAGGTCCATAAACCCCTCTCTCCCGATGTGTGACACTCAGAAACATGTGACCGCGGCTTGCTTAGGGTGTGATGATGATGATGAAGTGATTATCTTGATAATGACCACTACCACATTGGTGGTCGATGCGGTTATGCAAAGAATCTCGCGCGTGGATCTGTGATCTGTAGTTCGGATACCGCAAAATTCTTGGCTGTTTCCTCAATAATTTGAGTTTGTGAACACATAATAATAAGACTCAGAGGGTTAGGTGGTAGAAAATGCTTTGAGCATTAACCTCTCCTGGTGGTTACTTTTCCTTTAACGTTTCCTAAATGTTGCATTCAGTGGGATCCCGGACTTAATGATCACACCTACAGTGGCTGGTCTGAATGTCACGCTGGTTCATCGTGGATGTCGATGATAACCTTTGATGGCGTAGTACTGATGGTAACCCGTGATAATTTGCAAGAAGGCTGGCAAAAGACCACCGTTCACTGGTAGGGAAGTAGTTAACGTACTAGTCTGGTAATCCAGGTAGTGTAGGAATCCGTTAGTTCGAATCCCACCCAGTGCATGAATTTTTCCTCATTAATTTGGGTATGTGACCACATAATAATGAGATTGAAGGTTAGATGATAGAAAATGCTTTGAGCATTAACCTTACCTGGTGGTTACCTTGCACTAAAGTGTGTTATTATTATTACAAATAATAATAAATAATACACTTTAGTGGAAGGCAATCTGGATAACCACCAGGAGAGATCTATCGTTTCGATGGATTATCACTCTGTGAATCCAAAAAATCCAGGGGTCGTGGGTTCAAAACCCAGCTGAGACATGACACGTTATCCTCCCATTTGGGATTTTCGCCACATAATAATATGTCTTGGACTGACTGCTGGAGTAATTAATAGTCCTAATCGGGCAGTATAAATAAGGCTATATTATTATTATTATTATGATCATCATCTTGCGAAAATTTGAACATGACAGTTGACATATTTTCACGTACAATCCAACCATCGAACGCTGACAAATATTATCTCCACCTGCAGACTTCGATATCCGGTCTTCAGGATACAAATCTACACACTGATGATATATTCAAATTCCAATATGTTCAACAATTTTGCCCGCGTGTTGAAAATTTAGCTCCTATACTTCCAGGTAACCCAAAGGTCGCGGGTTCGAAATCCATCCGGGACATGACAAAGTTTTCCTCCCAGCATTTTGGATTTTGAACAGATATTAATACATCTTAGTTACTGCTGGAATAATGGGACTCAATACTCTCATTAGTCTTATCTTAGATCTTAGAAGCCAAATAAAAATGGCTTAGGACGGGTCCTCTGAAAAAAAATATGAAAAATAAAACAAATAATTTATTTAAAAAAAAAGAAAAAATATATTCGTTTATACTAGGGCAGTATAAATAAGACATTAAAAAAAAGTTATCATATTTTGTATCACCTTTGTGTCATCACAACTACCTACTCAAACTAGCTTTACTATATCCTAAATCTACACTGAATCCGGGACTTGACCCACCGACCTCGGTAATATTAAGTAATAAGACAATATTATTACTATCTTTGATTGCTGTCTAGACAGTCTAGAAAGCAATCCCTGTGCACTGCTATCTAATCTGTACACATAACACCTCACATGCTCATGCTCATCCACATGAGAATCTACCTTTTATTAGATTATAGTGGTGCATGTCAACATCTATGGTCAATTGGTCATACACACCACTTCAGCTGTAGTAAAGTTACATGAGATCTATGAGATGAGTCTCTTTCAAAAATGGTATTAGTTTTTCTTGCTGGTCTACTAGTAGCTGTGAACTTGTAGTGGGTAATTGTAGTTTTATTTTGATGTTGTGGAAATTTCTGCATTCGGCAAGAATATAGTGTACAGTTAGTGGTTGGTTGCAAGTGTCACACAGGTGGGTGGGGCTGTTTTATTCATGAGGTAGCTATGAGTCAAGTTAGTATGGCCAAGTCGGAGTCGTGTGATGGCTACTTGTTGGTGACGGGTTAGCTTGGCAGGGAGAACAGTGGTTTTGACATTTTTCTTTATTGCTAGTAGTTTGTTATTTAGCTCAGATAGCCATTCTAGTCTCCATTTTTGTTACTTACCTTATATTACCATCTCAGTAATTATATTAATACCATCTTAGTCTTACATTACCATCTCAGTAATTATATTTCAGTCTTATATTACCATCACAGTAATTATAGATATACGCTTATCTCGTGAACGGTGTCTCGATAACCACACGATCAATTTTGACGAAATTTTGTATGTCTACAACTCTACATGCATGCTTTGAGCATTATATTAACCTTGGCTGGTGGTTACCGTCCACTATAGAGTATTTTATTATTATTATCATCATCATTATTATTATAAATAATACGAGCGGCATAAACACGAGAAAGGCGTTTCTGCTGTTGAGATGACACTGCACTGATAAAGTTAGTCATTTATGATGGCCTTTTGTCAATGACTACATACCTCCAGCGTCAAGCATTTAAACAAGAAAAGTTACTAGTACACTCGAACCTGTGGTGAAGAGAAGAAAAAATTGCCTCTTTTCAGGGTAAAAAAATATCTTTATAAGAGAAAGTCTGGCTGTTTTATATGGTAGAATACTATTTTTCCTACATTTTACATTCTACAAAAAATTCTGTATCGGCAAGTCGTAGGACCTTATTTTTTTGACTTTTTTGTCCAAAATTTTGGGTGTTCTTAAATATAAGAGTTAAATTACAATTAAATAAATATTAATAGCCTATGTAAAACAATAATGCATATACCTACATACAAAATTTCATCAAAAACGGGTGAACCGTTCACGAGATATAAGCGTTTAACTAAAAAGTTAGTGGTCAGGCGCATGGTCTCTTTCACCCAGTACCGCTAGTACGAGATTAATTTAAAATGAAACCATCTACAGAACGTCTCCTACATCACCTACATGGGTGCAAAATTGCATCAAAATCCGTCGAGTAGTTTTCGAGATTTGCGCGTTAAAAGGAATATTTTTTAACAGACCGACTCAAAACCAAAGCTGCTCAGGAGGTTATGAAACGCCAAAAATAAAAATTGAAATCGAAGTAATTTTTTTTTTTTTAACAAAAAGGAACACAATACTGGAGGTTATGAAACGTCCAAAAATATGAAGAAAAAAATTGAAATGGGAGTAAAAAAAAGTTTTTTTTTTAAACAAAAAGGAACACAATACTTCAAATTTCTATAATATCTAATATTCGAAACATATCTCCTTACAGGAGGGACGCGCCCGCACTAACTCGCAAACAAAGAAACATTTTTTTCTCGGATTTTTCCAGATATCGCGCGCCAGTCGCTTGTCGCGTCTCAACTTTCTCTTCTCCTCTTTCAACTGTCTCTCTCTGGCCTCCTCTGCTTCTTCCCTCTCCCTCCCCATTCTCTCCAGACTGGCCTCCAGCCCCTGTTTCAACCTCCGCACCCCCATTTCCCGCCCCAGCTCCTGGACAATGTACGTCTGGCGCCTCGCTTTCCACTCGGCTTTCCATGCCGCTTTCGCCTCGCTTTCCTCTTCTCGCAACTTCCGCCTCCCACATGCCAATCCCTCGAAGATCGATCTCAAGCTTTCTTTGGCTATTTTCAGTTCGCTCTCTGTAGTAAAAGTTGAAAAAAAGTTGTCACATTTGTTTTAATCACTTTCGTGATATCACAACTACTCAAACTCGCTTTACTAAATCTACGCTGAAACTTTCGTGATATCACAACTACTCAAACTCGCTTTACTAAATCTACGCTGAAACCGGGACTTGAACCACCGGCCTCCAGGTTACAAGTCCGCCGCCTTATCGATCAAGCTACTAAGGTCGGTCGCTCTCGGACGTACACTCATTGAGTCCCGTTGACCTTTTTTTCATGTCATTGAGTCCCGTAATTTTAGCAGGTACCTCAGACCATATGCCTCATTGAGTCCCCTAATATTTTTGGGTCTACCAGACCATAAGACTCATTGAGTCCCTTTACCTGATGTTAGTATATAAGTGTTTCGTTAGCCAGCTAGGACAGCTTGGGTGAGGGGCTTAGGTTAGGTTGAAATTAGCGCAGGGTTAGACCGGGTCACTGCGCGACCCGGCCTAACCGCCTGCGCTAATTTCAATCTAACCTAAGCCCCTCACCCAACCATCCTACCCGACAAACTGAAGTCAGAAATCTATCGTGCAATCTCACCTTGTTAACTTTACCTAACCCTATCTAACTACAAAATTCCTCTAACAAAAAATTCACTTACGCATCAAATTCCAATAGACAATAATTTCATTTTCATTTATGAATAAAAATAAAAACAAGAATTCTTAATAAAAAATGAAAAGAGTGTTCTAATTTTTTAGAGGAGGACTGACCCAACTGACTGACAAATAATATGATCTTCTATGTACAAGTTTATGTATAAGGAAAAATAGGTATTAATTATGTACGGGACTCAATGAGTGGTACGATAACTTCAACCGTTCCAAACCTTGGGACTCAATGAAGCATCGACAAAAAGGGACAAATCCAGACGGGACTCAATGAGGCGCCTCCCGTCGCTCCCTGTAGTAAATAAAATAGGAACGCTTTAAGTTTACCACCTGTCATAAGCTGAAGTCATGTCCTATTATTTATTCATCTGTCCCGGTAGCTCAGTGGTAAAGGCGACACTCTGTGAATCCAAAGATTCCAGAAGTCGCGGGTTCGAAACCCAACCGGGACATGACAAGGTATCCTCCCAATTGGGATTTTTACCACATAATAATATGTCTTGGGCCTACTGTTGGAATAATGGGACTTTAATAGTTCTTATCGGGCAGTAAAAATAAGGCCATATTATTATTATTTATTTATTTTTATCTGACCTGTTTGCATCAGGGTTTTCAGTGAGACCCTTATGTAATAATGTAATAATGTATATTTATTTTAGTTTTTCATTACAATTTTTGTGGCTCTCTCCCTAAGGAATTCTTCTAAGGATTCTTAAAATTTATTAACACTGCGACTTTTTTTAAAGACAATTGTGCCCCAGAACCGCTTTCGCATTACTTCAGGGCTCTCTCTCTCTACCTCTACATCCATGCCATTCCGGAAACGGAAGAACACGGTTAGAATTTTCCGCGCCGGCGAGGATTCGAACCCGCAACCTCCGGGTCAGCTCTTACACACTGCGACCTAATAGATCTTTTGTGACCGATAGTCAAGACGCAGGTTTTTTTTTTTTATTAATAGGACAAACAATTGCAAATTAAAATCTCAATATAAAAATGTCAAAGTCACTGACTGACTCACTGACTGACTGATCATCGCTCTACAGCCCAAACCGTAATACCTAGCGAGCTGAAATTTGGTAGGTAGCTTTGTCTTATAGTCTAGATGTGCAATAAGACGGGATTTTTTGAAATTCCCACTACAACACCTGCCATTGGCGAAAAAGGATTTTTTGCATTCACGGCGATGCCTCGCCCCGCAAAGCGGGCGACAGCCCGCTAGTACAATATAATAGAAAGAAAAAATAAATATATACATAATATATGTCCTAACTAAAGGGAGGGGTTATTGCCTTTGGCAAGCTCTTCCACCCAACCCTTAGCGAATAGAGGTTTTACGCTCCATTCGCTGGAATCGTACCAGCTACCCACATTACTGGCTTTATTTTTATAAAAGATGAGTTTTCTATACATCAGATAATTTATTGATTTCTGTCATTAGTAATCCAGAGATTGAAATACTCAAGGTACTTGAGCAAGTGATGTATGATACATGATACATAATATACAGGGTCTTCATAAAGTCTCACCCAGGCCTAGGTTTCTCGAAAACGACTTAAAATATCAAAAAACGCAAAAACCCGTATTCCTTTATATTTAGGGGGATTGATTTTCAGCCAAAAATTTTTTGCCTACACGGCCCCAGTCAGGCTGGGCATGGACCAACTTTAAAATCTTAAATAGAATGGTATGTCTTGTGGCATATTGTTTTAAAGGTCTTATTGAGAGAAGTTCATTACAATAAATTTCAGTGTGCTCTGACTTACCGTTCTTGAGATATAGGGTCGGACGTCCTGCGTAATATCCCTATATTTTGACCTATAACTCGTTAACTGTAAATTATGGAGAAAATTTTTCTTGATAATAATAACTCCTTATAGCAAGAACTTTCGAACAAGTTAAAATTTGATCTATTTTTTCGTTAAATTTTTTTCGACTGTTCGTCCGGCTGGCTGACGAAACCGACCAGAAACTAACATCAACAGAGTATGTCGAGTTATAACTTGTTCGAAAAGTCTCATCATAAGGAGTTATTATTATCAAGAAAAATTTTCTCCATAATTTACGGTTATCGAGTTATAGGTCAAAATATATGGATATTACGCAGGACGTCCGACCCTGTATCTCGAGAACGGTAAATCGTAGCACACTGAAATTTATTGTAATGAACTTCTCTTAATAAGACCTTTAAAACAATATGCCACAAGACATACCATTCTATTTAAGATTTTAAAGTTGGTCCATGCCCAGCCTGACTGGGGCCGTGTAGGCAAATTTTTTTTGGCTGAAAATCAATCCTCTTAAATATAAAGGAATACGGGTTTTTGCGTTTTTTGATATTCTGAGTCGTTTTCGAGAAACCTAGGCCTGGGTGAGACTTTATGAAGACCCTGTATATGCTCAATGAAAGTATTGCTGTGAATTTGTGATAATCATAATAACCAATGCCAAAAAAAAGATCAAGTTTTATTTACATAGAATATAATTATACATACACAGACATTGACATTAATAAAACAAAACTTGATCAAGGGCAGTGCTAATGCCATCGGCATTCTCTTCCATAAACTTTGACAACAAGAAAATAATGGTGAAACCATTTTGGAAGAAATTAGATTTACAGGTGATTTAAATCCAGAAAAATCTGGTGTAAACATCACACGACTTTCCTTATCATAATTATAAGGAATTGGAACAGGACCAAAAGCCACTGGTGACTCAAAGGTAACATTTAGCTAAAAATCAATATCAAATTCGTAATCAGCACCTCAAAATCATTGGATTTGATATGTCACAACCCCCATCTACGATAAATAATGAAAAAGTTAATCAAAGCGGGTCCCCCCCAAAATACCGGTAAATGGGGGCCGAGGTCCAAAAAGTTCAAGATATCAAAAAAATGATCAGAAGAGACCCCTATTATTTTTTTAATCTAAGACATAATTGTTCGCTAATATTTTTTTGTATCTTTAACCAATTCAAAGAAGCGGCACTTGCGGCCAATATTTGCGGTCCTGCGGCCGCAGTCTGCGGCCGATTGCAACCAAAAGTTTCGTGGTTCGTCTGGTGTATAATTATAATTAGCATACCAAATTTCAAGTCTCTAGCTCTTACCGTTCTCGAGATATCCTGTTTACACACAGACAGACAGACAGACAGACGCACGGACCAATGGCTGAAAACAACTTTTTTGGTATCCTGAGGCTATAATTCGTCCAGAAATGTGAAAAACTGGGTAGGTCAAATTTTCGACGAATACAATACTTTCCTTATTATAGGATAAGGAAAGTAAAAAAACAAAGTCTTAATCACTTACGTATTCTTGGATTTGTCCTCGTTTCAAATTTGCCTATCATTTCAATCATATCTCTGTAAGGCATCTTACTGGTAATTTGAAATCAAGGATCTTTTCATAAAAATTCACGCTATTTTTTAAACAGATTGATTGTCTTGTCAGTTTTAAAAAGAATAATATAGTTTGGAATTAAAAAAATCTAAGAGAGATATTGCCTGTAATTATATCAGCTAATAAATTTACATACGGAAATTTTTTTGAGAAATTTCTAATATTGTTTTTTTTTGTGTTTGGGGGTTTTAATTTCGCTTTCAACTGCTGCCCATGTATCACGATAGGGGGTTTTACCCTTTATTCGCAGGAAACGTCTCATTAACAGTGAGGTTGCCCAGCCTCCGTGGCGTAACGGTTGTGACTACTGCCCGTAGTACAGAGATCCTGAGTTCGATTCCCGGTTGGAGCAGATTTTTCACACAGAAAATTCTGTTCCCTTCGTACATGTGAGACTGGCATTTCAGGCCCTACCAGCCTGGGTGAGGTTAATGTGGGTAGCTGGTACGATTCCCAGCGAATAAAGGGTAAAACCCCCGTCCTATCTACCTCGGGAGGTTTAAACTAAATAGAATCAATGGACATGAAAGGAGCCTAGTCATTGAATCTGGGCGTCCATATAATCATCTTCTATTCGACGAGGCAAACACGAATATGAAGAAAAAAAATTAAAAAGTTTTGTCCAAGAAAGTCAAAATTTGCAGAAAGTACATACGAACTAGGTTTAGCGTAAGTATACATGCTTGTTTTGTTTTTCTTGGCGTTGCAAAACTAGCGTTTTACTTGATCCTCTCGCCACCGTGACTTAGGTATCAATTATTTATTCACCCAGCATGATGTACAAGATTTTTGCGTGTATATCCTATCATCAATATTGGCAACGTTTGTCTGTGTATATTATATTTATTTTAGATATCATACAACATGAGGTACTCACAACTTCAGTCTGAACTTCTTGGCTTTAGACTGAACGATTTTCGGATTTAGTATTAATCTTGTCTGCCTTCAGTGAAGTACCTGCCAGATTGCTCTTAGGATTGTTGCAAAAAAATATCGCGAATTAATATCGACATTAAATATTCAATCTTGCAAATCCAATACTGATCTTTTGGGTGTCATTTTTCTAACGATTTTTTTAGTAATATATTTTCACTCCCGTGAGGTGTCAGTGAATTTTTTTGTCGATATTTGCAACAACAAAAAAATTGCGATTTTTTTTTTGTTTTAAATTTTTAGACTAACTGCAAAAAGATGTGAATTTTGGTGCCGCTTATTGTTGCAAAAAATCATTACGAATCGTTTCCGTCTTGAATATTTTAGAATTGTTAAAGAAATTGAGGTGTATTTTTTTACTTTATCCCAAGTGACTGTCCTATTTTTAAGTTCTAAAGTTCCGTGACTGTTAATTTTTATTTAAAAAAATTGAGTAATTTTGTCTCAAACGTACTGTCATAATTATACTTTTTCCAATATGGATTTTTTTTGTTGAATAAATTCAGTCTATACAGCAGTAATGTTTTATGTACCAAACATATGAGATTTATTTTTTTTAAGTCGATCATTTTGAGTTCTTAAATCTCTTAAGAAACATCATTGTTCTACCTGGGAGAACACTGAAAATATTACAAGAATGACTTTATTATGTAACTTGACTTTTTTTTAAGTATACTTAAGTATTAGTACATACATAAAGAGGAGAGAGAGAAAAGAGAGAGAGAGAGACTGACAGTCAAAAGTTGTTGTTGATACTGTAGTTTTCTTTATACTTTATCTAGTATCGTACCAATGGATCTCTGAAATACGAGAGTAGCGTCTTAACCACTTTACCAAGTACACGGTAAAGTGGTTAAGACGGATAGCGAGAAAGAGAGATATAGAGAGAGACTGACAGTCAAAAGTTGTTGTTAATTCTGTCGTTTTCTTTATACTTTACAAGCAGGCTGTCGCCCGCTTTGCGGGCCGAGGCATGGCCGTGAAAGCAAAAAATCCTTTTTCGCCAATGGCAGGTGTTGTAGTGGGAATTTCGAAAAATCCCGTCTTATTGCACATCTACACTATAAGACAAAGCTACCTACCAAATTTCAGCTTCCTAGGACTTACGGTTTGGGCTGTAGAGCGATGATCAGTCAGTGACTTTGACATTTATATATTAAGATCTAGTTTCGTACCAATGGACCTCTGAATTACGAGACTAGCGTCTTAACCACTTTACCAATTACACGGTAAAGGGCTCATCCAACAATACAATATTATATAATAATCTAATAACAACACTTTATAGTGGAAGGTAACCACCAGGCGAGGTTAATGCTCAAAGCATATTCTACCATCTCCTTAGAGTCTTATTATTACGTGGTCAGTTGGTACAAACTCAAATTAATGAGGAAAAATTCTTGCACTGGGTGTGATTCGAACCAACGTGCAACGGATCCCTACGCTACCTGGATTACCAGACTAGCGCTTTAACTACTTGATGCTGTAATACATGATGATTGAAATATAATCGGTGATTGCGATGATTTCTTCTTGATTAAATTCTGGATTGCAATGACAATATCTTGATAACGTTCTAGATTGCGTTGCACACACAACCGGTTTCTCCTCAGTATACAGGGCGGGCAAGTTTTTTTGTGAAAATTACAGTCAGTTATTCTAGGGATCTAGGGGACACTCTCAGACTAGAATAATCTCAGCCGACCTCCGTGGCTCAGTGGCTAAGAGCATCGGTTACTGATCCGGAGGTTGCGGGTTCGAATCCCGGCCGGAGCGGAAATTTCTCATCGAAATTTTTCGTTTCCGGAATGGCACGGATGTAAAGGTAAAGTGCCCTGAAGTAATGCGAAAGCGGTTCCGGGGCACACTTACCTTAAAAAAAAATAATAATAATAAAAAAATAATCTCAGATAATTTTTTGAAAAATGTCGTCGAACAGAGAGATACGAACAAAATAAAAACTCAGTTTTGAGTTTTTATTTTGTTTTTAAACAAAATGTTAGGCGTTAAGGTATTTATTTCCTTGGGTTTTTACTCAATAATTATAGTACACACAAAGACATGAGAACTTTTCTTACTAGAAAAAGTGCTTTAATGTTAGCAGCGACCAGTGGCGGAATAATAGGCAAAAATAAGATAATAGGATATTAAAGATACGGAAAAGTCCTATAATTCTGCGCTACCCGCTAAAATTGTGATATAATAACACAAAGAAACACATTATTATGGTCATCTATTCTTGCATGTGATCATTTCACTCGCTACAAATATACAACAATTACAACATTTTATTATTACTAACTATCTGAACTGGTTGCAGGGTTTTCAGTAAAACCCTTACAATTAACACTGCGACCTAATTAGATCTATTGTGACCAGTTGATTCTATTCGGTTTTAACGTCCTGATTCGTGATTGATAGTCAGGACGGGAGTTTTACCCTCCATTCGCTGGGAATCGTACAGCAGCTATAACCCACATTAACCTCACCCAGCCTGGGTAGGGTCGGAAATGCCAGCCTAACGTGTTTGGAAGAGACAGAATTTTCTTCGAAAAGTCTGCCCCAACCGGGAGTCGAACTCGAGACGTCTGGACTATGGGCAGTAGTCATAACCGTTACGCCACGGAGACTGGTTTTAAACCCGGATCATTCGACCCTTACAATTAACACTGCGACCTAATTAGATCTATTGTGACCAGTTGATTCTATTCGGTTTTAACGTCCTGATTCGTGATTCATAGTCAGGACGGGAGTTTTACCCTCCATTCGCTGGGAATCGTACCAGCTATAACCCACATTAAACTCACCCAGCCTGGGTAGGGCCGGAAATGCCAGCCTAACGTGTTTGGAAGAGACAGAATTTTCTTCGAAAAGTCTGCCCCAACCGGGAGTCGAACTCGAGACGTCTGGACTATGGGCAGTAGTCATAACCGTTACGCCACGGAGACTGGTTAACCTGGAACATTCGACATACAATTTTATTACTGTAACTTGAGTCAATGATGACTGTTTCCTGCAAGGTAGAGTCATTTTTCATTATGACTATTTTAATTTAATTTTATATCCGTCACGTGGCTTTAGTATTACTAATATTATATTAAGCTTTATTGAGTATAGACAAAGTACAATATTTACAGTACAATGCAATGAAATTTAAAGAAAAAAAAACATAGATTGAACAAAGAAACAAGAACAAAAAACATAATAAAGCTAATGTCCTACTTAAAGGACCGTGTTATTGTCTGTGGCAATCTTTTCCACCCAACCCTTTAGCTACCCAATTTTCGAATCACCCCAGTGCACGAAGTTTTCCTCGTTCATTTCAGTTTGTGACCACATAATAATAAAGCTCTGAGGGTTAGATGGTAGAAAATGCTTTGAGCATTAACACGTATGAGACGGGTTCTATTTTCTATAGTTTGTTTTGTACGCTGGGACGGCTTCAAATTAGGGTATGTGTTCCAAATATGACAACAACAAAAAAAAATTGGGACGGGCGAGTACAAAAATATATAATAGCATTATCTGTACCCACCGGTGGGTCACGTTACAAGGGAAATTGAAAAAAAAAACGTGACCCACCGGTGGGCACGCCGTCTCATACGTGTTAACCTCGGCCGGTGGTTATCTTCCACTAAAGACTGTTATTATTACAATTAAAATGATACAATTAATACTTTAATGTATGATTAATAATATTTATACGATGTACCCGACCTCAGTAGCTTGATCGATAAGGCGGTGCACTTGTAACCTGGAGGTCGGTGGTTCAAGTCCCGGTATCAGCGTAGATTTAGGGCGAAATTAAAAGACGTTTTTGTAATACCTCTGTGACGCTAAGTCACGGATTGGGTACTGTGTAAGATAGGCAAAACCGATTCTAAGCAATTACTTAAGTTATTGATGTTGTCTTTTAATTTCGCCCTTAGTAAAGCGAGTTTGAGTAGTTGTGATATCAAGAAAGTGATGAGCACAAATATGATAACTATTTATGCGACGTCTGAAGATATCTAACGCCTTTCGTATGCACCTTATTATGCAATACTCTGTGTTTAACCGACCTCAGTAGCTTGATCGATAAGGCGGCGGACTTGTAACCTGGAGTCCGTTAGTTCAAGTCCCGGCGGTTTCAGCGTGGCTTTAGTGAAGCGAGTTTGAGTAGTTGTGATGTTATCACGAGAATGTGATTAAACTTATCTATAGTGAAATCATTAAATGTTAGCGTTGGCGTCGATGACGTGATGAATGCACCGGTAATGCACGCGATGAATGCACCGGTAATGAATGCACTTAAGTGGTTAACACAGATATGATATGCAACGTCTAAGGACATCTAACGCCTATCGCACGCGTCTTATTATGCAATACTCTGTGTTTAATTCTAATTGAATAATTGTAGCTTAGTCTCTACAATATTCGTTTGACTGAGTCGACCTTGACAGTGGTTGACCGGTTCTCAAGTGAAAGAAAAAATTTATGTACATATAAAAAATACTTTTCTTACTATAGGATAAGGAATGTAAAATATAATAACTATCCCAATACTCTTTAGTGGAAGGTACCAGGCAAGGTTAATGCTTAAAGCTTTATCTACCACCTAACCCTCAGAGTCTTATGTGGTTATATTCTCAAATACCTGAGGAAGAATTCATGCACTGGTTGGCATTCGAACCAACGGATCCCTACGCTACCTGGATTAGCAGAGTAGCGCCTTAACCACTTGACTACCAATGCACAGTAGGATCTAGATCTAAATTAGAACTATTTCAATTCTATTAGATAGCTCATAGGAAAACGTGTTTGATGAGACAGACCACTATCAACTCAAAGTAGCTGGAGATCAGCCAGCCTCCGTGGCGTAATGGTTGTGACTACTGCCCGTAGTCCAGAGGTCTCGAGTTCGACTCCCGGTTGGGGCAGACTTTTCGGAGAAAATTCTGTCCCTTCCAAACACGTGATGCTGGCACTTCCGGCCCTACCCAGGCTGGGTGAGGTTAATGTTGGTAGCTGGTACGATTCTTAGCGAATGGAGGGTAAAACCCCCGTCCTATCTACCTCAAGTCGAGAGGTTAAAATCGAATAGAATCAACTGGTCACAATAGATCTAATTAGGTCGCATTGTTGATCGTAAAGGTTTCACAGACAACCCTGCTACCAGGTCAGATTGTAATAATAGGTGGAGATTATCACTTCTCCAGCAAGGGTCAGACTGGTTTCAAAAACAACAACAACATTACTAACTTTTGCTACCATCAAGGTTGTCTCACTAAGATAGAGAGGAATGAGGCACAACCTTAGCAGTATGCTAGATTTTGAAGATGGAGCAGGACTTATTATTATTATTAAACATATTAGATCAAGTTTTATTTACATAGAATATACAGAGTGTCCACTTTTAATGTGCGCCATAGGAAAAATACATGTAAAAACAGTTTTTCTTTTCTCAAAAGTCGCCATTAAGTATTTTAGTTAAACCAAATATGTTAACTCATGTATTTTTATCTGAAGAATCCACTGGTGGTAATTTCATACACCTGGGACTTACAGTTAAAAAGTTAAGGGTTCGAAATCCGAGAAATGTGTTATGTTTGAAACTCAACATTTTTGTACAAATGGATACTCTATTTTATGTATTTTTCCACGAGAAATTGATTGGTAATATTTTCAATTACCTGGGGTTTACAGTTAAAAAGTTCTGGGTTCGAAACCGAGTAATTGCGTTATGTTTGAAACATTAGGTATGTTCTTTGTTGTCTGCATCACGGCAATAAAAATGACTGGCTCAAATAATATTTTTCACAAATTTCAATGGTCCTGGTCAAAATAATATCCAAAACAAAATGTCTTCTAGACAAAAGTATTATCCCTGATTGATGCCTACCTTTTAGTTTTGTTTCTTCTGAGTTTGAGGATAGAAGTGAATTTTCATTATTTTTATTTTTATAAAATGTTGTCTTTACAGGATAAAATTGGTTTGGTTAAACTGTATTATCAGGGTAACAGTGCTAGAAGGGCTCGTGATATTTTTGGTTAGAACAGCATCCAGAAAGTGCCTATTTCCTTCATTGTCAAGTCCTTAGGGCAGTGAATTTTTTTTGATAATGATGGTTCTCTCCATGACAAACGAGTCGCGTCAAAACAATACATGTCCGAAGAGTTCCTTCTCAAAATGAGACCAACATTTTGATCCTTGTGGAAAGGGATCCCTTTCTGAGTGTAAGAGAAATAAGTCGACAGCTCAACCTTAACAAGAGCACTCTGTTGTACTGTACATAAGACTCTGAAAAAACATCAGTATCGTAGCTATCACTTCAGCAAACATCAGCAGTTATTGAATGGTAATTATGAAAGAAGGATTCATTTTTGTTCTACATTGATGGACCTGATAAATGCTGACAGAAGACTGCTAGAAAATATTTACTTTTCAGACGAATCTAGTTTCAATCTGACACAAGCTCCCAATTTTCAAAACTCACGGATGTGGGCCAAAGAAAATCCTCTACTCTTGGTACAGCCTCATACTTAGTACCCACAAAAAGTAAACGTCTGGGCAGGAATAGTAGGACAACACATTATTGGTCCAATATTCTACAATGAAAATCTAACTTCAGAACTCTTCCTCGACCTCCTTGTTTTTTTTGCCGTGATTTTTTTATTTATTTTTTATTACCGTGATGCAGACAACAAAGAACAGAACGAATAAATTTCATAAACCAAGTATTTCTCGGGTTTTGAACCCGAAACTTTTTAACTGTGAGTATTACGTGTTTGAAAATATCACCAATCGATTTCTCGTGAAAAAATACATAAAATAGAGTATTTATTCAGTTATGTACAAAAAGGTTTCGTTTCAAACATAACGCAATTACTCGGTTTCGAACCCAGAACTTTTTAACTGTAAACCCCAGGTAATTGAAAATATTACCAATCAATTTCTCGTGGAAAAATACATAAAATAGAGTATCCATTTGTACAAAAATGTTGAGTTTCAAACATAACACATTTCTCGGATTTCGAACCCTTAACTTTTTAACTGTAAGTCCCAGGTGTATGAAATTACCACCAGTGGATTCTTCAGATAAAAATACATGAGTTAACATATTTGGTTTAACTAAAATACTTAATGGCGACTTTTGAGAAAAGAAAAACTGTTTTTACATGTATTTTTCCTATGGCGCACATTAAAAGTGGACACTCTGTATACAATACATACATAGAAAGTGAGATTGCTAAAAAAACAAAACTTGATCACGGGCGGTGCTAATTACAAGGGCATTCTCTTCCACATATTTATTGATAATAATTTGCTTAATAAATACATTTAACTACTTCTTTTCAAAAAAAAAAAAAAAAACTGGTGTGACACCACCCAACTTTTCTTACCACTCGAAAATACGTCCAAATACGCCACTGGTGACTTAACAGTAACAGTTAGCTAAAAATCAATGTCAAATTTGTAAATTTAATAATGATTTCTGATTTATATACAATACAAGCAGGCTGTCGCCCGCTTTGCGGGCCGAGGCATGGCCGTGAAAGCAAAAAATCCTTTTTCGCCAATGGCAGGTGTTGTAGTGGGAATTTCGAAAAATCCCGTCTTATTGCACATCTAGACTATAAGACAAAGCTACCTACCAAATTTCAGCTTCCTAGGACTTACGGTTTGGGCTGTAGAGCGATGATCAGTCAGTGGTCAGTGGTCAGTGAGTGACTTTGACATTTATATATTAAGATAGATAATTTGCTAAATAAATAGATTTAACTACTTCTTTTCAAAAAAAAAACATTACTTTGAGAACGAAACCAGTAAACTTTAGAAAAATATGCAAAAAAAACTCATAACTTATCATAAGCATAATTGAGCATTGTTTTATTGATAAGCATAAATTCTTGTAGGAAGGAAGCCTGCATGTATGTCTGTGGGCTTCCAGGTATACACAAACATATATATATTACAATTTATTTAAAACACAAACGATATATGAATGTATATGCATACGAGTATGTATATAAATTTAGTAGAAACATGCAAGGTTGCATGTTGATGCGATATTTATGTACACTGAGAATCAGACTCCAGTGTTGTGTATATATAGGGGCCGAATTACCGATCTCAGTAGCTTGATCGACAAGGCGGCGGACTTGTAACCTGGAGGTCGGTGCTTAAAGTCCCGGTTTCAGCGTAGATTTTGAGTAAAGCGAGTTTGAGTAGTTGTGATATATTGTATATTAATTTGTAATTAACTGTTTGTATATACATGTCCTGTTTGTCAGAATTTCAGCCAATCATAGCACCTTGTTGTCCGACCTTTAGGACCATATTATGAAAGAGGATTAGATTTAATCGAAGTGGACACTATCAGCTGATTTTAGTGCGCTGAGATTGGTGGAAAGCAGCTTCGTTTGACAATAAAACTGAATCTCTAGTACGAACGACAGGAGTAATTCCTTGTTAAAGTGCTTTACCAAGAAAAAAAAACTGAATCTCTCTCTCTCTTCTCTCTATTGTTTAATTTAGCCCTTAAGACTTCAGCATGAGGGTGACAAACCCTTGAAAATATTTTTTCAAGTGCGCTCAAAAAATTAGCATTTGGCAGGATTCGAACTCGTGAACTCTCACGCTAGCTGGATCACCAGCCCAGCGCCTTAACGACTCGACCAACTCTCCGACACTGACTCGAAGGTTTCATGACGTCAGAGGTCGTAATGGCTTTTGTCTGGTGGAGCAGAGTTATGAGTCAGTAGTTATGTCGAGACAAATATTTGTTTCTCATTTTGTGTCGTGCAACCTTTCTGGAAAACATTTTCTTTTCTTTCTTTACTCAAGACGAGGTATTTATGAAGAAATAATGAGATATACATGCATGTCAGCATGTATAAATAAATAAACCTTTTTTGATTAATTTATGACAGCATAAAAAAAATCATTATTTCTTTATATCTTAAATTTATTTGAAAAGATAGAGCCTTATTATTAAGGTCTATTTACATAATATTTTTTGTATAAATTTAAAACTATAATTTCTCCTTATTTTAGGTTATAATTAAATACTAGCTATGAAACAGTAATAATAATGATCTTTTATGGATGGTAACCACCAGGCGAGGTTAATGCTCAAAGCATATTCTACCATCTAACCCTTAGAGTCTTATTATTATGTTGTCACAAACTCAAAAGAATGAGGAAAAAATTATGTACTGGGTGGGATTCGAACCAACGAATCCCTACGCTACCTGGATTACTAGACTAGCGCTTAAACCACTTGAACGAGACATTTGTGAAAGAAAAAAAAATGGGATTTGTGAAAGAAATACAAAGATATTTGTAAAAGAAAAAATAAAGTATTTGTAAAAGACATACTGAGATATTTGTGAAAATAAAAATAAGGTATTTGTAAAAGAAATACAAAGATATTTGTCAAAGAAAAAGTTAGGCATTTGTGAAAGAAAAAATAAGGTATTTGTGAAAGAAATACTGAGATATGTGTGAATGAAATACTGAGATATGTGTGTAAGGATACCGCGATACTTGTGGAAAAATATATACGAGTATGTCAGATATTTGTGAGAGATATATCTTTTTTTTACTGATTCCATTACTTTCCTTTTTATAACCGACCTTAGTAGCTTAATCGATAATGCACCGTCAAAAAAAAACACCCAATTCGAATCATAAATAAGAATCTTACAACAACTTTTATTTTTTCCTATTTTTTTAAATGACAACATTTAACCGACCATAGTAGCTTGATCGATAAGGCGGTGGACTTGTTACCTGGAGGTCGATGGTTCAAATCCCGGTTTCAGCGTAGATTTAGTAAAGCGAGTTTCAGTAGTTGCGATATCACGAAAGTGATTAATACAAATATCATAATTTTCCTTTCTATAGGGCCTTATAAAATAGGATTATAACAAAGATAAGCCGGTCTGGACAAGGTTTGTGTGGAAAAAATGGTCACGTCCATGAGTTAAATTTTATCCATGATGAGTTAAATTTTAACTTTTCATGGTTAAAATTTAACTTATTTTGGATTAACTTATTTTGGATTTTAGTCACAATCTTATCCTCTCTATTTATTTCTTTCTTCTTTTAGTTTTTTGAATATATTCTGAACTTATAATTACATTAAAAAGCTATTAAAGACTATTTTTTAACCCAAAAAGTTGTTATAAACTGAAACTTTGAACTGAAAAAAGGTGTTGTTTTACTTACGTGTGAAAAAAATTGGAAATTATCATTTAATTTCTTAGCACGAGGAAGCACTGTGCAATTCGTATAGTTTTCGTCAATAAATCATCCATTCTATTAAAATTCTCATCAACACTTCGGTGATCAATCTCCCAATCAATTTTCGAAGATGTCCAACAATTACGATTTTCTTGATGCCGAGGTGAGAAAGATTTTTTGAATAAAAATATGTCTATACATATAATATTATGTAGAAAAAATATAAATATAAAAAAAATATAGTTGACCTAGAGTTATGTATATTTTTTTTTTCCTGAAAACTTACGAGTATATATTTTATTGTTATAAAAAATATCAATAAGGATATATTTTTTATTCTTTTCCTAGTCTAGTTCAAAACCCAGTCGGAACATGATAACTTATCCTCCCATTTGGGATTTTGACCATATAATAAGTCTTGGGCTCACTGCTGGAATAATAGCACTTATCAGTCCTTGTTAGAGTCCAGAGGACAGTATAAATAAGATTAAGGCGACATTATTGTTTGTTTGTCTATCGCCCGTACCCCGTCAAAAGTACTGTTCAGAACAAGACCAAAAAAGTGAGGAACTAAAGACAAAAGGAGTTGACACAAGACATGGTAACGAGATATAAACTTGGCCGCAAAGAAAATATCTCTAATTTTACTGTAGAGGCTCATTTTTTTTCTCGATCGGAGTCATGGAACATGGTGATGCTCTTAATGTTGGTTTTTATAGGGGATATCAATATTTTTGTAATTGTAAAATCTGTTGCTGAGGTGAGAAATGGGATTCATTTTTTTTCTTTTTGTTTTTGGCCCCCCTCTCTACCTCCCAATAGTCCCAATCCCTCTCTTTGTCTCTCCCTCTCTCTTATCAGTCTCTCTCTTATCAGTCTCCCTCTCTCTTATCAGTCTCTCTCTTATCAGTCTCCCTCTCTCTTATCAGTCTCCCTCTCTCTTATCAGTCTCCCCTCTCTCTTATCAGTCTCCCCCTCTCTTATCATTCTCTCTCTTATCAGTCTCCCTCTCTTATCAGTCTCCCCCTCTCTTATCAGTCTCCTCCCTCTCTCTTATCAGTCTCCTCCCTCTCTTATCAGTCTCCCTCTCTCTTATCAGTCTCTCCCTCTCTCTTATCAGTCCCCCTCTCTCTTATCAGTCTCCCTCTCTCTTATCAGTCTCCCCCCTCTCTTATCAGTCTCCCTCTCTCTTATCAGTCTCCCCCTCTCTTATCAGTCTCCCTCTCTCTTATCAGTCTCCTCCCTCTCTTATCAGTCTCCCTCTCTCTTATCAGTCTCTCCCTCTCTCTTATCAGTCCCCCTCTCTCTTATCAGTCTCTCTCTCTCTTATCAGTCTCCCTCTCTCTTATCAGTCTCCCTCTCTCTTATCAGTCTCCCCCCTCTCTTATCAGTCTCTCCCTCTCTCTTATCAGTCCCCCTCTCTCTTATCAGTCTCTCTCTCTCTTATCAGTCTCCCTCTCTCTTATCAGTCTCCCCTCTCTCTTATCAGTCTCCCTCTCTCTTATCAGTCTCCCCCTCTCTTATCAGTCTCCCCCTCTCTTATCAGTCTCCCTCTCTCTTATCAGTCCCCCTCTCTCTCTTATCAGTCTCTCTCTCTCTTATCAGTCTCCCTCTCTCTTATCAGTCTCCCTCTCTCTTATCAGTCTCCCTCTCTCTTATCAGTCTCCCTCTCTCTTATCAGTCTCCCTCTCTCTTATCAGTCTCCCTCTCTCTTATCAGTCTCCCTCTCTCTTATCAGTCTCCCTCTCTCTTATCAGTCCCCCCTCTCTCTTATCAGTCTCTCTCTCTCTTATCAGTCTCCCTCTCTCTTATCAGTCTCCCTCTCTCTTATCAGTCTCCCTCTCTCTTATCAGTCTCTCTCTTATCAGTCCCCCTCTCTCTTATCAGTCTCCCTCTCCTCTCTCTTATCAGTCTCCCCCTCTCTCTTATCAGTCTCCCCCTCTCTTATCATTCTCTCTCTTATCAGTCTCCCCCTCTCTTATCAGTCTCCCCTCTCTCTTATCAGTCTCCCTCTCTTATCAGTCCCCCTCTCTCTTATCAGTCCTCCCTCTCTTATCAGTCCTCCCTCTCTCTTATCAGTCTCCTCCCTCTCTCTTATCAGTCTCCCCCTCTCTTATCAGTCTCTTCTCCCCCTCTCTTATCAGTCTCCCCTCTCTCTTATCAGTCCCCCCTCTCTTATCAGTCTCTCCCTCTCTTATCAGTCTCCCCTCTCTTATCAGTCCCCTCTCCCTCTCTTATCAGTCTCCCCTCTCTCTTATCAGTCCCCCTCTCTTATCAGTCCTCTCTCTTATCATCCCCCTCTCTACGTCCCTCTCTTATCAGTCCCCCCTCTCTTATCAGTCTCCCTCTCTCTTATCAGTCTCTCCCTCTCTTATCAGTCCCCTCCCCCTCTCTTATCAGTCCCCCCTCTCTCTTATCAGTCTCCCTCCCTCTCTCTTATCAGTTCTCCCCCTCTCTTATCATTCTCTCTCTTATCAGTCTCCCCCTCTCTTATCAGTCTCCTCTCCCCCTCTCTCTTATCATTCTCTCTCTTATCAGTCTCCCTCTCTCTTATCATTCCTCTCTCTTATCAGTCTCCCTCTCTCTTATCAGTTCCCCCCTCTCTCTTATCAGTCTCCCTCTCTCTTATCATTCTCCCCTCTCTCTTATCAGTCCTCTCCCTCTCTTATCAGTCTCCCCCTCTCTTATCATTCTCTCTCTTATCAGTCCTCCCCTCTCTCTTATCAGTCTCCCCTCTCTCTTATCATTCTCTCTCTTATCAGTCTCCCTCTCTCTTATCAGTCCTCTCTCTCTCTTATCAGTCTCCCTCTCTCTTATCAGTCCTCCCTCTCTCTTATCAGTCTCCCTCTCTCTTATCAGTCTCCCCCTCTCTTATCAGTCTCCCCCTCTCTTATCAGTCTCCCTCTCTCTTATCAGTCCCCCCCTCTCTTATCAGTCTCCCTCTCTCTCTTATCAGTCTCCCTCTCTCTTATCAGTCTCCCTCTCTCTTATCAGTCTCCCTCTCTCTTATCAGTCTCCCTCTCTCTTATCAGTCTCTCCCTCTCTCTTATCAGTCTCCCCCTCTCTTATCATTCTCTCTCTATATCAGTCTCCCCCTCTCTTATCAGTCTCCCTCTCTCTTATCAGTCTCCCTCTCTTATCAGTCCCCCTCTCTCTTATCAGTCTCCCTCTCTTATCAGTCTCCCTCTCTCTTATCAGTCTCTCCCTCTCTCTTATCAGTCTCCCCCTCTCTTATCAGTCTCCCCCTCTCTTATCAGTCTCCCCCCTCTCTCTTATCAGTCCCCTCTCTTATCAGTCTCTCCCTCTCTTATCAGTCTCCCCTCTCTTATCAGTCCTCTCCCTCTCTTATCAGTCTCCCCTCTCTCTATCAGTCCCCCTCTCTTATCAGTCTCTCTCTTATCAGTCTCCCCCTCTCTTATCAGTCTCCCTCTCTCTTATCAGTCTCTCCCTCTCTTATCAGTCCCCCTCTCTCTTATCAGTCTCCCTCTCTCTTATCAGTCTCCCTCTCTCTTATCAGTCTCCCCCTCTCTTATCAGTCTCTCTCTCTCTTATCAGTCTCCCCCCTCTCTTATCAGTCCTCCCCCCTCTCTTATCAGTCTCCCCCTCTCTTATGAGTCCCTCTCTTATCAGTCTCTCTCTTATCAGTCCCCCCCTCTCTCTTATCAGTCTTCCTCTCTTATCAGTCTCTCTATCTTCCCCTCTCTTATCAGTCTCTCCCTCTCTTATCAGTCTCTCTCTCTTCCCCCTCTCTTATCAGTCTCTCTCTTATCAGTCTCTCTCTCTTCCCCCTCTCTTATCAGTCTCCCCCTCTCTCATCAGTCTCTCTTCCCCCTCTCTTATCAGTCGCCCCCTCTCTTATCAGTCTCTCTCTTATCAGTCCCTCTCTTCTTCTTGTTCCAGATGGTGGTGGAACAGAAGGAGATGCTGGATATGGCGCTGCGCATCTGCAAGGGGTATCTGAGTGGCGCGTGGAAGCGCGTCACTGCGCAGGATATCTGCGTCAAGCGCATGAGGTAACTATTATTACACTTTCTCTGAAGATTTTTTTTTTTTACTGAATCCTCTCATGTTTTCTTATTAAATTGGCCGCAGGAACCAATCGGTCGCATATAGTAAAATTATAATATAAATCTCTGAAGAAAAACAATTGTTTACTGAATCCTCTCATTTTTTTTTATCAAATTACCCGCAGGAACCAATCGGTCATAGTAAAATAATTATAATATAAATAATACTCATTCCTAGTAAAATAGGTCATAATTATGTAATCAGTATCAGTATAAACAGAAAAGTGAGAAGTTGTATTAGATGTACAATTGTACATGAACTGTTTTGAGCTTATTTGCTCTCTTTAGCATATTGTATACTCAAATTTTGGTTACAGTTGATTGAAAGGGATTCCTATCGGTGCGCTCGTGTTGACCCAGCACCTAAATGAGAAGTATTTTGTCACTTCTCGCCCATCAGAGGGGATGCATACTACAAGATGGGCAGGCTACAACACAGACCACAAGCGTCTACAGTAGCTCTTGTTTCATGGCTACGAAATAAAAAAAGGCTGTGAAACAATCATCTTTAAAAAAAAAAAAAATAGATAAAATATATGCATGTGTCCCAACTAAAAGGCGAGGTTATTACCTATGGCAATCTCTTCCACCCAACCTATTTGGGATTTTGACCAAATATTTTGAAGAGCGCGATATTGAAGATATGGAAAACTCCTATAATTCTGCGCTACCCACTAAAATTGTGATATAATAACACAAAGAAACACATTGATTTATTTATTATTATTTTATTTTCGATTGGTTCCTGTTCCTGAAAACTGACTTTTTTATTATTACTATTATTTTCTCCCCTATTTAGACTCATCGTATTGAACAAGGTAAAGTCACTAAACTATTGCACTTTAATTCATTTAGAATTTTTGAGAGGAAACAAATATCCTCTCTTTAGTCATATATTATCATTTTTTTTTCTCTCAATATTTTAAATATTGAGAATCCTAGCTCATTTATTTATCAATAAAACATTGACTGCAAGTCTTCTAATAGCAATGCTGACTGGCAGCATTGCCTCTTAGCCATATATTTATCATTTTTTTTTCAATATTTTAAATATTAAGTATACTAGTATTAAGTTAGAAAAGGATAGGGTTAGAAAGGGATAGAGAAAGTTAAGTATTAAGTTAGAAAGGGATAGGGAATAGGACAATTGATTGAATTGTAGAATAAGTTTTGTCTTGTTTTTTCTTTTTTCAAATTTTTAGTGTGTATTTTTTTAAAATCTAGGATGAGGATGTATTTGGCATCAGGTGAAATCATCATTATCTCTTATTTCCTTTGATCCTAACTCCTCTACTTTTGATGTTAAGTGGCAGAGAATACCTAGGGTATTACGTTAATAATAACAATACTCTTTAGTGGCAGGTAACCACCAGGCGAGGTTAATGCTCAAAGCATTTTCTACCACCTAACCCTTAGAGTCTATTATTATGTGCTCAAACTCAAATTAATAAGAAAAAAAATTCATGCACTGGGTGGGATTTGAATGCACCGGAGAGTAGGATCACCGAAGTTAAATAACGTCCAGCAAGGTGACGATTTGGGGATGATAGCATTTCGGCCCAATCCAGGCTGAATGAGGTCAATGTGGGTGGCAGGCTTGTGAGTTTCCATAAATTGGAGGTTAAACCCTAATAATGATAATAATCTCGGCTTGTCAAATTTTCGACGAATACAACACTTTCCTTATCATAGCATAAAGAAAGTAAAAAATGATCATGGAAACCCTAAAAAAATGATCATGTGCACATATCAGACAGGCACTATAATCCTCATGACCTCATTGAAGTTCAGCCATCTATCCGCTGATATTGACATATCTCTCTGTCTGGCATTCAAGGTATGTTGAGGTATGTACTTCGCACGTGATTACTGAGTGTTCTTGAAAAATAAATATATATGTATATTCAATACGACTAACCCGACCTCAGTAGCTTGATCGATAAGGCGGCGGCGGACTTGTAACCCGGGGGTCGGTGGTTCAAGTCTCGGTTTCAGCGTAGATTTGTCAAGCGAGTTTGAGTAGTTGTGATATCACGAAAGTGATTAACACAACCACAATATGAAAATCTTTTTTCCATAACTTAAACTTTAACTTATGTGATCAATACGAAATATGTCTAAATGCTTTTGTCCCGGTAGCTCAGTGGTCAAGGCGTTGCGCGTTGGTTTCTGTAATCCAGAAGTTGCGGGTTAACCTTTTTGGGTTCGGTTTTAGCGCATAACACCAATGAGCCTGTCATTCGGAACCATGCAATATTTCAGACACACATACTCACATACACTGACAGACACACACACACACACACACACACACACACACACATTCTCACAAACGAATCATTTTATAATATGTATAAGATTTCCGAAGAATTCAATAATAATAATAATAATGAAAATGAAAATGACTGTAGCAGTCACCATCAGTGGAGTTCTCAGAAGTAATTAATATTATTATCTCATGAATTCATCATTTTTAATTTACATAGAAAGATTTATCAAGTTTTCTGAAAACTTTGACAGAGTTGGAAAAGCCCCATGTAGGATTACTATGGTGGTAAAACCCAATATTCATAGGTACTTAATGTTGTAATGTTTCCATTTAAAAAATTGTATACGCTCGCCGCAAAGCAATGCCACAGTGAAAAAAAAAATTGAAATCGTAACCAAATAAAATATTTATTTTATAACCAAAACGAACACAATACTTCCGAACTATCCGAACACAGTCAGGGAGCCAATCGACCTCACTAAGTGAGGTTCTATTTTCACTTGCATACTGGGCGATTTGCCGTTCGTTTGTCTGTGTGTGTGTGTGTGTGTGTGTGTGTGTGTGTGTGTGTGTGTGTGTGTGTGTGTGCATGTGCGCCATATAACTAGAGAGACCCACCTGGAATTTCACACAATAGGAAGGACATACACATACACACGAACAAGTACAAGGACAAAATCAGGTCCGTGTAATTGTTTCAATGAATAACTTTAATATTTTAATAATTTTATGCTATTTTTCTTTAAAAAACATTGGACTGGTATATTTCTGAGGAAATTGGAGATTTTTTTTTTTTTTTTTAATGTTACTCACATCGTGGAAATCACTGTTTTTCGGTGGTGTCTCGTGGTCTCTCTAGCTAAGGGTGTTTTTCGTGTGCAGCTACAGAGACTTCGTGGTAGTGTCGTAGAGTAGAGGATAATACGAATTTTTTTATTTTTGTATGATTGTTTATTTTACTTCCGAGAAATTTCTAATATTAGAAATCGGAAGTATTGTTTTTATCTTCTTTTCTTTAAATTTATTTTTGAAGGGGCTTTTTTCAAATATGTCGTCCAAGAACTTCACGCTAATCTTCTAGCTCACTCGTCGGTCTATTTACATGTATTAATTTAGGGGTCGCTCGGTTGATAATATTTCCGACTAGGTATTGGTTTTTTTCTATCTTGCTCCGTTCGGCGGATATTCCGCCCGGAAGCGTCGCCAGGTCGTTGCGGCCTTACACTAAGAATTAAGAAAAAAATTCTTGGAATCAAAAGAATTTGACTCTGCGAGCTGACACTTTTCCACCCTAAAACGACACCCCCGGGTGGGCGGAGACGCCCAGGGGCGGCAATCAAAGTTGGTCGAAAAATATGTTCATATATTATTATCGAAATTTGATTTTTGTTCTACGTAAAGTTTAAAGGGATTTTCCAACTATTGGTTTTTTTCTATCTTGCTCCGTTCGGCGGATATTCCGCCCGGAAGCGTCGCCAGGTAGTTGCGGCCTTACGCTCGGAATTAAGAAAAAAATTCTTGGAATCAAAAGAATTTGTCTCTGCGAGCTGACACTTTTCCACCCTAAAACGACACCCCCGGGTGGGCGGAGACGCCCAGGGGCGGCAATCACAGATGGTCGAAAAATATGTTCATATATTAATAACGACATTTGATTTTTATTCTACAAAAAATTTAAAGGGATTTTCCGACTATTGGTTTTTTTCTATCTTGCTCCGTTCGGCGGATATTCCGCCCGGAAGCGTCGCCAGGTCGTTGAGGCCTTAAAGTAGGAATTAAGAAAAAAAATCCCGGAATCAAAAGAATTTGTCTCTGTGAGCTGACACTTTTCCACCCTTAAACGGCACCCCCGGGTGGGCGGAGACGCCCAGGGGCGGTAATCACAGTTGGTCGAAAAATGTGTTTATATATTAATATCGACATTTGATTTTTATTCTACAAAAAATTTAAAGGGATTTTCCGACTATTGGTTTTTTTCTATCTTGCTCCGTTCGGCGGATATTCCGCCCGGAAGCGTCGCCAGGTCGTTGCTGCCTTACGGTAGGAATTAAGAAAAAAAATCCTGGAATCAAAAGTATTGGTCTCTGCGAGCTGACACTTTTCCACCCACGGCACCCCCGGGTGGGCGGAGACGCCCAGGGGCGGCAATCAAAGTTGGTCGAAAAATATGTTCATATATTATTATCGAAATTTGATTTTTGTTCTACGTAAAGTTTAAAGGGATTTTCCAACTATTGGTTTTTTTCTATCTTGCTCCGTTCGGCGGATATTCCGCCCGGAAGCGTCGCCAGGTAGTTGCGGCCTTACGCTCGGAATTAAGAAAAAAATTCTTGGAATCAAAAGAATTTGTCTCTGCGAGCTGACACTTTTCCACCCTAAAACGACACCCCCCGGGTGGGCGGAGACGCCCAGGGGCGGCAATCACAGATGGTCGAAAAATATGTTCATATATTAATAACGACATTTGATTTTTATTCTACAAAAAATTTAAAGGGATTTTCCGACTATTGGTTTTTTTCTATCTTGCTCCGTTCGGCGGATATTCCGCCCTGAAGCGTCGCCAGGTCGTTGCGGCCTTAAAGTAGGAATTAAGAAAAAAAATCCCGGAATCAAAAGAATTTGTCTCTGTGAGCTGACACTTTTCCACCCTAAAACGACACCCCCGGGTGGGCGGAGACGCCCAGGGGCGGCAATCACAATTGGTCGAAAAATGTGTTTATATATTAATATCGACATTTGATTTTTATTCTACAAAAAATTTAAAGGGATTTTCCGACTATTGGTTTTTTTCTATCTTGCTCCGTTCGGCGGATATTCCGCCCGGAAGCGTCGCCAGGTCGTTGAGGCCTTAAAGTAGGAATTAAGAAAAAAAATCCCGGAATCAAAAGAATTTGTCTCTGTGAGCTGACACTTTTCCACCCTTAAACGGCACCCCCGGGTGGGCGGAGACGCCCAGGGGCGGTAATCACAGTTGGTCGAAAAATGTGTTTATATATTAATATCGACATTTGATTTTTATTCTACAAAAAATTTAAAGGGATTTTCCGACTATTGGTTTTTTTCTATCTTGCTCCGTTCGGCGGATATTCCGCCCGGAAGCGTCGCCAGGTCGTTGCTGCCTTACGGTAGGAATTAAGAAAAAAAATCCTGGAATCAAAAGTATTGGTCTCTGCGAGCTGACACTTTTCCACCCACGGCACCCCCGGGTGGGCGGAGACGCCCAGGGGCGGCAATCACAGTTGGTCGAAAAATATGTTCATATATTAATATTGACATTTGATTTTTATTCTACGAAAAATTTAAAGGGATTTTCCGACTATTGGTTTTATTCTATCTTGCTCCGTTCGACGGATATTCCGCCCGGAAGCATCGCCAGGTTGTTGCGGCCTTACGCTAGGAATTAAGAAAAAAATTCCTGGAATCAAAAGTATTTGCGAGCTGACACTTTTCCGCCCTTAATCGGCACCCCCGGGTGGGCGGAGACGCCCAGGGGCAGCAATCACAGTTGTTCAACAACAAAAAAAGAGGCTGGCATTTCCGGCCCTACCCAGGCTGGGTGAGGTTAATGTGGGTAGCTGGTACGATTCCCAGCGAAGGGAGGGTAAAACCCCCGTCCTAACAGGACTTTAAATCAAAAGCCGTAAAAAAATGTGCCAAAACCAACCAAGCTCAACCATGAGGTTGAACAACGTCGACCCTGCTTGAGCGGGATAAGACAGAGTAAAAGAAGAAGAATCTAGTTTTGTTCAGAAAAGTTAAGATTGCGCTTTCATTTTCAATTGAGCAAGTATTGAATCATATGGGTCTCTTAACGTCAGGTACTTAATACAATCTCTTAGGATGTGTTTTACTGTTAATCAGTTAATCTACAGGAACAAACTTCGCAGAAACGGGGAGGGTCCTTTTTTTTAGATAACAATGGGTGAGGTTGTGTGTCCAATGCGGAGACGTGTGAGAGAGACCTGCTCCATCCTTTTCATGTAGAAAGAGGGGTGCCAAGGTTTGTTCTCAGGCTTTATTTCTCGCAATTTGTTTTCAGTTAAATTTGTCCATTCATCATGCTATTGTGTAACAATTTTTTTCTCCACAACATTCTTCTAATCATGGATCGGTATTCTATTCAACGGGATGTTTTACTGTTCAATCCTTCTTTGTCGAGTTGGTCTGCTTCTTTGTTGTTATGAATTTCGTTTGTGGTGAAGCACAAGGCCTCTTCACAATTTTTTGTGGGTAGCACAGCATTACTAAGAGCCTCCTGTACTTTTCAAATTCTTTTACATTAATTGAATGGGTGAGTAGAAGAACCAGGAATGTCAAAAATCGATTTTTTTTTCTTCGTGGAATAGGAAAGAGTGTACTCTTTTCTATCATCTCTGTGAATATGAAGGAGAAATACCCCTTAAAAGTATAATTTTGTTCGATTTTAAAGTGGGGGAAGCGGAAAAAAAATCTGATGTAAAATAGGGATAGTAACAAAATCACTGACCACTCTTTGCTAGCGGTATTAGTACCTAGTTGTGAGAATCTTGTCGAATAACAAGGAATTTAAAATTTAATTTTATTATACTCATTAGCATCAGGAAAGCAAAAATAAGACAAATCTTATTTTTGCTTTCCTGAAAAGTCGATTTTTGACATTCCTGGTTCTTCTACTCACCCATTCAATTTCTTTTTACTCTGGTAATGCCGTCACTGGTCGTTACTCATACAAGTAACTACTCATTTTTCTCATTAACTACACGGGCATACGGTGCCGCCCAGGGGTGGCGATTAAGGTTGGCCGAAAATTATGTTTAAAATATGAAATTGAAAAAAATCAAAAGGAGTTGTGTTGGTGAACTGAGTCGTGGGCGGAGACGGCAAGGGGCGGCAATCACGGTAGGCCAAAAATTATGTTCGAACTTTAAAATTCGTCTTTTGGTTCGTATTTAGGGTTTACAATCCCCGTACTATTTCAATCCCGAAAAATGGGGATTGAAAATTGGCGATCTCGGGATAACAGGATTTGATAGCTCTTGAAAATACCTATGATAAAGGCAAACTGTTAGATCTTGTAGTTAGTTCATCCACGATTTATGTATTTCCTTTATGGACTGGCAGCTTGATCCATGAATAAATCAGTTCCATTTCTGAAGAACGTGTATTTTCTCTCATCCTACAGATACTACATAAAAAAACAACATTTTTTTGTGTTTTTCAATAAATAAAAATGGTTCATGAATACTTTTTTAACATTTAACAATGCACAAATTTAGTATAAAAATAATAACAAGAAATGGGTAGATCAAGTTCTATTTATATACGCCAGCTTCCATGGCGTAACGGTTGTGACTACTGCCCGTAGTACAGAGATTCTGAGTTCGATTACCGGTCGGAGCACACATTTCACAAAGAAAATTCTGTTCCCCCAAACACGCGAGGCTGGCATTGCCGGCCCTAACCAGGCTGGGTAAGTTTAATGTGGGTAGCTTTCCCACATTAATTCCCAGCGAAAAATCAAATAGAATCGTTGGTGTTAGGATGGTCTTCCAGCCGTAAAACATTTGCCACAACCAACCTCAACCATGAGGTTGAACAATGCCGACTCCAAGTAGGATTGGGAAAGACAGAGTGAAAGAAGAAGAAGTTGTATTTATTTACGAAGCTCGGAGAAGCTCTCTCGGATCGTTTGACTTGACCAACTACACCCTCAAGCGCTGTAATTCTCGCCAAAACATCATTGAATTTGTCACCTGAACTTGAGCTTCTTTACCTATTAACTCGTGGAGGTTGATGGTCTGAGAACATTTTTCTTGTGTTTTGTCCAAAGATGTGTAAATGTGTATGCATGTAATCCTTTCGTAGATCCTCCTAGGTCCTAGGGTCTTGAGTTCGGCATCACATGTTTTACACTTGGCACTATTTCAATTACAAGAAACAAGGTAAATAGCTCCAAATCGACAAAATATCGGAAATCTTTCTTATGACTTATATAATTCGATATGGTTCATTACAGGTAATTTAAGAAATTAAAAGAATTGTCAAGGTAAAGAATATACATAGATTGCTCACTCACTCGATATTACAGGTTTTCAAAACACTACTTTTAACTAAAACAAGCAAAAAATACTCTGCCAATTATGGACTCAATACTTTCTCGTGAGTTCGATTACTAATATTAGAAATTTGTCTCAAGTATCAAACAAAAAACTATTTCTATTCGAAATTTTTTTGGTGTAAACATCACACGACTTTCCTTATCCCCCAAAAAGAAGTCGAATTCAGGCACTATTGACTCAACGTTAACAGATAGCTAAAATCAATTCCAAATTCGTAATCAACACTTCAAAATCATCAAATTTGATATGTCACAACCTCCATCTAGGATAAATAATAAAAAAGTTAGTCAAAACTGCCCCCCCCCCCCCAAATACCGGTAAATTGAGGCCGAGGTCCAAAATGTTGTTCTCCAAATTTTTTTGTATGCGGCCGATTTCAACCAAAAGTTTCGTGGTTCGTTTGTTGTATAAAATTAATTTCCATACCAAATTCCAAGTCCTAGCTCTTACCGGTCTCGAGATATCTTGTTCACAGACAGACAGATAGACGCACGGACAAATGTCTGAAAACATCTTTTTTGATATCCTGAGGTTATGATTCGTACAGAAATGTGAAAAACTGAATAGATCAAATTTTCGACGAATACAATACTTTCCTTTCTATAGGATAAAGAAAGTAATAAGAAGACAAAAAAAAAACAAACAAACAAAAAAACAAGAAGCAATTCAAAAGATACTGCTCTATCACCGGTTTTTATTTTGGGTCTTAAAAAGCCATTATTTTGGCATCGTTCATAGATTCTCTTGATGAAAACGAGAGAAAAACACCCATTCATATAAAACTCTCGAATGTGAGTCATCAATAGATACTACAGGTCTCATGGATACAGAAATACAAAACATAGGAATACATAATATTGAGTAACTATTAGATTAGGAACAAGTTAGTTTTATGATAGGAGTCAAAAGTGTTCGTCCCGGCGGGCAGACATTTTTTCACCTTTGAAAGCGGCGGGGTCGTCTAGGGTCGGCGATCAAAGTTAGCCTAAAATATGTTCCAAATTTAAAGATGATTTTCGATTCGTATTCTAAGAAAAATTTAGAAGACTCCTTCGACTAATGGTTTTTTTCTATCGTGCTTCGTACCGCGTAATTCCACGCGAAAGCGGCGCCAGGCAGTTGCGGTTTTACGGTAAAAATACAAAGATTTCCTGGAACCGAAAGTGTTCATCTCGGCGGGCAGATACTTTTCCACCTTTGAACCGTACCCAAATGCGGGCGGGGACACCCAGGGGCGGCAATCAGTGTTGGCCAAAATTCGGCTTTACTTAATAATCAGAGCTCAATCAAAATTTAATAAAAAATAATTATTAATGCATTATGTAAAACGGTAATACGCAAATACATACAAAATTTCAATAGTATATTAAATTTCCAATATTAAATTTCCTTTGTGTGTATAAAATTTCATCAAAATCCGTTCAGTAGTTTCTGAGATTTGCGCGTTACAAGGAATGCATTTAACAGATAACAGACCTACTGATAGACAGACCGACAGACAGACACAAATATAAAGTTGCTCAGGAGGTTATGAAACGTCCAGATATACAACAAAAAAAAAAATCAGAGCAAAAAAATATTATTATTTTTTTGAAACGAACACAATACTTCCCATTTCTAATATTAGAAATTTATCAGAAGTAAAATATAAGCTACTCCGACTAGTAGCTTTATTCTATCTTGCTCTGTTCGACGGATATTCGTATTTCGCCCGAAAGCGGCGCCAGGCAGTTGCGGCCTTCTTCTGCCCGTAGTGTTTTTTCCCTATCCTCCACTGTTTGTTGCTCACATTAAAGTAGCAACTCATTTTTCCTCACGAGGTATGAGTGAATATCCGTAACATTCATGAGACAGTCGAAAAATTCCGACTGCGCTGGGAATCAAACCCAGGTCACCGTATGAGCAAGCCTAGCGCGGTCCACACTCGACTAAGGTGGCTACAGATTCTCCTATCTTTCACTATGGTTTGTTACCAACTACTGAATATTTAATACCTATAGATATTAGAAGAAAGGTTAAAGGGAGGAGTTCGTTACCCATCGAATTCATTTCTGACGAAATAAAAAGAGATCTTGCACACTAAAATTATTAAATCACTACTCGTGGAAAAAAGTGTCATTGAAAAATCCTACATCGTTGCTTAAGAAATGCCTAGAAAATTTCTTTCTCTTTTGAATTTTAATGTCTTGGTGTCCTGTCGATTTGGTATAAGCCAAGTAGGTCATAAGAAATATTTGAAAATAAGCAAATAAACTTTTATTTCCGATAAATTTCTAAAGGTAGGATCACACTAGAAAATATGGCACAGGTGCCATATTTTCTATGGCGAGAAAAAAAAAAAACGAATGGCACATAATTATAATCTATGGTACTCACACGATGTCATATAATGTGACAAAAAACTCTATGGCATTGTACGTCTTCCCCCTTGCCATAGACAAGCCTGCCAGTCGTCACCATTCCATATTGTAGACAATGTAGACCATGTGTGTGTGATGAAGCACTCACACGAATGCCATAGATCCTGCTATACGTCTATGGCACCATAGAAAAAACTTGTCGCCATAGACCCAAATATTTCTATGGTCATGTAAACAAAGATCGATCACACGCTATGGCAAGGGAGATTGCCATATTATATGTCGCTCTGCCATATCGTGTGATCCTACCTTAATATTAGAAATCGGAAGTATTGTGTTCGTTTTTGTAAAAAAAAAATATATTTTTGCTCCGATTTTTTTCATATTTCTGGACGTTTCATAACCTCCTGAGCAACTGTGGTTTTGTGTCCGTCTGTCGGTCCGTCGATCTGTTAAAAATATTCCTTGTAACGCGCAAATTTCGGAAACTACACAACGGATATAGAAGACGTTCTGTAGATGGTCCCATTTTAAATTCATCGAATTCGTACTAGCGGTTCTGGGTGAAAGAGACCATGCGCCTGACCACTAACTTTTTACTTAAACGCTTATATCTCGTGAATGGTACACCTGATTTTGATGAAATTTTGTATGTATATATTTTATATGCATATATTATTATTTTAAATAAACTATTTATATTTATTTTTAAACTAATTATAATTATTTAACTCTGATATTTAAGAAAATCCAAAAATTTGGACAAAAAAGTCAAGAAAAGGTTCACCAATTGCCGACTCAGAATTTTTTGTAGAGTCCAGAATGTAGGAAAAACAGTATTCTACCATATAAAACAAATTTGAAGAAAATCAGTTAAGCGGTTTTGGAGATAAAAGTGATTTAGAATAAAATCTCAAAATTGGCACGTGTATACAATGTGAAATCACGAGGAAGTATTGTGTCCATAATTGGCAGTGTTCTTGTTGCTGTGGTACCATCAAATATTATCGAAAACGAAAATATTTCTTGAGTAACATGTATGGTAAAAAAAAATCTGGTGTGAACATAAAAGACTGAAGTATCACGCTACATTGTGACGGATTACATTGTAGCTCGTGATTACATGTGTATTTAGTAAATTTCGCCTATAACGATCTCCGGTATAACGACCGAGCGGTTATAGCGACCAAATATCGTAGTCCCTTGGTTTCCCCTATCTTGTTCTATTGATTTTCCACCGGTTGTAACGACCTTGTCTTTAACGACGCCTTTACTTATAGCGACCTAAACTTCAGTGCAAAAAAATGAAAAAATACTTCGGCTATAACGACGGCGACATGAAGAGTAGAAAGAATTGTCTATCCTGTTAATTTTTGCCGAAACTCTGAGCACGACACGTGTCGCTGAACATAGAATCAATGCCACTTTTGTTTTGACTTCTGAACTGCATAGAATTTAAATAATGAGAATATATGTATCGGTAATTGGATTAAGTCTTGCAATAATTATCTTATGAAGGCGAGACAATCTAAAATTACAGAATTTTTCAAAAAATGTATTTATAATTATATGGAGCGCACGAAGAGCTCAGTAGTTAAGCACTCGCTTGCCATTCTGAAGGTCCCGGGTTGGAACCCCCGCGCCGACAGATAAAAATCTATTCAAAGTTTGGTTACAGTTGTTTGTAAGGGATTTCTTCCGGTGCGCTCGTGTTGACCCTGCACCTAACTGGGAAGTATTGTGTCACTTCTCGCCCATCAGATGGGAGGCATACTACGGATTGGGCAGGCTACAACACAGACCACAAGCGTCTACAGTAGCTCCTGTTTCATAGCTACGAAATAAAAATGGCTGTGAAACAGTTGAAACACTTATCTTTAAAAAAGAAAAAAAAAATATGTACCACATTAGCACATCTATGAATACATTGAATACGACTTCTCATTTGTTAATTGTGTTAATGCTGTAATATAAGTTTATTCATAACAGTGTTTATCCAAAAAACAAACGTATAACCATTACTTTGTTCAAATTTAATGTACCTTTGTATTGACAATTTTACCCCCACATGAAGTGAATAATGAATATGCAACTACATAAGTACATTTGGTTATAACGACATTCGCCTATAACGACGAAAAGTTCCAGGTCCTTTGACCGTCGTTATAGGCAAAGTTTACTGTAGTACAATGTAGTACATTTATGTACAAATGATGTATTCATAAGGTACATTTTAAATACCAGCATTAGTAGTTGATGTGGTTACGGCGCGGCACTGGATCTGTAATGTAAATAATCCAGCGCATGCATGGGGAATGGGGATCCGTGATTCGTGGATCGAATCCCACCCCATGCTTGGATATTCCTCATCTATTTTTTCTTGGATTTTTTTAAGAGTGCAAAACTTTAAAAATACAGACTTAATGCTTTTAATTAAGTACACTTTTACACCATCAGCTCAGGTGGACTAGGGCCGTGGAGATGCCAGTCTCCAAATACAAGTTTACAATATCCTATTAAAGTACTGCAACCGTCCTGATATTATACACAATAATCCTTGCATTGCACGCTTGTACCCCGTTGGATTTATTTTATTTTATTATTTTGGGTTTAACGTCGCTTTCAACTACAATGTCACAACTAAAAAATTCAGACCCCTACTTGCAATAGACCATTGTATTCTTTCCTACTACAGTCGGGAATTACACCCTAAAAATAATATAATATTATACTACCTTTGTTTTAATTAGGTACATTATTTAAAAATGCTCTTTCCAAATGGTTAAAATAACCGCAATGAACCTGCGGAATTGCGCTATGTATTTTGAAACAAGTCTTGCAACTGTTCATTTGGTACCTAATACTTATAGACTAAATCCTATCTATACTTACAAAAGAGAGTTTAACTCACTCACTCACTGATTCATCACTGTTTCTCCGAACTGGTAAGTCCTAGGAAGCTGAAATTTGGTAGGTAGCTTTGTCTTATAGTCTAGATGTGCAATAAGACAGGATTTTTCGAAATTCCCACTACAACACCTGCCATTGGCGAAAAAGGATTTTTTGCTTTACGGCCATGCCTCGGCTCGCAAAGCGGGCGACAGCCCGCTATCTACCTATATCTAAATAAAATGAAATAAAATCACTCGGACTGATTTTAGTCAAGTAGTCTGGCCCGGGTAACAGTCCTACTCGTACCTACAACTGTAGACGAGTAGTCTGATCTGGGGATGATACCGGCAGTAGACAGCTAGACACTGAGTCATCTAGAGATTCTAGAGACTACTCGCACTAGATTACCCAGCTTGTCTGAACAAATTCAACTCTGAGATATTCCCTATTATTATTAAAATTTATCTTTACGAAGCGTTTGAAATCTTATTTTACCTTATTATGTTTTGTTTGTTATTATCACTATTATTTCATTTTTTCTTAACCCAACTTTTGTTACTTTTTACACTTAATTATTTTTATTTTCTTGTATTATATTATATCATTGAAATCATTGTTTTTGCTCAATGCCAAAAAACTACATGGTCTCATCACGACGGGGGTGTTACCCTCTATTCGCAGGAAATTCTCAAACCTGCTACCCACATGAACCTCAACCAGCCTGGATGGGGCCGAAATGCCAGCATCACGAAGTCTTCACCTCGCTGGACGTTGCTTAACTTCGGTGATCCTATGAGAACCGTTGCATTCAACGCGTCATCGACGCTGGCTCGGAATTATTATTAAGTATCCTATTAATAACTTTATTATCATTTAACATTATGTGTTTATGCTTTTCTAGCTATCTCGGGACAGGCTCTAATATTTATGTACATAATATGTTCATAGTATAATAAAATAAACACTGCATTTAACTCACGTAGTCCGGTAACGTTCTCCTCCTCCTATAACATAAAAATTGGTCACACAAGACTGACTCACTCTTTCATCTTTACCAAGACCCCTCCTCCTGTGTGTACCTGTGGTGATCCCATGTCTGTTCGTCACATCGTAAACGAATGTCACACTTACAATGCAAACCCCCAATCATATAACCCAAAACCATCTCTACTGAACCCTACCAGCGAAGTGGACTCACTGATGACTTTTCTAAGAAGTATCAACCTCCTTCATCTCATGTAGACCTTGAGAGGAGCGGCACGAACGACCATACAATAAATGGTTAAAGTGCCTAATAATAGGAAAAAAAGGTCGACATGCCAAAATATTTCAAGTATCTAGCTTTTACAGTGTACCGTAGGCAAGATAATTCATTTATAAAAAGGCCAACAGGAACATAAAACGTTTTTTGACACTGAAAACTGGCTATCGAAATTTTTCGGTTATTCTATATTTCTTTTATAATAAATATTAGTGTCATACAGTAGGACTAGAAAATATACACGGCCATAAGGTTAGAAAAACACATACTTCGCAATGTCTCAGGTATGGAGAAGGACTAAACAGAATTAAGGCCAAGCCACGTGTGTAAAGTACGAAGGGGAAATACATAGAAGGCCGTACCTCGGGTATCAAGTAGGGTAAGGGTGCGGGTGTTTGAAACACCAAGGCATCAAACGTTAACATTTTAGGTGTCCCGGTATTTTTTATGAAAATAGGAATATAAACAAAAGTATAAAATTTCAAAATTGCCACGTGTATACAATGTGAACCATCAATCACGAGGAACTAATGTGTCCATAATTGGCAGTGTATTTTATTAGATATGTATTAGTTGTTGATGATTACTTGGCTGCAAGTGTTTCAACATTACTTTAAACTACACAATCATATCACGACGCGTATTTTACTAAACATTTGTTTCACATAGAACCTATCAACTCAAATTCTCTTCACTCAGCTTGAGTAGGGTCGGGAATAGTCACCGGAACGTCAAAAGATCATGGTTGATATCGAAAACACCAATTTCCTTATTGTGAGAATGGACATTCTGCTGGCTATTCCCGACTCTATTATGCTGGAAGGTAACCACCAGGCGAGGTTAATGCTCACAGCATTTTCTACCACCTAACCCTCAGAGTCTTATTATTATGTGGTCACAAACTCAAATTAATGAGGAAAAATTCATGCACTGGGTGGGATTCGAACCAACGGATCCCTAAGCAACCTGGATTACTAGACCAGCGCGTTAACCACTTGAAGAATAGCGGACGATTGACAATTATTCACTTGTGGATAAGTCAAAAGTTCGTAATGGACATTATTAACTACTGTCTATTATAATGCAGTAATTAAAGTAATTGTAAACACCGCGTTTAAATTATGCAACTGGTTTTAATCCGAATTTCGGTTATTTCACAGTTCTTATCTAACATAGAAACTAGAAACCAGTTTGAGTATTAACTTCAAGGGTATCTGTGTTCTCTCTGCATTACCTATTGCTAACAAAGGTCTACAAGATTATGATGTGTATAAAATTCCGGTTTTGGTTCAATGGACTAGAGTCCTTTCTGTTTTGTTCTAGTTTTATTCCATTTATTTTCGGTTCCCCAAGTGGGTCACATACTCTGTAGACCTACATTAGGTGAAATTATTATTTTTCTCTTTCTGGAAATTCGGAGTTGTGGAAAAAGAATTTTTTTTTGGTAATGTGCAACATTTCTCATGCACGATTACGATGCTAAGACCATGTCTTATGATTTCTCGCACCTTAATAATGGGACTGGGTTCAGTAGATAGTGTACAATAAACTCATCTGGGATAATCAGAAATATCAGTAAGAATAATAATTTTCACATTTAGCAGTGGTTTTACCCAGGCCATAATTAATGTGTTTCAGTATGTTAATATTGTTGATTGACTATAGCGAATTCCCGACTCTGCAAGGGCTGGGTGAGTACGATCGGGATTGACAACTTTCATTCCGCCTAAGTAGGGTATCACAACGGAACACCCTATATCCTAGACCCAAGTGCGCGAAAACAACGAAGCCCTAGACCGTGGACAATAAGGTAACCCCGGCCCGGTACGACATAGAATAATAATCCTACCATGTTATTAAAATACTCAGCGATGTTTTGAAATTCGTCAATATCAAGTTGTCGGTACCAGACTATTTATTGCTAGTTGAAATCTAGCAAACTTTTCAACCCCAAACCAAAGGGTTGTAGGTTTTATTCCTACTGTGGCAGCATATTGTATTTAATTTAATTATGCTTTTGGATATTCTTTATTATCTTATGTATTCAACAGACCATACTTAAACCTAAAGCCGTATGCAACCCAGGGGTGCCGCTCAAAGGTGGAAAAGTGTCAGCCCGCCGAGACGAACACTTTTGATTCCAGGATTATTTTTTTTGTATCTCCTAACGAAAACACCCATCTACCTGGCGCCGCTTTCGGGCGGTATACGCGCCGAACGGAGCAAGATAGAAATAAACCAATAGTCGGCAAATTACTTTAAATTATTTGTAGAATACAAATCAAATTATGTTCGAATTTTAAAATTCGAACATAATTTTCGGCAACGGCACCCCCGCCCTCCCGGGGGTGCCGTTCAAAGGTAAAAAAAGTGTAAGCCCGCCGAGACAAACACTTTTGATTCCCGGTAAAGTTTTGTAACACCTACCGTAAGGCCGAAACTGCCTGGCGCCGCTTTCGGGCGGAACCCGCTAAACGAAGCTATATGAAAAACCAATAATTGTGTAGAGGATTGTGAGTTGGAATGAAAAGACTATGTCCAGCAGTCCAGCCATGTATAGAAAGTTTAGATATAGATTTTGCATTTCGATTTTAGTTTCGTATCATTTTGATATTTTTTTAATTGTTCATTCAATTTCTTTATTATTTTAATTATTATTTTACATATACATATACATTCACAGACTGGTCCCTATCTAAAAGATTTTATTCAGCAGTTGACACGGTGATTCATTGATTTTTACAAATTTGGGTTTGGGTAGTCATTACAGTGTGGAAAGATGTAAAAGTGAGAAGTTCTATACATTTTTAAACAAACATGAAAAATAGTATAGCATTTAGTATAGCACGGCGCACGCTACAGTTGGAGGAGTCTTAAATTTTTCGTAGAATACGATTCGAAAATCAATTTCAAATTTCGAACACATTTTTCGGCCAACTTTGATCGCCGCCCCTTAGCGGGCCCGCCTGGCGGTGCCTCTCAGAGGTGGAAAGAAATCAGCCTAGCGAGCGCTACATGATTGATTCTCGAGTCGAAATAAGTATCTCGCAAGATCAAAGGTACACCCTAGTAGCACCGGTTCTCGTTCTGTAACCGAAGTTAAGCAACATCCAGCGAGATAAGGAGTTGGATTGGTGACCATTCAAATTCGAATTCTCGTGATGCTGGCTATTCCCGGCCTCACTCAGGCTGGTTGAGGTTATTTTGAGTATCAGGTTTGCGAGTTTCCTGCAAATGGAGGGTAAAAATCCCATCCTGATATAACCATACAGTTGATGTTCTAGTCTAGTTATAGAAAATAAACACGGCTTAGCCAGCGTCGATGGCATGTTGAATACACCGGTTCCCTTCAGAACACCGAAGTTAAGCGACATCCAGCGAGGTTAAGACTTGGATGGGTGACCATTCAAATTCTAATTCTCGTGACGCTGGCTTTTCCCGGCCCACTCAGGCTGGGTGAGGTCAATGTGAGTAGCAGGTTTGTGAGTTTCCTGCGAATGGAGGGTAAAACCCCCGTCGTGATATGACCATGGCAGTTGAAAGCGACGTTAAACCCCAATTAAAAAAAAAAAAAAAAAAAAAAAAAAAAAAAAAAAAAACACGGCTTAATGATTCTTTCTAAACATGAATACCTACCCATATAATAACATGGCATCTCTACGAGTATGCAACATGCAATGACCTTTTCACTCTTTGTACTAAAAAGACACTGATTCCATACTGTCCGCTGTTAGTACATTTTTTAAAGTACATTTTTAGAAAATGCTTAATTTCGTTGGAAAATAATTGAAAAAAAAATTAGGAAAATACATTTTTTTAAATGAAAACATTCAACGTCTTCATTTATGTAAAAAGAAATACCAAAATATTAAAAAAAATCGGGTCTCTGTAGCTGCGTGAAATTCCGGTCCCTGTAATTATATGGTGTGCATGTATAGGGGTGTGTGTGTGTGTGTGTATGTATCTGTCTGTCTGTTCCGCGATAACTCTCGACCAGATTCGTCAAAATTGTTGAAATAATGTATACATGTTCATTGGGGTCCTAAAATTTTACCTGTAGTTTTAATGCCTACCACATGGGTGCCGTTTTTGTAAAAAAAAAAAAAAAAAAAAAAAAAAAAAAAAAAATGATTTTTCTAATTTTATTGAAAAAAGCAAGGCTCTCAAAATTTTGTAGACTCGTTAAAAAAATATATTTGAGTTCAGAAGTGAAATTTGGTGATTGTGAAAGCTAAGGGGGCCGCACTGTGGTAGAAAGCACACACACAGACACACCAACAAGTAAACACACACACAAACAAGTAAACACACACACAAACAAGTAAACACACACTCACACAAACTCATTGTTCTGAGGAAATTCAGCTTTAGTTAATTAGTATCACTGGCAATTTGAGCACAAGCGAATTTTGTCTGCCAGATCTGCTCAGCGTTGCCTCAAGCGAATCTGTACAAATATTATTGACTCCACACATCTCGCTTTCGGCATTGCCAAAATGTGATAATGTGATTTAATTAATTTGCTCTCTCTCTCTCTCTCTCTCTCTCTCTCTCTCTCTCTCTATCTCTCTCTCTCTCTCTTTCTCTCTCTCTCTCTTTTTCTCTTTCTCTCTCTCTCTCTCTCTCACACACACACACAGAGAGAGACGATATATTGTGTTTTTGACAAAATATGAATGGATTTCGTTGTTCACATACGAAATACAATTTATATACGTTCATAGATTGTTTGTTTTTGGTGTATTCTTATAGAAACGATGAATAATAAATTGAATGTTGTTTGTTGAGCCTGTCCCGAAGGGCATAATTATTTTCGTTTTCAATGTTTTATGAGTCGTGCCTAAACTTGACTTCATTTCTTCTACAAATTTAGGAGTCATACTCTTGTATTTTCTTCTTATATTGTATGTACATTATTATTATATAAATATTTATTAGGAAGACAAAGTAATGTACAGTATAGAGGAGCTATCACAAAGATTTTGCAAAACTTTCGAAAAACATTCAATCTCCCGAAATCTATGATTAATGACATAATGACATTGTTGTCACAGCTATTCGCGGTTCTTGTCGCATAATTCATAACCACCTATACAAACCATCCTGGAAATAACCATCGTCATTGTCTACTTCAAAACACAAGTAACAAGAGTACTGTGTCTTATGGCAAGCACCGATAGTGATGTCAGTTGTTTGTAAATAAATTTTAGTTTCTTCCTCAGTATAAAATTAAGAGTAAATAAATAAATATCAAAGAAAAAATAATGCTAATGTCCAAAATAAAGGGGCCACTGCCTGCGGCAATGTCTTCCACCCAACCCTTAAATAAGCAATATTATGACCCACCAGATATTGTTATGAAAAAGAAGACATTGTATTGTATTTTTTCGTTTGTCCTAACTAAAGGGCGGGGTTATTGCATATGGCAATCTCCTCCACCCAACATCTTAAACTCATTCAAAACATTGTTTTCAAGAATTAAGATACAGCGTAGAACCAAGATAGAAATTATGATGTAGGCACGCCATCAAAGAACTTGTATCCTATTATGAATGGTAGCTTGATTTTACGCATTAACGGTAACTTTAATTCAATGATGACTGAAGTCAGACAATTCATTAGAACGTAGAATCTCTCTTAGAACGTAATTACCAAGATACCAAGACGCAAAAACAGACTCATATCCCGAGGCGATTTCGAATAAAAAACGGACAAGATACCCATAAAAACAACATTATTTTCACTATCATTATTATTATTATTATTCGCAAAAGCAAAACAAGACGAAATCAACATTATAATCAAAATCATATATCATCAATATCATTATAATTGCTATCATAAACAACCATGCTTTTGTCTCAATACGTCATACCTTATTTCGCCTTGAATAACAACTCCCTCAACAATAACAAAAACAAATTTTTAATTATGGACATGTATCACAACTTATAGTTGTAGCTTTATTTATTTATAATCATATACAGATATAAACAGATATAATATGTATAGACAGATATATGTATAAAAGTAATTAAATAATAGAAATTAAATAATAGAAATTAAATAATAGAAATTAAATCAAATAATGTTTTCTCTCAATTCTCTCTTTTTTTTTTCTCTCAGTCTACCTTGCACCTACTTCAGTTCTCAATGTTATAAACAGATGTACAGAGCATATACAGATGTACAGAGCATATACAGATATAAACAGATATAATATGTATAAACAGATATATGTATAAATGTAATTAAATAATGGAAATTAACTCAAGTAACAATTTCTCCCTACTTCAGTTCTCAATGGCCAAACAAGATTCTTTCATTTCTATGAGTGAATGACATATTTTTAAAAGTAAAATTACATAAAACATGGAAAATATATATTGATACTTTCACTGGCTTCTTATTTATTCATATAGGGTTACTTAGATGTTTTATGTATAAATTTAATGCACATAGTTTGGGTTGTTGTTACATATTACAATAATAGAAGGTACTAAGATAGATTCTCTAGGAAAGAGGTGAGAGTATTATATTGTAGGTCTATGTGATTATATAGATGGTACCTGTCTTCAATTTTTTCGTTGCATATCTTGCACTGGCATTCTTCAATGTTGATGTTGTGGTAGGAAGCTTTCTTACAGAATTTTTGGTGGAACCCATGTACTGTAAATCTGGTGATGAGGTGGCGGTTTGCTTGGTTTGCTTTTTTCCAGGTGTTGTTGGAAAATGCTGGTCCATTGGTATATTTTTCTATTGCAAATTTCATATTTTTTTCTTCGACTATGGATTGGTACTCTTGTATTGTGGTTTCAAGTAGCTGGTTATTATATTTTTCAATTATTTCCTCACCAAAGCGTTTGACACTTGACATATGAAATACTAATGTGTTTGATGCGTTCTTATGAAGGCAAAGACCTCTTTTGTAGAGATTTGCTTTTACCCTGTCAAAGTCTATTAGGTGTGCTGATGATATTTTGTCGAGATATGTTTCTATACTATAACACATTATAGGCCATATTTTGATCATGAATATTTTATTTATTGTTGTGATACTTAGTTTTTGAAGGTTTTGTATGGTTCCGATCACATGATTAGATTTTATTTTCTTCTTTTCTATGTGTTTTGTAATAGCAAGTGTAGGTTGGATAGTGACTCCTAGATATTCATATTCGTTTACAAATTCTATTTTTTGCTTGTTATAAGTGACATGATCTGATTTTTTCAATTTGCCTCCTTTTCTTAGTTTAATTATTTTTGTTTTGCTGGTGTTTAATTGTAATTTGTTTTCATTGCAGTATTTTAGTAGTTCATCTAGTGCTGTTTGAATAGATTCTAGGTGTTCACTGAAGAATACAAGGTCATCCGCAAACATTAAAACATTAATTGTATCTATTTTGTTAAGTATTTCAGGGATTTTTGCAATATAAATGAGAAAAAGAGTGCTACTAATTGGGTCTCCTTGTATCACACCAATTTGTTGTTTGATAAGGTTATTTGATTTTTCAATGCCATTATCTATCTGTAAATAATTAATGCTCAGGATATTTCTTATTGCATTGAATAATTTTCCCTTTATATCAAAGTCTTTCAGTTTTTCTAGTAGTATGTGTCTGTTGATACTGTCAAATGCTTTGCAAAAGTCAACAAAGACACAATATAATGAACCTTTAGGTTTGTGGAGTATTTCAGATGCAGTTGTACGTAAAATATTGATGGCTTGTTGGCAGTTTTTTGCATTTCTGAATCCATATTGTTCAGGAGGTAGTTTACTGTCTATATGTGTCATGATTCTGATGTTGAGAATTTTGGTGTACAGTTTATATGTAACTGAGAGTAAGGCAATGCCTCTATAATTGTTGGGATCTGATGAGTTCCCTTTGCCTTTGTAGAGAATATTTATTGTTGCTGTTCTCCATGTATCAGGGATGGTTGCATTATTAAATAGATTGTTTAGATACATAAGCCACCAAAATTTGAAATAGTTGTATGTAGACTTGATGTGTTCATTAAATACTTGATCATTGCCTGGAGCTTTTCTATTTTTCAGGAGTTTCATGGCATTTTCTATTTCAAAATCAGTTATCCTTTTGTTATACCATTTGTCAGGGTCCAAGGTGTCATCGGTACCTAGTGTTGATTGTTTCTATGGTGTTATTGTTATCTATTGTGAATAATTTTTCAAAGTGTGTTATGAGAGTGTTCATTTTTATGGTATTGTGAGGTTTACTTCCTTTGGTTTCAAACATGATCCATGGTTTTGACTTTGCTGACTTGCATTTATTAATGAGTTGGTTTTCTTCATATGCCGTTCTTTTTTGTTTGATCAAAATTTTATATTTCTTCTTTAGAGCTGTTATTTCTGGACCATATGTTGTGTGTTTTACCATTGCTAATATTTCTTGTTTAAGATTTTTACAATCTAAATCAAACCAGGGTTTATGATGCTTTTGGGTGATCTTCTTTTTAGCTGAATTCACAAGTATTTTATTCAGTTGTATGATATCATTTATATTTTCTGGTTGAAGTTTTGAGGATATGGGATTAAGTGCAATCCTTTTTTCATCTACTTTTCTTGATATTTTTGTTTTAGAATTTGCTTTTATTGAGATGTACTTTTTTAATCTAATGGTTGAGAAAGTTCTTTGGTGTTTTCTTATGGGATCATTTAATACATTAAAATTGTATAGAACATTTATTTTTTTGGATCTTACAAAGAGTAAATCAATTGTGCTGGTTCCATTGTGTGCATAGTAAGTTGGTTCATTAGGATCATTCATTAATCTGAAGTGATAAGTGTTCATCAGGTGGAGTAACGTATCACCCTTTGTACAGTGGGAATCCATACGACAGTTAAAGTCACCTCCTATGATGCAAGTTGTGGTATTGTCAATGTTTGAAATATCATGTGTTATTTCTTCAATAATATCTGCAATATTTGTGTCAGGATTGTAATAATATGAAAATATGTGTCCAAATGGGGTCGTAGCATGTATTTTGTTATCTGATTTACTTACTTCTATCAATTCTAGGTGTGGTTTATAGAGAAGAGCCATTCCTCCAACAGGCCTGCCTTTATCGGGTTTTAGTGCCAAGGATGATATTTTGTAATATCCGGGGTGGTTGATTTTATCTTCAGTGTCTAGGGTTTCAGTTAACATTACTAGGTCTGCATTCTTGAATAAATCTGTATCGGGTGAGTTCTTGTTGACACCTTCATATCCTTCTATATTCCAGTTGACTATTGTAGTTAGGGTATAATCTTTTCTTCTGTGCTTGTTGCTGTTGTATCTGGCATTTGTTTTGTAAATGTTGAAATGTTGCAGGTTTTTGGTTAAGTTTTCTTCCAAGGTACTGTGATGTTGTGATTTAGAGATGTTGATGAGTGTTTTGCTGGAGTATTTTAATTTTGGGTTCATGTTACTGCACAGTAAGAAAATATGGCACAGACATAGGATATTTCTTATGAAGTTCATAATGATAACAGGATTGCTTAGTTCTTTTGTATTTTAAACCGGTTTTCTTCTAAATTTTGGGATGTTGAGTTTGTAATATGGGATGTTGTGATTCTTCATTGAACAATTTCGGTGTTTGTTCATGTTATTGCACTATGAATAATAAAAATATTATTTAGATTCTTTATTAAGTTTAGGATTTATATGAATAGGATAATTGAGTAAGTAGGTGCTCAGTGTCTCTTTAGTAATTAAATGAAAATAATATGAAATATTCGAAAAGAAAATTAATTTTGATTTTGAAAATATTTTCGATTTCAAAATTATTTCGTGAGTAACGCGCGACTATCCAGTGCGACGCACTCAAGCGAATCAAATTTAATGAAAAACAAATTTAATGTATTATAAAAGAAAAGATATATTTCGATTTCCATCATCAAGAAAACGTTACATAAGGGTTGGGTGGAAGAGATTGCCATAGGCAATAACACCGCCTTTTAGTTAGGACATAATTATGTATTTATCTATTTTTTTCCATTTTATTGTTTACATTTTTTTTTTATAGGTAATAATTATTTGTATTTTACTTATGTCTTGTATCTAATAAAACATTTTAATAATAATACGTTGAATATGTAGTGTTTGGCTCGGGGACGTTAAATAGGGAGAAGACCAGTGTCTCGTTAGAGGACCATAAACGAAGAACTAACCAGCCAACCCCTACAGTACAAGCCAGGCTGGCTTACAGTTTTCCAAGGGATTATTGGCTTATAAAAAAAAGTCCAAGTCCTCAAAATACCGTTGGCATTAGCACCGCCCTTGATCAAGTTTTCTTTTATTAATTTTAATTTATATGTAGGTATGTATTGTAGTATTGTACATATATTCTATGTCATTTGTAAATAAAACTTGATCGAACATTTGTAAATAAAACTTGATACATACATCTAGTACAACTTCTCACTTTTCTGTTTAAACTGATTAAACTGATGTTTAAAGAAAAGAAAAAAAAATGGTTGATCACACATAGAAATATGTGGTTCAGGACTAACCAACTTGCCAACTTTGTTTAAAAAATTGACAGCAAAGTTGGCTGGAGACCATCATTCATCGCTTCCAGCTATAGCCAAGCTGGCCACAACAACACTTAGGCAGGCAGTTTATATGTTACCATGGTAACAACAACATATGCCATACCAGAAACAACAACAACAACAACAACGCATAAAGTTGAATGAATGAGTGGCTACATATGTAAATTACAGTGTTATTTATTTGGAAACGGGTGGAAAATAACAGATAATAATAATAATAATAATAAAAATACTCATGTAACTTTACAAAACGTGTTTTTTACGTGTTCTCAATTCGGTGTCTTTATTTTTTACTTCACGAAGTTACGAATCTTTTCCATAAAAAAAATAAGTAAACAAACGAACAATTTGCCAGCCTCCGTGGCGTAATGGTTGTGACTATTGCCCGTAGTCCAGAGGTCTCGAGTTCGACTCCCGGTTGGGGCAGACTTTTCGAAGAAAATTCTGTCCCTTCCAAACACGTGAGACTGGCACTTCCGGACCTACCTAGGCTGGGTGAGGTTAATGTGAGGGTAAAACCCCCGTCCTGACTATCTCAAATCAGGACGTTAAAACCGAATTGAATCAACTGGTCACAATAGATTTTATTAGGTCGCAGTGTTAATAAATTGCAAGGGTTTGACTGAAAACCCTGCAACCTGGTCAGATAAAAATAAGAACCTGGTCAGATAAAAATAAAAAATTAAGGTTCTTATTATTATGTGGTCACAAACTCAAATTATAACGAACAATTTGAGTATTTTTTACTATAAATGTCAGCAACTCAACATCGAAACCGACCGCAGTAGCTTGATCTATAAGGCGTCGGACCTGTAACCTGGAGGTCGGTGGTTCAAGTCCCGGTTTCAGCGTAGATTTTGTAAAGCGAGTTTGAGTTGTGATATCGCGAAAGTGATTAACACAATTAATATGATAACTAACGAATTCAACATCAAATAAATAATTTTAAAGCGTTCTTCATCGTGTCGAAAATTTTAATAGTGAGAAAAACTCACTATTGAAAATTTGAGTGATACTCTTGAGTGATATTTTCCTTTTCAGATGTAAAGGAAAGTAAAAAAAAGACTGTTTGCATGACAATCCAAAACCAGCTCCCCTTATCGTCGCCTTATCGATCAAACTACTGAGGTCGGTCTTTAAAAAAAAAAATATGAAAATAAAAAAGTAGTTGTAAAATTCTTATTTATGATTCGAATTTGTCGTTTTTCTTCTTTTGACAAATGGTCTTGACGTATAATTATGAATGACCCGTCAGAAAAAAAAATTAAAGAAACAATTAGAAATTAGATATCAAAGGGGAAAAAATATTTAATTTATTGTTGTCTCTTTAATTTAAAAATTTATTGTTCTGAAAAGCCATTTCTTTTCTTTTCTTCAAAGATGATAAATGTCACAATATATCTTACTAGGTCGCAGTGTTAATTGTATGGTGTTTCATCTGAAACCCTGAACCAGGTTTTATAAAAGATGATAAATAATTAAATAAAAAATTATACATGGATCATTGCCTCGGAACACCTTGCATAATTTTCGCATAATCCTTCAAATTTATTTACCTAGTCTGACGTATTTGGCAAAGTGTATGTGGTCATGGTCAAGGTAGGAATTAGCATGCTCGACTCTCTGCGAATTATATACACATTGGTTTCGTCTTTGCAACTACTGCTCGTAGTCTAGAGATCCTGAGTTCGATGCCCGGTCGGAGCAGACTTTTCACACAGAAAATTCTGTTCCCTCCGTACATGTGAGGCTGGCATTTCTGGCCCTACCCAGCCGGCTGGGTGAGGTTAATATGGGTAGCTGGTACGATTTAAAGCGAATGGAAGGTAAAACCCCCGTCCTAATCCAGGACGTTAAATCAATTAAAATCGTTGGCGTTAGGAAGGGCATCCAGCCGTAAAAAAAGTGCCAAAACCAATCAACCTCAACCATGAGGTTGAACAACATCGACCCTGCTTGAGCGGGATAAGACAGAGTAAAAAAAGAAGGTCTCGTATTTACTGAGTTTCTAAATAACCACTTGTCAAGCTTTGACCAACTAGGTAGGTGGGTTGTTGGTGGGGGGACGCCCCCAGTCTGGAGGATTATATGGACGTCCATATACTATGTGGGCGTCCATATAATCATACTTTATCCGAGGTTAAGTGGCAGAGAATGCCTAAGGCATGAACTTCGCCCCGGATTACAAAACAACTGTAAATAAAAATTAATGATTTTCTTTGTCTGTCCCGGTAGCTCAGTGGTATAGTATAGTAGTGCTTTATTTAGACTGTCGGCTCGAGACAGGAAGTCCCATTACGCTAACAGTTTAATATAGCACCTCTTTATTTATGTGTGGGTGTGTGTGGGTGGGTGTGTGGGTGGGTGTGTGTGTGTGTGTGTGTGTGTGTGTGTGTATATCTATCTATCTAACTAACTATCCACATCTTCCTTCTTCCTCTAATTCCAATTAACATCATGACGATGTTACCTAAAATATTTATGATGATTTCACCTACTTGACTTATACAAAAAAGAATTAAAGGTACCTCAGAACCGCTTTCGCATTACTTCAGTGCATTTTACCTTTAAATCCATGCCATTCAAAGGGGAGGAATACTAAGGGATGGGCTAGCTACAACACAGACTATAACTTACTGTCTACAGTAGCTGCTGTTACATTCATGGCTATGAAATAATAAAGGCTGTGTGAAAAGAAACTGTTATTAATAGATATTTTTTGGTTGGAGCAACATTTTGCCCGATCCCGATAAACCTTTTTATCAGATTAAGAGTTCATATTAGTGTCTTTAGAAAAGAATCATTTAGGAACTAGCTTCAATTAGTGTGATGAGAAGAAAATATTTAGGAACCAGTTTTAAGAGTTCAATTAGTGTGATCAGAAAAAAATATTTAGGAACTACCTTTAAGAGTTCATATTAGCTTTAAGAGTGTGTTATTTATTCAGGATTTATGTGTGTTATTTTATAAAAAAAATATTTAGGATGAATAATGAACAAGCTTCATTTTAGTGTGTTTAGAATTAAGTTGTTAAGGAACCAGCTTTTTTACTTGTACCTTTTTTTGTTTGTTTTTTTTTTTCACCCGCGCTCTGTATTGTGCCTCCGTCGGCATTTGTGTTTCTCGCCCTGTTTTTTATTCTCGTTTCAAGATGACCGCCACTGATTTGGGGGAACGGTATCGCATCTCGGGGACCTTATTTGATCCCCCCCCCCCCTCTCTCGCGGAGGTGAAAAACCCCTTGGAGGTAAATGAGCCCCCGCACCCGGTGTGCCCTGAAGACGCCCCTCGTGGGAACCTTGCCGCCCCGCCCCCCCTACTTGAGGGGGGGTGGGTGGGTTCCGGGGGCGCGAGGCTGAGTGAGTATACATCAGTGTCAACCATTTCTTTGATTATATCTATTCCTCTTCTTCTTCTCTATTCTTTTGTTTCCCAACTCTCTTCTGAGCTCAACAAGAGAGAGCTCTTGTTTCGACAAAAATCTTCTGAAAAAAGATCTTTTCTTATTTTCAAAAAAAAATATCGATATCTTTTTTTTTTCTCAAAAATATCAACAACAAAAAAATAAATCTTCTGAAAAAAGATCTTTTCATTAAAAAAAAAAAAATATATCTCTATCTTTTTTTTCTCAAACATGTCAACAACAAAAAATTAAATCTTCTGAAAAAAGATCTTTTCATTTTTCAAAAAATATCTTTATCTTTATGTTCTCAAACATGTGAACAAAAAAAAATAGTCCCGGTAGCTCAGTGATAATTGAGGCGTCTGACTGGTAATCCAGAGGTCGCGGATTCGAAACCCAGCCGAGTCATGACCAATTAGTCTCCCATTTAGGATTTTTAAAACATAATAATACGTCTTGGGCTTACTGATGGAATAATGGGACTTAATAATGAGATATTATTATTCCTATTTCGAATGGAACAATATCAATATTGTATCAAAGAAAGGTGTTTTTTTCTTTCAAAGAAGAATCATTGCATTTTGTAGAAAAAAAAAAAAAAAAAAATTATATACCCTATAAGGTATACATCTCGAAAAATCTCAAAATCTAGTAATAACTTAGAAGAGATCTTTCCTTATTCTGGAAAAGAGACTTTCCTATTACAAAAAAGATTTTTTTCTCTCGAAATTTTGATTTTTTATTTTTCGATCTGTCTCTCTCAAACTATCTAACTCCTAATATTTTCAAAGTCTTCCATCTCTTGTAACTGTCGGCTCTTCATCTTTTTTTCTGGTCTTTTAAAATCATGGAAAAAGATTTCTGATCTTTTCTGGTATGTATTTTCTATTTCATCATGATACACAGCCTAAAAAAACGAGGTTTTAGAATTATTTTTCTTTGTTTTATAGGTTTTTGTTTGTTTTTTTTACAATTAAGATAAATAGGAGACTTAAAAAGTTCTGCACAATTCTAGGAGAAATGAATGAAAATCTATATAATTTTTAAATATTAAGATTTTCTTTCATTTAGATTGGCCATAAACGACCGTACTAAGGTCATATAATATAAACAATGAAATGAAGTTCCCGAAAAGTACACCAGTACTTCATGAGAACATAGAAACTTATTTTGTAAATTATCAAGAATAAAGATCATTATTTTTATTGAATTGAAATAAAAAAGACAATTGTAGATACTATTAGGTATCTGTCAATTTTGTCACACACTCAGGCTGGTTGCACCACTTAGAAGGTAAGGCGGCTGCAGGTATTAACCACAACTTATGACATTGTAATGCGTTCATTGTAAGATTCTAATATTGATCTGTCCGCACTAGTTTTTTTTAAACTGATCTAGGGTTTTCTTCTTTATTAAACTGTAGTGTTTTGATGTTTTTAATTATTGATCTGAAGCTTAATAGTCTTAAACTGACTGATCTAGGTTTTTTTTTCAATTAATAAAATAAAAAATTAAAAAATCAACAACTTTTCTCTGCCTCACAATAATTTCACACCTCCATCGACCCCCTCCCTCCCCTTCGCCCCCCCCTCTCTCGCCATTGTCTCATCACCCCTCTCCTCCCCCCCCTGATTCACATTTCCCCAGTGGCGGCCTCACCAACATGCTCTATCACGTGACCCTGCTTTCCCCTCCCGCGCCCGCGCCGCTGAGTCGCGACGGAAACACCCGAGGAGTGGTCGAGGCGGCGTACGGAAAAACCCGAAGTTCGGCGGAACCACGCGAAGTGCTGCTTCGTATCTACGGGCAGACGCATGGCGAGCGAGCGCTAGAGTCGATCATCACCGATTCAGTCATCTTCACTCTGCTGTCGGAGAGGAGACTGGGGCCCACCCTGCACGGGGTTTTCCCGGGTGGCCGAATCGAGGAGTATATTCCGGTGAGTGATTTATTTATTTACAATACAATAAACGGAAATTATTCCAGTTCTAACTAAATACAATATTATTTTTGCCTTTCTAAGCCTATCCTACCTAGCAACTACAAAAACAAAAATATATATCCTTAACAATAATAAAATAATAAATACTTATAACACAAGGCAAGAAAGTAATCGACCTCAATGATCGGACCTCAATAGCTTGATCGATAAGGCGGCGGACTTGTAACCTAGAGCTCGGTGGTTCAAGTCCCGGTTTCAGCGTAGATTTAGTCGAGCGAGTTTGAGTAGTTGTGATATCACGAAAGTGATTCATACAAATATGATAACTTTAAAACTTTATATTCCGGTAAGGCCTTCAGCCAGCATGAAGAAATTGTTGATAACTTAAAATTAGGAGAAAAAAAAAGGGAGCAGTAAATAGAAAGAAAAAGTCAATATTACTCTTTTATCCCTAAAAAACAATTTCATGGTATTACAATATACAAATAGAAAAATTGTTCCTATTTGTATATTGTAATACTGTTTCAAATGTTTTGTAGATTATTTGTTCAATAAGGGCTATTTTATTTTATTTATTTATTTATTTTTTCCGGTAAGTGTGTGAGGCATGGCCGAAAAAATAATAATAATAATATCGCGTTATTTATACTGCCCGATTAGGACTATTAAAGTCCCATTATTCCAGCAGTAAGCCCAAGACGTATTGATATGCGGTAAAAATCCCAAATGGGAGGATAACTTGTCATGTTCCGGCTGGGTTTCGAACTCACGACCTCTGGAATCTCTGGATTCACAGAGTGCCGCCTTTACCACTGAGCTACCGAGACAGACTAATGAAATTATGCCTTCACGCACAGACCAATAGCGATAAAATCAAAGTTTTCAAAACTTTAATAGAGCTTTTGAAGGCTTACAGTTGTATTTATGAACAGAAAACGCCATCTGAGCAATGTCTCAAGCATGATTTCCTTTAATATCATTATTATTTAACACTAATTTAGACAAATAATATACAACACCGATAATTACAAATTAATATACAATATAAGAGACAGAAAAAAATAAAGAAAGAAAGAAAAACTTATGTACGGTTTTTCCTCACGAGGTAATAAGAAGATTATCATTATCCTTATGCTGAAACTTTCATATTTTTCATTTCATTTCATTTGTTTATATTTATTTGCTGTCGTCCGCTTTGCGGGCCGAGGCATGGCCGTGAAAGCAAAAAATCCTTTTTCGCCAATGGCAGGTGTTGTAGTGGGAAACATCTAGACTATAAGACAAAGCTACCTACCAAATTTCAGCTCGCTAGGTATTACGGTTTGGGCTGTAGAGCGATGATCAGTCAGTCAGTGACTTTGACATTTATATATTAAGATGTATGTATTATATTGTTACTAGCGGGCTGTCGCCCGCTTTGCGGGCCAAGGCATGGCCGTGAAAGCAAAAAGTCCTTTTTCGCCAATGGCAGGTGTTGTAGTGGGAATTTCGAAAAATCCCGTCTTATTGCACATCTAGACTATAAGACAAAGCTACCCACCAAATTTCAGCTTCCTAGGACTTACGGTTTGGGCTGTAGAGCGATGATCAGTCAGTGAGTGGTCAGTCAGTGACTTTGACATTTATATATTAAGATATGAAATTGTATTCTGAATTAATACAGAAAGTACTAATAAAAGTCCTCCCCTCTTCCCCCAGGCCCGATCCCTCACGGTTCCCGAGCTCGTAGATCCCCGAATCAGCGCGAAGATTGCCGAAAAAATGGCCGACATTCATCTGATGCAAATCCCGGTGGTGAAGGAGCCTTGCTGGCTGTGGGACACCATCCAGAGGTGGCTAACCACCCTGTATCTGAAGAGGTATGTAAACTATGTGCACCCTGTATCTGAAGAGGTATGTAAACTATGTGCACCCTGTATCTGAAGAGGTATGTAAACTATGTGCACCCTGTATCTGAAGAGGTATGTAAACTATGTGCATCCTGTATCTGAAGAGGTATGTAAACTATATCCACCCTGTATCTGAAGAGGTATGTAAACTATGTGCACCCTGTATCTGAAGAGGTATGTAAACTATGTGCACCCTGTATCTGAAGAGGTATGTAAACTATATCCACCCTGTATCTGAAGAGGTATGTAAACTATGTGCACCCTGTATCTGAAGAGGTATGTAAACTATGTGCACCCTGTATCTGAAGAGGTATGTGAACTATGTGCACCCTGTATCTGAAGAGGTATGTAAACTATAGTCGTATTTTTCTTTCTAACCAAAGTTAACCAAACGGGAATAAAATGAACCAAACTGGAAGCAAGTCATTTTTCTTTTGGAAGAGGAAAAATTTCCACTTCCAAAGTTAACCAAAGTGGAAGAAAATTCTTGCTTTCAGTTCTATTATAGGTTAAGTCCATTGTTTATGTTTAAAAGTAACCAAACGCATTTTACTTTCACGAATGACCTTGGAATAAAATGGAAATATTTGGAAAAAAACCTAACCAGGAAATTTTTTTTAGTTAGAAAGAAAAATACGACTTATCTCCACCCTGTATCTGAAGAGGTATGTAAACTATGTCCACCCTGTATCTGAAGAGGTATGTAAACTATGTCCACCCTGTATCTGAAGAGGTATGTAAACTATGTGCACCCTGTATCTGAAGAGGTATGTAAACTATGTGCACCCTGTATCTGAAGAGGTATGTAAACTATGTGCACCCTGTATCTGAAGAGGTATGTAAACTATCTCCACCCTGTATCTGAAGAGGTATGTAAACTATCTTCACCCTGTATCTGAAGAGGTATGTAAACTATGTGCACCCTGTATCTGAAGAGGTATGTAAACTATCTTCACCCTGTATCTGAAGAGGTATGTAAACTATGTGCACCCTGTATCTGAAGAGGTATGTAAACTATGTGCACCCTGTATCTGAAGAGGTATGTAAACTATGTCCACCCTGTATGTAAAGTGGTTTCTTTCTCCATTTCTCTGTCTGTCCCGGTAGCTCAGTGGTAAAGGCGGCACTCTGTGAATCCAAAGATTCCAGAGGTCGTGGGTTCGAAATCCAGCCGGGACATGACAAGTTTTAATTCCATTAAGGATTTTTACCACATAATAATACGTCTTGGGCTTACTGCTGGAATAATGGGACTTTAAAATCCCAATCGGGCAGTATAAATAAGGTGATATTATTATTTTTTTCCTTCAACTTTATGTAGTAGTTTGGTTATTATTTGTGTTAATCAGTTTCGTGATATCACAACTACTCAAACTTTAATAAATCCATGCCGAAACCAGGACTTGAACCACCGACTGTATTAAATTTATTTGATTAGGTCTTTAAAAAAAAAAGAATAGTTTAATAATTAAACCCGGAAATTTTGAAGTTCCTCTTATATAATCCAGTTTCGACTGTATTATTTTTTTTTTGGAATAACTTTTATCTTATCTTCATTTCATAAAGCCAAGTCTTCTTATAGGTTTGGGTTGCCTATACAAGTATACACCTCAGCCACATTGGGCCCTTTGTGTGTGGAAAAGTTACTTCAAGCTGAACTATCTACTAATATTTTTTTTTACAATAATAATTATTACTAAATAACACCTACTGTATGATGATGTATAATACTCGTATTGTAATGCATATTCGAGGAGGTAAACATTCTCAATTACAATTCAATTCAAATTTCTGATTTTCTTCAAAACCTAATATAAAATAAAATTCTGAATGTTTTTCCCCTAATATGTAAAAGCAACACTCATCTTAGCCAAATAAAAATGGCTTAGGATGGGTCCTCTGAAGAAAAAAAAAAAAAAAAACAAATGATTTATTTATTTTTTTGTTATCTAATTATTAAGTTTAAGCTTCTCAGATAGTTTGAGAATACTCGTACTTATCTTACTTACTTACTTACTCTTACTCCCATGACCACTCATACCCAAGTCGGTATTTGGCCTCGCCTATATAGTGCCTCCATTTGTTTCTGTCCATCGCAGCATCAATTGTCATATTGCATATTCTAATATCTTGCATAACTTGGTCACACCATCTCATTTTGGGTCTTCCTTTAGATCTTTTTCCATGTGGTATGTTTTTCCACACATTGTTGATATTATTCAATGAAGATATTATATTTGATCATGACGTAGTTGATGTTTTCACAAAGAATTGCTCAAAGCTTGTTGCGTCACCACTCCTGAAACCTGACCAGAAACTAAACATCATCAATCAATACATGTTTCCGACACTCACCTATACACTGCAAATTGTACCATTGGAGAAAATGCCAGATAGTTTGTTTGAAAACCTGAATATCATTATAAGACGGAGTGTGAAGGCTATTGTAGGACTCCCAGCACATACAGTCAATTCCATGTTCTATGCCCCTCGAAAGATGCGAGGGTTGGCAATTGTAAACTTTCAATGGGAAGCTTATCTGCAACATTTTTCCATTGCTAAAAAGTTGAAGAACATTCCCGACCAACTCCTCCACTGCTCATTCAACATTGAGGATGATATCAAAAAGTGTCTAGAAAAACTAAATGTGAATGGTGAAACATCTCAGTCTCTTAGACAACAACTTCGGCAACGATCATTCCAGGAGTGGTGTTCGGCAAAATACCAAGGTCAAGTGACTCACTTTCAAGGATTTCCACAGTCCAATAATTTCATCATGGACAAAAACTCCCTCTCTTCATCCGAGTGGACAGCTGCAATCAAGATGAACGTCGGATATGCAAGTCTGGCTGGAGTTCCAGGAGTTCAAAATACGGGCAATGCATCCAACCTCTGTCGCAGATGCAACAGAGAGAAGGAAACACTACCACATGTACTGGGTGCATGTCCGTACAATGAACAAATGGTAACTTCTCGTCATCATGTTGTCAAGAGAAAACTGATAGAACTGTTGAAAGAAAAGAATGTCGAGTGTTTTGAAGAAGTCTCCTGTGTCGACTCACATGGTTCCAGGCGCTTCTGTGATATTGTAGCATTTCCAAAGAACTGTAAAAATGCATATATCCTGGACCCCACCGTTAGATTTGAATCAAATGATAAAGAACAGGGCGATAAAATAGACAGAGAAAAAAAAGAAATATACGAGGCATGCATTCCGTTCCTAGAAGAGAAATATAATGAAAAGTTTCCATCCCGAGAATACAAAGTCATAGGTTTGTGGTTCGGTTCAAGAGGAGCCATTGGAAATACTGTCATCAGCTTATTCGAGCATTTTAACTTGCAAAAAAAGCCATTAAAAGAAATCAGTGAAACCATCATAAAAAATTCAATCCGAATCCTACAACACCACATACATGGATAAAAAATATATATGTACAATTGTACATACCAAATTGAGAAATAAATAAACATCAATGAAAAAAAATGAAGGCAAGATCTTTTGATGAGTATGCTGTGTGTCAAGCAACCAGTTAAAGACTGGCAGTTCATTTTATTTGTTAAATAAATAAAAATAAAATTGTTTCTCTCATGTCCTGCCCATCCAAAGTCTATTATACCTTACTTCTGATACCACATCTGGTTCTTTGTAGAGTGTCCTTATTTCTCGATTATGTTTGATTCTCCAGATTCCGTCCTCTAGAGTGGGACCGTATATTTTCCTTAAGATTTTATTTTCAAAAGTTATGATACTTATCTTAATAATAACTTCTTTTTTTTTCAATCCCCAGGTCCACCGCCCTCGCCCCCAATGCTTCTAGCGAAGGAGGCACTCTCATGGAGGAGTTTAACAAGCGACAGAAGAGTCTGGTCAAGAAGATCATGTCCCACGATTTGAACAAGGAGGCGGATTGGCTTAAGTAAGAGAAATAGTAAAAATGCCAGCGTCTAAGCCTGGCCATTCAGAAGGGGAATGCAGCCAGCATTGCGGGCTCATTCTCCTTCACAAATTCATTGAACGAAGTCTTTGTGATATAAAATATAGTAAACATTAGACCTTTATCTGATTTTTTTTGAAAAACCTACTTTGGAACAATAACGTAGAAGGTACTAAGAGGTTAATGAAAAGATAGAAGAGTCTGGTCAAGAAGATCATGTCCCACGATTTGAACAAGGAGGCGGATTGGCTCAAGTAAGAGAAATAGTAAAAATTAGATAATATATTTGTGTTAATCACTTCGTGATATCACAACTACTCAAACTCGCTTTACTAAATCTACGCTGAAACCGGGACTTGAACCACCGACCTCCAGGTTACAAGTCCGCCGCCTTATCGATCAAGCTACCGAGGTCGGTAAAAATTAGATAATAATGATAATTATAAAAAAGAATTGTGTTATATTTCATATCAAACTTAGGTGTATTTCAAAGGTAAAATATTTCTTCGAGCTCACTACCGAGAGGAAGCGTGCCTCTGATGCTCGAGCTATTGCCCCTTTGGATGGCCTGTGACATTTTTTGTATCATTAATAATAATAAATCATTTTATTGAAAATAAAATATTCGTGGTCGAATGTGTACAACGTCAGTTTATGGACTAATTATATACTAGCCTAAAACTGAACTAAACTAAACTAGACCTTTATTTGATTTGATGTGTTTTTTTTTGATGTGATCCAGGTAGTGTAGGGAGGGACCCGTTGGTTCGAATCCCAGCCAATGCATGAATTTGTCCTCATTAATTTGAGTTTGTGACCACATAACAATAAGACTCTGAGGGTTAGGTGGTAGAAAATGCTCTTCTAAGCATTAACCTCGCCTGGCGATGGTGGTTACCTTCCACTAAAGTGTATAATTAGGTATACATGTAATTTGTAATGTTTTAGGCATTATCTGCCATTTAACATCAGAAGTAAAGCAGTTAGGATCAAAGGAAATGAGAGATAATGATGGTTTCACCTGCCAAATAATTACTTCCTTATCCTTTTTTTTTTTTTTTTTGGGTGGGGATGCCCGGGAGGTAAAATCCTCTCTTACTCCCAACATTAAAACTCCCACTCTTATTGGAGTGTGAGTGTTAATGCTGAGATTAGGACGAATACTGTCGTAGTGACAATAGACAGTGTGGGGATGATGTACACCACTCGGAAAGGGTAGAGGACCCTCTCAGGATGATGCAAACCGACCCACTAAAAACCCCCCTCATCATCCATCATACACACGAAAGAGGCTGCCCCGGCACCATACAAGATATTACTTCAGGGCAGTTCTTTATTAGATGCATCCTTCCTCAGACAGAGTATTACAATATATGGCCCCTTCATCAATACAATACAATACAATACAATACAATACAATACAATACAATACAATACAATACAATACAATACAATACAATACAATACAATACAATACAATACAATACAATACAATACAATACAATACAATACAATACAATACAATACAATACAATACATTATCTATTTCATGGCCTGTTGCTTTTCTCTATTTCCTTATCTGTTCTTTCTTTCTCTTTCTTCTTCTCTCTCTCTCTCTCTCTGCCTCTCTCTCTCTTTCTCTCTCTCCTTCTCTCTCTCTCTCTCTTTCTCTCTCTCTCTCTCTCACTCTCTCTCTTTCTCTTTCTAATACAGTAATACTAATGTACATAGTTATATACTTAATATATTAACCACATGTGCATGGTCTTACAAATTTAAAATCTACTTGTTCCTATGGTTATTAAAGTATACAAATGACTCAAATGTACATAATAATTTTAGGAAATGGGCTGTAGGTTGAGGAGGGGGGTGCTGCCACCTCCCCCCTCCTCCCTCCACAGGGAAAACTTATGTCTAATTCCCTACCTAAATTACTTTCTACATTTTTAAAAGGACTCATTCACAGGTGGTTAGTGTTTATTTTTTATTATCTATGTACATTTTTTTTTTTATAATTAGGTTTATGAATCATTTAGGTACTATCTTTCATACAGTTTTTCTTGTTACACTTTGTCTCATCCTCCGCTTACTCTTACTTATCTCATCACATCACCTCCATATCACCACCACCTTATACATATGTGAAAATATCACCTACATTTTTTTTTTTTTTTTTTTTTTTTTTTTTTTTTAATATAAATAACTAAGATGGTATGTCATTGAGATCATCGTTACTTATGTCCGGGTCTTGAATTCTTGTCTCTTGTTTCCATCTATCAATATCTTTATTCTTCTGCTTCAGTATTCCAGAGATGTAGTTCTTGATTAAATCCCAATTGTTTCGACTTTCCAGCATGATTCCAACTATATTTTCTGCCGTCAGTGTAATTTTTAATTGAATATTTAAATCACTTCTTTTGCTTTCCCATCTTATACACTCAAATAAAGTATGGTATGAGGTATCGATATTGTTACTACAGTATATACATAAATTCGAATTTGTAATGTGAAATCTGTGTAAATAATACATAAAGCATCCATGTCCCGACATTGCCTGAGCCATGTAATAATCTATCTCTCCATGAGTTCTGTAGAACCATGGTTCTATGTATGGAATTAATTTTTTTGTCCACTGTCCTGTTGTTTCTATTTCCCATCTTAGTTGTAGTCTTGCCATTGTTTCCCTACGTTCTTCTGCTTTTTTTTTCATCATCTCCTCCAATAGTTCTAACTCTTTCTTCTGACAATAGATCCCATGGAATCGATCTAGCCAGAACAAAAATTGACATCGTTCCAACTGTCCTGTAGCACCGGGAAATTCTCATAGCCATTTGTCTCTGTGTGCTCAATATTTTTTTTCTAAATTTATTGTACTTAAGTACTGAGATCCAGTTGGAGGCGGCGTACAACACTTTTGATTGGCATACGTATTCGTATAATCTTCTTTTGTCTTCACTTGCTCCGCCCACTCTTGGTAAAATTCGCCCCAATGCCATAACTGTACTCAGAGCTTTTTCCGTAACCTCCTCTATGTGTTTTCCGAAGGTAAGAGATCGGTCCAGATAAACTCCGAGATATCGAAGTTTCTGACTTTCTTTTACAATTGATTCTTGTATTTTTATCTGGAGAGGTCTGGTTCTTTTTCTGCCGCTTAGGTTGATAAATTCCGTTTTGTGCGGTGCTAATGTCAATTTGTTGGCTGTCATCCATCCTCGTATCTTTTCTAGAGTGTCATTTGTTTTGTGTTCTATTTCCTCTTCTGTTCTTGCCTTCACTATAACTGCCAGATCATCGGCGAATGCTACCAGTGTTACATCTTCCTTTACTTGTAAGTTCAGGACACCATCATACAGACAATTCCAGAGGGTCGGCCCAATTTTGGATCCTTGACAGACGCCCGCTGTCATGCTATATTCCTTCCCGTCAGCTGTTACCAGCTTCCGGTCTGTCAAATAGTTTTCCAAAAGCTTTATTAGGTATTGTGGAACAAATTTCTCCTTCATAGCTGTTAGAATGGCCTGCCAAGGCGCGGAATTGAACGCGTTAGCCACATCGCACGCCACCATGATACAAAATTTCCTCGATCTGCTGGGTTTTCTCAATTCTTCTTCTGCCAATTTTTGTACAGCCTCTATTGCTTGACAGGTTGTCCTACCGTTTCTAAAACCAAACTGTCTGATCGATAGTTTGTTGTTTTGTTCCAGATGTTCTGTCAGTCGTTTTGTTACAAGTCCTTCTAGCAGTTTCCCAAAGGTGTTTATGAGGCAGATCGGTCGGTATGAGTTTGGGTTGGTATTATCTTTGCCACTCTTAGGGATCAAGACAACCTCTGCAATTTTCCACTGCTTTGGAAACTGTGAATTTTTAAGTGCAGCATTCATTATGTTAAGTACTACATCTGGAAATTTAAAACATATTATTTTCACAATCTCTGGAGGTATTAGATCAGGTCCCGGCGATTTTCCTGTTTTTGTAGCTAACACCACCGCCATTATTTCCTCTACAGTAAATTCCTCTCCTGTCTCTATCTCCTCCCCATTCTCACTCGCCCATTCCGTCTCTCCATGGTCTGGAAATAGAGCTTGTATGGCTCGCTCCATCAGTTCCGGGGCAACTGCCTCAGGTTTCTGCAGTCTTTTCATGACCAGCCTGAATCCTCTTCCCCATACATCCTGCTGGACCTCTTCACACAGCTTTTTCCACTCCATTTTTTTGGATTTCTTAATTTCTGATTGTAGTAGCTTTTTTGTTATTTTATACTCATTCATCAAAGTTGTATCATCTAATTGTATGTCTCGGTTTCTTCCTCTAAATCTCGTTAATTTTCTCCTAGCTTTAATCGTATTTTTTCTGGCATTGCTAATTTGTTCATTCCACCAGTGTACTGGTCTTTTCTTTGCTTGTTTTGTCTTCACCATTCCTTTTTTACAACCACTAACAACTGAGGTGATGAATTCTTCAACTGAATCTGACGTCCGGTTATTCCACCTTTGAATGAATCCTTCTTCAACAGCCTCAACATTTATATTTTTTGTATTCCATCTGGACTTTTTTGTTTCGTTCCAATATTTCCGATTATCTCCCAGAGCTCCCTTACTAATTTTAAAATCGATATATTGATGATCAGATCCGCTCTCTGTTTCAATGACTTTCCAATCCTCAGTGTATACTACCAATCCCTCTGACACGATTGTGAGGTCTAGCCAGGCTTGCTGTTGTCCTCTGACAAAAGTTGGAAGGATCCCATCATTAAGCAATACTAAGTTTTCGGATCCTATCCACTCTGTCATTTCTATGCCTCTATTATTTAGTCTCGTTGATCCCCATGCTGGGGATTTGGCATTGAAGTCACCACCTATTACAGAGGGAATTCCTGGTCTTGAAGACTTCATGGCACTCGTTTGGTCTAAAATATTGGTCAAAGTGTGTGAGTTGGGGCTAGCATAGATAGAAAATATAAGTACACTCCCAACACGAACCATGACAACTCCTTCCCCTTTAGCTTGATCTGAGATTGTAATTTGTTTATTAACTACCCAAATTGCAGCATCTTTCTTACTGTCCACATACCAGTTCTCTCCTATTCTATTATAGTTAGGTTCACTAATTATAACCACATCTGTTTTGTTTTCTTCGACTCTTTTCTTTAGAAGATCATGTGCCATATGACATCTGTTCATATTTATTTGTGTTACTTTTATAGGTTGTGATGTCATGATGGTGTTTTTATTGATGTACCAATTCTCTATAGAAAGGGCAAGAAAAGGTATCGTTTCTATGTCCTGATATGCGACATTTAGTACAGTATTTTTCACTAGTGCATTCTATAGCCATATGTCCGGGTTGCGAGCAGTTGAAGCATTTCCTGTTATGGTCGCGAGGTCTCTTGCAATAAATAGTCGAGTGGCCAACTTCAAGACAGTTGGTGCATCTGGTTATGGTGACCTTGGTTTTAATTCGACACCAGATCCATCCAACTTTAATCATGCCTACTTTCGCTAGTTTATCAGCATCCATTGCTGGAAGCGCTACTGTAGCAATCGAGCATCCCCGTCTATTTGACCTAAGGTTTTTGACATTAATAAATTCTTTAGGAATTTCTATTGTGTTACTGATTACATCCGTAATCTCTTCTTTTGTACATGAAGGATCTAAGTCCAGAATATTCACCTGTTCCATGCCAAATTTATTCTCTATTTGGGCGTCTTCAATTTTTTTTCAATTTCTGTTCTTAAAGTTCCAGCTTCCCCTATTTTTGTTACAATAAGAACATCTCCATCTTTTGTTTCTTTAAATGATTTTATGTTTAACCCCAAAGTCTCGGGCTTGATCCCATCCTTAATTTTTCTAGCCATGTCTGCATAGGTATTCTCTCCAGTCCTGATGATGATTGCTTCTGTATTCTTATCTACGTGTTTTTTCCCTACACTCGGAATAATGAGTGTGGATTTTATTTTTTGTGTTATAAATACTAGTTCTAGCATCTTTCTTGCAACAGATTCATCAAAAACTCCTGCTATAGTTACATTTAGTTCATTTTCCATGGCAATATTTTCCCCTATTATCTTAATTGCATTGTACAAATCCAGTAAATTTTTTCTATCCAATTTATTCTCGATCGCCATCAAAAATACTTTTTTATGTGGACTTTCTATGTTATTATTTTCGCCTAGCACCTTAAAGCTATTCTTTTTCTCACAGAAAATTGGTTTGTTTAAACGTTCACTGGCGGTTCTCAAAATTCCTTTTTGTTCTACTAACTCTTCTATCCAGTTTACTTCTTTATTCATTAATCTAATTGCTTCTTCTTTTTCCACCAATATAACTTTAGTCTTTTCCGGTGGTTGTTTTGTTATTTTTCCTTCTTTTTTCTCTGTATTGCAGAAGGCTGGATCAGGCCAGTCTATGGTCAACAGTTCGTATAGTTCTTCCTCTGCCGGTTGGCATCCCAATTGTTTTATCATTGTATGAATATTATCTAAGTCATGTTTTTCTTTATTTATCATAATATTGCACTTATTGCAATAAACTGGTTTAGTAGTTGACACTACATCTTCCTCGTTGTTCCCTTCTGTTGTTTCATCCTCTTCCATGTATTCAAGAGAAGAATCTAGAGAAGGGAATAGTTCTTCATTATACTTTTGTACCCAATTTTGTTCTATTTTCCTTACATCTTTCACAATATCTGATAGTGACTTAATTACATCCTTTATTTCCTTTTTCGTATTTTTGTTTTCCCTTGTTAGTCTATTTAGCATGTCGGACTTCCTACAGATCTTTTCTACTGTTTTCCGATATTCATCCATACAAGTGTCCCACTCCGGTGAACATGTTAATCTCCTTTTTTTTGCCAAGTTAGTTCTTTTAGGAGTTTCATTTTTTGCTACGGCACTGAGGTCGAGTACCCCTGCGGGAGTCTCCGCTGTGTCTACCGGACTCCTAGGAGTAAGATTGCTGCGGCTGAAAAATGGTACTCCCTTTTCATATTCCTTATTACCTAATACATTTTTTGCTTCTGTTAAATCCTCAATAGATTGTAAACTTTCATTTTCATTTTTCCCATCGGAATCTCCTTCATGCATGTTTTTTTTCCTTACCGTTCTCTGCATCTCGTGTGTAATCCTGTTGATTCATCTCCTCTTCATCCTTACCGCTCATTTTGAGTCACCCCTTTCATGTAAGGGACAGTGTCCCTCAACCAGTTTAGGAAACGCTGCGTATTGGAAGAGAGGCTCTCTTCTAATCACACTGTTATTTTATCTTTATCAGATAGAACTAATCCATGTACCTATTATGTACAATTATCTATTATTTACATGTGTATGTATAATACAGATACCACTGAATGAATGAGGTAAGGTTCAAGGTCACTGACCTAGGTTGAATGACTTACGTAACTCACGCAGCTTTGAGGCACAGAACACAAAAATATTTAAATTAATTCACAAATTTACAACTGTTAGTAAGATATTTTAGCAGTTTTTTACATCTGATTTTTTTTTTAAAAAAATATTGTTTTCAAGAAAAACACTTTCTCTACACACTGGTATAACTCAAAATTAAAATTAATTCATTTTGAAAGAACTATACATTTTTAATAACCAAGTAATACGCACGTTCTTAAAGATGCGTGTGGCTCTCACGACAGCCAAAAAATACTTCCTTATCCTAGATTAAAAAAAAAAAAACACACGAAAATTTGAAAAAAGAAAAAATAAGACAAACATGGAATGCTTTGAGCATTAACCTCGCCTGGCGGTTACCTTCCACCAAAGAGTATTATCAATATTATAATTATGATAACTAACTAGAATAGAATTTTTTTTTTTGAAGAAAAATATAGTTGTACCTATATTCTCAATAAGAGTTTACAATAAAGGTTGGGATGCAAGTTAGTTAAACAATATTTCTAAAATTACATAATGAATTTTCAAAACAATTTCTACATGCTATTATTTTGCAGTGCCACATAATTTTTCCCCCCATGATAACTAACTATATTTCACCATCCTATATTCCCAGGAAACATCTGGTCAAGATCAACTCGCCCGTGGTGTTCTGCCACAACGATCTGCAGGAGGGCAACATTCTCTACCGCGAGTCCCAGAACAACAACAACAACAACAACAACATAGATCTGGTGGTCATCGATTTCGAGTACTGTTCCTACAACTACCGGGCCTTCGACATTGCCAACCACTTCGTGGAGACTATGTACGATTACTCGAGCAAACACTTCCCCCACTACACCGTGAGACGGGACTGCGCGATGTCGCAAACTATGAGAGTAAGTAGTGATGATGCACTGCACACAGTAGTAAGACAAAACCGAGTCAAATTCCGATAAGGCAGAATTGATAACCTCACCCCCCCCCCCCCCCCCCCCAAAAAAAAAACATCCTCATTATTTGTTATCAGGTTCATATTAGAAATCCAAAGTAATGTTAGGTATATCCTCATTAAAGTAATGTTAGGTATATCCTTAAAAAAACATCCTCGTCAGAGCTAGATACTCATTCATGTACATCACCAGAAAGTATTGATATCCCCCAAAAAAACTGCCGTTGGAAAAAGAAGCCAAGTTCCATAAATCCTAAAATTTATTCCGATAGACATTTACAAAAAGTATTGATATCCCCCAAAAAACTACCGTTGGAAAAAGAAGCCAAGTTTTTTAGGCTTTGTAAATCACGGTGGTGATTCTATTGATGCCCAGGCTCCTTTCATGTCCATTGATTCTATTTGGTTTTAACCTCCTGACTTGAGGTAGACAGGACGGCGGTTTTACCCTCCATACGCCGTGGATCGTACCAGCTACCCACATTAACCTCACCCAGCCTGGGTAGGGCTAAGAATGCCAGCCTCACATCATTATATCAGTATAATCAGAAAAGTGAGAATATCAGAATATACCTGGACAGCTGTTTTCGAGCTAATTGAGGGAACAGAATTTTCTGTGCGAAAAGTCTGCTCCAACCGGGAATCGAACTCGGGATCTCTGAACGACGGGCAGTAGTCACAACCGTTACGCCACGGACTCCACGGAGGCGGACGGTCACAGTAAACTTATTTATTTTTTTTTTTTAAAGTGGGGTTTAACGTCGCTTTCAACTGCCATGGTCATATCACGACGGGGGTTTTACCCTCCATTCGCAGGAAACTCACAAACCTGCTACTCACATTGACCTCACCCAGCCTGAGTGGGGCCGGGAAAAGCCAGCGTCACGAGAATTAGAATTTGAATGGTCACCCATCCAAGTCTTAACCTCGCTGGATGTCGCTTAACTTCGGTGTTCTGAAGGGAACCGGTGTATTCAACATGCCATCGACGCTGGCTAAATAAACTTATTTGATTTGTCTCTCGTTGCAGAGACAGTTCATCCAGACCTACCTGTCCCGCATGAGTGAGGAGACCACAGCTGTGGATACGGTGCTGGAGGAGGTGAGGCACTTCACCATGGCGTCTCACTTCTTCTGGGCCCTCTGGTCCTTCGTACACGACGAGAACTCGGAGATTCCCTTCGGCTACTGGGTGAGTGGTGGAAAGTAGAGGAGTAATAATAATAATAATAATTCCGTGTCCGTGAGATAGGTATTGATACCTAAATCACGGTGGTGAGAGGATTTTTTTTTTTTTTTAGTGGGGTTTAACGTCACTTTCAACTGCCATGGTCATATCACGACGGGGTTTTACCCTCCATTCGCAGGAAACTCACAAACCTGCTACTCACATTGACCTCACCCAGCCTAAGTGGGCCGGGAAAAGCCAGCGTCACGAGAATTAGAATTTGAATGGTCACCCATCCAAGTCTTAACCTGGTGAGAGGATTACATGGACGCCCGGATCCAATGTCTAGGCTCCTTTCATGTCCATTGATTCTATTTGGTCTTAACGTCCTGACTTGAGGTAGACAGGACGGGGGTTTTACCCTCCATTCGCTGGGAATCGTACGAGCTACCCACATTAACCTCACCCAGTCTGGGTAGGGCCGGAATTGCCAGCCTCACATGTTCGGAGGGAACAGAATTTTCTGTGCGAAAAGTCTGCTCCAACCGGGAATCGAACTCGGGATCTCTGGACGACGGGCAGTAGTCACAACTGTTACGCCACGGAGGCTGGCTAGTAGAGAAGTGATGGTGTAGGTATTTTTTTTTTTTTTTTTACTTAACGACACTTTCAACTCGCAAGATACTCACAAACAAAAATTAAAATTTCACCCAACCACACTTATTATTATTCAACACTTTTACATATAAATGGACATATGTACAATACAAAAAATATTTTAACAATGAAAAAGAATGAAAAAATATACTGTAACACATGTCCTAACTAAAGGGCGGGGTTATTGCCTATGGCAATCTCTTCCACTCAACAATAATCCACAATGTTCTTTACTTTTCTAAATTATACTTCAAAACAACCAACGATGTACGATATTGTTGATGAAATATTGTGAATTTAAATAAATAATGAAAAGAAAAAACAAATAACCCCGCCCCTTAGTTAGGACATTATTATTTTCTTCGTTATTATTTATTTTATTTTATAAATATTGTAATGTATGTCCTTCTAATGAAGCATGATATCATAATAATAACCTCACCCAGCCGGGGTTGGTCCGGAATGCCAGCATCACGAAGTCTTCATCACACTGGACGTTGGTTAGGTTCGGTGATCCTAGGAGAACCTTTCTAATGCGGTAATGCTTAATTCTTCTTTCACTTTACCTTTTCCCAAATCTACATTTTTTAACCTCTTCCTCATTGTTATTAAAAAGAGAACTTTAAATTTAAATTTGGGGGGGGGTCGATTTTCATATCTACTTTTTGTATTTTTCTTTTCTTTTTTGTTGTGCTTATTATTTTCCATTTTTTCATTGGTATAATAATTATTTGTATGGTACATATGTCTTTTTATATCTAATAAAGTGTTTAATTATATTAATTCCTCTCTAAGTTAAAAATTTATTGTTTCTTCCCTGCAGGATTACGGTCTAGAGCGACTGGGCTGCTACTACCGGCTGAAAGATGAACTATGTCCCGAGACCACAGAATCCAACGGTGTGAAACGCAAGGCAACTACAAGGATGGACATATAGGACCCCCCTGGCATGTGAATGCTGGGCTGGCATGCGGATAGCGGCCCAGCATGCAGATGATCTCAATGGAATCAAACGCAATATTGTCAGAAGGATTGCCGTATGGGATTTTCCTGGCATGCGAATGCTGAGCTGGCATCCAGTTGCTCTTAATAGAATCAAGTGCAGCGTTGTCATGAGGATTGGCTCAAGGGATCTCCTTGGCATGTGAATGCTGGGCTAATCAAGTGCAGCGTTGTCATGAGGATTGGATCTCCTTGGCATGTGAATGCTGGGATAATCAAGTGCAGCGTTGTCATGAGGATTGGATCTCCTTGCCATGTGAATGCTGGGCTAATCAAGTGCAGCGTTGTCATGAGGATTGGATCTCCTTGGCATGTGAATGCTGGGCTAATCAAGTGCAGCGTTGTCATGAGAATTGACTCAAGGGATCTCCTCGGCATGTGAATGCTGGGCTAATCAAGTGCAGCGTTGTCATGAGGATTGGATCTCCTTGGCATGTGAATGCTGGGCTAATCAAGTGCAGCGTTGTCATGAGGATTGGATCTCCTTGGCATGTGAATGCTGGGCTAATCAAGTGCAGCGTTGTCATGAGGATTGGATCTCCTTGGCATGTGAATGCTGGGCTAATCAAGTGCAGCGTTGTCATGAGAATTGACTCAAGGGATCTCCTCGGCATGTGAATGCTGGGCTAATCCAGTGCAGCGTTGTCATGAGGATTGACTCAAGGGATCTCCATGGCATGTGAATGCTGGGCTAATCCAGTGCAGCGTTGTCATGAGGATTGGATCTCCTTGGCATGTGAATGCTGGGCTAATCAAGTGCAGCGTTGTCATGAGGATTGGATCTCCTTGGCATGTGAATGCTGGGCTAGCATGTAGATGATCTCAACCAAGCGCGGTCGGTGGGAAAATGTTTTGAGGACGCTTCCACATGAACATGACTAAAATGGGATTTAAAGAGTCAAATTAAAAACAAGGTACTATTTCAATAGTTACTAAACAGAGGACTTGTAAAGAAAATGTGAGAACACCATAGAATTTTTTTTCAAGTTGGAAATTTCGTGAGCTTGATGTCTGTTGGCATGGAGATGCTGGCATGAAGTTGATCTCACTTTGAGTGATTTTGCTGTAAGACAGAAGATTCTGTGTGTTATTTGTGTTTTTTATTTTATGAATAAAACTGTCTCGGCGATACTCAGTAAATGTTTAATGAGAGGTCATTGAACTAAAGAGAGTAACATACATTACAATATTGAACTCACAAGCATCCATAATTAATTTAAATTTTTTGGACTTTACTTAGGAAGTAATTAATTTAAATTGTACTCATCATTTTGAATTATAGGTACTCATATTTATCAGGGAGAGAGAGAAAAAAAAAATCGAAGCACATTTGACATGTCTGAATTATTATCTACTGATTTTAAGTCGTAAAATTATTGGAAATGTTATATGACTTCCTGACCATAACCTCCTAATTATAAGTTTAACAGTACATACACTATGTCTAAAGAGCGCGTGATAAGCTCAGTGGTTAAGCGCTCGCTTGCCATGCGGAAGGTCCCGGGTTCGAACCCCCGCGCCGACAAAAATTGGTATTCAAAATTTGGTTACAGTTGACTGTAAGGGATACTTTCCGGTGCGCTCGTGTTGACCCAGCACCTCAATGGAAAGTACTGTGTCACTTCTCGCCCATCAGAGAGGAGGCATACTACGGGATGAGCAGGCCGACACTGCATTTCTTTTGGGAGGGTGAGTTATGAACACTCTCGTCGGTCTGTGACCGGGAATGTTTGGGCAAGCTACAACACAGACCACAAGCGTCTATAGTAGCTCCTGTCTCATGGCTACGAAATAAAAAAAGGCCGTTACACTCATTTTTTTTTTTTTTTTTCTTCTTCTTCTTCTTTTTAAACCCTATCTACACCTTCTGTAGCCCGGGGCGAAAGTGGCGCCTAGCGCTGTCAAAATACGGCGGCGCAGCTGTAACCTGAGTAGTATATCAGAGCATAACTACATCTAAAGTACTAACTATTCCATATAAACCATTTTAATTTTTATAGAGCTAACTTAAGTAGGTACTTAAAATATAATAATATAATGAGATGTACTTATCTGTACACACCGATCTCTTTAGTTTGATCGATAAGGCGGCGTAGTTGTAACCTGAGTATAACTACAACTAAAGAACTAATTATTCCATATAAACCATTATAATTTTTATAGAGCTTACTTAAATAGGTAGGTACTTACCAAAGGTTTCAGCGTAGATTTAGTAAAAGCGAGTTTGAGTAGTTGTGATATCACGAAAGTGAATAACACAAATATGATAACTACTTACCAAATAATAATATAATGAGATGTACTTATCTGTACAGTACACACATATCTTCCGATCTCTGTAGTTTGATCGATAAGGCGGCGGACTTGTAATCTGGAGGTCGGTGGTTCGAGTTGAACCCATGTAGGAAAAAGCAAGGGAGAACTTGTTATGTCTCAATCCTGTCACATAAACAAACTGATATCAGCTATACAATATGGCTACCATTATTGGTACAAGTAGGGCTGTCGGCTACGAAAGCTCTTTGTCACTGCGACCTTAAATAGATCTTTTGTGACATTGGTTATCATTTTTTCCTTCAAAAGCATGTGAAACAAAAGAAGAAAAATTAACTTGTTTCTGTTGTGATTTTCTCTGTATTCTAGCTGTATAAAATGGCCGATTATATTTGTCAGGTTCATTCCCCATGGGATATACAACATGTATAACCTGATATCATCACCTTAACTGACAAGAGCTATACAATATGGCTCCCGTTATTACCTTCAAAAGCATGTAAAACAAAAGACCAAAAATGAATCTTCTATTGCTGTGATTTTCTCTGTGTTCTAGCTATCCAAAATGGCCGATTTTATGTGTCGGCTTCATTACCCATGAGATGTATGAGTTCTCCCTTGCTTATTCCTCCATGAGCATGTCTCATTTTTTTGTTTTTTTTTTTTATCAAAATGCGACCAATCTGGATGATTATTATTAATTTTTCATTCTCTTTTTTTTTTTTTTTTTTTTTTTTTTCTAATCACCTTCCAGTGATTGACTGAATGCTTCGTTTCGTGTACAATTGTACATATCTCAAAAAACATTAATTTTTATGAGCATTCACGCTTTTTGACCTAGTGTCCGTAGGATTCAAGTGATTGTGTACTTCTTAATTAGCCGATCTGCTCCGTGGCTCAGTGGTTAAGAGCATTGGTTACTGACCCGGAGGTTGCGGGTTCGAATCCCGGCCGAAGCGGAAAATTCTGACCGAGTTTTTCCGTTTCTGGAATGGCATGGATGTGGAGGTAAAGTGTCCTCAAGTTATGCGAAAGCGGTTTCGGGGCCTAATTACCTTTTTTTTCTATAAAGGCAACTTTTATTTTTAAATTTTATTAACATTTGGTACATTCTTCACATTTTATTAACATTTGGTACATTTTGTACTTAATATTTTAAAAACGTTTCTTTTCTTTCCATAAAGGTACCTATTTATTAATGTTTGGTACTTTATCCTGCTTCAAAAGATGTATATAAATTATTATACATCTCCCTGTGAAAAGTTGACATAAAATATTAAAATAGCTTACGTGGTCAAGTTTTAAAATATTTTTTTTTTTTACAAAAACAAACACAATACTTACGATTTCTAATATTAGAAATTTATCGGAAGTAATAATTGAGGTTATGCATTTTTTAAATCCGAACTCGCAAACTCCTAGTTACCAGGCGTTGTTTCGAAACACTTGACCGCATGATAATACCTAGAACGGTTCGATGGTAGAAAATGCTGTGAGCATTAACCTCCTGGTTAATGCTGTGAGCATTAACCAGGAACTCTTCCACTGAAGAGTTAACTATTAATACTAACTTATCGTTTTATGACTCCAGTTAATCATCTTGATATGAGTAATAATAATTGGGATTTTATCGACTAAGAATCTTTCAGTTTTTTTTTGTGTAAAAAATCGAATTTGATGTAATAATAACAAATCATTTGTTTTATTTTATTTTTTACAGAATACCCATCCTAATCCATTTTTATTTGGCTTCTAAGATGTCTTTTTATAATTTAATATTTACTAATTAATAGTTGTCAAGTGTGATTTATTTTATCCTTTAATTTTGAAAATAAGAAAAACGAACTCTATATATGTATGTATATAAAAAAACACTCTTTCTAAGTTATTTAATAATTTTGAAGATGGATTTAAGTTTTAAAGAAATGTGAGATGTCAAAGTTAATTAATGTTGTAAATATTTTTTAATTTTTTTTTTCCAATTGATTTTAACCCTGCGTAGGTCGTAACTGACCTGACAGGCACAGGCTGATCTGGTACGTGAATTCCACATTTTGACTTATTTTGGTTTTTGTACATAAATAAATAATCATCATCATAGGGTGGCGTCATCATGAACGATGGTAGCCAGACAGTGGAGGAATAACTCAGCACATCTCCCACTGTCTTTACAACGAGGCTAATAATTGACAAGGGCCCCCAGAACCAAGCCAATGCTGGTCTACTCCCTGTTTATAGTCCCCCAGCCAGACTAATACTCAGAAATTTAAAAACATATTTTTTCCTCATTGTCTACGTCCTAAACATGATTGGTAAATTTTGGTTTAATTTAATACGGAGTTTTAGGGATTTTTTCCGTCATGTGCCTGTCAGGCTCTCCGCGCCCCGATTTTGAGAATCCCAGACGGCGTGGCGCCCTACGTAGGGTTAATGACTACATTTAATGAGTACTTAACATTAAATGAAAACCTGTGATTGTTAATTGTTAATTTTTTATTTAATTTATAACTATTTCGATAAGCACCTATATTTTATAATGATTTATACCTGCTCTAATATGCACGTTTATTCGGTGAACATAAATGAGTGTGGAACTTAACCATCCGTTATTAGGGTCCGAATGAATTACCCACGCTAAAGTGGAGACTGTTTCAAAAAAAAAATCCATGTATTTATAACATTAAACAATTACATATTTTAAAATTATAGAATGGTACCCTTACTCAAAGTTAAAAAAAAACTATGCTGAGAAGTGGGTGGATTGTTATTATGGTAGATTTTTTTTTTTTTTTTTTTTAATCCTGTCCCAGTAGCTCAGTAATTAAGGCGGCACTCTGTGAATCCTAACATTCCAGAGGTCGTGGGTTCGAAACCCAGCCGGGACATGACAAGTTATCCTCCCATTTGGGACTTTTACCACATGATATGTCTTGGCCTTACTGCTGGAATAATGGGACATTAATAGTCCTAATCGGGCAGTATAAATAAGGCGATGTTATTATTATTATTATTATTATTATGGCATACAACGCAAGATAATTTATTTTTTATCCGTACAATACAAATTACTAACATCGAGAATAAACCATATTCTTTGGACGTTAGCTAAATCGCTTTCAATTACTGTACGTGATTGCATGACACATAATTGCACTTCGGATACATTGAAATATCCTGGAACCATTTTGAGATTTGCATCGAGTGAAATAGGTACATTATTATTATTATTACTTGACTGTAACATTATTTTCACTTATAAACGTGACATATTTTGGCACTTGAATTTCTTGCACTTTTAATCATAGACCATATGTATTTGTTAACTTTAGTCTCACACGCCCTTATTTTGTATTTTGATAATAATAATAATTATGAATAAGATAACTTTTTGTTTACGAAATAAAATCAATCATAATTTATACAAAAATAAAATATATTCTGAATATTAAAATGAATTGACCACATTTATTTTATTCTTCTAAATCTAAAAATGGTTGTATTGGCCTTGTCTACAAATGCCAAAAAAATCTATGTATAATAATAATAATAATAATAACACTCCTTAGTGGAAGGTAACCACCAGGCGAGGTTAATGCTCAAAGCATTTTCTACCACCGAACCCTCAGAGTCTTATTATGATGTGGTCAGAAACTCAAAAATATGTGAGGAAAAATTCATGAACTGGGTGGGATTCGAACCAACGGACCCCTACACTACCTGGGTTACCAGACCAGCGCGTTAACCACTTGACTACCAGTGCACGACTATTGTAATCGCAGTATGTATATTTGTATATATGTATAAAAAAGTAGTTATCATATTTCTGTTAATCACTTTCGTGATATTACAACTACTCAAACTCGCTTTACTAAATCTACGCTGAAACCGGGACTTGAACCACCGACCTCCAAGTTACAAGTCCGCCGCCTTATCGATCAAGTTACTGAGGTCGGTATATAAAAAAGTATTTTTTGTCTTGAATGACCTTTATGTTGAAAAGTTAAGCAAAAATAATTATCATTTAGTATGTCCCGGTAGCTCAGTGGTAAAGGCGGCACAGGAGCAATGACTCTGATGGTTAAGTCTCCTCTGTAAATAAACATCAACGTCGATGGCATGTTGAATACACCGGTTCCCTTCAGAACACCAAGTTAAGCGACATCCAGCGAGGTTAAGACTTGGATGGGTGACCATTCAAATTCTAATTCTCGTGACGCTGGCTTTTCCCGGCCCCACTCAGGCTGGGTGAGGTCAATGTGAGTAGCAGGTTTGTGAGTTTCCTGCGAATGGAGGGTAAAACCCCCGTCGTGATATGACCATGGCAGTTGAAAGCGACGTTAAACCCCACTTAAAAAAAAAAAAAAAAAAAAAAAAAAAAAAAACATAATTTAAAAAAAGGCGTCACTCTGTGAATCCAGAGGTCGCGGGTTCGAAGCCCAGCCGGACATGACAACCAGAAATTTTTGCAAACTGCTCATCGGTAAGGCGTCTATAACATTGACACCAATTTTGATTTTTCTGGAGTACACTCAAAGTATAAAACTTTGTTGTTTGATTTTTCTAGAATCCAAATGTGACGCGAGGAAAATAAAACCTCTGCCGAGACAAAGTGCGGGTCTCTCGCTAGTAAACTTCGATCTTGTACAGACTTATGAAGAGAACAAAAAAGTTACATCTTAGATAGCGATAATGCTTACAACAAATACGACATGTAAATGACAGACATTTCAAGCGAATTATTTGAAAATTTTATTCGCCATTGCCCCTGTCATAATTAAAAAGCTACTGCCGTAATTCAACTGCTGAGTTAAATCCCTAAGGATAGGTACCAGATTAAATGTACATTGTCTTATTATTTATTGTCTTGTAAATTAATAAATAAATGAATATTTTATTGAGAAAAAAAAAGGGTTGGGTGGAAGAGAATGCCACAGGCAATAATCCCGCCCTTAAGGTAGGACATTAACTTTATTATCTTTTTTGTTTTTGTTTCTTTGTTCATTCAAGTTATTTTTTCTTTATAATTTCATTGTATTTTACTTACCTAATAACTAATGATAACTAAAAAAAAGTCTGACTGGGGGACTATAAATAGGTAGTAGCCTAGCATTGGCTGGGTTCTGGGGGCCCTTGTCAATCATTAGCCTCCTTGTAAAGACAGTGGTAGAACTACTGAGTCATTCCTCCACTGTCTGGCTACCATCGTTCACGATGACGCCACCCTATGATGATGATGATGAATAACTAATAAAGCATAATAATAACTCTCATGCATGAGAGACTGTTTTTCATCGACGGCTGACAAATAACCTTTCATTGGTGGTCAAGTGGTTAAGACGCTTGTCTGGTAACCCAGGTAGCGTAAGGATCCGTTGGTTCGAATCTCACCCAATGTATACATTTTTCCTCATTTATTTGAGTATATGACCACATAATAAGACGAGAGCGAGGTGGTAGAAAATGCTGTGAGCATTAACCTCGCCTGGTGGTTACCTTCCACTAAAATGACTAAAGAGTGTTATTAATACTATAAGCGGCAGCCTCCGTGGTGAAACGGTTGTGACTTCTGCCTATAGTCCAAAGGCGAAGTTAATGCCTGGTGGTTACCTTCCACAAAAGAGTTTTTTTTTTATAAATAAAATGTCTTCCAACAAAGCTGAACTTCCTGAAAACACCAGTGACACTCAACAAGATTGTGTTGTAGTTCTAGAACCAAACGATGACGTGACAGACTTCTCAGATCAGTACCCCACAAATAGAAGTGAAGACATGGATGAACAACCAGATGAAGCGAGCAAAGACACCAACAAATCGAAGAGGCTACAGATGATAATGGTTCGCATCTTTCGCCTGCTGAATTTCCTGTGCTTGCCATTGAAATTCCTCTTCCTAGCCACACGTCAAGTCGCCTCGACCATTGGCGACACCCTTTTCAAAGCCTTTGAAACCATACTGAAAGCGTTGCTCAAATTTTTACTCAATATGCTGAAAAAACTGTCGAGCATCTTATTTGCCGTGTTTCGCCAATTATTCTCGATTCTACTCATCATTCTCCACAAATTATTTTCCTTTGTAGGAAAAATACTGAAGTTCATTTTCGGTGGAACAAAAGCGGTGGGGTCTACTATGATTGGTGTAGTCAATGCTATTGCTTCTGCTATGATTGGTGTAGTCAATGCTATTGCTTCCGCTGTAATTGGTGTGGTCAATACGATTGTTTTCGCAATATGGAATCTCCTTTCCACCCTCATGAGCTTTCTAATATCAGTTATCCTAGCTCCTTTTGCATTGACAATATCGGCATTCGGTCATGTTCGTTCAGCGATCGCTTTTACTTCGGAATCAACAGACACAGTCGACTCAGCGATCGCTTCCACTTCGGAATCAACAGACACAGTCGATTCAGCGATCGATTCTGCTCTGAGAACCGTACAAACGATTTCTCTAGCTCCTTTTCAATCGATTCGGACGGTTCTTCACCAACCGTTCTCGCCGATCAACCTGTTGAAATTGATCGCCACGGTTGTCTACAGAGCTCTAATCCTGACACCTTGTGAGCGACTCCGCTACGTGTTTTGCATGTACCCGTGCGCATGCGCTAGGTCCCTGTGTTGCTGTGAGGGTGTCGGAGACCTGGCGGAGAAGCACTACCGTCGGCTCTGGCGTGGTGACCCAAGGTCCGTGGTTCGATACCCGGAGAATGTTTTTGTGTGGAAAGGAGAACCGATCGTGCTGCCCGCTGAAGGTTATTATTGCATTTATATTTAACAACTTACCGACCGACCTCAGTAGCTCGAGTGTTGGGTGGAACATAATAATAATAATATCGCCTTTTTATACTGCCCGATTAAGACTTTGAAAGTCCCATTATTCCAGCAGTAAGCCCAAGACATATTATTATGTGGTAAATATCCCAAATGGGACGATAACTTGTCATGTCCCGGCTGGGTTTCGAACCCAAGAACTTAGAAAGTTTGGATTCACAGAGTGCCGCCTTTACCACTGAGCTACCGGGACAGACTAAATGAATTCTTTTTAGATTTAATTTTCCAAAATAAAAACACAAACAATTTCGTCGTGAGAAGACAGAAAGAAAAACTAATAGATTTAATAGGAGAGGGATATAAATAGTAATTTAATTCATCATGTTTTATTTTTTTAAATCAAGATATTATGCACATAATGAAATATCGCGACAGAGAAAATCATTTTAGTAGGACTTGCAAATTTCTTAAATTAACAAAGTGATATTGTGATATTTGATCAAGTTAAACCATAGCACATATTATTTCCTTCACAAAAGGAGTTATCATAAAAATAATAACTATGGTGTCACAGAAAAAAATCATCTTTGTACTTTAAAAACAAAAACAAAAAATCTTTTTACTTTCCATTTTATTACGTATAGAAAGTGTTTTGATTGGTCAACATAACATATTTATCTGAAGAAGAAAAATTATCATATTTGTGTTTATCACTTTTGTAAAGCATTCTATTCCGTTCCCGACTTCTTCCTGCGATTCAGATGAAATTTTTCTATGATCCTGATTTTTTTCTTCAATTTTTTTGTAATATGTATTTATTGTATTTGATAACTCTTTGTACCTGTGTTAATAATTTCCTAATTGATGCAATATAAATAAATAAATGTCACAAATACTCAAACTTACGCTGTCAATTGTTTACCAAAATCGGGACTCGAACCTCCGACCTTCACGGTACAAGTCCGCCGCCTTACCGCGACTGCCCTAGACGCCACTTTCGCCCCGGGCTAGAGAAAGTATATAGATATGTTCCTTATTTATTTTTTAAATACATACTATTACTGTTCAACATTTAACCGACCTCAGTAGCTTGATCGATAAAGTGGCAGGCGGACTTGAAACCTGGAGGTCGGGGGTTCAAGTCCCGGTTTCAGCATGGATTTAGTAGTTGTGATATAACGAAAGTGATTAACACAAATATGATAACTTTACCTTAACTATTCAGCATTTACTGCGTCCGAGTTACAGCACGAATCCATGTTTCTATATTTATTTATCCTAATCCTAAGGGTTGGGTGCAACAGATTACCATAGGCAATAACCCCGCCCTTTAGTTAGAACATCTGTATATATTTTATCTATGTAGTTTATTTATATTTCTTGGTTATTTACTTACTTATGTCCTGTAATCCTGAGGGGGACGTAAGGTCTCAAAATTGTTCTCAAATTTGTATTTTTAAGATGATTTGTTTGTACATACATATTATGTCCTTATAAAGATTTTAAAAATAGTACTCTTATTTATAAAGACTTTAAAAACAGTACTCTACACAATGACGCATTGTCATACATTATTTCGGGTCATAATATTGCGCCACCGGTACTTACGTAAATGATGAGGTGTACAAAAAAAAAAAAATAACTTTTAGTTCATAGTCGTCAATGTTTCAATTAATTACATGTTTTTCTGGTGTTCGTGATAACATTTGTTTATAAATAAATACTATATTTTTTATACAAATTATCTTAACATTGTTAAACCTTTGTACTTTTTTATCTCCAAAATATAGTTTACGGATATTTTTGGACAAAATTAACAGTCGTCACAATTGCCTACTTTTGTATGTATTAATATTGATCCATTAAGAAAATGTATACACGTTGGATTTACAACCTGACAGTTTCTAGTGTTTCCTTTGGAACAAAACTGAAATAGTTTGATTAAGAATAAATTTCTTTAAAAAAACATTAATATTAAGTATTAAAAACCCTCTCAATAAGAATCTTAGATCAGCGGTTCCCAACCGGTGGGCCGCGTACGCTGGCCGAAACTCAAGAAATAATATTAAAATAGTGCAAAATAAAAGTGGGCCGCAAAATTGTTTTAAAAATATTATAGGGCCCCCAGCGCAAAAGGTTGGGAACCGCTGCCTTAGATAATTATTAATAATAATTCCGTGTCCGTGAGATAGGCACATGCCTGAGTCATGGTGGTGAGAGGATTATATGGACGACCAGATCCAATGTCTAGGCTACTGTTATTTCCATAGATTCTATTCGGTTTTAACGTCTCGATCTGAGATCGACAGAACGAAGGTACACCCTCCATTCGCTGGGAATCGTACCGAAGTTCTATTGTACAGAGGTTATAGTTTTATTATTATTACTTCGCAAACTCAATTGCCTTTTTTCATTTCAATATCATCAGTGACATGCTTGATAGTAAAAAAAATCTTCTACGTTTGGATATCATGTATAATGCATCAGCATCTCTATAAATGATTATAAATTCCTCCCCATTTATAACCTCGGTTATAAATGGGGAGGAAAAAAATCCATTGTTATCATTCATTTATTTTTTTCATTGTCAATTTACTACTTACTTTGCATGCTCTGAATTGAGGTAGATTAAAAATTTCTGAATAAAATTTCACACCAACTCTCAAGGAGCAAAGAAACTTTCAAGAGCTAAAAAACATTTAATTTTTTTATTGAAAAAACACAAGACATTTGCGCATCAGAGCATTTTTGATCGACTAAAAATTTGAAAGAGACTCTTGGTATTTAAAGAAAGTCTCATTCAAAAGAACTTTTAAACTATATTATTTTTATACTATGAAATACATTTTAAATCTCTTTCAAAAGCAAAAGTTATGAAATTTCACTAAAAAGGGACGTTTCATATCTTGGAGGCGATATTTTTTTTCTATAAGATATTACTATCACTTTTAAAGGGCGCTTTAAAGCGATCTCTTTTTGAAATAACTTTAAAAGGGTACTTTTTATTTTCAAAAAGCTGCAACACTTTAAAGTTATTGATTATCTAATAAAAAAAGCATGTTTCTAAAGTAAAAAGTGCTCTTTATTTAAGAAAGAATTCTCTTTTGCAATAACTTTCACAGGGCACTCTTTATTGTCTGTCCCGGTAGCTCAGTGGTAAAGGCGGCACTCTGTGAATCAAGAGATTCCAGAGGTCGTGGGTTCGAAACCCGGCCGGGACATGACATGTTATCCTCTCATTTGGGGTTTTCACCACATAATAACACGTCTTGGGCTTACTGCTGGAATAATGGGACTTTAATAGTCCTAATCGGGCAGTATAAATAAGATATTACTATTATTATTATAGAAAGCAACATTTCCTCTTTGAAAAGTTATTAGCTATCCAAAGAGACTTTCTCTTTGAAATTATTATTAATTATCTAAAAAAAAGGGACGTTTTCTCTTAAAAAGGGACTTTTTCTCTTAAAAAGGGACTTTTTCTCTTAAAAAGGGACTTTTTCTCTTAAAAAGGGACTTTTTTTCTCTCTTAAAACTAAACGGAAAAAAGGGAACATACGACGGAGGGAAAAAAAGGGGGGGACACGGTCAGATTTTCTCTCTCTCTCTCTTAAAGCAACCGCTTGAGTGTTCGCTTCTTGTCTTTGAGAATTTTGTTCCGCTTATCGCTGACGACAGCACTGCTACAGCTGCTGCTGCTTGTGGTGTTGGACTGGATGTTGTTCAGGTTGGAGGCGTGTTTCTTGGCCAGGGGAGCGGTGCTGTCTCCGCTCACACTACTGCTGGAACTGCCCGCGTGGCCTTGAGATGTGTTACCTGCGGGGTGGGGGGATATAGATAATAATAATTTAATAATTTGCCCGGTAAACGGGTGTTTATTAACGGAGCAAGTCCTATGTACAAAATGTCAATAAAATATGTAAAATATAACAATAAAATAAAAATTAAAACAAATCACAATAATCACAGCAATATGGTGTCAAAAATAAATAAATAATTACCACAATGCAACAATGGTGTGTAAAAAAAACAACAAAAACAAAAAGACTGTGTCTCGTCGCTAGAGGACTACATATAAACAGAGAACAGACTAGTCAACCCTTACAAGCTAGGCTAGCTTGCAGTTTCCTAAGGGTTTAATGGCTTATAAAGAAAAGTCCTAACCCTCATGATGGTTGATTGCACATAGAAATATGTGGTTCAGGACGAGCCAACTTTGAAATAAAGTTGTCTGGAGACCATCACTCAGCCCTCCAGCTGTAGCCACAACAACAACAACAAAAAGACACATGGACCAATGGCAGGAAACAACTTGTTTAACTATCCTGAGGTTACGATTTGTCCAGAAATGTGAAAACTGGGTAGGTCAAATTATTATTGTTATTTTAATGGCTTTGTTTAACGGTGCAGGATTCTCCCAAGGGAGCTTTTCCACCCAACCACCGTTAACTTTTATTATCAACAAATACAATACTTTCCTTATTATTAATCATTATAGGGTGGTGTCATCCTGAACGATGGTAGCCAGACAGTGGAGGAATGACTCAGCACTTCTACCACTGTCTTTGCAAGGAGGCTAATAATTGACCAGGGCCCCCAGAACCAAGCCAATGCTGGTCTATTCTTGTTTATAGTCTCCCAGCCAGGATTAAATCACAATGTGATACCAAAATTACTCAAACTCACTTTATAAAGAACGAAATTAATAGACCAAATCAAGACCTCAAGTCATGACTATTGGTTTTCTTTATCTAAGATGGTACACAAATCAAGACTTAGCGCCAAAGCGGTATCACAAAAACACCTAATAATTACGCCCTAAATTTCTGCTGAACTTGAGACTCAAACCACCGACCTCCAGGTTACAAGTCCGCCACCTTATCAATCAAGCTACTGAGTTCCCTACCTAGGTTCCTACTTAGCAAGTCAAGATAAGTATGATTTCTTTGTGGTGGAGCACAGTTGCTGAGGCCTCTCACACGTATTTTGTAGATAAGTCAGCAGCTGAAAATTGTATGTATGCATTCTCTTTCTGTGCAAGCAGTATGAGAGGGTACCTCTACTCTTACGCCACCTACATTTCTGTAGCATTAACAAGTTTCCTTTACTTTTTCAATTATTTTACATTATTCTATACATTTTTTTTTCTTTTTTTTTCCCCCAAGAACATGAACATTGTTTCAAAAATTCATAGAACAATACCAACGTTCATATTAAAATAAAATAATTAAGAACCAAAATATTATGCTGCAGTAATGCCACCACTAAACATTACTCATACAATTAACTTCTTATTTTTTCTGACAAGGTATGTGTGGTCCCTGGCCAAAATACAGAAGATTTTTTTTTTACTTAGCTGAGATTCAAACCCAGGTCATGGTACATACAAGCCTAGTACACTACACCACTCAGCAAAAATGACAGTAACAAATTAATTAGTATGACTCAGAGAGTTAACCCAAGTGTCACTAAAGTCTTACCTGAGTGCTGGTTTTCTATGTTACTTTGTCTGGATTCTGCTGATCTGTAACCTAGTTTTGAACATTTTGAAGCCTGAAATTACACAAACAAAGAAAGTTTCAAACATATTTGTAAATATCAAGCGTGGTAAGGACATGAATTGGTGACTGTTCTATTTTTCAATTCATCTAAGGTCATCATGGGGATAAGGCCCACTCAGGCTTGTTCAATTTAATAATTAAATTACATGGGTTGTTTGACCAGTAAATATAGCATGATAAATCATTTATCCACTGATGTCCCACTCATGTCCCAACTTCTATACTGAAAAACAACAAGGAATTGATCAAAAGTACCATCAGAAAAACCAGATCAAGGGGTAAGAACAACAAAACAGACCTGTTAAAAATCATGAATTGGAATATTGAGGGCATGGAAAACACATTGAAAGCTTCACCTGACAAAGACCCTTTTCAAAATGCAGACCTAGTATTCTTAACAGAAACCTTTAATACAAAAGTACCGAAACAGATACCAGGATATTATGACATAACAGTGTTAGCTGAAAAACCTGAAAAAGGTAGACCCATAGGAGGTGTTACAATTCTTTCTAAACCTAACCTCAAAATTGATTCTATCATAAAAGAAACAAATAAAATTGAATGCAAAAGTTGTTATGGAAATATTCTCTGTTATTACTTTAATCCTGATACAGAGATAGATGACATCATTCAGCAACTAACTGAAGACATACAATCACTAGATTCCCACACTTGTTTTGTAGCGGGTGATTTCAATTGCAGAATAGATACAAAAAATTCTAAAGGTGATATTCTCTTACAATTCATGAGCAATAATCACTTCAGATTACTAAATGAACCATCCAAACCAACATACATAGCCCATAATGGAAGTAGTTGCATTGACTTGATTTTTATAAAAACCAATGTAACAAAACTTCTAAAAAAATATCAAATACTATTAGATCCACTAAAGAAACATCAAAGAGTGATGGTAGAGGTGAGAATCAAGAAAGGGAATAATGAAAAAAGAAAGGCTGAAGGAAAGGATAAACGGATAGTAAAAAGACAGTTAGATCTTTCTAAAATACATAATAATCCAGACACTAGATTATTATGTCCAGAAGAAGTTGATAACATCAAGAGAGTCACAAAAATATTGATACAAGCAACAATGACAAATAAAAAGAAAAAAATAATACACAAGCCTTGGTTTGATGAAACCTGTAAACAACTTAAACATCAAAACATCACAAATATGTTATACAATATCTCAAATCACACCAAACATATTTTAAGAAAACAATACAAACAGATGATCAAAGATAAAAAAGCTGCATACGAAGAAAAAATGATTATAGAAAAATGTAAAGAAGCTATCCTGAAACCCTGGGAAATGTTTGAAAAAAATCTCTCTCCTAGCACAATAAATATCAACATTTTACAAGAACATTTCAAAGCACTTCTTTCAAAGAACCAATATCGTAGTGAAGAATCATGTAATGAAAGTGATCCTAATAATAACCAATGCAATGATGATGCATGGTACAACCTACCCATCAACTACAGTGAACTTACAGAAGCTATTAAATCACTAAAAAACAAGAAAGCTTGTGGCATGGATAACATCTTTAATGAACACATAAAACTATCATTTGATTTCCTGCAAGATTGGTGGCTAATATATCTCAACACACTTCTCGATAAAAATGAAATTCCTGAACAATGGAGAACAGCAACATTAAAAACTCTATACAAAGGAAAAGGTAATATCTTGGACCCCAACACTTACAGAGGAATTGCACTGATGTCCACAACATACAAATTATACACTAAAATATTAAATAATAAAATAATGTCAAATTTAGATACAACTTTACCACAAGAACAATTTGGCTTCAGAAAAAATAAAAATTGTGAACAAGCTATTAGAATTCTTAGATCAGACATCAAAAATAACCTAGAAAAACCAAAAGGATCCACATATTGTGTTTTTGTAGATTTCCAAAAAGCGTTTGATACTGTAGACCGTATTAAACTATTGACAAAATTAAACAGAGCAGGAATTAAAGGAAAAGTGTTAAAAAGCATCAAAAATATAATATCGTCAAACCTGGTCAAGGTGGATAATGGCATCGAAACAGCAAGACAGGCCATAAAACAGGACACAGGAGTCATACAAGGTGATCCTATAAGTTCAACACTTTTCCTTTTCTACATAAAAGATATTCCTAATACCCTCAAACAAATCGGAAACATAGATGTCATCATGTTTGCAGATGATCTAGTAATATATAGTACTGATAGAATTGCCCTGCAAAAAGCACTAGATAAACTTCAAGAATGGTGCACTCAAAACACTCTCACTATTAATCTATCCAAGACCAAATCTATGAAATTTAGAAAAGGTGGCCATCTGAAACATGATGATGATCTATTTCTCAATAACGTAAAGTTAGAATACACAAATGTCTATGAATACCTTGGAGTCACAATGCAACCAACTCTCACAATAAGTAAACATATCTCAACAAAGAGTGTCAAAGCCAGTCATGCTATTGGATCAATACAACATATGCAAAAACTAAATCTCAACACAATACACAAAATCTACAAGATCAAAATAGAACCCGCAGTTACATACAGTTTTGGAGTCTTGGCACAAGACATCACGTGCAATAACCTTATACAGCTAGATAAAATTAAGGCCAAATTTTACAAGAAAGGCTTAGGGCTTCATAAAAATTCCTCAAATACCCTTGTCCTACATATGGTGGGTACAGAACGCTGTGGAAATGAGATGATCCAGAAATATGGCAACATCATGAAATGGGAAGAAATTCAAAAATATAGAAATGCAGTTGAAAAGAAAAACATGGACTTCACCATCAATAACTTCACCGATGGCCCCATCTTTAGAACATGTATATGGAAAAACCATGGACAAACAAATTGACACCTTCTAGCCAGATACACTACACATGGATTTCACCATAAAATATGCAATATTAAAAATTTTCATACCAACTATGATGATTGTATCTGTAATTTGTGCCATCTACCAATAACTAATAGATATCATTTAGATACCCATATTAAACATGATCTTTCACTTACAAAATTACTAATGTCATTAGATTAAAATATTATTAGAATAATAAATAAATATCATGGTTGTGTGTATGTGATGAGTATGTGTGTGTGTGTGTGTGTGTGTGTGTGTGTGTGTGTGTGTGTGTGTGTGTATGTGCATGCATGTATGAGTAAGTAGGTATGTGTGGGTGGGTGTGTGTGTATATATGGTGAAATACTACTAGCAGAATAAATAAATATCAAAGTTGTGTGTGTGTGTGTGGGTAATGGGTATGTATGTAGGTATGTGGATGTGTGTGTGTATGTGTGTACATAAGAATATGTCTAAATTGTCTAATTATTGAGAAAACAAGATATCATCTATAATAGAGTTCCTCTCTCTCCTTCATGTAAATTTACTACATAGCATTTTCCGTTTTATCTAGCATGTAAATAAATAAAGATTGTATAAATATAATATACAGGCCTATATGTATATAATATATGAGAAAAAGAAAAGATAAGTTTGGTTGGGTATGTAAATAAGAGGTCACACATGTATGTATCATTTAGAGTATTTAGACCACCTATATATATGTGGGTTTTAAAAATACATCTTAACATTTGTTTTCTTACTGTACAATAGTTAATTTGTATTTTAGTTTCGAAGACATTCCCTAGTCTGTAAGTTTGTCCTACATGTTAAAATAGCACAATGTTTGACTATGTTTAATTACAAATTGCATGCACTTTCCGATGGGGTTTTATTCACATGTGTGTTCAAATTTATTCTTGGATGTTACATTCCTTAATTTGCCCTTGATTATAATAAAATTAGTTGCATAATTAATTATTAAAAATCTTATTATGATAGAGCGCACGATAGCTCAGTGTTAGCTGCGTCTTCCATGCGAATCCGGATGACCGCAAAATTTGTATTTTAATTGATTACATTATTTATATTTTGTTTACCCCCAATAATTTGTGCTTTCTCGCCTCAGGCAATACGGGATGGGAGGGTAAACACATGACACGTAGCGTCTAATATGTTTTATGCTACGAAATTTAAAACGGCTGGAAACCTTATCTGTTAAATAAGGAAAACAAAACATCGAATATTACTTTGCATGAATTTAGCATATAGGGTCTCTTGTTCATAGGCTCGACACAGTTTCAGCCTCTCTATTCAATGCACTTTCTGGTATTTGGCACGATACAGACATTGATTGTCAGGAAATCTGCTTATGCAGTAGATAATCTTTCTTGAGGGTTTCACGCGATTCGCCACTTTATATCACTGGGGGAAATTTTGGTAAATGTTTGTACACTGGAAGAGTTTTGCTCACCCAAATTTCGCACGGAATACCATTTGAGTATGGTTACCAGCTATGAGAAATCACATTGCCAATGGTTATAACAGTCAGGAATAGAGCATGGAATATTTTTTTTTGATGAGGTTGTTTGGGTAGTAGCTTTGTTAATATTCTGTGTATCACCGAAGTTAAGTAACGTCCAGCTTCGTGATAATCGTGATGCTGGAATTCCGTCCCAAACCAGGCTGGATGAGGTTGTTGGGTAGTAGCTTTGTTAATTTTCTGCGGATCACCGAAGTTAAGTAACGTCCAGCTTTGTGATAATCTTGATACTGGCACTCGGTCCCAACCCAGGCTGGATGAGGTTGTTTGGATAGTAGCTTTGTTAATTTTATGTGTATCACCGAAGTTAAGTAACGTCCAGTTTCGTGATAATCGTGATGCTGGAACTCCCTCCCAACCCAGGCTGGATGAGGTTGTTTGGGTAGTAGCTTTGTTAATTTTCTGCGGATCACCGAAGTTAAGTAACGTCCAGCTTCGTGATAATCGTGATGCTGGCCCAACCCAGGCTGGGTGAGGTTATTGAAGCTAGCAGGTTTGTTATAATTTCCTGCGAATGGTAGTTAAAATCTCCGTCGTGATATGATCATCCAGTTGAAAGCGACGTTAAACCAACAACAAAACAATTACAAGCTAACCAACGTCCAGCGAGGTGAAGGCTTTGAACCTTTTTTTATAGTCAGTCACGAGGTCGTGTAACAGAGAGGTCCTTAATTCGATACCGCATCAGCACATTTGCTTTAATGTTTAAGGATATAATAATAATATTTCTTTATTGACAAGAAATATATTGACAAAGGCGTGGTTATGGCCTGAGGCTATCTCTGCCATCAAACCCATGTTTTTTTTATGTAACCTCACCCAGCCTTATATTGAACAGTCTTAGGGCTCAGGTTGAACTTTCATTATAAAGATTTCTAGAGATTCTTTTGTTAAGGCTGTGTTACTTAACCCCAGACAGCCTTTCAGACACCTTTTGGTGTCCAATTTGAACGGAACTTGTTTTATATAACAGGAAATGTATGCCCGTCTTCGGCTATTATTATTTTATTGTGACAAGTATTCAAGAGGAAAAGTTATAACTGCAAATGAATGTACAATTTTGTCCTCCGTTCAATCCAATCCGGATCAAGAATTAACCAAGTTCCTCATATCCGGTGGGTGATTTAGGCGGTCTTTTATGCCTATTTTTCTCATTTCTTTTATTATTATTATATCGTTAAACATTAAAAATATGAGACGATGCGGTATCGAATCCAAGACGTCTCAGTTACACGACCTAAAGGCTGACTATAAAAAAGGTTCGAATTCTTCACCTCGGTGGACGTTGCTTAACTCGTATATTTTTGTTGGTTTAACGTCGCTTTCAACTGGATGATCATATTATAACGACGGAGATTTTAACTACCATACGCAGGAAACTAAAGAACCTGTTTGCCATAATAACCTCACCCAGCCTGGTTTGGGCCAGAGTGCCAGCATCACGATTATCACGAAGCTGGACGTTACTTGACTGCGGTGATACACTGAAAATTAACAAAACTACTTTACCCAAACGACCTCATCCAGCATAGGTTGGGACGGAGTGCCATCAGCATCACGATTATCACGAAGCTCGATAGAAGCTGTTATCGTTGGGTTACCAGTAGCGTTACCAGTAGCGAAATTTAACTCTATTTTAGAAATACATTATTACTAATTGTAGCTCTGGAAAATAAATCACGGTGACAAACTGATTTTCTTATTATTTTTTTTTTTTCTGTCATTATAATAATTATTACCTCAAATATTATTACTTTTTTAACTGGGTGTAACAGTTAGTAATATCATAATTATATTAAAGCACTTTAGACATGTCCAAAAAAAATGCTGCTGCATTTTATATTAAAGCACTTTGGACATGTCCAAAGTGCTGCTGCTCAATGTATATTAAAGCACTTTGGACATGTCCAAAGTGCTGCTGCTCAATGTATATTAAAGCATTTTGGACATGTCCAAAGTGCTGCTGCTCAATGTATATTAAAGCACTTTGGACATGTCCAAAGTGCTGCTGCTCAATGTATATTAAAGCATTCATGTCCGATTTTAACTACCATTCGCAAGAAACTAAAGAACCTGTTTGCCATAATAACCTCACCCATCCTGGTTTGGGCCAGAGTGCCAGCATCACGATTATCACGAAGCTGGACGTTTCTTGACTGCGGTGATCCGCAGAAAATTAACAAAACTATTTCTGGGAAATTTTCTAAAAAAATGTATCATTAACGAGATTTGCCTTGTGAAATGGTCAACATTACTGTCTTATTGCCATGCACGGATATAGCCCTCTTGTACTGGGGGGGCACAATCGCACAATATACCTAACTAGCAAGCCGCTTCGCAAGCCTATCACACACACAGACACACACACACATACACATACACACACAAATTTCAATATTTTTTGTATCAATTTCTTGTCTTTACTGGAGCTCAAGAATGGCTCATCAGAATGTCAAATGAACACTCCAACCCTTGCAAAAAAATTCTCGCTTTGAGTTGATAGTTCATCACGACATATTTCGAGAAAAAATGTCATTCAGGTCAAAAAACGTAAATACTTTTTGTTTACCCATCCATTTTATGTCCTTACTCAACGTAGCTCAAGAACGGCTCATCAGAATTTCGTGATTGATATCTCAAATGAAAAATTGAACCCTTGCTTAAAACTTTCTCTTTTTGAGTTGATACGCCGCCGCCGTGGCACCGTCACGATAAATTAAAAAAAAAATGTAATTTCGGTCGAAAAATGTGATTTTTTAGCGTCACCTATCCTTTTTTTGTCCTTACCCCGTGTAGCTGAACCCTGATCCAAATGGACCTATAGGTAAAATTTCAGGTTTCTCGGACAATCTGTGTGGATTTGAAATTTTTATTATTTAGTTATTTCTTATTGGTCTTAGAATTGGGAATTATTTTGGTTCCCGTGCCCCCCTAACTTATTGAGATCTTTTTTTGTTAACGGGATTAGTCTTAGAATTGGGAATTATTTTGGGGCCCGTGCCCCTCTAACTTATTGAGATCTTTTTTTTACGGGATTAGTCTTAGAATTAGGAATTATTTTGGGGCCCGTGCCCCCCTAACTCATTGAGATCTTTTTTTTTACGGGATTAGGTATAATGAATTTTAAGAAACACCGCTTACCGAAAAAATCTGGGGGGGGCACGTGCTCCCCGTGCCCCCCCTATATCCGCGCATGCTTATTGCCCCTTCAAGTATGACCAGGTATGCAAAATTTTGTTACAATTCATTCTTGAAGGCTCTTATTGCCACCAGCAAGCTTCACTTCAAAATTTAAAAAAATCTCTTAAGGAGTTACAAAATGGTAACATTTATTCGTAAGTTTACACTTGACCTGATATTTTCAATATCTTCGAAATTTTCACAAACCTATCTCTTGAACGGTGTGTCCAATTTGAACAAACTAAACTGTTTTAGAAGTGTCTTGGCAAATACATGAATTTATAATATCGCGTATTTTCTGCCACATTAACCCAAGTGTCACTTTTTTGACAAAAACACTTTTGATGAACGTTTTGCTCAATATCTCAAGAACATTATTAACTAGAATAATAAATTTTGTCTATGAGATTAGCAGGTATAAAACACAAATAAAAAATACGTACTGATCGAAATAATAGGTAAAAAATTGGTTAACCCGTTTATACACAGGCGTCTTTTCTTGGGTTAAAATTTCTTTATTTTATTGCAGTCTTGTTATACTTCAAGATAGAAAAAATATATGAGAACATAAAATGTGTATTTTTCAATAGAAATTAAAAATATTCTCGGAAATTTTCTCAAAAAAGGTACCATTAACGAGATTTGCCTAGTGAAAGGGTCTAAATTACATATTTCCCCTTCAAGTAAGACCAGGTATGCAAAATTGTGTTACAATCCATTCTTGAAGGCTCCTTTTGCCACCAGCAAGCTTCAGTTCAAAATTCAAAAAAATCTCTCCAAGATTTACAAAATGGCGACAATTATTCGTAAGTTTACACTTGACCTGATATTTTCAATATCTTCGAAATTTTCACAAACCTATCTCTTGAACGGTGTGTCCGATTTGAACAAACTAAACTGTTTTAGAAGTGTCTTGGCAAATACATGAATTTATAATATCGCGTATTTTCTGCCAAATTAACCCAAGTGTCACTTTTTTGACAAAAACACTTTTGATGAACGTTTTGCTCAATATCCCAAGAACATTATTAACTAGAATAATAAATTTTGTCTATGAGATTAGCAGTTATAAAACACAAATAAAAAATACGTACTGATCGAAATAATAGGTAAAAATTGGTTAACCCGTTTATACACAGGCGTCTTTTCTTGGGTTAAAATTTCCTTATTTTATTGCAGTCTTCAAGATAGAAAAAATATATGAGAACATAAAATGTGTATTTTTCAAAACAAATAAAAAATATTCTCGGAAATTTTCTCAAAAAAAGGTAACATTAACGAGATTTGCCTAGTGAAAGGGTCTAAATTACATATTACCCCTTCAAGTAAGACCAGGTATGCAAAATTGTGTTACAATCCATTCTTGAAGGCTCCTTTTGCCACCAGCAAGCTTCAGTTCAAAATTCAAAAAAATCTCTTCAAGAGTTACAAAATGGCGACAATTATTCGTAAGTTTTGACTTGACCTGATATTTTCAATATCTTCGAAAATTTCACAAACCTATCTCTTGAACGGTTTGTCCGAATTGAACAAACTAAACTGTTTTAAAAGTGTCTTGGCAAATACATGAATTTATAATATCGCGTATTTTCTGCTAAATTAACCCAAGTGTCACTTTTTTGACAAAAACACTTTTGATGAACGTTTTGCTCAATATCTCAAGATCATTATTAACTAGAATAATAAATTTTGTCGATGAAATTAGCAGGTATAAAACACAAATAAAAAATACGTACTGATCGAAATAATAGGTAAAAATTGGTTAACCCGTTTATACACAGGCGTCTTTTCTTGGGTTAAAATTTCCTTATTTTATTGCAGTCTTGTTATACTTCAAGATAGAAAAAAATATATGAGAACATAAAATGTGTATTTTTCAAAACAAATAAAAAATATTCTCGGAAATTTTCTCAAAAAAGGTACCATTAACGAGATTTGCCTAGTGAAAGGGTCTAAATTACATATTACCCCTTCAAGTAAGACCAGGTATGCAAAATTGTGTTACAATCCATTCTTGAAGGCTCCTTTTGCCACCAGCAAGCTTCAGTTCAAAATTCAAAAAAATCTCTTCAAGAGTTACAAAATGGCGACAATTATTCGTAAGTTTTGACTTGACCTGATATTTTCAATATCTTCGAAAATTTCACAAACCTATCTCTTGAACGGTTTGTCCGAATTGAACAAACTAAACTGTTTTAAAAGTGTCTTGGCAAATACATGAATTTATAATATCGCGTATTTTCTGCCAAATTAACCCAAGTGTCACTTTTTTGACAAAAACACTTTTGATGAACGTTTTGCTCAATATCTCAAGATCATTATTAACTAGAATAATAAATTTTGTCGATGAAATTAGCAGGTATAAAACACAAATAAAAAATACGTACTGATCGAAATAATAGTTAAAAATTGGTTACCCCGTTTATACACAGGGATCTTTTTCTTGAGTCTTTCTTTTTTTGCTGTCTTGTTATACTTCAAGATAGAAAAAATATATGAGAACATAAAATGTGTATTTTTTCAATAGAAATTAAAAATATTCTCGGAAATTTTCTCAAAAAAGGTACCATGAACGAGATTTGCCTAGTGAAAGAGTCTAAATAACATATTACCCCTTCAAGTAAGACCAGGTATGCAAAATTGTGTTTCAATCCATTCTTGAAGGCTCCTTTTGCCACCAGCAAGCTTCAGTTCAAAATTCAAAAAAATCTCTTCAAGAGTTACAAAATGGCGACAATTATTCGTAAGTTTTGACTTGACCTGATATTTTCAATATCTTCGAAAATTTCACAAACCTATCTCTTGAACGGTTTGTCCGAATTGAACAAACTAAACTGTTTTAGAAGTGTCTTGGCAAATACATGAATTTATAATATCGCGTATTTTCTGCCAAATTAACCCAAGTGCCACTTTTTTGAAAAAACACTTTTGATGAACGTTTTGCTCAATATCTCAAGAACAGTATTAGCTAGAGTAATACAATTTCGTATGTGAGATAAGCAGGTATATCACACAATCCACAAGTTCGTACTGATCGAAATAGTAGGTAAAAAATTAGTTAACCCGTTTATACACAGGGGTCTTTTTCTTGAGTTAAAATGTCTTTCTTTTTTTGCTAAATGTTTACGATTAGGTACAGGTAAAATTGGCAATCTGAGAACATCACATGCTTTTATTTGAGCCCTTTGTTGCCATATTCTGACAAAACCATTTTCGAAATATAGGCCAGTTTGCTACATTATCCGCTATGATAGATTTGGCTCGGGATTTTGAAATGTACACTGATGATGATTGCGGATATGTGGGTGGGTGGTGCGAGTGTGTGATGGCTGAGTGGAGCGGGTGCAGCCCGCTATCCCGCTAATACATATTAAAAGTGGGTAATTTAGACTACAATAATACAAAGTTTGTGTACAGCATACGATACATAATTCGTTCGAAAATGCCTAGAACGGGTTATCTTGCTGTTAACTATTCATTTTTTTTTTTTTCAATTTTTTTTTTAATGAATTGGTAATTTTTGAAGTCCGCTATTTTAAGCCCAATGGTTCCTATCCCATTGGGATTTTATCCATTATTAAATTAGACCATTAACTATTAAATTTTTCTTGTAGATTTTTTTTTTTTTTTTTTTTTTTTCTTTGTGTCTTGTTTTTAATTTTTTAATTTTAGACCATAAAGTTTGCATAAGCAGCACCTATCTATATATGATTTTATCTGCCAGTCCACATTGATATTTTTTATTTATTTTCCCATCTTGTCTATGATAGGTGCCAAAATTTTCAAAAATGGACCTTAAATATGTTGATTGTTTGACATGGTATATTGACATCAGGGTTTATGTTTTTGTTGGGGCCTTTATCCTTCTTTTTTTTATGTTTGTGGTGAGGTGACCCTTCTTTTGAGGTATGTGTGTACTTAAAATAACATTGTTTACTTAGATATTAGGTATATTGACATCAGGGTTTATGTTTTTGTTGGGGCCTTTATCCTTCTTTTTTTTATGTTTGTGGTGAGGTGACCCTTCTTTTGAGGTATGTGTGTACTTAAAATAACATTGTTTACTTATATATTAGGTATATTGACATCAGGGTTTATGTTTTTGTTGGGGCCTTTATCCTTCTTTTTTTTTATTTTTGTGGTGAGGTGACCCTTCTTTTGAGGTATGTGTGTACTTGAAATAACATTGTTTACTTGGATATTAGGTATATTGACATCAGGGTTTTTTGTTTTTGTTGGGGCCTTTATCCTTCTTTTTTATGTTTGTGGTGAGGTGACCCTTTTTTTGAGGTATGTTTCTTGTAGAACACAGAAATGAGTCAGTTTTAAATCTGTTTTTCATATGAAAGTGAGAAGTTCAGAGAAAAATAATGCAGTACATTGGAGTAGTATATTCGAAAACAAGTAAGGGGTTTTATATCAATGAATAGGTTTTATAGAAATGAAGGGTTTTGTTTTATTTTTTATTTCCTAAGTGTTAATTTAGTAAAGTTGAGTTAGATTAGCTGTCATATCACTATTTTATACTTTGTTAAGTTACTGAGCTATTTAATGTCTGAAATCAAAATTAAAAATGGATGCACCACGGAATCACCAGCTTGACCAGACGTGGCTTCTGCACATACATATCTGAGGATAATGTGACTCTCTATCCAGACTCCATGGCGTAACGGTTGTGACTATTGCCCGTAGTTCAGAGATCCTGAGTTCGATTCCCGGTTGGAGCAGAATTTTCGCACAGAAAATTCTGTTTCCTCCGAACATGTGAGGCTAGTGATTCCGGCCCTACCCAGGCTGGGCGAGGTTGATGTGGGGTACCTGGTATGATTCCCAGCGAATGGAAGTTAAAACCCCCGTCCTGTCTACCTCAAGTCAGGACGCTAAAACCAAATAGAATCAATGGACATGAAAGGAGCTTGGACATTGGATCTGGGCGTCCATATAATCCTCTCACCACCGTGATTTAGGTATGAATACCTATCTCACGGACACGGAATTATACAAGTTGAATATCTGAGTCGCTGGAAATAGCCAATGCCTGATGGTAAAAACCCTCTAATAATAATATCTGCAGTGAGTTGAACATTAATAATAAAAAAAAATTAAACACATTTTACTTTTATTTTTTTAATATTAGGTATACAACTTGAATTTATTCATTTGCGAAAATTAAACCAAATTAACGAACATGTTATTTTTTTGTAATGTTTCAAAATGACCAAAGTTTGAAATAAATAATCACTAAGACGATTTCTTCATAATTTGACCCCCTGAGCTGAAAGCCTCTCGACAGGAGCTGATGACGGTAGTAAGGTGTTATATTCAAAAAATATTTTTTTCACTTCATTGTATTTTAACACTGAGTTTGTGTTCTTTCACTTATTATTGAGATATTGCGAGAGAATGCTTTCAGCAGAATATATAAAGTTTGGTGTTGTTTCAGAAAATTTGGGCGGATCTAATAATAATCTGAAATCTATAATCCGAAAAATGTATTATGATTTTTAAAAGTTGACTTGAGAAGAAAACTCCTCAATTGTGCTTCTGCACCCCAAAAATCTTAATTTTTGTTTCCCCCGAATTATTCCTTTACCACAAACAAATAGGTACTTAGCATTATATTTAAAATTCATTGCCAAAAAAATTTAGTTTTTATAGTCATGGTAAAACTGGAAAGGTCAAAAGAACTAAAGACAATATCAAAATAATATACTCTTTAGTGAAAGGTAACCAACCACCAGGCGATGTTATTGCTATTGGTTATCGCGCGTCATATTGTTTTTTTCTTAGTATCAAAATAGACGCATTCCCGGCATACCACATATTCTGAAACTATTATATTTTGTACTTTTTTGCTTCACCTCCTAGCGTTTAGTAGTTAGAGGAAAACTGAAAAAATCATAATAATGACCCTCTCCCGCCCTCACTTGTGTCAGCAAGTATCTTTTGAGTGAATGTGTGTGTGTGTGTGTGTGTGTGTGTGTGTGTGGTGTGTGTGTTTTGTGTGTATGTGACTGTGTTGTGTGTATGTGACTGTGTTTGTGTGTATGTGACTGTGTTTGTGTACGTACGTTTATCTATTACTAGCGGACTGTCGCCCGCTTTGCGGGCCGAGGCATGGCCGTGCGGAGAAATAGCGGTGAAAGCGAAAAATCCTTTTTCCCCAATGGCAGGTGTTGTAGTGAGAATTTTGAAAAAATCCCGTCTTAGTGCACATCTATTAGACAATAAGACAAAGCTTATACCTACCAAATTTCAGCTTCCTAGGACTTACCAGTTCGGAGAAACAGTGATGAATCAGTGAGTCAGTCAGTGAGTGAAACTTTCTTTAATAAGTATGGATGTTTTATGTATTGTCTAATTTATTTTTTTTTAAAACAAAGTTCATTGTAAATAATTATTCATTTCTCTGTGTTTTTCAGCAATAAATATGAGACTGTGAGATTTGTTTAGACTGTGAGAGTAAAGGGACTCTGTCTCATTCTTGTAGGATTGTATTGTATTGTATGCTCGTATATAGCCCCAAACAGAATGGCTGTCTGAGGTTGAGTAACACAGCCGTAACAAAAGAATCTCTAAAAATCTTTATAATGAAAGTCCAACCTGAGCCCTAAGACTGCTCAATATAAGTCTGGGTGAAGTTACATTCACAAAGACATGGGTTTTGATGGCAGAGATTGCCTCAGTCAATAATCTCGCCCTTTGTCAATATTATTCTTGTCAATAAAGAGTTATTATTATTATTATTGTGACAAGTATTCAAGAGGAAAAGTTATAACTGCAAATGAATGTACAATTATGTCCTCCGTTCAATCCAATCCGGATCAAGAATTAACCAAGTTCCTCAGATCCGGTGGGTGATTTAGGCGGTCTTTTATGCCTATTTTTCTCATTTCTTTTATTATTATTATTATATCGTTAAACATTAAAAAATATGAGACGATGCGGTATCGAATCCAAGACGTCTCAGTTACACGATCTAATGGCTGACTATAAAAAAGGTTCGAAGTCTTCACCTCGGTGGACGTTGCTTAACTCGTATATTTTTTGTTGGTTTAACGTCGCTTTCAACTGGATGATCATATTATAACGACGGAGATTTTAACTACCATTCGCAGGAAACTAAAGAACCTGTTTGCCATAATAACCTCACCAAGCCTGGTTTGGGCCAGAGTGCCAGCACGTGTGTGTCTGTGTGTGGTGTGTGTGTTGTGGTGTGTTTGTGGGTGTGTGTGTGGGTGTGGGTGTGTATGTGTTTTGTGTGTGTGGGTTTGTGTGCTGGTGTAGGTGTGTGTGTATGGTGTGATGTGTTTTGGTGTGTGTATGGTGCGATGTGTGTGGGTGGGTGTGTGTGTGGTGTGTGTGGGTGTGGATGGTGTATGGTGTGATGTGTGTGGGTGTGTCTGGGTGTGGTGTGTGTGTGTATGGTGTGATGTGTGAGCGTTTTGTGTGTGTTTGATGGGTTGGCGAAGCGGCGGGTGTAACCCGCTAGTGTATTTTAAAGCACTTTGGACATGTCCAAAATGCTGCTGCTACATGTAAGAATTCCATGGTTTGGGATCCTTAATCTGATTTGTCGAAACTGCTGCAAACCTATATGTAGTGTCGAAAGTGCTGCTTTTACATCTATATATATATGTAGGTATATATAAAAATATCCATCTCTAACATTTTAGTTTCCTGACTTGTAAATTTGTATTAATATTTTATTTTATTTTCAAACATCCATATCTGTAATTTGTACCTACCCATGTAAAAATATAAATAAAGCTACAACTTAAGTTGTGAATATGTTTCAAATTTACAAATTTATCCACTGATTACAGCTGATGGTGTGTTTATCATTCACATGTGATGGTAAATTGTAATACTATGGAAGTTAACCATTCACTAATATTAAGCATTGATTAAAATAAAATTAGTTGATAATAAACTAATAAAATTAGTTGATTATGGTTATAGAGCGCACGATTAGCTCAGTGGTTAAGCACTCGCTTGCCATGCGGAAGGTCCCGGGTTCGAACCCCCGCGCCGACAAAAATTTGTATTCTTAATTTGGTTACAATTGTTTGTAAGGGATACCTTCCGGTGCGCTCGTGTTGACCCAGCACCTAATTGGGAAGTATTGTGTCACTTCTCGCCCATCAGAGGGGAGGCATATTACGGGATGGGCAGGCTACAACACAGACCACAAGCGTCTACAGTAGCTCTTGTTTCATGGCTACGAAATAAAAACGGCTGTGAAACACTCATCTTTAAATAGAAAAAAAAAACACCCAATACTTACTTGTGCATGAATTTCAGTCATCATAGCAGCCCGTCTCGAGTAGTCATCATAGTGCTCGAGCAGCAGTTTGCCAGCCTCTTCATTCAATGCACTTTCTGGATTTGGCACGATGAGCAGACACTTGATTGTCAGGAGAATCTGCTTAATGCCCAAGTCAGGATGCCAATCTTTCTTGAGGGTGTTCACGCAGATTTCGCCACTTTTGATATCAACATTGGGGTGGAAAATTTTGGTGGTGAAAAATGCTTTGGGTGGTACACTGGGAAAGCTTTTGCTCAGCAGAAGTTTCACACGGAAGTAGCCATTTGAGTATGGGGTTCCAGCTATAGAGAAATCAAATTTGCAATGGTTAATTAACAGTCAGGATTAGAGAGTGGTTAATATTTTTTTTTTTATGGCTTTAATGGCCGGATTCTCAAATCAAATCAAATCAAATAAGTTTTATTGTGATATCTTATAAATGACATTTTACACAATTTACAATATTATACTTACAACTATGTGCTTAAAATTAAGTGTCTAAACCTAAAAATATAGTTTCAATTAATTTTGTAAAACAGTTCAAGTTAGAAGAAAGGTCTAAAGTTTTATGGTGCTTGTTAAATAGTGTTTGAGCTCTGATGATAGGAGATAAAGGCTGGGAAAGAGTGGGGGCGGCAAAAAAAGCTTTCTCACACTGTGAGCTCTTCCACCCAACTGATGATTTCCCCTCAATCATTCCACAAGGCAAGGCCCGATGGTCAGACAGGAGGGGGAATAAGTAGAAAAAGAAGAGAGAGAAAAAAATAAAAAAAAGTAAAATATTTTGAAAAATAATATTTTATTAAATTTCAGTACCTACCTAATAGATAACAAGATTTATTTAGAATAAAATGTTATTCTCAGAGGATATATAATATAATTAAACCTTAAAACTTTGCCTACAAAGGCTGTTACTGAGGTATTTCCCCCAGACTGGGTAATATTTGAATAGTATTTGAATGACACCAAGTATGCTAGTTTGACACATCAAATGACCAAAGAGACCTGAAAAATTGTCAGAGACCATACAATCTAATTCTATTTGAAAATGCATGGTGGTGTGAGTATGACAGTGGTTATATTGAAATTGACCAGATTTCTAGTTTGTAGTCTCTCAGTCAAATTACTTGTCTACTTGTTTAGTACCTCTGCTAGTCTGTTCACTGTTCATTTACTACCCCACCAAGTAGAGTACAAGACTAAATAATAATTAATTAAACAAACCTGGTCCATCAATAATGGCTTGTACATCTGTAATATCTTCTTCATTAATTACAACATGAATGCCCTCAGGTGGTGTCTTAGAGAGATCTTGCAGCTCTTTACTAACCCGGCGTATAATTTGTGGAGACAAATTTTCAACATTTGACATCTGAAAAGGGTATGGAAAAATGTGTTGAGAATTATTCTGGTATTATGTGAGGGGATAAAGGGATACTTTAACATGGGTTAAATAAGTAGGTATGAGCAGTCTATCAGAATTATGTACTAAAAAATCATGTTTTGGGTTAAGGGTATGTTGATGTCCAAGATTCAACTTGAATCTTGGAATTCCAAAGGTAAACTACAATGTCCAGCAGAGTGTAAAAAGATTTTTGTTCTAATATGCCTCAGTAGTGGGTAGTTTACTATCATTTTCTCACAGATTAATGGTTGCTAATGAAGGACTTCTAACTAAAACACAATGCAAAAATTTATAGGTAGATAAATAACCAAAGGACTAATGGCTGTAATGTTTTTCACAACCTAGTAGCTAGTGGTTAACACACTAGTCTGGTAATCCAGGTAGAGTAAGGGTCCATTAGTTTGAATCCCACCCAGTGCATGAGTTTTTCCCCATTAGTTTGAGTTTGAAACCACATAATAATAAGACTCTGAGGGTTAGGTGGCAGAAAATGCTTTGAGCATTAACCACCTGGTGGTTACCTTCCACTAAAGAGTGTTATTATTATTATTGTTAGTGGTCAAGGCATCAGTCTGGTAATGAAGAGATTGTGGGTTTGAAACCCAGCTGGTTCATGACAAGTTATCCTCCCATTTGGGATTTTTACCACATAATAAAACATCTTGGGCTTACTGTGGAAATTGGCATCTATTAGTCCTGGTCAGGCACTATAAATAAGGTTGTACTATTATTACAAATAAATTGAAGGGGCAAGTGAGTTCAACACAGTATCACTAAGATTTTTTTATGTAGGTGTATTAAAAATAAAGATGATTCTATCTGTTTTAAGTGCTTTTCTACAGACTCTTGAAGATTGCCTCATCAGTCATCAGATCCCATTTATACAATTTTATTATTGTAACTGACAATATAACCAGAGTGAGTTGGTTCTATTTCATACATCATCCTAAGAACCTTTCAGTTGCCTCAGATTGTGCGAAAAATTAATACAGAAACAGAAATACAACATGGAGATAATTATCATAAATTTATGAGGTGTTCTAATGACATCCCATCTTACCGAGTTCATTGTGAATTTCTAGCTTTGCTTTCAAAGTTTTGTTAACGGCAGGAGAAAAAATAGACACACACTGGCTCAGAAGAAGATAATGAGAAATTGAAACATTCAACGATAAAACTGATATTGATTAAAAGCTAAAGGTAGTGTAGGGACAATTCTTTTCTTTCCGAGAAAATTAAAATTTTCACTCAATAAATTGTAAATTCAATCCATTCAAGTTTTAAATCAAGTCAGCAGCGTCAGCCATATTTTAAAACTGATTTTTATAAACAGTTAACAGTGTTGCCAAGTTGTTGATTGAGCGTATTGTCAATGCGCGTTAACTATGCATCTAAAATAAAATTAGGGCCTATGGGTTTGATGGCAGAGATTGTCTCAGGCAATAATCACGCCCTTTGTCAATATTATTCTTGTCAATAAAGAGTTATTATTATTATTTAGAAAAACAGGAACAAATTTATGATAAGCCAAGTAGATGCTCCTTCAAGTCGAAGTTTCAACCAATCACAACACACTATAGTTCGTCTCGAGGGACTTATGTTTAAGTTAATCGTGTTTTATAATTCGCTCCGTATTCTACCCCATAAACTGTAATTTAATTGAAAATAGGATTACAAAGAGCGGCAGTGTGACGCCAGATTATCCTTTGAGTTGGAAATTCTAACTTGAGGGACGGTCTGGTCTTTCCTTTTTGTAATCCTATTTTAAGAAAGCGTGTTGAACTTAACTTCTTTTTCTTCTTTCAATATAACCTTTTCCAAATTTTATTTGGGGTTGGCGGTCCCTTTTCTAATTCTACCCCGCCACAGCTTTCTATCTAATGCTTCCTCTCGCCTCGGGACTTTCTCTCTCATATCTTCCTCAACCTTGTCCCTCCATCTCAACACTGGTCTCCCTCTCTTTCTCTTCCCTTCCATTTCCTCTACTTTTTTAGCCACGTACCTCTTATTTCTCCTCTCAACATGCCCAAACCATCTGATTCTACTCTCTTGTATTTTCTTTCCCTATGGGCCGACTTTCACTGTTTCCCTGATATTCTCATGTCTCACTCTGTCTCTCCTTGTTAGACTACACATCCACCTCAGTATCCTCATCTCAGCCACTTCTAACTTTCTCTCATGTGCTTTGGTTGTAGACCACGGCTGGTATGCAGAGACGATTTTGTAATCCCTATACCCTATAGGGTTCACTGTAGGGTGGTCCCGAGCTTGCTATAGGGAATACTTCGACCTTGACAATTGTTTACTAAAGAAACGTCTGATTGCACATGCGCATAGACGCTTAAACCAGCGGTTGGCAACCTGGGGTCCGCGGACCCCAGGGGGTCCGCGAGAGCTAAATTGGGGGTCCGGGAACCTATTTCAGGATTTAAAAAAAGAAGAAGAAAAATAGCTGATGAACTCGAATCATAAAATAGTCTGAAGTACCCTACTTCCTCCTAACTCTCTATGTCTAGCTTTGTAATGTGGGGGTCCCTTAAAAAATTTCGAGATAAGCAAGGGGTCCGCGTAGTTCAAAAGGTTGCCGACCGCTGCTTTAAACAAACGTCTCTGCATAACAAAATCAGCTGAAGGGACAAATGACCCAGGCATCCCTACAGTGAGGACTCTGCATACAACCCCACGTCTCCGCACTATGAATTATTAATCTTAACGCGCATCTGTAATTGAGCGTATTTTAAAAAGTAACAGTGGATGAACATCGATTTTTGTGAACTGGATTGTTGAGAAGCTTGCTATTGATTCACAGAGATAAAAAAATTCAGAGCTTTCCAAAAATTCCAAAATAACCTCCTCAATTTACTGGCTGAATGACACAATCTTGGCCATGTTGAGAGTCCCTGGCTAATTTCGGGCAGTCAATTTTACATTTTCAATCACTGTCGGCTAACTTCACGTCAATAATTTTAGGGTGTTGGGTGTAAACTTTTTCCTTGGATTTCTTATAAAGTTTGATAAGAATTTGTTACGGATTAAATAGTTTTTACATAAGAAGCCTTTAAAAGTTTTCTCTTGGTTGTAAATATCGTCATTCAGAGCTGTCGAAATGCGTCAAACTCTTTTGTACACGGCCCTAGGGACACTTACAGCAGGAGTAACAGGTAAGAAATGTTGAATCTCTTATCACAACTCCACTTCAGCCTCACAATCCTTACATCACAGTAAGGTGTGAGCTTCTTTTAAAATGAGATTAAAAACATAAAGAGCTAGTTATCTGTACCGATTTCAATAGCTTGATCGATAAGGCAGTGGACTAGTAACCTGGAGTTCAGTGGTTCAAGTCCTGATTTCAGCATAGATTTAGTAAAGCGAGTTTTAGTAAATGTGATATCATGAAAGTGATAAACACAAATATGATAACTTTTTTAGTTATGTGTTATATTTTAGTTATCAGTTATCACAATATTAGTTATCACAATTTTTGTAGCATTGACCTGATGAGAACTATTGATAATGCATCATAGCTCCAACCAACCATCATAATCCAATATCAATCATGTAACGCCACCACTGGTAGTTGCCCACTACACCAATTGTTCTCACAAGGCTAGGGTAGGCACAAACATCCAAAGTACCAAGCTGAAAAAATTCAGAACCCAGGCCACCTGGAGTATAAGATAACCGTGCTACCACTAGTCCAAGGTGACCACTTCAAAAGAAATAACCAAAACCACTTATTTTGCTTTTGGTCAAATTTAATCATTGATCAAAGCAAATCAAACATCAGTGGTGGTTAAAGCACTCTTCTGTAATTTGTGTTCTAAAGTTATACCTGCCTAGGTTTTATGCATTATTTTTCTGCACTCAATATAGAATTTAATGGTACCCTGAGGGTTATGTTGTGTTTTTGTCAATGTGAGATAAAATCTGAACTTGTTTTAGTAACTACATCATGAAGATATTGGTTACAGAATAATATAAAAGAAATGTTTTAACAATATATTTATTTTGTTTTTTCTTATTTCAGGTGTATCTCTCTACTACACTCTCACAGATCAAGGTGACAAGCTTAATGTGGGATGGTTCCTTGCAACCACATCACCATACATGTGGGCAACACTGGGTATAGCTCTGTCCGTTGCATTGAGTGTTGTGGGTGCTGCGCTTGGCATTCACACTGTAGGAGTCAGTATAATTGGTGGTGGAGTGAAAGCACCAAGAATCAAGACCAAAAACTTGATCTCTGTTATTTTCTGTGAAGCCGTTGCCATTTATGGATTGATCACTGCCATTGTCCTGTCGGGACAGTTGGAACAGTACAATGAAGCACTTGGAGATGCTGACACCCTAAAGCGGAACATTTTTGGAGGCTACCTTATGTTTGGTGCAGGCCTCAGTGTAGGTCTTGTCAATTTATTCTGTGGCATGGCTGTTGGAATTGTAGGCTCAGGAGCAGCTTTGGCTGATGCTGCCAACTCCAATCTTTTTGTGAAAATTTTAATTGTAGAAATTTTCGGTAGTGCCATTGGTCTGTTTGGCCTTATTGTTGGAATTTATATGACATCCAAAGTTAAAATGGGAAACAAAGGTGTTTAAAAGATAAGCTGGTGTTTGTAAATTGAAATTTAGATTGAAACATTCCTATTTGCAAATATTGTGTGTATAAAATCAATAGCTGTGTATAATACTTATATTGATGAGTGAATAAAAAACAGATGATAGTATTTAGCAATATTCTCCTAAACTTTGTGATAAGAGTGAGATAATGTCTATTTAAATCTATTTTCTTGGGTAACTTTTAGTAGATCTTCTACTTTATGTAAATTGTAAATCCAATTGTATGTCAAATTACAAATGCATGACATAGATTTATTGTACTTTCTCATCTACCATCATGAAATCCTCTTCCAGTATGTATACTAAATGATTGTCAACTCAATGTTTATCACAGCCTTCTTTTTATCTATAGTGATTGTGAGATTTAAAGCTATACTGTTTAAGTGAACTTATATGTGTAATTTCTTATCAATAAAAAATCTTCTTTAAACAAAACCCAAATCACAACATGTAAAATAATGATCTACCTAAAAAATCAATTCAATTAGTAGATGAGGCTGATTAAAGGTAGTTACAAAAAAATTTTTTAACAAACCTAAAATAATGAAGGAGAAAATTTATAGAGGTGTTTGAAATCTACAAAAAAGATCAATAACCACCCTTGCCCTATAATTGTTTATTCTACCGCAGAAAATACTTGGTTGGTTTTAAATAATTTCCTTTAGCAATTTGTAGAGAAACAGATTGTACTTGATAATTACCATTTTGAGAGTTATTTTATATTTTCATTATAGTATTATATATAATTATGGTTTTTTTTACTTTCAGAAATGAGGAAAATACTTTAACTTGTGATTAAATTTACATCAACATACTGGGCAATAGCACAATACCAGTGACTATTAATTTGAACTCTACTTTTGTTTTGCTGAAATTTTAAACAATTGTTTTTAATTTTAGTGGTCAAAAACTTATCTATTTATTTAATAAATCCATCTTCACATTGATTGTTTAGTTTTAATAATGTATTTGTTATTATCTATTTGTTTTCAGTAGATACCCAATTACCCCCTCTAAAATAATATGCACAGACTCAATTCTCAATGTTTCTGAAATCAATGTGCAAATATTGTTACCATAGGTACCCTGATTAAAAGAAGCATGGGTCAACTGTATACATCTAGGGTTCAGAAATAGCCTCTAACAAGCTTATTTTTTTTGCACTCATTTCAGAAACACCCTATATAAATTAAACTACCAAATATTTTTCTATCGCTAGCACGGCCATGCCTTGGTGAACGCACCTCGCTGCAGGCTTAGCCGCAAAGCGGCTAGTCTCTTATAAGAAAGCCACAACTGCCTTGATCTGTTAGGCTGTTTTTTTTGGGGAGGGGAGGGCGAAAATGTTTTACGGTTTGAGCACTATTGTGCTTTCATACTTAGAAAAAAATTGATTCCTGGAAAATTTCTTCAGGTAACTCCTGAAGATACAGAAATTTTCCTTTGAGTTACAGAATTTTTCCTTTCTGTAAGGTGAAAGGAAGACTTCACGTAACTGACCCACGCAGTACGTTGCCAGATAGCCAAAAATTGATGATTCCTGCGCCAAAGATTTTTAAAAGATGGGAATCTGCTATTAAAATTTTCTTTTCTAGTAATATAATAAAACCACCAGGTGGATTTTCAGTGTTTACCTAACCGAGATCGGGTTTTGAGTATTAAAAAGGCCAGTCCGCGATCTGTTGTTCTTACTCCAATATTACATCGCGCTATGAGCATATTTTTTTTAATAGTATTTCAGAGGACAAATTTGGAGGTTTAGAAAATTGCAACTATAAGATCGCGGATTGAGCATTTTAAGCTTGCTCAGTGCTCGAAATTCGGGGATTGAGCATTTAGATTATTTCAGAAGAGACCAGATCACATTGTGTGCTTATTTTGGTTGAATGATGAGCGATTTCATCAATTAAGCCTACACTTCCACATATCGTGCTCACTGCTCATGTTGAATAGACCAATTTCCAAAAACCAAAGCTACACCTAGCATAGATTTTTTATTGATAGGTACTCCTCATCTATTGCAAAAAACGCACAGAAAACATGGCACTTTATGATCAGCTAATATTACGACCCATAGGCTGGGTGAGTGAATAACTGTGTAACCAGATTCTCGGAAGTTACCTACCATACCTATTCGCGAATTCTATAGATTTCTAGGTGTGGTAATACAAAAATATTTATTTATTTTTACAAAAACGAACACAATACCTATTTCCGATTTCTAACATTAGAAATTTCTCGGAAGTAAAATATCACCTTTATTTATTGCTTCATTAGTACCATTATTTCAGCAGTAACGCTCAAGGCATATAAAAAGTGGTAAAAATTCCAAATGGGAGGATAACTTATCATGCCCCAGCTGGGTTTCGAACCCGCGACCCCTGGATTCACAGAGTGCCGCCTTTACCACTGAGCTACCTGGACAGAAGGTAAACCGCATTCTGTGTGACTGACTACAATTCAAAATTGTTGAATGTGTGCGGGGACCTTTTTTCAATTTCAAATGTGGCGCCAAATTCAAATTTGTAAACAAATCGGAAAGAAAATCGTTTGGCGCAATTTTTTGAAAAGTTATTTATTTTTTAAAGTGATTCTTCAGTGAAGTGATACTGGAATCTGGATAAGGATCATATTGGGTACTAGCAGGTGATACTGATAGAAAGAGAATTACATTTTTAATTTATTTACTAACATTACATTCCATTTAAATTCTAGATATTTGTGGTGAATCCACTTCTTGCAATACAGAATAAGAAAAAGGTTTTGTCATCCCAACTCTACAGCAAAATTAGGTAATATTTCTTATGGCCAGTAGCCTGTTCGAATATACTGCCCACTCCCCGATTCTCCAATTCTCCGTTTCGCAAAAAGGGAGTGATTCCTGTTCGAATATACTTCTCCAAATCCCCGATTCTCCTTTTCAATGTAGTCACTGACGTCACCGTGGCGGAGTGAGTTAGCGCGCTAGGCGTTAGGCATTGCACGCATGGTGCCCTGGGTTCGATCCCCAGCAGAGCAGTATTTTTGTGCACTGTACTTGCATCCACTCATACTCCATGATGAAAAATGAGTAACTGTGTCAATGTGAGCAGCGACCAGTGGCGGAATTATAAGCAAAATAAAATAAAATATTACGATGTTAAAGGTAAGGGAAAAAATCCTATAATTCTGCTATATATTATAGCCAACAATCCGCTAAACCGTACTCCGCAACGGAGTATTTATCTTTATAGGTTTTATACCTAACTAGATGTTTCCCCGTACTTTGCAACAGAATAATTTTTATAGTTAACTAGCCATCAACCCGTACTTCGCAACGGAGTATTATATACGCTTCATACCTAACTAGGTGATACCCTGTTCTTTGCAACGGCATATTTTTTATAGCATACTTGCGGTCAACCCGTACTTCGCAACAGATTTTTTTTCGGGTTTTATACCTTTTTTATACGCCCTTTAGTCAGGACACTAGTATCATTTACTTATTTATATAATGTATAAAAATTTTATAATACTCTATCTTTTATAATTTTTTCTTGATTTTATACTGGTAAATATTGTGCCCTCTTAATAGTAGTGACCCTCTACTTTGCAACGGGAATTTTTTCATAGCAAACTAGCCGTCAACCCATACTTTGCAACGTAGTATTTTTTTATAAGATTTATACCTAACTAGATGTTATTCCGTACTTTGTAACAGCATATTTTTTAAAACCAAATAGCTGTCAAATTGTAATTCGCAACTAAATATTGAATTTAATTTTATGTTTACTGTGCAACGGGCTTAATGTTTCTATAACTAACGAGTCGTCACCACGTACTTTAAATTAGGAAATTTTAAATTCACCTAACGAACATTTACCTTGTACTTTAAAGGGGGAATTTTTTGAAGAAGAACAATAAGAAGAACAAGAAGGTTTTACAGCATTTTGGATTTCGTAGCAATGAAACAGCAGCTACTGATGACGCTTGTGGTCTATGTTGTAGCTTGACCATCCCGTAATATGCCTTCCCTCTGATGGGCGAGAAGTAATTCAATAGATCCCATTTAAGATAAGATAAGATAAGAATTATTTGTGTTCTTATGTCACAATTTTTAGTGGGTAGCATCACGTCTTCAAATATTTACTGAGACAAGTGAATACGCGTAGGTATATTGTGCTTTAATAATAATATCGCCTTATTTATATTGGCCGACTAGGACTAATTAGTCCTAATAATGGGACTCATTAATGAGTCCCATTGTTAGTAAGCGTAAGCAGAAGACGTATTATATGGTGAAAATAACAAATGGGAGGATATAACTTGTCATATCTCGGCATCGGTTGAGTTTTGAACCCGCGACCTATGAAGTATTAGTAAAAAAATCCCGTAAGAAAGTACGGCTTAGCGACTAGTTACGTATTAGAGAAATCTCGTAGCAGAGTACGTGTTGACGACTAGCTTGGTTTGAAACGTGAATTGACAAATCAGCTACGAAGTTAGGGTAGACGAATAGTTCGGTAATAAAGAAATCACGTTGCAGTGTACGGGTAAACTACTCTTTGGGTGTAAAACGTCAAATAAATTCCCTTACGAAGCGCTTAAAATTAAGGTTTACTTTATTTGAAAATGAATCCCACTGCAAAGTACAGGTTACAGACTAGTTAACTATAAGAGAAATACTGTAGCAGAGTACGGGTAGACTGCTAGTAAGGTATACAAAGTATAATAAAAAAAATCGCGTAGCAAAGTGCGGGTAGAATACTAGTTGGCTATAAGAGAAATGTTGTAGTAGAGAGTACGGGTTGACGACTAGTTAGGCATAAGATGAATCTTGTAGCAGATGACGGGTAGACGGCTAGTAAGGTATACAAAGTATTAAAAAAACGGAAATAATAAACCTGCTACGAAGTACGGGTAGACGACTAGTAAGGTATACAAAGTATTAAAAAAAAAACAGAAATAATAAACCTCCTACGAAGTACGGGTAGACGGATAGTAAGGTATACAAAGTATTTAAAAAAAAAACGGAAATAAGAAACCTCCTACGAAGTACGGGTAGACTGCTAGTAAGGTACACAAGTATTTAAAAAAAAACGGAAATAATAAACCTGCTACGAAGCACGGGTAGACGACTACTTCGGTAATAAAGAAACCACGTTGCAGTGTACGAGTAAATAACTCGTTGGGTGTAAAACGTAAAATAAATTCCTTTACGAAGAACGTAAAACTCTAGTTAATTTAAAAATGAATGACATTGCGAAGCACGGGTTGACACCCAGTTAGGTATAAGAGAAATTTCGTTGCAGAATATGGGTAAATGGTTAGTTAGTTAAAAAACGTAAATAATAATATCTTGAAGGAGAACGGATTAGTATATTTAAAAAAAAAATCCCTTTACGAAGTACGGGTAGACGACTAGTTAGATGTAACAAAAATTCCGCTGCTAAGTACGGTTAAACCCCTAGTTAAGTATAAAATAATTCTCGTTTCAGAGTGCGCAGTAATGACTACCAAGGTAAAAATAATTGTAAAGAATAGTAAAATATAGCAATATAGCTATGGAAACGGCTGTTAGGCTGGAAATCTTCGAAAACAACGACCTCTCAATTAAAGGAATTATTGCGTTAAAAAAGACGGAAAATAATATTCTATGATATAATATGTTAATAAAATGACATACTTTTACTTATTTAATAATTATAATAAGTAATTATGGCGAGTAATTACCATTAGGGTTGTTTAAAACCAATTTGGGGAGTGAAATTATTCTTCCCGAATTTCGACCATTTTACTGCCCTAAATCTCCGTTTCGAAGTCATTTTTTTAAAAATCACGCGCCCTTTCTACTCCCCGTTTGACTTTCCCAAAAAATATTATTCGAACAGAAATTGAAAAGGAAAGAGAAATCGAGATTTGTTAGCATTGGAAGCATAGGCAATTTGACGTAATGTCATGCGCAGAACAGCTATTTCAACTCCCTCTTTCACTTTCCGATTGCACTCTGTGATATCGATATTTAAACGATATTTGACGGTTCAAACGGAGAAAAGGAGATTCGGAGAATCTGGGCAGTATATTCGAATAGGCTACAGGTCCTGATGTAGCTGCTCATGGTGAGCTAAACTCAGGCTGAGTGAGGTTACCGTGGGTTACTGGTTGGTAAGATTCTCTGACTCAATATGATCTTAGCACTTGAGATGGGCATTAAACTCCTAATCATATAAATAGAGTAAAACAGCCAAAATTTGTGTTACTGTCAAAAAAAAAAAAAAAAAAAAGATAGAAGAAAAAAGAAGAATATAATAATATATTCTTATTTCTACTGCCTAATTAAGACAATGAGTACTCTAGCAGAAAAACCAAGAGATTATATGATGTAGTGGAAATTCCAAAGCTTTGTCATCTGCCAGTTGGGCTTTGAACCCACATCCTCTGGATTTCTAATCTGAAGCATGGACCATTGAGCTACCAGGCTTTTTGTAACACTATTTGTTGAAATAAGTTATTAAAGTTACTTGTAATTTAAGTAGTTATTAAAAAAAAAAAGAAATACATATGTATTAATTAGTACCTACTTAAATTTGTTTCTGAAAATTTTCTCTAATAAAATCTGTTTTATTTTCAGGCGCAACTATTCCTGATCACTATGCCCATAAGTTTATTTGAAAACTGATCAAAGAAGTGCTTTTCTTGAAATAAATTTTAACCTGGTCACTCATACTTTTAATCAAGATGACTGCAAATGCAAAGAGGATAATTTATGTTGGTAAGAAAAATATTTACAGTAGAATCTTGCTAACTCTAAATTCTGATAGGTTTAAAATCTCATTAACTCAAAAAAATTCTTTGGCCCTTGTCAAATGTTGCCCCTTCTTTGAAATACTGATAACTCAAAATGACACCTTTGTCCTTTGCATTTGAGTTAGTGGGATTTCACTGTATATTTTAATAATAATAGGGTCAAGGGGGGTATTTACAAACAGGGGGTAATTACGAACAGTGGTCATTGTACCTAAACAGGATAAGATATTTCGAATCTGGTGGTTGAATACTATTATTTTGAATTGTTTTTACAGGTTGAACACTAGTTTTCGATAGTATTTATTTTCAGTTGTAGTTAGTAAGCTAGTGAAAATAGATCTATCAAAAAAATTGTTCTTTGAAGTTTTTGATTTTTTTTAAACAATTTTTTAGGCAAGTGTTACTTGAATTTTTATCATTATTTTACAATTAATTATTGATAAGCATGTTTTTGGTTATTATTTTACAAAAATAATTTTTTTAACCATTTTTTAAGTTATACTTTTTGGGTGTTCTTTACCCCCGCATTTTTTTGCTATGGGGTAATTACGAACGCATATTTTGGGTGTTTGTTTTACCCTATAAATTTTTTTTGTATTTATCAAAACACTCAGAATGACCCGGAACTACAAGATGAAGAAACCACCTCCTTTGTATACAGAAGCACAAATGATATCTGCTATCGTATTAGATGTTTTTAATGGCAACCTGGCTGTCAGAAGAGCAACGGCAGTGTTTTGAGATTCCGCAAACCAAAGTAGAATTTTCCAAACGTAAGGCTCAAAATCCTGAAATACTGGGAGGTTGTAAGATGTACCAAGATATTAGTACCCTAATGTATTGGACCCAATGAAGGTATTTGTGTACTTGAACATAGCAAAAGAAAGGAAGAAAAATGAAAGTGTAGAAAACGAAAAGAAATATAGGGGGAACAGTTTCAAAAAAGAAGAAAGAAATGAAGGTAGAAGAACACAAATCTGAGATTGACAATGACCTAGAAACTATTGATAAGACCAAAATCTGTAAAAAAAAAAAAAAAAAAAATATAAAAAACACCTTTCAAAAGCTCTCATAATTAACTATTACTATTATTATGCTTTTATTACCAGCCTCCGTGGCGTAACGGTTGTGACTACTGCCCGTAGTCCAGAGATCCTTAGTTTGATTCCCGGTTGGAGCAAACTTTTTGCACAGAAAATTCTGTCCCCTCCAAACATGTGAGGCTGGCGATTCCGGCCCCACCCAGGCTGGGTGAGGTTAATGTGGGTAGCTAGTACGATTCCCAGGGAATGGAGGGTGAAACCCCAGTCCTGCCTACCTCAAGTCAGGATGTTAAAACCAAATAGAATCAATGGGCATGAAAAGAGCCTAGACATTGGATCTGGGCGTCCATATAATCCTCTCACCACCGTGATTTAGGTATCTATACCTATCTCACGGACACGAAATTATTATTATTACTATTATTTGCAAGATAGAGATACCCTATTTGATAAGAGCTGACTACCTTCGTGGTTAGGATTCAAACCACTATCCTGTGTGTCCATAAACTTTGCATATTGTCATACAGGTGGCTAAAGACACAAAGTACAATTTTGGTGTATTATTTGTACATAAAAAGCACATATTGCTATTAAAAAGTTCGTTTTTAATATTGTATAATGTGTTCGCATTTACCCCCGTCAGGCGGGGGTAAATAAGAACACCACTAAACAGATACTACAGTATGCACAAAACTATTTATAATGCACCATTAGAATGCTAAATAAGTCTATATACCAAAAAAATCACAAGACATGGATTTTACAAAAGCAACTCAGGGTTACAGATATGTTTATAAAATGTAGCTCAAAATCGTTCGTAATTACCCCCCTTGACCCTAATAATTTTAGTGATAATTTTTACTTTCTATTACCTATAATGTAAGTTTTACTGGGGTTAAGTGGCAGAGAATGCCTGAGGCATTAACTTTGCCCCGGTTTACAAAACAGTTGTAATTAAAAATTAATAATGTTCTTTATTTTTATGTACATATTTCTATGTTTTTTTTAAATTTATTGTTATTAATTTGTTGTTGTTGATTGTTTTGTAAAAAAAAAAAAAAAAAACAAAGTGTAAATTAATAAATAAAAAATAAATAATGTAAAGAAAGTATTGTTTTCGTTTATGTTATCTGATCTGGGTTCCTTAATTATTAGAATATGGGCTTTTCCACTTTGTAGGCAAGAATCAGGCAAGAATTTTTTCTATTCAATAGGATGGATGAATGACAGTGTCATAAAAAGTTCCCTGAAGATTAAAAAATATAAAATGAAGAAAAAAAAATAATTGAAGAATATCTTGGTATTTCATTATTTTCATTTTAAAACCAATGTTTTCAGGTGGTTTAGCAGAGGAGGTGGATGACAAAGTTTTAAATGCTGCATTTATTCCATTTGGAGATTTGGTGGACATTCAGATGCCTCTGGATTATGAAACTGAGAAACATCGGGGCTTTGCCTTCATTGAGTATGAGAATGCTCAGGTAATAGAATATTATTACATTAACTTTATTACACTATAAAAAATGAAACATTTCAATCAGATGATCTGAAGAAGGCAGTGTACCCTCTATACAGGCCGCATTGCCTCTTTGTAAAGCCATAGACAAACATTGAATAAAATAGTTTTTGGTTCATGGGTCCTCTGATATCTTAACCAAAAGATCACCAATTTGGTTGACAAAATCTTTTATGTCCTTAGACTGACCATTTCACCAATGATGGATTCTGTTACTTTTTAATGTAAAGATCAGGATTTACTCTCTATTTGCTGAAAACTTACAAACTACCCACATTAACCTCACCCAGTCTGGGTTGGGCCAAAAATATCCAGTATTATAAGGGTTAGAAATAAAATGGTTTAAAAACTAAACGAAGACGATGCTTCCGATTTCTAATACATTAGAAATTTCTCGGAATTAAAAGAAAGAAATAAAAAAAATTCCAGACCCATTTTAGTAATTTTTTATTTAGAAACTCTTTATTAGTAGAACATATATACAGACAAAAATAATGGTAAAAATTAAATATAAAAATTGACAATATTAATAATATTAACAAGAAGAAAAAAAAAAAAATAAACAAAATATGTACATAAGTCCTAACTAAAGGGCGGGGTTATTGCCTATGGAAATCTCTTTTTATTATTATTTTTTGGTTTTGTTTATTTACACTATATTTATTTTTACAAAACAATCATCAACAAAGAATTATTAACAATAATTAAAAAAAAAACTTAGAAGTATTGTACAAAGAAAAAAAAAAAAAATAAAGATCAATATTAATTTATAATTACAATTGTTTTGTAATCCGGGGCGAAGTTAACCACTTAACTGTTTCACCCAACCCTTTGCTATATTTTTATTTCCAGGACGCTGCAGCCGCCATCGACAACATGAACGACTCTGAACTGTTTGGCCGCATCATCCGGGTGAACCTAGCAAAGCCTCAGAAGGTGGCTCAGACCTCCAGCAAGCCAGTGTGGGCCTCAGACTCCTGGCTGCAGAAACACGCCGGGAGACTCTCGACCCAGCCAACCAGATTGACCCAGCCGAGGTAAGTGTAACCCAGCCGAGGTGATTGTAACCCAGCCGAGGTGATTGTAACCCAGCCGAGGTGATTGTAACCCAGCCGAGGTGATTGTAACCCAGCCGAGGTGATTGTAACCCAGCCGAGGTGATTGTAACCCAGCCGAGGTAATTGTAACCCAGCCGAGGTAATTGTAACCCAGCCGAGGTAATTGTAACCCAGCCGAGGTAATTGTAACCCAGCCGAGGTAAGTGTAACCCAGCCGAGGTAATTGTAACCCAGCCGAGGTAATTGTAACCCAGCCGAGGTGATTGTAACCCAGCCGAGGTAATTGTAACCCAGCCGAGGTGATTGTAACCCAGCCGAGGTAATTGTAACCCAGCCGAGGTGATTGTAACCCAGCCGAGGTAATTGTAACCCAGCCGAGGTAATTGTAACCCAGCCGAGGTAATTGTAACTCAGCCGAGGTGATTGTTATTATAGTAGTAAATCTGTCTACTGACAGGTATCAACATAATGTTCTCCATTTTACACGATCTTGGGCATCCTCTTTTATTTCTTCATATGTTCGTCCATTCATTATATCAGTTAGCATTCCAAATTTTCTTGTTCCCCTACTTCTTTTACCATCAATTTTACCCTCCATTATCTTCCTTTGTAGGCAATCTCTTTTCATTATATGCCCTATCCAGTTACTTTTTCTTTTCCTTATTGTCTTTAAAATTGTTCTTGTTTCCCCTACTATTCTCAGCACTTCTTTGTTTCTTACGTGATCTGACCACTTGATGTATTTGTAACCGGAAATTTTCATGCTTGAAATTTTAAAATTCTATGTTATTAAGTTCATATTAGAAATCCAAAGTAGTGTTAGGTATATGTAATTGTAATATTTTATATAAAACTAAGATTCTTTAAAATTTTCACTCACCTACTCGAGTTTTTTTTTATATAAAATATTTTTTTTTTATATAACATAGGTATTACATATTTTATATAAAATATTTTTTTATAATTTTTTTATTTAAAATATTACATATAAAACATATTTTATATAAAATATTTTTGTATAAATTTTTTTTTTTTTTTAATTTTACTTAACGCCCTGCAAACGAGAGCAATTACTAAGTAAAATGTCTAAATCTATCTTATCTATTATAAATTATAAACTATGATTTGATTTCACAAATTAAAATTTTTGTGTTCTCTTTAAAAACACTAGGTAGGTCTGCAAAGTCCAGATTTGAGGAATATATGTTATAAGTATCCATGCCTGTGGGCAGTGTTGAGTCACTGTTGCGTTGAGTCACTAAATGGTTGCGTGGAAGAGATTGCCACAGGCAATAACCCCGCCCTTTAGGTAGGACTTTAGCTTCTTTCTCTTTTTTGTTCTTGTTTCTTTGGTTAATCTATTTAATTTTTCTTTAAAATGTCATTGTATTTTACTGTATATATTTTTGTTCTACCTAAAAAAGCTTACTATAATAATAATAATAATAATCTAGTACAAACACCCAAGAACCTCACAACATGGGACGTATGCGATGGACATATGAAATGAACAAATCTCTATTAAATGCATACTATATTGCTACGGAAGTTGAATCTAACAAGAAAAATTATCTTTCAAGGTTGGAAAACATTTGGAATACCACATTCAATTTCAAGAAGCTTGACGGAAATCGACCTCTACCACCAGCACTACAGTGAGAACAACCTACCATCTCCTCTCACAAGAAGAATAACATTGAAAGATAATTTGTCATCAATTTATTGTTAAAACTTATGTGTTGCTTTGATAAAGCCCATGTAAATGTACTTACCTTTATAAAAAAAATAAAGTGATAATCTTGATAATAATAATAATACATAATACCTAACTTTAAAATTCTAGCAGGACTTTATGCAGCCATAACGGCGCGTGCCTGGCTAATATTGTCAATCACCATTTTAGACTAAGAATCTAAAATCAAAATTTTCCCTGTACCAAAACTTTCGTCTTGCAATACAACGTGGTGATAAAACTTTTATTCACAAACTATGACACCAACCATACATGTTAAGTACATAAAAAAACCTTACATGTTAAGTATATAAAAAACCGTACATGTTAAGTATATTAAAAAAAAACCATACATGTTAAGTAAATAAAAAACCATACATGTTAAGTAAATAAAAAACCATACATGTTAAGTATATATAAAAAACCATACATGTTAAGTATATATAAAAAACCATACATGTTAAGTACAAAAAAAATTAATAACCCTCTCCTTGATCATTGTTCCTGAAACAGCTGCCATATTTTCTCGCTGTGTTGTGTGGCAGGACCGAGTTTTCCTAGATCACACTAGTGGCATTACCAAAACAAAACGTTTTTTTGTTAAAAAACGAACACAATATTTCCGATTTCTAATATACAATCGGAAGTCGTCACAAAGGAACCTTCCTAGTTTTTCTTTTTAAAATTTACAATAAACAAATTGACATTCCCTTTCTTTACAACAATCTTTTTAAGTTAGACAGGTGTAGCTAGTGTTGGTGTTTTTATGTATGTAAGACATTATTGTAAATTGTGTAAAATGTTTATATGTTTAAAAATATCATAATAAAATAGTTGAATTATATATATCTCCCTTGCCTTTATCCCATATTAGCTTATGTTGCTTTTGGGGTCGGCATTGTTCCAACTCATGGTTGAGGTTGGTAGGGTGGAGCATGTTTTGTATGGCTGGATGCCCTTCCTAACGCCAACGATTCTATTTGATTTAACGTCCTGAATTAGAACTGGGGTTTCACCCTCCATTCGCTGGGAATCGTACCAGCTACCCACATTAACCTCACCCAGCCTGGGTAGGGCCGGAAATGCCAGGCTCACGTGTTTGGAGGGAACGGAATTTTCTTCGAAAAGTCTGCTCCAACCGCGGGGATCGAACTCGAGATATAAAATAATTGAATTGAATATTACAAATTCATTATTCGGAATTAAAAGTGAGCTGTATAATATTTTACTTCCGAAAAATTTCTAATATTAGAAATCGGAAGTAATGTGTTCATTTTTGTAAAAAAAAAATCTTTTGCTCCGATTTCAATTTTTTTAAACTTCATTTTCTTTCCTTTTTAGAAACTGGCAGCCTCAATCGATCCCAAAACCAGGAAGAACCCACAGGTATACATGGACATCAAGATGGGCAAGCAGGAGATTGGCCGAATCATCATCATGCTCCGATACGACCTGGTCCCGAAGACTGCCGAGAACTTCCGATGTCTCTGCACCCATGAGAAAGGATTCGGCTATCAGGGCTCTAGCTTCCACAGGATCATTCCCGACTTTGTATCCTTTATTTATTTATATGCTGCATAAATATGCATTTACCTCCTTTTAATCAATTCTAATCAATCAGTTTCTAATCTCTATATATAAATGTCAAAGTAGTCACTGACCACTGACTGATCATCGCTCTACAGCCCAAACCGTAAGTCCTAGGAAGCTGAAATTTGGTAGGTAGCTTTGTCTTATAGTCTAGATGTGCAATAAATTTTTTCGAAACTCCCACTACAACACCTGCCATTGACGAAAAAGGATTTTTTTGCTTTCACGGCCATGCCTCGGCCCGCAAAGCGGGCGACAGCCCGCTAGTCAATTAAATAAATGTGTTTCTTTGCGTTATTATATCACAATTCTAGTGGGTAGCGCAGAATTATAGGACTTTTCCGTATCTTTAATATCCCAGTATCTTATTTTTGCCTATAATTCCGCCACTGGTCGCTGCTAACATTAAAGCAGCTACTCATTTTTCCTCACGAGGTATGAGTGGACCCCGAACACCCAAGAACAGAGCAAAAAAAATCCTGTCCCTCTGGGGATCGAACCCAGATCACCGTGCGTGCAATGCCTAGCGCGCTAACTCACTCGGCTAAGGTGACTTCTTTTACGAAAGAAATTGATTGGTGATCTTCCCTTATATAATCATTTTCTCTCCCAAAAAATTGGTCTGGTCATTAAATGAGTGGTTCTTGGATCCTCGGTTTCCTTCTAGAATGACAGAAGTTCTTTGTATTTAAAAATAAAACATGAATAATAAGTATAATAATAATGTTTTTCTTTGTGTTATTATGTCACAATTTTAGTGGGTAGCGCAGAATCATAGGACTTTACCACTTTAATTTACAATATCTTGTATTATTTTTTGCCTTGATTCTGCCACTGGCCGCTGCTTCACATCAAATAAGTTACTCGGTAGCCTCTTTCCACTACCACTTGGCTTCATTTTTTATTTTCAGATGACCATAAATGTTTATCTGAAAATAAAAAATTGAGTAAAACAAAGAAAGCCAAGTTTTTTGGGGACAAATTTCCAAGAAAGCCCAGCAAAGATGGAATATACGTTATGCGAGATTTCTGAACCCCCCTCAAACCCCCCCCCCCTGAAATCCCCTCAACCCCCCCCCCCCCCGAAATGTAGGTCTAACTACGTCACTGACTGAAAGTAATGAAAATGATGATTAACCCGGTAGCTCTGTCACGGTAGCTCAGTGGTAAAGGCGGCACTTTGTGAATCCAGAGATTCCAGAGGTCGCGGGTTCGAAACCCAGCCGGGTATGACAAGTTATCCTCCCATTTGGGATTTTTACCACATAATAATACGTCTTGGGCTTACTGCTGGAATACTGGGACATAATAGTACTAATCGGGCAGTATAAATAAGGCGATATTATTATTATTAACCCTTAACGACCCCGCCGGGTCTCAGATGTGCCAGGGCGGAGACTTCACCAACCACAACGGAACGGGCGGCAAGTCTATCTACGGGAACAAATTCGATGACGAGAACTTCACTCTGAAGCACACGGGGGCGGGAGTGCTGTCGATGGCTAACTCGGGGCCCAACAGTAACGGGTCCCAGTTCTTCCTGTGTACTTCTAAGACTGATTGGTGAGTTTTTTTTTTTTTTTTTTTTTTTTTTTTTTTTTTTTTTTTTTTAAGTGGGGTTTAACGTCGCTTTCAACTGCCATGGTCATATCACGACGGGGGTTTTACCCTCCATTCGCAGGAAACTCACAAACCTGCTACTCACATTGACCTCACCCAGCCTGAGTGGGGCCGGGAAAAGCCAGCGTCACGAGAATTAGAATTTGAATGGTCACCCATCCAAGTCTTAACCTCGCTGGATGTCGCTTAACTTCGGTGTTCTGAAGGGAACCGGTGTATTCAACATGCCATCGACGCTGGCTAGTGGTGAGTTTCTTTTTACTACCTCCTCCGCTAACTTCACTTATGTATGTATGGTTTTATTTGTGGTGAAGCACAAGGCCTCTTCACAATTTTTGTGGGTAACGCAGCATATTACTAAGAGCCTCCTGTACTTTTCGAATTATTCTATGACATTAATTTCTTTTTACTCTGGTAATGCCGCCACTGGTCGTCGTTACTCATACAAGTAACTACTCATTTTTCCTCACGAGGTATGAGTGGACCTCCCCGGGGTATGAGTGGCTAACTCCGGGCCCAACAGTAACGGGTCTCAGTTCTTCCTGTGTACGGCAAAGACTGAGTGGTGAGTTGTTTTTTACTACCTCCTCCGCTAACTTCACTATTATGTCTTGTGATCCCGAGGGGGACGTGGGACCTCACTTCCTCTTCCTCCTCTTCCTCCTCTTCCTCCTCCCCCTCTTCTTCCTCCTCCCCCATGTTGCTCAGGCAACTTTCGTAGGCTTTTTAAGGTATTCGAAGCTTGTTTTTGGTGGTTTTCATCGCAGAAATGTCTTGAATGATATATTTACAATAGAATCGGACATTTTTTCCCGTGTGCAAGTGCCGTTTGGTGCAAACACAAAATAACAATACAAAATTTTTATTTTAATATTTTTTTTTGGAAAATTTTGTATAATTTTATATTAATTTAACAAAATTACAAAAGAGACGTTCTGTACACAATAATTTTAACTCTTCCTTTGAATGACCTTTATCTTTTTAAATGCGAATTTTTGTCTCGGTCAAGTCATCAAAAATCTGAAAAAAAGGAGGCAATCATTTGTTCTCTTACCTGATGATTTTGAAGACTGGAGATTTTGATTTTATTTTGAACTGATGATTTTGTAGACGGGAGATTTTGATTTTATTTTGAACTGATGATTTCGAAGACTGGAGATTTTGATTTTATTTGGAACTGATGATTTTGAAGACTGCAGATTTTGAACTGATGATTTTGTAGACTGGATATTTTGAACTGATGATTTTGTAGACGGGAGATTTTGATTTTATTTTGAACTGATGATTTCGAAGACTGGAGATTTTGATTTTATTTGGAACTGATGATTTTGAAGACTGCAGATTTTGAATTTATTTTGAACTGATGATTTTGAAGACTCCAGATTTTGATTTTATTTTGAACTGATGATTTTGAAGACTCCAGATTTTGATATTATTTTGAACTGATGATTTTGAAGACCCCAGATTTTGATTTTATTTTGAACTGATGATTTTGAAGACTCCAGAATTTGATTTAATTTTGAACTGATGATTTTGAAGACTCCAGATTTTGATTTTATTTTGAACTGATGATTTTGAAGACTCCAGAATTTGATTTAATTTTGAACTGATGATTTTGAAGACTCCAGATTTTGATTTTATTTTGAACTGATGATTTTGAAGACTCCAGATTTTGATTTAATTTTGAACTGATGATTTTGAAGACTGCAGATTTTGATTTTATTTTGAACTGATGATTTTGTAGACTGGAGATTTTGATTTTATTTGGAACTGATGATTTTGAAGACTGCAGATTTTGATTTTATTTTTGAACTGATTATTTTGTAGACTGGAGATTTTGATTTTATTTGGAACTGATGATTTTAAAGACTGCAGATTTTGATTTTATTTTGAACTGATGATTTTGTAGACTGGAGATTTTGATTTTATTTTGAACTGACGATTTTGTAGACTGGAGATTTTGATTTTTTTTTGGAACTGATGATTTTGAAGACTGCAGATTTTGAATTTACTTGGAACTGATGATTTTGTAGACTGGAGATTTTGATTTTTTTTGGAACTGATGATTTTGAAGACTGCAGATTTTGAATTTACTTGGAACTGATGATTTTGTAGACTGGAGATTTTGATTTTCTTTGGAACTGATGATTTTGAAGACTGGAGATTTTGATTTGACTAATACCGTTTGTGATTTTGAAGACTGCAGATTTTGAATTTACTTGGAACTGATGATTTTGTAGACTGGAGATTTTGAATTTACTTGGAACTGATGATTTTGTAGACTGGAGATTTTGATTTTCTTTGGAACTGATGATTTTGAAGACTGGAGATTTTGATTTGACTAATACCGTTTGTGATTTTGAAGACTGCAAAAGAAAAACCGAAGCAATTTAATAGACTTTTAACAAACTATATATTATTCTTTTAATGAATTGCAAAGAAGTATTTTTTCAATATAAACAAACTAAGTATTTGTAGTTACGTATTATATCGTATTGATTTTAAAGAAAAATCTATAATTATTTATTGAAATAAATTTGTTTTCATGTACTAATAAATTTAATGTCAACTCACCTTTTTTAGTTTCACAATTTAAAAAAAGAAGATAACTGATAGTTATTAGATTTATGATGACTTGACGACTCATTTTAACTATTGTTGCGTAGTACTAATTCATTTTTGGCGTTCAAAATTTGAAAGGTCATTCAAAACAAATCACGGATATTATTTTAATATTTTTTTCTTGCTGATAAAGTAAGGCCGAAATTAATAGACGTTTTTTGTAATACCTCTGTGGCACTGCGTCTGAGATTGCGTACTGTCTTAGATGAGGAAAACCGAAGCTAAGGAAATACTTAAATTATCGATTTTGTCTATTAATTTCGCCCTAAGTATACAAGTGTGTTGAAAAAAAATCCCCTATTTTAACCTAAAAGTAGCCTTGAAACCCATCATCATAGGCAGCGTAAAACAATTAAAAATCCCCAACCCATCTCTTCTTCTCTTGTCAATATTCTGATTGTATCACATGCTGTTGTTGTTGGTGTTGTTGTTACGAGCTTGGCTACAACTGGGGCTGAGTGATGGTCTCCAGTCAACTTTTAGCTGGCTCTTCCTGAACCAAATATTCGTGCGATCATCCATCGTGATAACTTGGACTTTTTCTTCACGAGCCATTGAAGTCATTGAACCCTTGGGAAAACTAATGCATCTTCGTTGTTCCAAATATTCATGAAATATAGATTATCGGCACGCTCTGTGTTGTGGTGGAAAAACAAATTTTCATGTCGTCTATATCAGCAACATTTGTTTCGTTAAACCGACCTCGATAGCTTGATCAGTAAGGCGGCGGACTTGTAACCTGGAGGTCAGTGGTTCAAGTCCCGGTTTCAGCTTGGATTTAGTAATGCGAGTTTGAGTAGTTGTGGTATCACGAAAGTGATTAACACAAAAATATGATAACGTTTTTTTTTTTTCTCGTTAAATGAAGCATTCATTACGTCAAGAAACATTTTTTGTCCAAATAAACCAAATCCGCGACACGCTACGTAGAATATACACAATCTTCAGGACTTTGTGTTTTGCTTATTTTTTTACCGACCTCAGTAGCTTGATCGATAAGGCAGCAGACTTGTAACCTGGAGGTCGGTGGTTCAATTCCCGGTTTCAGCGTAGATTTAGTAAAGCGAGTTTGAGTAGATGTGGTATCGCAAAAGTGATTAACGCAATAATAATATGATAACTTATAACTTTTTTTTTAACTAAAATTTTAAGAGCAGACAGCGAATTTAGATGTGGATATTTATTTTCGTGATTTATAATGTACAATAGTTCATTGATAAAATCCAAAGTTATTCACTGGCCTGCAGGGATTTTTTTCGATAGATACCTACTTTTATTTTATTGTTTCAAGTCTCTAATACAGTCAACACATTTTTATACAATTAAAATCTGAGCGCACGGCAGTGCGCCAGGCCAAGTTCCAGCAAGCACGGCAGTGTATCTTTACACGAACCAATTCACCCGGTTTTTCACACCCTCATATCTTCGGTTCAATTATGAAATTTAGAACAGATATTGCCTTAATATCATTAAAAAGACATTAAAAATTTCAAGACTCTATGCAATAAACTTTCAGAGGAATGTAATTTTGAAATTTACCATTTTGATGACTGACTGACAGATCATCAAACTTATGAGGCACTATCGGTTGTATGGAATATTACCACTATATGTATAGGTACAAAATGACAATATCACCATCACAAGGAGCGAAACTGGCCAAGTTAGAGGATAGTTTGAAGTTAAAAACATACAAAATGAGGAACTCAGAAAACGGGTTTTAATAAAAAGAAATAGTTTACGACAACTTGGCCACAAACAAGATATCACTGCATTCATTGGCGAAACCTTTTTGGATAGGAGTTCTGGAACTTGGTCCTTTTTTTAACGGTAGTTTTTTGTGGTATGATAACTTAAAAAAAAAGCATAATGGGACAACCTGTCTTGCGCTGACGGTCTAAATAAAATAAAGCACTACCTCAGCAAATAAGCTGAATTAGAACCAGTTGTTTTGATATATATATTAATTTTGATGTATGTAATATTTCTGTTCCAAATAAAGGTTTATTTATTTATTTTATTTATTTAAAAAACTTTTTTTTTACTTTTCCAGGTTGGATGGAAAGCATGTGGTGTTTGGAAATGTCATCAGTGGCATGGATGTGGTCAAGAAGATAGAGGTCAGTCTTGGAATCTTCCCCCTAGCCTTCAGATAATAATGTTGTTGTAATAATGATACTCTTAAGTGGAAGGTAACCACCAGGCGAGGTTAATGCTCAGCATTTTCTACCACCTAACCCTCAGTGTCTTATTATTATGTGGCCACAAACTCAAATTAACGAGGAAAAATTCATGCACTGGGTGGGATTCGAACCAACGGATCCCTACGCTACCTGGATTACCAGACTAGCGCGTAACTAGCTTGGAAATAATTTGAAAATTCCAAATCATTAATTAAGTAAAACAGAAGTCACCGTGGCCGAGTGAGTTAGCGCGCTAGGCATTGCACGCACAGTGATCTGGGTTCAATTCCCAGCGGGGCAGGATCTTTTCTTGGGTGTTCAGGGTCCACTCATACCTCGTGAGGAAAAATGAGTAGCTGCTTTAAGGTGAGATTGTGAGCAGTGACCAGTGGCGGAATTATAGGCAAAAATAAGATATTAGGATATAAAAAGACATGAAAAAGTCCCATAATTCTGCGCTACCCACTAAAAATTGTAATATATTAACACAAAGAAACACATTTATTTTTATTTATTTATTTTATTAATTTAGTAAAACAAAAAAAGGCAAATGTTTTTTTTTTAATCTTCAAATTATTTTGATTTTTATTTTTTTACCAAGGCGTTGTGTTGTTCCTTCGTGACGTTATATAATTTTATGAATTATTTTCTCTTTCAGAATTGTGGAACTAAGAGCGGTTCGCCCAAAGAGAAAGTGATCATATCTTCGTGCGGAGAAATGCAATAGAAAAGGCAACAGCTAACAGTAAACCAACCATCAGAATCCTACCTTTTTACCTTTCCCCGTCATAATAATATAAGTTTATCATATTTATGTACATTATCACACAATAAGTAATAGAATCGTGTCTGTAATAGCTTGTCCAGCCCTATAAAAACAGACAGTGATGTTCTATTAAAAAATCTAATAAGGGCAACAAAGCACATTATAAGCCCCATGTAATATTATGAATCTGAGCGCAGTGCGCCAGGCCAAGTTCCAGTTAGTTGGTTTTTTTTTTAGTTACGATGCAGCATTGTGCACGGTAAAATTACTGTGCACAACAATACAAGCATCAAATTATGTACATGACAGAGAAAATAGAGAGTTATTCTAAAAATAATATCTTATTTTTACTGCTTGATTAGCACTAATGGGTCCCATTATTCCAGGAGTAAGCAACGTGATATCAAGTAGTCAAAATTCTAAAACGGGAGGTGGATAACTTTTCATGTCCCCCGGCTAGGTTTCGAACCCGCGACTTCTGGAATACCAGACAGACAGACGCCTCGACCACTGAGCTACCGTAACATGACCTGCCGAAATCTGAAATGATTTTCATTGTATACGACGAGCTAGGAATTTGGAAAAAAAAAATTCTTAGGGCGGAATTAATAGATGATTTTTTTTTTTTTTTAAGTGGGGTTTTAACGTCGCTTTTAACTGCCATGGTCATATCACGACGGGGGTTTTACCCTCCATTCGCAGGAAACTCACAAACCTGCTACTCACATTGACCTCACCCAGCCTGAGTGGGGCCGGGAAAAGCCAGCGTCACGAGAATTAGAATTTGAATGGTCACCCATCCAAGTCTTAACCTCGCTGGATGTCGCTTAACTTCGGTGTTCTGAAGGGAACATAGACGATTTTGTAATACCTTTGTGGCGCTAAGTCACGGATTGCGTACTGTCTGAGATAGGCGAAACCGATGCTGAGGAATTTTTTTTTTTTTTTTAAAGATGAGTGTTTCACAGCCGTTTTTATTTCGTAGCCATGAAACAAGAGCTACTGTAGACTCTTGTGGTCTGTGTTGTAGCCTGCCCATCCCGTAGTATGCCTCCCCTCTGATGGGCGAGAAGTGACACAATACTTCCCAATTAGGTGCTGGGTCAACACGAGCGCACCGGAAGGTATCCCTTACAAACAACTGTAACCAAATTAAGAATACAAATTTTTGTCGGCGCGGGGGTTCGAACCCGGGACCTTCCGCATGGCAAGCGAGTGCTTAACCACTGATAACTTGAATGACTTAAGTTATCGGTTTTGTCTATTAATTTCGCTCATATTTTCAGTTTCGAAGAGGACAATTCCATTATTTTAGCTGTGTTTTTGGCACCATATAATTTTTGGTACAACAAAATTAATTTATGTTGTCAGTCGTATATAAAATAAGGACCTATTTACTAGTTTCATTTTATTTTGAATGAAGTCTTTTTGCCAGCGTCGATGGCGTGTTGAATGCACCGGTTCTCGTAGGATCACCGAAGTTAGGCAACGTCCAGCGAGGTGAAGACTTCGTGATGCTGGCATTCCGGCCCAACCCAGGATGGATGAGGTTAATTTAGGTAGCAGGTTTGTGAATTTCCTGTGAATGGAGGGTAACACGCCCGTCGTGATATGAACATAGAGTTGAAAGCGACGTTAAACCCAAATTAAAAATAAAATAAGTCTTCTGTGTTTGTATTTTTGTAAATATTTATCTCTTATTTTTATGTTGTCTGTAGGTGTAAATTGTTTTCACATCCATATTTTATCCAGAGACAATAATAATAATACTCTTTAGTGGAAGGGAACCACCAGGCGAGGTTAATGCTCATTGCTCATAACATTTTCTACCACCTAACCCTCAGAGTTTTCATTTTTCTCATAGTATTTATTTATTACAGATAGTATATTACAATTTCCTCTGGATTACAAGTGACATTTCTCAGAGTCATATTATTATGTGGTCACGAACTCAAAATATTTGAGGAAAAATTCATGCATTGGGTGGGATTCGAACCAACGGATCTCTACGTTACCTGGATCGCCAGACTATCGAGTCAACTTTTAATCACAATATTTTTGACTTGCGAGACGATTAATTGGAAATTAACACTTGACAATTCAGTTCAGCCAGCCACCTACTCAGCCTGGTTGAGGTTAATGTAACCGAGTGGATTTTTGGTCATATCACCCAATGAACACAGGAGTAAGTAAGCATCATTAAACCACAAAATTCAATTATTCGAATCTATTTATAGATTGCAAATTTAATTGAATATTTTTTTTTTGTTCAAGAATCCCCGGTCTGAGCAGACTTTTCACACAGAAAATTCTATTCTCTCCGAACACGTGAGGCTGGCATTTCCGGCCCTATCCAGGCTGGGTGAGGTTAATGAGGGTAGCTGGTACGATTCCCAGCAAATGGAGGGTAAAGCCCCCGTCCTGAATATCTCAAATCAGGACGTAAAAACCAAATAGAATCAGTGGACATGAAAGGAGCCTAGACATTGGATCTGGGCGTCCATGTAATCCTCTCACCACCGTGATACCTAACTCATGGAATTATTATTAGAACATTAACCCTCGAAGGCCTGAATTATTTGACATTTTCATGTCTTTGCTCTGGCACATAACCAAAATTATGTGACGAAATTGTGTAACGAAATTATGTAACGATATTATGTAACGAAATATCGAATTGTAAAGGGAGAGAAGTCTTCTAATATCGGATATCGATATTATGGTTTCGATATTATCGATATACCTAATATCGATATTTTCGTTTCGATATTGCAACCCTAAGAGAAGAGGGAAAGTGTGTGTCATGCGCACAATACGAAATTTGGTCAGTTGGGTTTTGGACCTTGAATAGTAAAGAAGAAAATGTCGAAATGGTTGCAGACTCGTATGCAAGCGTTTTTTTTAAACAAAAATTTAACATTGCTTTCAACTGCATGGTCATATCAATAGTCACCGTGGCAGAGTGAGTTAGCGCGCTAGGCATTGTACGCATGGTGACCTGGGTTCGATTCCCAGCGGGGCAGGAATTTTTTTTGACTCGTTCTTTTCATCCAAAGTTCAGAACACGACTGGGGCTGGAAAATTAATGTGATTTAACTATCATTGAGTTCCTATGAAAGATAGAGAAGTACACTATAATTATTCTGATTCAAATTGTTTAATTTTGTCACAACATGTTTCCTCACACACTCGATTCAAAAATTACCTTTAAAAATGACCGTTGCTGTGACGATATGGTCACGCTAGGCCTTGAAGGGTTAAGGAGAAATGAAAAGACATTTATTTCTAAAATAGAATTGGTTTTTAGGATAACAATTTCTATATTTTGATACATAATATAATATTCAAATAGTAAAGACCACAGGAATAAATGCACACTTTTCACATTGCTAGGTAGTAAAAAAAAGCACTGGAGAACAACTAGAAGTCATTTGTAATCCAGAGAGGAAATTGCTAAAATATTCTGAGTACTTTACTCTCTGGTTTACAAATGACAGAAATCTACTACTTGTAAAAAATAAATAAAGATATCTATAGATATTTATTCACTTTGGTGGGACGCAATACGTATTGGTGTGTAACATTAATTTAGAAACAAATATTATGGAAACAACTACAGATATGAATATTTTCATTTTCAAAATTATTGTTTAGTTAAATATTCAATTGTTCTATTTATTTATAAATCGTCGGCTAGAAGGTAAAACTGACCAAGAGTTGTTGTTGGTCATTCTTCCGATTTTTCGTTACTCTGGTCGGAAATTAACCTAACTATTGGCTAAAAATCAAAAGTTCGGTAGTATTCAAACATATGCGCTGGAAAAAGCGAAAAAACAATTTTTACCTGAAAGACTGGTGGAGATTTCAATGACCAAATGCAGATGGTCAGTTTTACCTTCCAGCTGACAAAATAATAAACTTCATTCATTTCATGACTTTCTGGTATCGACCCAAGGATACATGCGGCATTACCCTTGTGAAAGGCCAGACCAATTCTCTGGGCAAGAAATTGTTTAGATCGGAGCTCACCCGTACATCTAAACAATTTTTCACCCAGTTGGCCCAGCCATTCCTTCGAGGCTTTTTAGTTTTATTTTTTAAATATTACATCTAAAATATTTACACCAGCTTATTATTTCACCAAAAAAAAGAGAGAAAGAAGAGACATTTTCTTTAATAGAAATTAGATATACTGTGTTTATCGACTATTTATTACCTCTCAAGTTATACTGACGAAAGCCTAGTCCGACGAAATTATTGGTACTTGTATTTAATTTTTAAGAATGACTCAAGTTCGAACATATTGTTCATAAAAGGGTTGGGTGGAAGAGATTGCCATAGGCAATAACCCCGCCCTTTAGTTAGGACATTTATGTTTTCAAATATTTTCTATTCATTTTCATTTTTATTGTATATATTGTTTTTTTGATTTTTCACTGTTAAAATTATTATTTATATGTACATAATGTCCTTTTGTATCTAATAAAGAATTATATAATAATAATAATAATAATAATAATAAAATGGAGTCTTACAGTATGCAATAAAAAAGAAATATAAATGTATGTACCTATATTTCTACAAAGAATCTTGGAATGTTGAAATAAAAATAGTTGTAATATCTCTATGGAATGATAAAAAAAACCTTCCATTATTATCTATGGAAAAACAATGGTATCACAACTGTAGGCTGGAATTGAAACTGAACAGAAAAATCTAGTAAGGGGTTGAGAAAAAAGAATCAACCATTTTGAAATAAATAAGCAATTTAAATGAAATATTATTTATTTGAGATTACGATATGGAATGTTGGAGTAAATAAAGCAACGTTGCTATCACAAATATTAGGCATGCATAGTTGACTGAAATTTAATTTTGGAAATAATTAATAAAAATCAAGGGTTTTCTATTATTTTGAAATTCGTGATTTAAAAAAATAATAATACTCTTTAGAGGAAGGTAACCAACCACAAGCGAGGTTAATGCTCAAAGCATTTTCTACCACCTAAAACTCAAGAGTCTTATTATTATGTGGTCACAAACTCAAATTTTCCCCACCTTCAGCACAAGATTTTTTATCTTTTGAAGGTGGGTAAATACCCTCATTGTTTGTAGAAGATGTTAGTGTAAAAAATAAATAAAAGGAAACTTAAGAAAAAAAAAAAAAAAATCAATGAGGAAAAATTCGTGTGGGATTCGAACCAACGGATCCCTACGCTACCTGGATTTCCAGACTAGCAGTGCACAAGACTGGATTTATTGAAATTTACTACATGAATCATATAAGGCAAATTTTTATTTATTAATCTCTAAATATTTCAATCTGGTATTTATGTTGTTTTAATAGAACAATAAGAAAGATGATCCTAAAATGTCTATACATAGATACAAATAATGCTACCGTGTGTGTGGTCCCCTACTTCAATAGACAATTTAAGAAAAAAAGAAAGAAAAAAATAATAGTAACAAGAATGCATTGGTGAGTATTTTTGCACTGGACAGAATATTATAAATAGCAATTAGTCCGGCTGGGGAGGACGTTAGGAGAAGACCAGTGTCTCGTTAGAGGACTATAAACAGAGAGCAGACTAGCTTGCAGTTTCTTAAGGGTTTAATTAATGGCTTTTAAAGAAAAAAAATTGTAAGACAGTGGTAGAGGGTGCTGAGTTATTCTTCCACTGTCTGGCTACCATCCTTCACGATGACGCCCCTCTATGATGATGATAAAGAAAAATCCCAAGTCCTTACGATGGTTGATCGCACAAAGAAATACGTGGTTCAGGACCAGCCAACTTTGAAATAAAGTTGGCTGGAGACCATCATTCCCCCCTCCAGCTGTAGCCAAGCTGGCTTCAACAACATAAATAGCAATTGATCACGTTTAATTATTCAAAACAAAATATTAACTATCTAATTTGACAGTATATCAAATAGTAATAGATGATCACTTTACTTTCTGAATAAAAAATAAATGCCTTTAAATAAACTAATTAATTGCGTTAAGTGTTATTAGTGAGTTAATTACAAAAATATTAAGGTTCAACTTCTGTATTTTTTTATTTCATTTATAAAACGATCAGTAAGGTCTACTCACACAAGGTGACGTGAGGTAACAGCAAGTAATAATAATAACACTCTTTAGTAGAAGGTAACCACCAGGTGAGGTTAATGCTTAAAGCATTTTCTACCACCTACACTTCTTCTCGATATCAAATAAGTGGTAACCGTATGGGTTTGATGGCAGTGATTGCCTCAGGCAATAATCACGCCCTTTGTCAATATTATTCTTGTCAATAAAGAGTTATTATTATTATTACCTAACCCTCAGTCTTATTACTTATTATTATGTGGTCAGATACTCAAATAAATAAGGAAAAATTCATGCATTGGGTGGGATTCGAACCAACTCTGATCCCTACGCTACCTGGATTACCAGACTAGCGCGTTAACCATACGACTATCTGTGCACTAGCTCAACTAACAGTAAGCCCAAGACTTTGGTCAAAATCCCAAAATGGGAGGATCCTGCCTGAGTTTCGAGCCCGCGACCTCTGGATTACCAGACCGACGGGAAATATGTATGAATAGACCTTTAGGGCCAAATTATGAAACAGAAAAAAAGTTAAGATAAGCCAGACACGACCTCAAGTCAGAGTTTCAACCAATCACAGAGCACTATAGCCCGAGTTGAGGGACAGTCTGGCTTATCTAGACTTTAATCCTGGTTTATAATTTGGCCCCTAGTAAACGTTGAACGAAATCTGAAAAACATTTTATTAAAAAATAACGAGACAGTGTCAGTGAACCTTAAGCATTTCTTAAAAATAATATTACACCTTTTACTCTAGTAAATAAAAATGTAATAAATGTGTTAACTTACTTTATAAATACTTCATAAATATATTACATATTTTTTTATATATTGGTAACATAGGAAGGGGGGGGGGGGGGGGGAGAGAGAGAGAGAGACAGAGAGAGATTATTTTCAATTCAAAACATTTTCATTTAATTAAATTCTTATTATTATCTACAGGGTGTCCCACTAGAAAATTTTGTGTAGATTTTTTAAAATGTCACTAAAAATAGGAAGTGCCATTTAAAATTCCAAAGTTGACCTTGAAATAACCTTGAAGGGGTCAACTAAGAAACTTTTCAAGGTCACCATTAAAATGTCCATTAAATGATCCTTGGACAAATTTTTTCTATCGTCAGTAGTTTTTGAGGTATTGGAATGTCTCTTTTATGACGGGACACCTTGTATAATTTAATTTTTTTACATAGCAGGACCTAATAAGCAAAGGAATATTATCTTTTTCGATAAATCAACACAACATGAACAGCATCTTACAATTAAAATATTTCCTAAACTTTTTCGAAGGTTGAGAGAGTTCCTCTAATTCTCACAACATTACCTCTCTGTATAATAAAATAATAAGTTATAAATATTATTAATTATTTAATTACCTATGAAATGATAAATAATAAATATTCATTATTATTATTTAATAGGTATTTCAATTAATTTAGATCGCCAACCTGTACTTTTTTAAATCCCTCCTACCAAGAAGGAAAGGCAGAAATATTCACAATATCTTGTGCATAGGTAATTCAATTTTTTGTATTTTGGTAATTCAATTTTTGAAAATTTCAACTTTTCTGGGGCCGTATGATGAATCAAAATTGGGCATGGAAAAATAAATAATTTTTATTCGAGTTTACATGTTCGCCTGAAGTTATAGTAAAAAAAGTAAAAAATATCATTATTTGTGTATATTATTATGATAATTTATTATTTATAAATAAATATACTTCATATGTTAATGTTGAAAAATATTTGTGTACATCACAATCGTGATATCACAACTACTCAAACTCGCTTTACTATTACTTCCGATAAATTTCTAATATTACAAAATCGGAAAAGTATTGTGTTCGTTTTAATTTTTGTTCAATTCGGTACTTGAACCACCGATCTCCAAATTACAAGTGCGCCGCCTTATCGATCAAGCTACTGAGGTCGGTCCCCAGGGTATTGTAATTATAATTATCAAGGACAGAATATTAGAGAGAAAGAAGAGGAAAGAACAGTAAGGGTTGGTTGGAAGAGATTGCCATAGGCAATAACCCCGCCCATTAGTTAGGACATATGTTTTTATATATTTTTCTATTCTTTTTCATTTTTATTGTATATACTATTGTTTTCATTTTTTTCATTGTTAAAATAATTATTGGTATTATACATTATGTCCATTTATATCTAATAAAGTGTGAAATAATAATGATGGATTTCATAGGAAGAAAATGAAGGACAAGGTGAATTTTTCATTATTATTCTAGAGGAGATTATTTAAATTCGTTTGTACTTAATGACAATGGTCACAATAGAAGGAATAAATCAGAACATTTAATATTTAATCAACAGACTTACATCACTATGAAGAAGAAATAATGGTATACATGGTCACAATAAATAATTATAATAATAACACTCTTTAGTGGAAGGTAACCACCAGGCGAGGTTAATGCTTAAAGCATTTTCTATCACCTAACCCTCAGAGGCTTATTATTATGTGGTCACAAATTCAAATTAATGAGGAAAAAATCATGCACTGGGTGGAATTCGAACCAACGGATCCCTGCGTTACCTGGATTACCAGACTAGCGCGTTAACCACTTGACTACCAATGCACGATTTTATTTTTAATTTTACGAATTAACGGGGTCCAACCCCATTCGGAGAAGCTAAGAAAATATCCTTTGGCAACTGCTTAAGGTAAAAATGTTAATAAAAAATGTTGTATTACATTGTATTTCTTCGATTTTCCCTCTCTTTTCTAGTCAAAAACTGTTGTGGACTGGAGTGGAGTGGAAAGGTCTATGATGTTTACAAAGGTTAAAGGGAGGATAGATTTTTCAACTGGAGGATCTTGCTTATATTTTACATGATAACATTCCTTGTTAAAATAAAATTAGATAAAAAATCAGACCTTGAAGTAACTCTCAAGAAGGAAATATTATTTGCGAAACATGTACCCCATAAGTCTGACTCTACTTTCAAGTCTCAGTTCTTCACTGCATGTATCTCCCAACAACATGATGTTGGGCAAGTTGTTGACTTCACCCACAGTCAAACAAAACCTTTCTACAAAGGATCCAAATTTTAAGTACGTCGTGGAAAAATAACAGAGAATCGAGTCGTACTTTTAAATTTACTAGAAGAGCTATTGTCAATGAAAGTTCGAGATTTTGAAATCATTCCAAGATCAATCCATTCCAGCCTCCAGAAGACAATTTTTTCAACTTCGCGGTCAGCAACATTTCTCGTAGTAAAACTCGCGAGATCAACGCGCTCACAGTTTTCCTATTACTGTTTCTAATTAACGTTTTTTATAGGCTTCCAATTTGCTCAAGTCCAAAAGTTTTCTCAATAAAAATGCAATTCTTTTCATTTTCACCATACAAGAATTTTTCTTTCAAGTTTAAGTATGGATCCAATTCATTATTTTGTGGTCTAATCAAGCCACAGAAATATATTAAATTAAAACTGTTGGTGATGGCTTGGTTCGTCTCACTGGCAATAGGGCCGCCAAGGCTTTCCTCTTTCAGAGGATTTCTTTGGCGATCCAACGAGGTAATGCTACCTGCATGTTAGGTACATTGCCTCATGCAAGTGGGATGGATCAGGTCTATTTCCTGTGATTTTAAAATTGATCAATTTAATAAATAAATAAATTATTAAATCAATTGATTAAAAAAAAAAAAAAAATCAACTGTTTCTCATAGATTTAGTACCTCAACAACGAACAACAATACAGATATCGTTAATATTGACGGAAGAATAGTGGGTGGTCACGATGCAAAACCAGGCACCTACATTGTATCCTCACCTCACCTCACCCTGTAGGAACCTCCTTCTTCATCAAGGTAGCCTTCACGCCAGATAAGTATCCCAAAGGGTTGGGTGGAAGAGATTGCCTAAGGCAATAACCCCGTCCTTTAGTTAGGACATATATGTATTATGTATATATTTTTTATTTATTTTTTTCTTCTATTGTATTGTATTTTAATTTGTAATTATTTGTATTGTATATAATATGTCCTATTCATAAAGTGTAAATAAATAAAATAAACTTTTCGCACAGAAAATTCTGTTTCCTCCGAACACGTGAGGCTGGCAATTCCGGCCCTACCCTGGTTGGGTGAAGTTAATGTGGGCAGCTGGTACGATTCCCAGCGAATGGAGGGTAAAACCCCCGTCCTAATCCAGGACGTTTAATCAAATAGAATCGTCGGCGTTAGGAAGGGCATCCAGCCGTAAAATAATGTGCCAAAACCAACCAACCTCAACCTGGAGGTTGAACAACGTCAACCCTGCTTGAGCGGGATAAGACAGAGTAAAAGAAGAAGTTGTTGTTTTATTTACAATTCATTCTTATTAGCACATTACTATTATGTAAGTAACTACTATCCCATTTTCAAGGTGTAGTTATTTGTTCTGCACGTATTTGTTCTGTACTGATTTCGTGTTTTGCTAACTATATCTTTTTCGCCATTGGTAACTAAAATTGATCTCTTATTTATCTACTATATATATAATATATATATTTATGTGCATTGTGTATGTATGTATGATTTTATTTGTGGTGAAGCACAAGGCCTCTTCACAATTTTGTGGGTAGCGCAGCATTACTAAGAGACTCCTTCGCTTTCCTAATTCAATTACATTAATTTCTTATTACTCTGGTAATGCCGCCACTGTTCCTTACTCATACAAGTAACTACTCTTTTTTCCTCGCGAGGTATGAGTGGACCCCGACCATCCAAGTACAGATCAGAAAAAATCCTGCCCGCTGGGGATCGAACCCAGGTCACCCTGCGTGCAATGCCTCGCGCGCTAACTCACTCTGGCACGGTGCCTACTATTTGTCTCTTGAATACATTCAATTTCCGTACTTATTTTGTTTTCATCTCTAATGTTTTGTTCTGTGCTGACTTTATCAATTACTGACGTGAATCTTCTGGAACATTGGTAACTGAAATATATATCTCTTATGTTTAAGTACATTTATGTGATGTATTTTTCAAGTATCTACACTATTTCATGTAACCTATTTGCCTTTGTTACCATATTACCTAAAGGTCCTTATATGCCTTTTCTCGTGAACTATCCCACATTTTTTTTGTGCTGATTGTGTCTGCTGATCTAAATCTTTTCGGTAGGTGTTCTACGCTTATTAAATATTATCTAATGTCTCCCACGTGTTAATGACCTACAATGTTCTATAATTACAAATTAATAGGTTACCTACATACATGCCTTTTTTCATATACACATTTGTTCTGTGCTGATCGAGTGTGCTGCTGATCTAAATCTTCTCGACATGAGTTCTTCGCTGATTGTGTCTCCTATTTTATTTACCTATCATGTTTAATATTTACAAACTAAAAGGTACCTACATGCCTTCTTTCATGTATTATCCCACATTTGTTCTGTGATCGAGTGTGCTGCTGATCGAAATCTTCTTGACATGTGTTCTTTGCTGATTATGTCTCCGATTTTATTTATCTATAATGTTAAATATTTACAAACTAAAAGATACTTTTTTCGTGTATTATCCCACATTATTTGTTCGTTGCTGACTCTGTCTGCTGATCTAAACCTTCTCTACATGTGTTCTTCGCTGATTATGTCTCCTATTTCATTTACCTATAATGTTTAATATTTACAAACTAAAAGGTTTTTTTTTCGTGTATTCTCCCACATTTGTTCGTTGCTGACTCTGTTTGCTGATCTAAACTTTTTTTACATGTGTTCTTCGCTGATTATGTCTCCTATTTTATTTACCTATAATGCTTAATATTTACAAACTAAAAGGTACTTTTTTCGTTTATTATCCCACATTTGTTCTTTGCTGACTCTGTCTGCTGATCTACACCTTCTCTACATGTGTTCTTCGCTGATTATGTCTCCTATTTTATTTACCTCTAATGTTTAATATTTACAAACGAAATGGTACTTTTTTCGTGTATTATCCCACGCTTTTTCGTTGCTGACTCTGACTGCTGATCTAAACCTTCTCTACATGTGTTCGTCGCTGATTATGTCTCCTATTTTATGTACCTATACTGTTTAATATTTACAAACTAAAAGGTACCTACATGGCTTTTTTCATGTATTATCCCACATTTGTTCTGTGCTGATCGAGTGTGCTGCTGATCTAAAGCTTCTTGACATGTGTTCTTCGCTGATTATGTCTCCTATTTTATTTGCCTATAATGTTTAATATTTACAAACTAAAAGGTACTTTCTTTTTTCATGTATTATCCCACATTATTTGTTTGTTGCTGACTGACTCTGTCTGCTGCTGATCTAAATCTTCTTGACATGTGTCTCCCTTCACTACCTTGACATGACGCTTACTATGTCTCCTATTTTATTTACCTCTAATGTTTAATACAAACAAAAAGGTACTCTTTCGTGTATTCTCCCACATTATTTGTTCGTCTGCTGACTGACTCTGTCTGCTGCTGATCTAAATCTTCTTCAGCATGGGCACTTGGAGTGCGTCAGGAATCTCGACGTGCTCGAGCTGAATGTTGGACGCGCTGAACGGGAACCTCACGCTGAAGTTGAACTTGGTGTCCATCAGGAGCGTGCTCTGTTCGGACTGGGGTCGCTCCTTGAGCTTCTCCTGGATGAGGTGGATGAAGCTTTGTGAGATTCGCTCCTCGTAGTCGTCGGCGGGCGTGTAGAGATTGAGGAGCTTGATGATCTGTGCGAGTGAGGAAGCAAAATAGTTTTTTAAAAACAAAGTTATTATACATAATAATAGTAGGTAATAATAATAATGTCCAAAATTTACAAAAGCTCCAAATTGAAAATTCGAATGCTGTGATAAGGAAATGCCAGAAGTCCGTGATTCTATCTACCGCTAACATCATAAGAAAAATCTTGTCAGAAGAAATGTAAACCAACGATTCATACCAAGCCTTTATTAAAGTCATCTATGTTGCTTTGTAGCCCATAGACTGACGTATTACCTTTATTTTACATGTATTAAAATGTATGTATCAATAAAGTGAAATCTCTTATAATAATGTGTTTTATTGTACATTTCTTTTACATTACATAGTTACATATAAGATAATTATAGCACATAGGAAAAGAAATATTAAAGTGAAACTGTATGTTTTACACACTTGTCACACTAAGAGACCCAGTATAGTATGGGTCTCTTGTCTTTGTGACATGTTGTGTTAATAACTTTCGCGATGATACATCTACTCAAATTCGCTTTCTAAATCTTTGCTGAAACCGGGACTTGAACCACCGACCTCCAGGTTCCAAGTCCGCCACCTTATCGATAAAGCTACTGAGGTCGGTAGGAAGCAAAATAGTTATCATATTTGTGTTGATCACGATGTGATGTCGCAATTAATCAAACTTACCTTACTAAATACTTACTTGACTTTTTTCTGATATTTAAATGTTAGAATTATTACTTTGTATTTTGTCATATTTTAGCACCCATATTTTAAATTTTGAAAGGTTATTTTCTAATTTTGTATTGTTTTTTTTTAACTTTTGTTATTTGTTACATGTTTATATGGACTCTTTCCGTAAATACAAGTGCCTTTGAGCACCATTACCATTAAATTTATGCTTAACTTGGGACTCACCTTTGATATGGGCAGCAATAGAACAAAACAAAACAATAGTAAAACTCTCACCTGGTTCGTGCTCATCTTGTTGCACATCTCGCACACGGTGCTGACATCCTCTGCTGACTTCCTCGCCTGCAGCAGCTGACTGGCCTGCACCAGAGGGGCGAGCTGCTCGTTGATCTCCGAGTCAGCAAGCTTCTGGTCCCGCGTGAACTGCTCCAGGTGGGACAGGTTGTACCGGATCTGCATGCCTCGCGTCCAGTGGCACAGCTCCCGCCGCAGCAGCAGGTTGTTGAGAGAGCTCGCTCCGATGTAGTAGTACAGCTGAGAGTAAAGAAGAAAAAAAATCTTAAGTCAAATAAAAATAAAGAAAAAAATCTTAGAAGTCAAATAAAAATGGCTTTGTTGAGAGAGCTCGCTCCGATGTAGTAGTATAACTGAAAAAAAGAATAGTTATTATAAGACAGGTTGTTCGCTCCGATGTAGTAGTACAACTGAGAGTGAAGAAAAGAAAAAAAAAATCTTAGCAGTCAAATAAAAATGGCTTTGTTGAGAGAGCTCGCTCCGATGTAGTAGTATAACTGAAAAAAAGAATAGTTATTATAAGACAGGTTGTTCGCTCCGATGTAGTAGTACAACTGAGAGTAAAGAAAAGAAGAAAAAAAATCTTAGAAGTCAAATAAAAATGGCTTTGTTGAGAGAGCTCGCTCGATGTAGTAGTACAACTGAAAAGAAAAAAAAAATCACAATTGCAGCCATTCGAGGTTCAAGTCGAATTATCACAACCATCTATACAAACCTTGAATCATCCCAAGAAACAAAAAGAAAAAAAAATGTTTAAAAATGTTAAGTTTGTCAGTACTGTGTCTCACGGCAAGCATCACAGTGATGTCAGTCTGTAGTAAAATATATTTACTATTTCTCTCTATTATAAGATAGGTTGTTGAGAGAGCTCGCTCCGATGTAGTAGTATAACTGAGAGTGAAGAAAAAATCTTAGAAGTCAAATAAAAAAAAAAGAAAAAAATCTTAGAAGTCAAATAAAAATAAAGAAAAAAAATCTTAGAAGTCAAATAAAAATTAAAGAAAAAAAAGATCTTAGAAGTCAAATAAAAAATAAAGAAAAAAATCTTAGAAGTCAAATAAAAATAAAGAAAAAAAATTTAGAAGTCAAATAAAAAGGCTTTGTTGAGAGAGCTCGCTCGATGTAATGAAAGTACAACTAGAGAAAGAATAGTTATTATAAGACAGGTTGTTGAGAGAGCTCGCTCCGATGTAGTAGATAATGAGATAGAAAACTAAATATAATAAATAAGAAAAAATCTTAAATGAGTCAAATAAAAATAAAGAAAAAAATCTAAATAAAATAATAAATAAAGAAAAAAAATCTACAAATAAAAAAGATCAAATAAAAAAATCTTAGAAGTCAAATAAAAATAAAGAAAAAAATCCAAATAAAAATAAAGAAAAAAATCTTAGAAGTCAAATAAAAATAAAGAAAAAAACCTTAGAAGTCAAATAAAAATGGCTTTGTTGAGAGAGCTCGCTCCGATGTATTAGTACAACTGAAAAACAAAGAAAAAAAATCTTAGGGCGGAATTAATAGACAAATTATTTATCACAAGTTACTGCTAAGCATCGGTTTTCCCTATCTTAAACAGTACGCAATCCGTAATAATAATAATAATAATAACATTGAAACGGTTGGCATCCGGAAATCAGTGAAATGGAAGATCCAGAAAAGTGTCATCTTACAATCCTGCTATCTAGTCCGAAAGTTTTTGAGTTCCTAATTTTTTTCAATTCTAATTTTAATACTGATCGTCAAAGTTTATGTGAGAAAGTATGAATTTACTCCTCACATAAACTAAGAAAAACTGTTAATAAAAGTACATGTTCATGGTTCATAATAATAATAATAATACTTTTTCTTTGTGTTATTATGTCACAATTTTAGTGGGTAGCGCAGAATCATAGGACTTTACCACTTTAATTTACAATATCTTGTATTATTTTTTTTTTTTTGCCTCAGATTCTGCCACTGTTCGCTGCTTCACATTAAAGCAGCTACTCATTTTTCCTCACGAGGTATGAGTGGACCCCGAACATCCAAGTACAGAGCAGAAAAAATCCTCCCCCGCTGGGAATCGAACCCAGGTCACCATGTGTGCAATGCCTAGCGCGCTAACTCGCTCTGCCACAGTGACTACTCAGTACGCAATCCGTGACTTAACGTCACAGAGGTATTACTAAAACGTCTATTAATTCCGCCCTTAGAAGTCAAATAAAAATGGCTTTGTTGAGGAGAGCTCGCTCCGATGTAATAGTATAACTGAAAGTAAGAGAAGAAAAAAAATCTTATAAGTCAAATAAAAATGCTTAGAAGTCAAATAAAAATGGCTTTGTTGAGGAGAACTGAAAAGAAGAATAATTATTATAAGACAGGTTGTTGAGAGATCTCGCTCCGATGTAGTAGTATAACTGAGAGTGAAGAAAAGTTATTATAAGACAGGTTGTTGAGAGAGCTCACTCCGATGTAGTAGTATAACTGAGAGTAAAGAAAAGTTATTATAAGACAGGTTGTTGAGAGAGCTCACTCCGATGTAGTAGTATAACTGAGAGTAATGAAAAGTTATTATAAGACAGGTTGTTGAGAGAGCTCGCTCCGATGTAGTAGTATAACTGAGAGTAAAGAAAAGTTATTATAAGACAGGTTGTTGAGAGAGCTCACTCCGATGTAGTAGTATAACTGAGAGTAAAGAAAAGTTATTATAAGACAGGTTGTTGAGAGAGCTCGCTCCGATGTAGTATAACTGAGAGTAAAGAAAAGTTATTATAAGACAGGTTGTTGAGAGAGCTCGCTCCGATGTAGTAGTATAACTGAAAAAAAAAGAATAATTATTATTAATTTTTAATAATATTATTTTTTTAATAATTAAAAAAAATTAATAGTAAAAAAAAAAAAAAATATTAAAAAAGAATAATTATTTAATTATATAATAAGTAATAAGACATATTACAGTACAGCCCCCGTGGCGTAATGGTTGTGACTACTGCCCGTAGTCCAGAGATCACGAGTTCGATCCCTCAAACTCGCTTCACCAAATTCTAAGTAAAAAGTTAGTGGTCAGGCGCATGGTCTCTTTCACCCAGAACCACTTGTACGAATTTGATGAATTTCAAATGGGACCATCTACAGAACGTCTCCTATATGTTTGCAAAATTTCATCAAAATCCGTGGAGTAGTTTCCGAGATTTGCGCGTTACAAGGAATATTTTTAACAGACCGACGGATCGACAGACCGACACAAAACCTGGAGGTTATGAGGTTGCTCAGGAGGTTATGAAACGTCCAGAAATATTTCAAAGAAATATATATTTTTTTTTACAAAAACGAACACAATATTTCCGAATTCTAATATTAGAAATTTCTCGGAAGTAAAATCCACCTGTTTGAACACCTGGTTGACAAAATCCCATGCAGCAGCATATTCTTGAGAAAGCCCATCAGCAACGCTTGCATATTCAAATTTGCTGACTTCATTTGAGCTTGCTGACTAGATTTTTTTCCAACTTAAAAAAAAAATACCCACCTGTTTGAACACCAGGTTAATAACCTCCATGCCGATTGCATGCATCAGCATATTCTTGAGGAAATTCATCAGCAACAGTTGCATATTCAAATTTGCTGACTTCATTTGAGCTTGCTGACTAGATTTTTTCCCCACTAAAAAAAAAAAAAAAAAAAAAATACCCACCTGTTTGAACACCTGGTTGACAATCTCCATGTCTATCCCATGCAGCAGCATATTCTTGAGGAAATTCATCAGCAACAGTTGCATATTCAAATTTGCTGACTTCATTTGAGCTTGCTGACTAGATTTTTTCCCCACTAAAAAAAAAAAAAAATACCCACCTGTTTGAACACCTGGTTGACAATCTCCATGTCTATCCCATGCAGCAGCATATTCTTGAGAAAGCCCATCAGCAACGCTTGCATATTCAAATTTGCTGACTTCATTTGAGCTTGCTGACTAGGTTTTTTCCCCACTTCAAAATTAAATACCCACCGGTTTGACAATCCCATGCAGCAGCAATCAGCAGCATACTCTTGAAGAAACTCATCAGCAACAGTTACATATTCAAATTTGCTGACTTCATTTGAGCTTGCTGACTAGGTTTTTTCCCCACTTCAAAATTAAATACCCACCTGTTTGACAATCCCATGCAGCAGCAATCAGCAGCATATTCTTGAGAAATCCCATCAGCAACGTTTGCATATTCAAATTTGCTGACTTCATTTGAGCTTGCTGACTAGGTTTTTTCCCCACTTCAAAATTAAATACCCACCTGTTTGACAATCCCATGCAGCAGCAATCAGCAGCATATTCTTGAGAAAACCCATCAGCAACGCTTGCATATTCAAATTTGCTGACTTCATTTGAGCTGGCTGACTAGATTTTTTCCCCACTTCAAAATTAAATACCCACCGGTTTGACAATCGTGCAGCAGCAATGCAGCAACATATTCTTGAGAAAGCCCATCAGCAACGCTTGCATATTCAAACTTGCTGACTTCATTTGAGCTTGCTGACTAGATTTTTTTCCAACTTAAAAAAAAAAAAAAAAAATACCCACCTGTTTGAACACCTGGTTGACAATCTCCATGTCTATCCCATGCAGCAGCATATATTTGAGAAAGCCCATCAGCAGCGCTTGCATATTCAAATTTGCTGACTTCATTTGAGCTTGCTGACTAGATTTTTTTCCAACTTTAAAAAAAAAAAAAAAAAAAAAAAAATACCCACCTGTTTGAACACCTGGTTGACAATCTCCATGTCTATCCCATGCAGCAGCATATTCTTGAGAAAGCCCATCAGCAACGCTTGCATATTCAAATTTGCTGACTTTATTTGAGCTTGCTGACTAGATTTTTTCCCCCAAAAAAAAAAAAAAAAAAAAAAAAAAATACCCACCTGTTTGAACACTTGGTTGACAATCTCCATGTCTATCCCATGCAGCAGCATATTCTTGAGGAAGCCCATCAGCAACGCTTGCAGATCCGTGGGATTCGACCCCGCTGACTCAGCTCGACCTAGTCGACTCGGCTTACCGCTGCTCATCACAGGGATCGACTCGTACTCGAGAATCGCGGGAATCACGATCGAGTTGATCTTCTCCTCCATGAATCTCACCACGGCCTGGGAATAATTTATTTTATTTATTTAGAAACTCTTTATTAGTAGAATATATACAGGGTCAGGGTGTTTACTAAATGGTCAAAGTAAAATTCCCTGACTTTTCCAGGTTTTCCAGACCATTTTTCCAGTTTCTCCAGTCTACTTTTTTAAGGAGACGTTATATGAATATTATATAAGACCTGCTAAAATTTTGTTAATTTTATAAAAAGTGATTAAGAGTGTTTTGTGTTTCTTACCAAAGAAGCACACTGCTGGATTACAGTGGCGCCGCAGGCAATTTTTTTTTATATTTCATTTTCATGACAATTTTGGATCTTGAAAAAAATTCCCTGACTTTTGATGTTTTTTCACAAAATTCCCTGACTTATGGTGTTTTTTCACAAAATTCCCTGACTTTTTCGGTCTCGAAAAATTCCCTGACAATTCCAGGTTTTCCAGGATTTCCCTGACCAGTAGACACCCTGAGGGTGGTCCAGAAAATTTGCACCAAAATGATAGGGGTAATAAAAGAGACCATTTCCAATAAAAATGTTCCCGGACATTTTCCATTATTTTTTGTCGTTTTCAAAATGGCGGCCAAAACTTTGACAGCCTAAATGAGCATTAAAACATTAAAAGGGTTAATTTAATTTATTTTAACTAAAATTTTATTCTCAATTCAAAAATGCAATCCGTTTTTTTTTCTAGGTGGTACAGAATTTTTTTTAAAAAAAAATCAAAAACCAAACCAAAGTCGGAATATTTGAAAAACACACGTTTTGGCCGCCATTTTGAAAACGACAAAAAATAATGGAAAATGTCCGGAAATATTTTTGTTGGAAATGGTCTCTTTTATTACCCCTATCATTTTGGTGCAAACTTTCTGGACCACCCTGTATACTATACAGACAAAATATGGTAAAAATTATATATGAAAATTGACAACATTAATAATATAAACAAGAAAAAATAAACAAAATATATACATACTATGTCCTAACTAAAGGGCGGGGTTATTGCCTATGGCAATACACCAGGAAATAATAAAATAGCCATCATTTATTTATCTATCGTATGGCTTTATTACACATCTCAAAGTGAGAAGACATGTGTAAAGACAAAAGACAAAAAAAAAAAACGAAAAACCATCATGAAAATATTCCAATAATAATAAAGGTGCTAAAAAAAGGGGGTATATTATCTGTGTATATTTTTGTAAAATAAAACTACAACTTAAGCTGTGAATAAGTTATTATTAATGAAAAATGTTCTATGGTTTCCAATTTACGATCGAGTTGATCTTCTCCTCTATAAATCGCCTGGAAATAATAAAATAGCCATCATGACAAAGGTTCCAATAATAATAAAGGGTTGGGTGGAAGAGATTGCCAAAGGCAATAACCCTGCCCTTTAGTTAGGACATATATATTATGTATACAGGGTGTCCCGTATACAGATGCAAATAGTTTGAGGGTAGGTTCAGCCCACCGTGGACTATCATATGAGCGAAACTTGCAGAGGGGCATTTTGCTTCGTTAAAGAGTTATGGCCAGTGATGTACAAATACCCGGGTATTTATTTTTGGGGTAAATAACCGGGTATTTACCTCAAGTTGGGGTATTTACCCATTTTAGCACATTTCCTTGCCAATATACACATAAAACATCTTCTCCTATTCCTGATCCCTCCCTCTGTGATATAAACATTGATCATGTGAAGGTTAGGATTTACAGAACTAATTATAAAAAATGTATTTTTAGGTAATTAGTCATATATTATTACTCATACTTGTTCTGCCATGCCTTATTCTGCTCAAGTAGGGCTTTTAGATTGCAGCCTCCATTTGCCCTGGTTATAATTACCTACCTAAAATTATTCAAACAAATAAACATATCACAGGAAGTGTAAAGAACCACATTCAGAAACAGAAGACTTTTATTTTTTTAAATTGAAATTAAATCACAAATAATAAAAAGTAGGTGCTTCCTACCCACCACTTGAAATTTTATAGAGCTCAAGTCAGAAAAACTTTATTTGGGCAGGAATATTCGAAAACACAGTTTTAAAGACTTGGGGAATTTACCCGACCCCTGGGGTAAATACCCGATTTTTATTTACCTTCCCGCGGGTATTTACCCCGCGGTACATCACTAGTTATGGCCAAATCCCTGTTTTTCCTGCGAGGTCTGCGCCTTGACGACTCTACTAGAAGAGTGTCTCTCTCACCTGGTAGATCCAGACGGCAGTGTCGGACAGCACCTGGCGATACTCCCGGAAGTCAAAGTTAGCGAGACACTGCGCGTTCATAACCTCTGTGTTCTCAGTCTGGAACGCCTGCAAATCAAAGCGAACGTTCTCAATTTTATTGATGTACGTAATGTATTTTGGGCTGGGGGACTATAAATGTCTGGCTGGGGGACTATAAATGTCTGACTGGGGGACTATAAACAGGGAGTAGACCAGCAGTCTGACTGGGGGACTATAAACAGGGAGGAGACCAGCAGTCTGACTGGGGGACTATAAACAGGGAGGAGACCAGCAGTCTGGCTGGGGGACTACAAACAGGGAGGAGACCAGCAGTCTGGCTGGGGGACTATAAACAGTGAGTAGACCAGCATTGGCTTGGTTCTGGGGGCCCTTGCCAATTATTAGGCTCCTTGTAAAGACAGTGGTAGAAGTGCTGAGTCATTTCTACACTGTCTGGCTACCATCGTACACGATGACGCCTCCCTATGAGGATGAATGTATTTTATTTGTGCATATTTATTCAACATGTGTATGTACACAATTAGGCATAAAAATAATATTCATTTAGACATTAAAAAAAACTTAATACTATATGTATAAGAAAAAAATCCATAAAAAAATGAAAAATCTGTTGTAAACATCACACGACTTTCCTTTCCTTATCCCCCAAAAAAGAGTCGAATTCCGCCACTGATGACTCAACGGTAACAGATAACTAAAAATAAATGCCAAATTCGTAATCAGCACTTCAAAATCATTGAATTTGATATGTCACAACCCCCAACTAGGATGAATAATAAATTTTTTAGTCAAAGCGGGTCCCCCCCAAAATACCGGTAAAGTGGAGCCGAAAAAAACTCAATGCTATATCTATAAGCCTAAGTGAAAAAATCAACAGTTTTATAGGATCATGTATCATAGAAAATATAGTAAGAAGTATCTATTGGAAGGTCTGTGTTGTCTCTCTGAAACAATTCAAAGCAAACGTTTTCAATCGTGGTATTATACATTTTTTTTAGTTGAATTTACAAGGTTAAACCCCATTTTCACAGTGTAAATAAACTTGACACATTGAACACCAAGAAACCCACCGGTGAGTTTCATGGTGTTTTACTGATGTTCCGTGAAAGTCACCGGTGGGTTTCATTCAGATTTTTCAGAGCACACAATGATACTCAGTCATGAAATCCACCACCAGTGACCTAAAGGGGACATAATTAAAAATCCCAATTTTGTCCCATGTACCTGGGAAAAAACTAGAAAAAACCCTCGGTGTTCAACGTGTTAAACTGCTTCCGTAGGTTGAGGAGTAACCTCACCCAGCCTGAGTGGAGCCGGACACTTACCTTTTCCCCCGAGTACTGTTTGAATAGGTTGAGGAGTTACCTCACCCAGCCTGAGTGGGGCCGGACACTTACCTTTTCCCCCGAGTACTGCTTGAATAGGTTGAGGAGTTACCTCACCCAGCCTGAGTGGGGCCGGACACTTACCTTTTCCCCCGAGTACTGCTTGAATAGGTTGAGGAGTTACCTCACCCAGCCTGAGTGGGGCCGGACACTTACCTTTTCCCCCGAGTACTGTTTGAATAGGTTGAGGAGTTACCTCACCCAGCCTTTACCTTTTCCCCCGAGTACTGATTGAATAAGTTGAGGAGTTACCTCACCCAGCCTGAGTGGGGCCGGACACTTAAGTTTTCCCCCGAGTACTGTTTGAACAAGTTGAGCAGGCGCAGGATGTTGGTTAGCCAGAGTAACCTCACCCAGCCTGATTGAGAACGGAAACCTTCTCCCGTCGAGTACTGCTTGAATAGGTTGGGGAGTTACCTCACCCAGCCTGAGTGGGGCCGGACACTTACCTTCTCCCCCGAGTACTGTTTGAGCAGGCACAGGATGTTGGTTAGCCAGAGTAACCTCACCCAGCCTGATTGAGGACGGAAACCTTCTCCCCCGAGTACTGCTTGAGCAGGTTGAGGAGTTACGTCGCCCAGCCTGGGTGGGGCCGGACACTTACCTTCTCCCCCGAGTACTGTTTGAGCAGGTTGAGCAGGCGCAGGATGTTGGTCAGCCACAGGAGCGTGGAGTCCAGATCTTCGTACCGCTTCTTCACCACTCGCTTAACCGAGGTGATGATACCCGACAGGAACGCGCGCACCTGACATGAAAGGGTTAATTAATATTTTTTGTTGTTCTTGTTGTAATTTTTATTTATTTGTATATAATATGCTTTACATGTATTTTCTTTATTTATTTGTTTATAATATGCTTTACATGCTTTACAAAGTTCTTAAATCTAGACACTTACGAGTATATCTAATATTTTTAACATAAATTAAAATTAAAGAAGAGGAAATTCAAATGATGCAGGGTTAGTAAGAATAATTTCATTTTAAAGAAGAAATGTTTATCACAACAGCTTTGAACGTGTGTTTCACGATATTTTTGTTTGTTTGTTTGTGGTTGTTTAAGTCTACAGAATAAAATATGTATTTATATGGTATTTTGTATGTCAAATATGTGAATGATGATTGTTTATTTCTAAACGGTATGTGAATGTAAAAATCTAATTTCATTAGATTAAGACCATAGCGTGTAGAATTAAGAAGTGTGGAAACCACCCCCCGCCGGCCTACATCGTGGTGTCCTCAGCGCTAGTATCGCAAAGGAGTCTCCTCTCCTTGTCCCTCACACGTAGATATCAAATGTAAACGTAAACATAAATATAAATGTAAACGTAAACATATCAAAATGTAAACATAAACATAAATATAATCAAATTGTGTACATAAACATAAATAGACCGCGAGAAATATTCTACTCCTTTGCGATGGTGTCGCGCTATGTGGCGTTTCCATGCAACTGGGGTCCGTTTCCACACTTCTTAAATCCACACGCTAAATTATGATTATAAAGTTTAAAAATTATCCATTAGTAATAATAATAAGAATAATAATAATTGACCCCCTCCCTAGAAGACTGAGAATGCCAAACGAAGAGAATGCCAAAGGCATTATCACCACCCTTGATCAAACTTTGTTTATCTTTAATTAACTTTTGACTGCACCTGTATATAAAAAATTGTAAATAAAGATTGATCTCAATTGTTGAAAAAAAAGACTCACCTTCTCCTCATCATTGATATAGTCCGTATGCCTGACACACATGAAGAAGATGTAGGCGGGGAGACCTGGCAGCAAGTTGACCGCTATGCGAGGCTTTAAGTCTGAAATAATAATAATAATATCGCTTTATTTATACTGCCCGATTAGGACTATTAAAGTCCCATTATTCCAGCAGTCAGCCCAAGATATATTATTATGTGGTAAAAATCCCTAAGGGAAGGATAACTTTTCATGTCCCGGCTGGGTTTCGAACCCACGACCTCTGGATTCACAGAGTGCCACCTTTACCACTGAGCTACCGGGACAGAATTCACCTTCTTATTAGGTAATATAACCTCACAATTATACATGTAAATTAAATCAGTCCGTAATCAGTCCAGGTTTAGTAAGCCATAATTAGTTTTTCATTTTATTTTTTTCATTTTTTTTTATCTCTAGAAGAATTTAGTCCCCTGTACAGAACTAAATACAAAACCCACGTACATTATATGGATACATATACTATTTTCTAACCACAAACAATATAATCATTTAATATCTAATAATTAACGAACTATCTTTAATACAATACAAATCTATATAAATACGACCACATTAGGTGTAAGGCAAATTCCCATGATAAGGAGAATAAATGATAAGTTAGATCATTATCTTTTAACATTTTTTTTTCTTTGCAAAAAAACATGGAAACAAACTTGAACCAGTGGCGGCTCCTGACTTCAAGACTAGGTGAAGACAAATTATACCCAGAAGTATTGAAAAAATAAAATTATTAATTTATCAGATCTTAGTTCTTATGGTCTCATAAACACAGCCTATTGTAAGTTATGGCTGTTTCCCTGCAGAGCATGATTTTCTCTCATACCAGTTTTGCATCATATAAGTTTTTATAGGTACTTTTTTTGGAGAACACTTGGTACTTAATAAATAAACAAGGCCAGCAAAACAATTTGTCAACACTTGAGCTGGTACACAGCCATTCATTTTTCATAAGCCATTCAGGCTTGAACTGTATGGCTGTGGGGCAGGCATTTGTTTTACTTTTTTAGTGGTGGTTATAGTAATTGGAGATCCAGTAATCATAATATCTTTCTTATCCTCATTACTTCTTAATCTGAATGGGGTTACATACTTTTAATGTTTGAACCCCATGATTTTGTGGGAATCTCATTGTTTCTTTGAAATATTGTTATTAATTATTCATCTTAATAAAAAATATTTATTCATCTTAATAAAAAATATTAACTAAAAGTTGGTAAAAAGGAATTAAAATAAAAATATTAGGATTATACCTCAGTAGTTAGAACTAGGAAGGAAAGAAAGTTAGTTGAAGACTAAAAATTACAATCCAAAACTGGAAGAAAATCCACCATCAGATTACAAAATAAATCTAAGAAAACATACTTACTACAAATATAAAATCAGCTTAAATTTGTGTTACCATTGATGTTTAAATGACTAGGTATTTAAGAAAAACACAGATATTGCCTTATAATTTTAAGTACTTCACTGGAAGCTGTGTGCTTAGCTACCTGCAACCTGCATAATTATAATGTTATTTCTGACACTGAAAGAAGTACATAGCTACTTCATATTCAACTTATTATGAAAAGCACAGGTCAGATCAGGTAGGAATAATGTTTCTATCCTGTATCAAATACTGGGAAATAACTTTAAAACTAGTTACACCAATTAAAAGTCACTTGATTACCGTTGAAAAGATTTGAAAATGGTCTAATAAAATTTAAAAAGTGCGCGACAAGTTTTGTTTACATTCTAAAGATAAGAGATACAATGTTGCCAAGTTAATTTCATTGCTAAATTTCTACAAACTTCAAGAGCTATATTTTAAATTTAAAGAAATCCCTCAAATCATGTAAGACGTATTTATTTATTTAAAAAAATAATACTACACCGCCTGAACAGAATTTTCTCTTGAGAATTTCATTTCAACACGTCTAATTTCATGATTTTTTTTAAAGTGGTTCCATAGTCAGGATCTTAAACAGGACCACCATTGTCCCTATTTAAAAACTTCTTGGAACAACTAGATACCAGATTATCTTATTTGGCTCAATTTCGGTACCTACATTAAATAATTATTTCCGAGATTTGACTTCAATCGAGATGTCCTTTTTAATACTACATATAGTTGACAAGATACATAAAATATAGTTAAAATTTATTGGTATCGGCTATCGTTTAGGAACTATGTACAAAACTAGAACCCAAAATATGAGAAATAATATCCAAAATTCCTGACACAAAATCCTGCTTTCCTAGCGCCTACGTTATTATTATTATTATTATTTTTTTTTTTTTAATATTACAAGATTGTGCTAGATATGGGAGGCTAAATCATTGACTGGTTTCCTAGGTCTGGCATAATGCTACTGGCAACAATGTTAATATCAAAAACACATGACATCGCACATGGTATGTGGCTTCGCGACATTTCGTATGAGGTCGTGTAGATAATGTAAACTGAATACAACTGAAGACTGTCCTCAGTAGCATATTACATAGATATAGTTCTTGCCTAATATTTCATGATACCTACTTGGAAATACTCAACTCTGATTGGTTGATTCAAGGACAACTGAAGACAATTTCGAATTGTCTTCACATTTGGTGTTCTCCTTGGAAAGTAACATGAAATGTTAAGCAGCATTGATCTATTTTACACAAAGCTTACTCTTTTTTTTTTCTTTTCTTTGAGTTGGATCAATTGTGCCATGTTCAAGGGATTATGAGTAGTGTTTTCACTGTTCAAAATTAGGTGAAAATGTCTTCAGTGTCTTCACCCGACGAGCCGCCACTGACTTGAACTTCTATTAACCCTGTCACACTCACCCGTAATATTTTCTTATTAACCCCGTCCCACTCACCCGTAATATTTTCTTATTAACCCTGTCCCACTCACCCGTAATATTTTCTTATTAACCCCGTCCCACTCACCCGTAATATTTTCTTATTAACCCTGTCCCACTCACCCGTAATATTTTCTTATTAACCCTGTCCCACTCACCCGTAATATTTTCTTATTAACCCTGTCCCACTCACCCGTAATATTTTCTTATTAACCCTGTCCCACTCACCCGTAATAAATTTCTATTAACCCTGTCCCACTCACCCGTAATATTTTCTTATTAACCCTGTCCTACTCACCCGTAATATTTTCTTATTAACCCTGTCCCACTCACCCGTAATATTTTCTTATTAACCCTGTCCCACTCACCCGTAATATTTTCTTATTAACCCTGTCCTACTCACCCGTAATATTTTCTTATTAACCCTGTCCCACTCACCCGTAATATTTTCTTATTAACCCTGTCCCACTCACCCGTAATATTTTCTTATTAACCCTGTCCCACTCACCCGTAATATTTTCTTATTAACCCTGTCCCACTCACCCGTAATATTTTCTTATTAACCCTGTCCTACTCACCCGTAATATTTTCTTATTAACCCTGTCCCACTCACCCGTAATATTTTCTTATTAACCTTGTCCCACTCACCCGTAATATTTTCTTATTAACCCTGTCCCACTCACCCGTAATATTTTCTTATTAACCCTGTCCCACTCACCCGTAATATTTTCTTATTAACCCTGTCCCACTCACCCGTAATATTTTCTTATTAACCCTGTCCCACTCACCCGTAATATTTTCTTATTAACCCTGTCCCCTCACCCGTAATATTTTCTTATTAACCCTGTCCCACTCACCCGTAATATTTTCTTATTAACCCTGTCCCACTCACCCGTAATATTTTCTTATTAACCCTGTCCCACTCACCCGTAATATTTCTTATTAACCCTGTCCACTCACCCGTAATATTTCTTATTAACCCTGTCCCACTCACCCGTAATATTTTCTTATTAACCCTGTCCCACTCACCCGTAATATTTTCTTATTAACCCTGTCCCACTCACCCGTAATCAGTCGCTTCATGACCATGTTGATATCCGACTTCTCAAACTCAAACATGCCCAGATAGGTTCTCTCCTTCTTCCTAATAACATTACACGTGTTGCTCACACTGTTGCTTAGCTTACTGTTGCTCAGAATCAGAGAGTCGTGGCCTAGCACACCTGAGAATACAAAACATAATATCATAATACTACACGTGTTGCTCACACTGTTGCTTAGCTTACTGTTGCTCAGAATCAGAGAGTCGTGGCCTAGCACACCTGAAAATATGAAACATAATATTAAATATAAAGGCTTGGGAGGAAGAGGTTGACTTCCTGATAACATTACACCTGTTGCTCACACTGTTGCTTAGCTTACTGTTGCTCAGAATCAGAGAGTCGTGGCCTAGCACACCTGAGAATATGAAACATAATATTAAATATAAAGGCTTGGGAGAAAGAGGTTGACTTCCTGATACACGTGTTGCTCACACTGTTGCTTAGCTTACTGTTGCTCAGAATCAGGGAGTCGTGGCCTAGCACACCTGAGAATATAAAACATATTATTATAACATTACATGTGTTGCTCTGTTGCTTAGCTTACTGTTGCTCAGAATCAGAGAGTCGTGCCCTAGCACACCTGAGAATATGAATCATAATATGAAATATAAAAGCTTGGGAGGAAGAGGTTGACTTTCTGATAACATTACACGTGTTGCTCACACTGTTGCTTAGCTTACTGTTGCTCAGAATCAGAGAGTCGTGGCCTAGCACACCTGAGAATATAAAACATATTATTATAACATTACACGTGTTGCTCACACTGTTGCTTAGCTTACTGTTGCTCAGAATCAGAGAGTCGTGGCCTAGCACACCTGAGAATATGAAACATAATATTAAATAACAAGGCTTGGGAGGAAGAGGTTGACTTCCTGATAACATTACACCTGTTGCTCACACTGTTGCTTAGCTTACTGTTGCTCAGAATCAGAGAGTCGTGGCCTAGCACACCTGAGAATATGAAACATAATATTAAATATAAAGGCTGGGGAGGAAGAGGTTGACTTCCTGATAACATTACACGTGTTGCTCACACTGTTGCTTAGCTTACTGTTGCTCAGAATCAGAGAGTCGTGGCCTAGCACACCTGAGAATACAAAACATAATATTATAATACTACACGTGTTGCTCACACTGTTGCTTAGCTTACTGTTGCTCAGAATCAGAGAGTCGTGGCCTAGCACACCTGAGAATACAAAACATAATACTATAATACTACACGTGTTGCTCACACTGTTGCTTAGCTTACTGTTGCTCAGAATCAGAGAGTCGTGGCCTAGCACACCTGAGAATATGAAACATAATATTAAATATAAAGGCTTGGGAGGAAGAGGTTGACTTCCTGATAACATTACACGTGTTGCTCACACTGTTGCTTAGCTTACTGTTGCTCAGAATCAGAGAGTCGTGGCCTAGCACACCTGAGAATATGAAACATAATATTAAATATAAAGGCTTCTTTTTTAAAGGTAGTTGTGCCCCGGAACCGCTTTCGCATTACTTCAGGGCACTTTCTTTTCCTTTACATCCATGCCATTTCAGAAACGGAAAAACTTGGTTAGAATTTTTTGCTCGGGCCAGGAATTGAACCGGGATTTAACAATTATAAAGAAGAGAAGAAAGAAAAAATGTAAACAATAAAAAGAAAGAAGGAAATTAATAAATATATTTATCTATTTCCATTTCTTTTATAGGTCAAGTTTTCATTTTTCCATTGTTTATCTTTTAAAAGTACCGAAACGTATTTTCCTTTCACGAATGGTGGGGGGAAGCTAAACTTGGCAAAAAAAATGGAAATAATTGGAAAAACCGAACCTGGATTTATTTTAATACAAAAGGCTAACGGGTTTTATGGCTACGAAATAAAAAAAATATGTGAGAGACTCATTTTTTTTAAATAATAATAATAATAGCTCAGTGGTTAAGCACTCGCTTGCCATGCGGAAGGTCCCGGGTTCGATCCCCCGTGCCGACAAAAATTTTTATTCTTAATTTGGTTACAATTGTTTGTAAGGGATACCTTCCGGTGCGCTCGTGTTGACCCAGCACCTAAATGGGAAGTATTGTGTCACTTCTCGCCCATCAGAGGGGAGGCATACTACGGGATGGGCAGGCTACAACACAGACCACAAGCGTCTACAGTAGCTCCTGTTTCATGGCTACGAAATAAAAAAGACTGTGAAACAATCATCTTTTAGTAAAAAAAAAATAATAATAATATCGTCATATTTATACTGCCCGATTAGGACTATTAAAGTCCCATTTTTCCGACAGTAAGCCCAAGACATATTATTAAGTGGCAAAAATCACAAATGGGAGGATAACTTGTCATGTCACGGCTGGGTTTCGAACCCACGACCTCTGGATTTTTTTTTTTTTTAAAGGATGAGTGTTTCATAGCCGTTTTTATTTCGTAGCCATGAAACAGGAGCTACTGTAGACGCTTGTGGTCTGTGTTGTAGCCTGCCCATCCCGTAGTATGACTCCCCTCTGATGGGCGAGAAGTGACACAATACTTCCCATTTAAGTGCTGGGTCAACACGAGCGCACCGGAAGGTATCCCTTACAAATAATTGTAACCAAATTAAGAATACAAATTTTTGTCGGCACGGGGGATCGAACCCGGGACCTTCCGCATGGCAAGCGAGTGCTTAACCACTGAGCTAATCGCGCGCTCGTGTTGACCCAGAATCTTTGGATTTACAGAGTGCCGCCTTTACCACTGAGCTACCGGGACAGACTGTGAAAGAAAGACTCATATTTAAAAAAAAATCAACTTTAAGTTATCATATTTGTGTTCATCACTTTCGTGATATCACAACTACTCAAACTCGCTTTACAAATTTTTTGCTGAAACCGGGACTTGAACCACCGACCTCCAGGTTACAAGTCCGCCGCCTTATCGATCAGGCTACTTACTCTCGTCGTCCAGACTCGGGGGACTGGAGGCGGCCTCCACCAGGACTCGGGTGAGCTCCGCCTCGTGTTGCTGAAGTGAGCCCTGGTCCAGACTCTGCTTTTACTCAGTCCATAGTAATGTAAAACGATGCTTACTTTAAATACCCTTATCTATATTATCTTATTCATCCTTGAAAATTGTACTCTGTAATATTATAACTACTTATTATTTTGTAATTTTTGTAATTTTGTAATTTTGACTTTATTTATTTTTTCAGGTTTGTACAATTTTTCCTTAATGCTAATATAATAATAGACAATTATATTTAGTCATAATAATCAATTGAACAAAAAAAATGTATGGGTATGGTAATTTATAACATCAAAAGTCTATTCTATTCTCACTAAGATCTTCCATAGGGAAGATCTTGTATTGAGAATAGAACTAGGTTTCATACATACTATATCTTTTTCTTTCTCTCTCTCTCCTTCTCTCTCTCTTTCATTATCTTCTGTTTGTATTCTTTCTTTTGTGTATTTTAGCTTTCTGCTCATTTATTTTGACTTATTTTTATTTTTCACTCTTTTTCTCTCATTCACTTCTATATGCATTCTTAATTGTATTCATTTTAGTTTTTTATTCTTTTTTTTGCCTTCGTATGATTTTTTTTTTTTTTTTCTATCACCTTAACACACATCTTCCTCTATTTTTAGTACCCATATATTGTTTTTTTTATTATGATTTATAATTTCAGTAGATATTCTTTAACTTTTGTTTTAAATATTTTAGAATCAGGCACATCCCACAGCTCTTTAGGTATAAGATTAACTATTTTAGGTCCTATAAACTCTATACTATTTTGTCCTTTAGAAGTTTTACATTTCATTGTTTTTAGGTTTTTGTTTCTCAATTTATAATTATGCTCGGTAGGTTGAATATATGTTTTCTTGTTTTTATGCACAAAAGTACTCATATTTTTTATAAATAGGTTTTCAATGTTAAGGATTTTTAGGTTTTCGTACAATTTATCCGTTGAGTACAGTTTATGTGATTATGTGATTTGTTAAATGTTTATTATAAAAATAAAGTTGAAAAAAAAAAAAAAATATCTTATTTATCCTTAAAAATTGTACTCTGTAATATTATAACTACTTATTATGTGAATTGTTAAATGTTTATTATAAAAATAAAGTTGAAAAAAAAAAAAAAAAAAAAAATATCTTATTTATCCTTAAAAATTGTACTCTGTAATATTATAACTACTTATTATGTGAATTGTTAGGTAAATGTTTATTATAAAAATAAAGTTGAAAAAAAAAATTTAAAAAAAAAAATCAACTTACTTTCGTCGTCCCATCTTACTTTCGTTGTAACCATCTTACTTTCAACTTTATTTAATAATAAAGTTGAAAAAAAAAAAAAATCTTAAAAAAAAAAATAATAATCTTATTCATCCTTAAAAATTGTACTCTGTAATATTATAACGACTTATTATGTGATTTGTTAAATGTTTATTATAAAAATAAAGTTGAAAAAAAAAAAAAAAAAATCAACTTTCGTCGTGAAAGAAAGACTTTAAAAAAAAAAAAAAAAAAAAAAAAATCTTAAAAAAAAAAACCCTCTTACTCTCGTCGTCCAGACTCGGGGGACTGGAGGCGGCCTCCACCAGGACTCGGGTGAGCTCCGCCTCGTGTTGCTGAAGTGAGCCCTGGTCCAGACTCTGCTTTTACTCAGTCCATAGTAATGTAAAACGATACTTACTTTAAATACCCTTATCTATATTATCTTATTCATCCTTGAAAATTGTACTCTGTAATATTATAACTACTTATTATGTGATTTGTTAAATGTATATTATAAAAATAAAGTTGAAAAAAAAAAAAAAAAAAAAAAATATCTTATTTATCCTTAAAAATTGTACTCTGTAATATTATAACTACTTATTATGTGATTTGTTAAATGTTTATTATAAAAATAAAGTTGAAAAAAAAAAAAAAATATCTTATTCATCCTTGAAAATTGTACTATGTAATGTTATAACTACTTATTATGTGAATTGTTAAATGTTTATTATAAAAATAAAGTTGAAAAAAAGAAAAAAAAAAAAATATCTTATTTATCCTTAAAAATTGTACTCTGTAATATTATAACTACTTATTATGTGAATTGTTTGGTAAATGTTTATTATAAAAATAAAGTTGAAAAAAAAAAAAAAAAAAAAAAAAATCAACTTTCGTCGTGAAAGAAAGACTCTTTTTGAAAAAAAAAAAAAAAAAAAAAAAAAAAAAAAACCCTCTTACTCTCGTCGTCCAGACTCGGGGGACTGGAGGCGGCCTCCACTAGGACTCGGGTGAGCTCCGCCTCGTGCTGGAGAAGTGAGCCCTGGTCCAGACTCTGCTTGAGTCGCAGGTTCTCCTCCAGGAGCTTGAGGATCTCTATCTTCAGGTAGTGGTCCGGTGTTAGGGAGTCTGTGGTGGTGAAGGAGTCCTGAAAGCAAGAAATATATAAATAATTAAAAAAAAACCACGAGTCTGTAGTAGTGAAAGAGTCCTGAAAGCAAAAAATATATAAATAATAAAAAAAAACACGAGTCTGTAGTAGTGAAAGAGTCCTGAAAGCAAAAAATATATAAATAATAAAAAAAAAACACGAGTCTGTAGTAGTGAAAGAGTCCTGAAAGCAAAAAATATATAAATAATTAAAAAAAAAACACGAGTCTGTAGTAGTAAAAGAGTCCTGAAAGCAAAAAAAAATAATAATTTCTATCTTGAGATAGTGGTCTGGTGTCAGGGAGTCTGTGGTGGTGAAAGAGTCCTGAGAGCAAAAAATAATAATAATTTCTATCTTGAGATAATGGTCCGGTGTCAACGATTCTGTGGTGGTGAAGGAGTCCTGAGAGCAAATAATATAATTTCTATTTTGAGATAGTGGTCTGGTGTCAGGGAGTCTGTGGTGGTGAAAGAGTCCTGAGAGCAAAAAATATATAATATAATAATAATAATGTATTTTTTACTGTGGAAAAATTACAAAATTTGTAAGTACACAACGTCAATCTTATTCTACCTTAACTACTTACATCTATCTTAATTGCTACTTATTATTTAAAATTTATTTTTAGTACCACAAGTCCGCCGCGTTATTGATCAAGCTACTGAGCTACTGGAAGTAATACATTTAGTATGAAAAGGGAGAAAATTTAGGGCGAAATTAATAGACAACATCGATAACTGAAGTCATTGCTAAACGTCGGTTTTCCCTATCTTACACAGTACGCAATCCGTGACTTAGCGCCACAGAGGTATTACAAAAACGTTTATTAATTCCGCAGTTAAACTCTATAGATGAGGCAAAAAAATCCCGCCATCCCTTGAGTTCTCCTATATCCAGGTTCAACTTTTTAAAAATTTGTCAAAAAAAAAAAAAACAAAATAAATAACTAATATTCAGAAATGTCTAACAGAATTTGAAAAAAAAAATGGTAACAAAAAATCTCCCCGGCGGGGAATCGAACCCCGGTCTCCCGCGTGACAGGCGGGGATACTGACCACTATACTACCGAGGATTGGTGAGAGGAAGGGCACAAATACTGAAATATAATCTCGAGCGCATGAGTTTAACGCTGAGAGTTGTGAAGGTGAGAGAGAAGAAGTATGACGTCATCACATCACGCGTCACAGATATCAGAATGATGACGTCATCTGTACAAGTCATGACGTCATGTCTAGAGTTCAAAGCCTCACGTGTTGAAGAGGACGCGTTGAATGTTCGTCAATGAATTTATTTTATTCATTTCTTCATAATTTTATTATTTGAAGGTGTACTCTGGTAGTGAAGTGGTTAACGCGCTAGTCTGGTAATGCAGGTAGCGTAGGGACCTGTTGGTTCGAATCCCACACAATGCATGAATTTTACCCTACATATGTATTAGTTGTATATTACCTGGTTATGGTGGGAAACATCCGTAGAGTAGGTTTTGGACAGACATTCACTGAGTTTGATGTTTTTGTCTTGCAGACCCTGAATCTCCGACAGATACTTTTCTCTGTCGTTCATGAGTCGAGTCTTCAGTTCATCCACCTCACTTTCTAGTTGCCTGGAGACAGCATTTAGAAAGTACAAAAGAAATGAGAAAGTATCTACAGTCAATCCTGGTTATATATATTTAAACTGGTTATATATTGATATATTATTAAACCAGATATTATAAGAGAAAAAAATTAAGAAAAAAGAAAGCACAGTCAAACCGAGATATAGACAGTCAAACCACAGTCAAATAGAGGAAAAAATCCAAGTCAAATTTACTTTTCTATTAGGAAAAATAACCTCTTTATAAGATATAACCTGAATATATGAGAAAATTTCAGGTCAAATAATAATAATAATAATAATAATATTGCCTTATTTATACTGCCCGATTAAGACTATTAAAGTCCCATTATTCCAGCAGTAAGCCCAAGATATATTATTATGTGGTAAAAATCCCATATCAGATGACAACTTGTCATGTCCCGGCTGGGTTTCGAACCCACGACATCTGGATAATCTGGATTCACAGAGTGCCGCCTTTACCACTGAGCTATCGGGACAGAATTCACCTTCCTATTAGATAATATAACCTCACAAACAACTTACTGATTCAAAGTATAACGGGCTAAAATTAAAAGCTGATTGTTCAAACATTCTTCCGCAACGTGTTGTGAAAATTAAAATTAATAAAAAAAAAAATTTTACAATTGCAATAATAATTATTGGGTTTAATTAATTTGTACGAGCTGAAAAAGCTGTGGAAAACTTTGTTGCAAGAAAATTATCAAACCAAAATACCGAAATTTAAACTGGCCCCTATTTTGCTCCGTTTGAAATAGTACATCTTTTGTTGTGTTATTTAGTTTGAAACAAGTACAAGGACCATCTCCTCTAGTAGACCTCTCTTTAAATTAAAATGAAACACGCGGTTATGAAACTTTCAGAAATATGAAAAATTTGAAATCGGAGCAATTTTTTTTTCATTTTTTTTTTACTAAAACGAACACAATACTTCCGATTTCTAAAATAGGAAATTTATCGGAAGTAAAATAATGATAATATCGCCTTATTTATACTGTCCAATTAGTACTATTGAGTCCCATTATTCCAGCAGTAAGCCCAAGACGTATTATTATGTGGTCAAAATCTCAAATGGGAGGTTAACTTGGCATGTCCCGGCTGGGTTTTGAACCCGCGACCTCTGGATTACCAGTCAGCAGCCTTGATCACTGAGCTACCACAGAAAACATCTCTTTACAGTGGAAATAAATTATTCGAGGCCACATTAGCTTATTTACCTATTGCCCATTTCTAGAGGGTTCTCGCGGCCCTCAGTTTGGGAAACGCCGAATTTATCTGTGATTTCGTTACAAATCTGAGTAAGCATGGAGGAATACTTGTCGCTCCATGTGAATATGAAACCGTATTTTTCTTTCTAACCAAAGTTAACCAAACTGGAATTAAATGAACCAAACTGGGAGCAAGTCATTTTTCTTCTGGAGGAGGAAATTTTTCCTCTTGCTTCTACCAGTTTGGTTAACCAAAGTGGAAGTAGAAAATTCTTGCTTCCAGTTCTTTTATAGGTTAAGTCCATTGTTTTTCTTTGATAGTACTGAAACGCATTTTTCTTTCACGAATGTGGTGTTGACCTTGGAATAAAATGGAAATATCGAACCGGGAAATTTTTTCTTATCCAAAAGAAAAATACCCCTTAAGAAAACTCGTTTTAAAATTTTGAAGTTAATTACCCTTATTATTTATAAATGGGATTTTTTTTTTTTTTTTTTTTTTTTTTTTTTTCCAATAACTTTATTATATTTTAATATTCATACATATCATTCATTTAATATCTAATAGTTACTGCAATCCAATGTACTTTTCAGTATGTGGTGGATTGCAGCAAATAGTATTGTCTTCTTTTTTTTCATGTCTTTTTTTATTATAAAACTAATATTAAATAGTCTTTAACAGGTTTACGAATTACGAAATTTCCTACAGTAATATAATACGTAAATTTGTTTAAAAAATAAAAATAAGTTCAGAATCGCGCATGCGTGGTAACCTGCAGAAAGAAATCGAAATATTCATCGCTCTCGCTTCCTCCATACTAGAAAACATAAAGAGAACAACAATGAAACGTTCGTGAGGTTTAAGAGCATCGAAATTCTCCGACCTTCTCACCGGCCTCCGTGGCGCAATCGGTTAGCGCGTTCGGCTGTTAACCGAAAGGTTGGTGGTTCGAGTCCACCCGGGGGCGTATTTTTTGCAAAGTTTTAAAAAATTCAGCAATGTAGAAATTTTTTAAACAATAAAATTTTAGAATCTAGAGCTCTATAAAATCAAATAGTTTATTTATTTTTTTTGTACACTATCACATCTATTGCAGGTTGTATACGAGTATATGGTCCATGCCACTGACATGTGGTAGAGTACCAAGAATGCAGGCTGCATTGCCGCGTTGAATCGCTATGGATAATCTCTGCAGCAAGAATTCTTTGGCACTTTGAGTGCCAGTGGCACGGATCAAATTATCACCCACAACATTTAAGAACTTTTGTGTTTCGACAGACCAGGGCCCCAGTGTTTCATACACCAGAGGGAGGAAGATATATTGCGCCTCCGTGATGAATGTATATTTGCTTGTCTTTTCTTTCGCCCTTCGTTCCGCTGCTGATCTAACTATACGGCTACTCTGGGATAAGTAAGTCTGGGCCAAAGTATTCACATTATTTAATAAAATTATTTTATTGGTATTATTTTTTAATATTAATTTCATTATTTTTTTCCTTTATCTTTCTCATACATTTCAGTGAATATTATTATTTATATAAGGCAAATCTAGGGTTCGAATCGCGCGAAGGCTTTATTTTTTGGACTTTGAACTGAAAAGCTTTCATTTTCTCTTCTTTTTTGTCCTTCCCTCTCTTCATGCCTCTTTATTTGGACAGTTTTCTTATTCTTATACCCAGTTTTATTACTTCGGAGAAATTTATAATATTAGAAATCGTAAGTATTGTTTTCATTTTTGTAAAAAAAATATATATAGTTTTTGCTTCTATTTCAATTTTTTTTCTCTCCATATTTCTGGACGTTTCATAACCTCCTGAGCAACTTTTTTTATATTTATTTATTTCTCTCTCATTCTTTTTCTTATTACACATACACATCCACAAGTGAAGGTTACAGTTTGTTTCGGGTCCGTAATTACATTTAATTTTGACACCTTAAATTAAACGTATTTTAATCTAGCTTTTTGCAAGAATAATCAGTTTTTTGAGCTTAATTTAGTTCTGAATTTATTTTTTGCTTACTGTCATTTGCTATCGTGCAAAATTCATTGTTCCGAAACGTCTTTGTTTTAGTGTTACTACGGATTTTCAATACCTATATATGATTATTTATGTATGGTGTTAAAGATAATTTTATGTTACCAAAAGCGGCTCGCGCAATGCTATTTTTAATCATCAGTTTGTGAATTTCGTTTACTTTTAATTTTTATGTACGATTCCGTGTTTTTATTCAATTTGGAAAATTCAATTTGAAATAATGGACATTTCAATTAAAATTGTTAATGATGTAACCATAATGACGCAAGACAATATTACATTTGTCTGTAGTAGTATTTCTAGGACAACCCGTAATCCTGTTAACTATATTACTTTTAAATGCCAAGTGAAATCGTGTCCGGCTAAAGTAACTTTGAATAGAGAGAAAATAAAAATACTTACAATTGACTTCCAACATAGCCATTCTGACGGCAAAATTACTAACAGTGCTAATCGAGGTTCTACCAATAAATCTATTGACAAACCTAAAGTAACCCCAGTAAATAAAATTAAAACTAACTCGAAGTCTGCGTCATCAGCCGCCTCCGATAAATGTAAAGTTAAACTTGCTGATAACCAAAATATTAGTGTTGATAATGAATCGCACAGTACTCCCCCTCATATGCTTAGAGATAGAATTGAGAAACTTGAAAAGTGCAATGACTCATTGATTAGTAAAGTTAACGAACTGTCTGCTGTCATTTCTAAAGTACCTCACATTACTAAAGCTACACCTAGGTCACCTAAATGTTTACTCGTAAATCGTATATTTGTGTTTGCTGACAGCCTTGGCCGTCATCTAAATTTATACCTCAAATCTTATTTGCATTTAAATTGTACCATTTATCTTATGCTCAAACCAAATGCTCAGTTTGAGTCGGTTATCAGTTCAATACCTGCTATATGTAGTGATTTTAATAAAAACGATGTCATTATTATTATTGGCGGTACAAATAACCTCGAGAAATTGTCGTATAATAACTCGCGTAAACATCTCAATCTTAACTCCCTTCAGCATCTTGCTTCTAAAACAAACATTATCATCAATAGTGTACCAAACCGTTTTGACAATCCGCGACTTTCATCCAAACTCAATATTGCTAACTCGGTGTTAAAAAGTGAATCTCTCACCCATTCCTGTACGTTCTTTGAGAGCAATCATTTCCTGCAGCGATCGCACTTCACAAGACATGGATTACATATCAATGGACGTGGAAAACGCTTACTCGCACTCAAGATTGTTCAGTTCATTGATGATCGTGTTTGCAACGCTTCTTCTGCTTCTACTCTGTGTAATGAGGATAGAGTGAGCAACAAATCTCTCTAACCTGTGCCCAGCAGTAATGATAATGCTCTTGTTATCGATGTCTCATTGGAATCTTCATTCAAACTACATGGCAGGCCTAAATCAACTGTACCCAAGTCACCTATTGGGCAACATGATAATACATCTCTCCTCATGTTCACACCTCGGGCTGAACCCAGTGCTATGTTCCGTACTCCAATGTCAGTGAAAACAAGATGAGGCTGCTTACCATTCACCTGAACCTGAGAATATAATTCCTGTTATGCTGGGGAATCGCCCCAAGCTTGATCAGTCAAATTTCCCAGGAACAAGTTCAACCCCCATAACTTTAATTAGGCTCACTAACAATCATGCTAACAAAGATAATTGGTCCTTGAAAATATTTTATCAGAATGTTAGAGGCATTAGAACTAAACTTAAAGATCTCCGTTGTAAAGTACCATTAATTGATTTTGACATTATAGTGTTTACTGAAACATGGTTGAATGAGTCAATAAATACTGCTGAATTGGGTTTTTTGAACTACACTATCTATAGATATGATAGAGATCCATCTAAAGGTTCCCTTGGGGGCGGTGTTTTAATAGCTGTTCGAAATACTCTATCCTCCAATACTATAAGTATTAATAACAATGTTTTAATTGAAACAGTCTTTGTATTAGTCAAACATAAAAGTAAAAACATTATAGTGAATGCAGTTTATTTTCCACCAAATTCACCTAATATTCTGTATACTAAATATGTAGAAGTACTTGAACCTGTTTTCGAGACTCATGCTGATGCTGAAAAATTAATTTTAGGTGATTTCAATTTTCCTTTCTTAAACTGGGATTGTTTGATAGATCCTGATAACAGAAGTGGACACTTAAATTCTAACGATGCCTCCGACATTCTTTTAGAAGCTGTTTCGTATCACGGTCTTCACCAGGTTAATTTTGTAAAAAATAATTTGGATAGGATCCTAGACCTTATCTTTGTTAGTTGCTCTAATTCATCCCGTCAATAAACATGATAATCCTATTTTGAAAGTTGACTTACCACATCCACCCCTAATTTTATCTATTGATATTGATATTTCCATTGACAGAACCGATGATGTTTATGAGACCCTCTGTTTTTCTAAAGCTGATTTTGTATCATTGAGACAAGTTTTTTTCAGAAGTTGATTGGAATAAAGTTCTTAATAATAATCTATCTTTGAATGAGCAGATATCTAATTTTTATGAAGTAATTCACATAGCTGTAAATACATTTGTCCCCTCCATAAAATTTGGTAATTTCAAGTACCCCATATGGTTCAGTAAGGAATTAAAGAATAAAGTTGTAGCTAAAAAGTTGCTCACAAAGAGTTCAAATTATGTCCTAATAAACTAAATTATGATCATTTTTCTCAACTACGTCGGGAATGTAATTCATTGTCTAGTGCTGATTATGATAAGTATTTAGAAAATGTTGAAAAAGACCTCCAAAAAAAACCCTCGACGTATCTTTGGTTTCATCAGCAGTTTGAAAAAATGATCATAATGCCCCTCAATGTGTACAATTCAATGGCATTACTGCTGATAATTCTAACGCAAGTGCAGACTTATTTAGTCTACATTTTGCATCTGTCTACTCAGATGAGCAAATTGTTCCATTGGAAGTACCATATTCCCAACCAATGATAACGGTCTTTCTTCTTTATCTATAAACTCTAACGATGTTTATAAAAAACTATCAAACCTTAAAAGGTCATCATCATCTGGTCCTGACAATGTACCCCCAATATTGTTAAGAGAGTGCGCTGCAGTGCTTTCTTCTCCTTTGGCTAAACTATTTGAAAGATCAATAGCAGATGGTTTATTTCCCACTTTTTTGGAAAAGTTCTTTTGTGTTACCACTTTATAAAAGTGGTTCTAAAACCGACGTTAAGAATTTCAGACCTATTGCCAAAATATCTTCTATACCCAAAGTATTTGAGGCATTGGTTTTTGACAAAATCAACCATCAGTTAACTCCTGTGATAGTCGAAATCAACATGGTTTTATAAAGTGCCGCTCAACTTTGACTAATCTAATTACCTTTTATCAATTTTTAACATCTGTCATTGAAGATGGCGGCCAAGTTGACTGTCTGTATACAGATTTTAGTAAAGCTTTTGACAAGGTTAATATAAACATTCTGTGTTCAAAACTTTCGTCATTGGGTCTTTGTGGTCCACTTCTAACATGGTTCTATAGTTACTTATCTGATAGGACACAAATAGTAAAATATAATAATTGTTTATCTAGACCTATTAACGTAAATTCTGGTTGTCCTCAAGGTGGCCATTTACTGGCCTCTTGTTTAACTTATTTATAAATGACCTTGTCACTCGTGTGCCTAATGTTTTTTCCCTTTTATTTGCTGATGATTTACGCTTAGCACTTCGTGTTGATGATTTGGATGATGGTTTTTGCATTGCAGCGTGCTCTTAATAATATTTCTGAGTGGTGTGACGAAAACAGAATGGTTTTGAATGTCAAAAAGTGTCACGTTTTCTCATTCAATCGAAAAAGAACCCCCTTAATTTTAAATTATACTCTTTGTGGTGAGAATCTTTCAAGAGTTAACTATATCAAAGATCTTGGTGTCACAATCTCTTCCGATTTGAAATTTAACAATCACTATCTTAATATTAAAAACAAAGCATTTCAAAACTTAGGCTTTCTTCAACGGAACACTAAAGATTTTAAGTCACCAAAAACAATGAAAGCGTTGTACTGTTCAATTGTCCGCTCGTCCTTAGAATACTGTTCGTCCCTATGGTCCACCTTTTTGCAAGGAACATATTACATTACTAGAGAAAGTTCAGAAAAATTCTTGAGAATCCTTGCTTATAAACAAAGAATCACTAATAATGAATCATGATTATTCTGAAATCTATGACTTTAGTGGACTTAGATCACTTTCTCACAGACGTGATGTTGCAGATATTGTATTTATCCTAAAACTTTTGAGTGGAAAAATTGATTCACCAAGTCTCTTGAATGAATTGAATTTCAAAGTTAGAAGACGTGTTACAAGAAATCAGGATAATATTTGTTCCGCATAGTTTTAAAACAAATATTGGAGCTAATAATCCTCAAAAACCGAATGATGTGTCTCACCAACAAGCTCTCCAATGAACCTATCAATATTGATATCTTTAATGAGTCTCCTGATTCTATTAAATCCAAACTATTAAACCTGTTTTTTGTTGCACTCTTAGCTTTACCATTGTTTTGATAAGTCTTGCCTTTATATTGTTAGGCTGTTTTTATCTTTCATTATCTTTCAGTATTGTTAGGCTGTTTTTATCTTTCATTATCTTGAAGTATCGTTAGCATTTTAGGTTAGCTTTTATTATTCTTAGTTAAGTTTTATTATTAGGGAATATGTAAAATGGATATATCCGTCAATTTAATAAATAAATAAATAAATTTTGGTCACCTAAGACAACATGTGTGTTATACGAATTTCTATACAATTCACAAGTCAGGCTCATTCATAAGCCTTTTTTACTTTCTATTAACTAAAGGTAAAATTATTATTCTCATTATTATTATTGTATTACTCTTTACTAGGTAAAGAAAAAGTACAATATTTACAGTACAGTACAATGAAATTATAAAGAAAAAAATAATTATATACATAGATTTGAAAAAAAAAAACCCAAGAACAAAAAAAAAGAATAAAAGCTATTGTCCTACCTAAAGGGCGGTTTTGGGTTGTCTGTGGTAACCCTCTTCGGGCGATTGAAAATTTCCCCCCCGCTTTTCATACAAACTCCCCCGTTTGGGCAAATTTGGGACTTAAAAAATACATAAAATTCCCCCGATTGCAAAAAAAAGTAAAAATGTAAATTCCCCGATGGAACCTACAGAAAATAACAAAAATGCCCGTTTATTGAATAATTTGTAATCAAATTTCGATATGCCTTGGGTGTATAGTACGTACAAAAATGGGGGGAAAATTACCACGAAACCCCCCGGTAATCAAATATTTTTAACGGGGGAATTTTAAAACCGGAAAAAAGGGGACCTTTCAAAAAAACCGGGGGAAATTAAAATGTGTCCATCTCTTCCACCCAATCCGTTTAAAACTTTTCAAACGGAGAATGGGAGATTCTGAGAATTTGGGTAGATAATCGAATAGGGCCCAGCTACCCACTTTAACCTCACTCACCGGGTTTTGGGGGGCCGGAAAAAAGAGCCCAAAGACTTACTCACCCGGATGATATTCCTGTTTGTCTCAAACGTTATCAACAACTAGCTCCCCCATTAACCTCACCCAGCCTAGGTTGGGCCGGAGAAAAGACAGAAAAGGGCTTACTCTAAATTGTTATTTTTTTTTTTTAGCTCATATTGTTGTCAACTTTTGCATTTTCATTTTTTACCATTATTACCACGGTCTGTCCCCTGTAGCCAGTGTAAAGGCGGCACCGTAATCCAGAGGTCGCTGGTTTGAAACCCGCCGGGATATGACAATTTATCCTCCCCTTTTGGGGGATTTTTTTCACATAAAATATTTCTTGGGCTTACTGTTTGGAAAAAATGGGCCCTGAATAGTCCCCTTAATCGGGCAGTAAAATAACCCGTTTATTACATTATTATTTGTTTTGTACATATGTCCTTTTGACAAAGAAATTATTATTAAATGCCTTATTAAATCAAAGACATATAAATGAAAATTTTTTCAAAAATTTATACAAAAAAAATGGAAACAATATAAACAATAAAATGGAAAGAAATAGAAAAAAATACAAAAGGCCTAACTAAAGGGCGGGTTTTTTTCCTTTTGGCAAATCTTTTCCACTCAACCCTTCGAATTTAATAAAAATAAAGAATTCAGAAAAATTACCTAATAATGATAAATTTCCCCAATAGGAAATAGGGTGAAAATATGGATAAATATGGGTTGCAATAAGAAAAAATCTTCCTGTACAAGTAAAATAAAATGTAAATTTGAAATTTTGAACATAAATGTATAAATTTTGATCATCATACTTATTTAAATAAAAAATTGTTCCTTGATATATGTATTAAAACACATTAAATTTTAAACATGGTAAAAAAAAAAGAGCATAAATATTTATAATGTAAAAGGTAAATATCTGTGTTGAGTTTTTCCTTTTACTCAACATACAGGCAAATATGTACATTTTATATTTAAAAAGGTGTATTTCTATTATGTTTTAGAGCACCACTCAACATACATGCATACAATATAGATAGGTGGATAAACATGGTAATTAAGGTTTCTTTTCTTTCTATAAGGTTACAATAATTTCTTCTTCCCCCTGCATTTGTAATATTGTAATTTCTTGTAAATGTAATTTTCTATAAATAAAACTACCACTCTAGTGGTGAAAATTGTTAATAAAAAAAAAAAAAAAAAAAAAAATCCCTAAGGCAATCTCTTCCACCCAAACCCTTTGTATTTAAAATGATAGTAATGAATATAATAATAAATAATTTTAGTATCAATTTCTACCACAACATCATAAGACAAATCTTGTCAGAAGAAAAAGTAACCAACGATTCATACCCAAGCCCTTTATTATCGTCACTTGTTTTCTTTTATAGCCCATAGACTGACGTATTACCTTTATTTTACATGTAAATTAAAAGCTGTATCTCTGTTTAAAAATAAAATATTTAAATGTTTATGGCCAGGTAATACTAATTCATGTATCCTAATACACAAGCTTTCTCCCCAACCTCACTAAGCATAGTAAAGTCCCCTGAGCACAATACGCGAAAATAAAAATAAAATAAAATAAGCAATAACAAAATCTGTAGAAATCCTTTTGAAAAAATTTGGGGATTCCAAATTATTATAATAAACTCCCTGAGGAAGTAAGGCTACTTGGGGCTACGATCTTTAAGAAACAGACTTAAAGAAACGAACTGCTGGACTTGTTCCTTACTCCATTTGATGACCCCGCTGACCTGGTGAAGCCCTTAAATTTTATCTCGCTCCTATTTTTCTCTCCTTCTCTCTACAACTCTACTACATTACATTTCTTACCTTTTTTAATTTTTCTCCCTCTTCACATACTTTACTATGATACAGAGATTGGTTTTAGTTAATTTTGTTTTATTAGTTATTATTTACTTACCTATATTACTCTTTCCTTAACACATTTATCTTTATAGTCTTGAAAAATTCATTTTTTAATTTAGTTTTAAGCACAACATTGTTAATAATATGAATTCATTAATATAAATAATAATATGAATAAAAACAAAATAATAATAACAACACTCACCCATGATGTTCTTGGTGCGTCTCGAACGCCATCAACAATTATGAAAAAATAAAAATAATTGAGTAAATCTTAATATATAAAGCCCAAAGACACTCACTGACCACTAAACCACTGACTGATCATCCCCTCACAGCCCAAACCGTAAGTCCTAGGAAGCTGAAATTTGGTATAGCTTGTCTTATAGTCTAGATGTGCAATAAGACGGGATTTTTCGAAACTCCCACTACAACACCTGCCATTGGCAAAAAAGGTTTTTTTTGCTTTCACGGCCATGCCCCCGGGCCCGCAAAGCGGGCGACAGCCCGCTAGTAATATGATAAAAACAAAATAATAAAAAAACAACACTCCCGGATGATGTTCTTGTGCGTCCCGAACGCCATCACAGCTGTTTCGTCTTCGGTCAGGGTGACTGATTCGGTTTTCGCGCATCACCACATTGCGCAGGTCGGCTTTTCCTTCCTTGCCTTCCCTTCGGGCCCGAACTCGGCTTCCAGGCTTTCGAGCTGCGTCACGAATTTTCTCCACCCTGAAAGGTTCGATTTCCCTGGTTGAGAATTTCCGAGCGGAGCATTGTATGTCCTTGCGCAGGCGAAGATTCTCGGCTCCACCCCCGGCCACTGTGAGGAAGAGAAGAGGAAGCCGTGTGGCGCAGTAGGAGTAACTACCCTTTTGCCCGTGCTTTGCAACGGACTAAATTTCAAATTTACAAAGGGCATGGCCGTACTGCTGGACAGCAATGCCTTTTTGAACTTTTTATAATTTTTCTGGACAAAGCGATAAGGGTTTTTGGGGGGGGGGGGCCCCAATTCTGAGACATTTTTTCTATCTTTTTACCGTTTTGGCTAAAAAACTCCGGACAAAACAAAAAAAAGTAGGTAGTCCTTTTTTCTGTTTTATTTATAGAGATGAAAAAAAAAGTTGCCCAGGACTGGTTGTGAAACGTCCAGAAAATGAGAAAAATTGAAATCGGAACAAAAAAATATTATTATTTTTCACAAAAAAGAAAAACAACCCCGCTTTCCTAAAATTAAACATTTCTCGGAAGTAATAGAGTGATACCTACCACCAAACCCCATCATAATTCCCAATAGCTCCCTGTTCTGCACAAATGATTGCTTTTTTTTTTATTATTAAAGTACGTACTCAATCAACACAAGTGCAAACCTACCTATTTTAAAAATTTATTTGTTTCAAAACCTCTTCAAACCCTTGGTAATCGCCAGCGACTATGAAATAATAATAACACTCTTTAGTGTAAGGTAACCACCAGGCGAGTTATTGCTCAAAGCTTTTTTTACCACCTAACCCCAGAGTCCCTTTTCATTAAAATGGTCACAAACTCAAAGTAATGAAAAAAAAATTCATGCACTGGGGGGGAAATTTGAACCAATGGAATCCCCACGCTACCTGGGTTACCAACTAGCACGTTAACCATTTGACTACTAGTGCACGTCCCTTTATTTAAATTTTTTTATTTTTGATAATTTACAAATTAACTTATGCTTAAAAAATAGAAATTTGTTGTTCGGAAAAGCCAACTTTGAAATAAAGTTGGCTGGAGACCATCATTCCCCAATTCAATCTCTTCCTCTTTCCCCAAATAGTGTAAATTTAATAACAAGGTCACCTTGAGGCCACCCTCACCTTGATAATTCAAAAAAAAAAAATAATACAAATGCCCCAACTAAAGGCAGGGGTTTATTGCTTGTGGCAATCTCTCCTCCCAAGTAGTGTAATTTAATAACGAGGTCACCTTGAGGCCACCCTTACCTTGATAGCTTCCTTGGTCCTCAGCAAAAGACCAGCTTAAACTTAATGAGTTATAATAGCAATAAGGTCACCTTGAGGCCACCCTTACCTTGATAGCTTCAAAAAAAAGAAAATAAACAAATGTCCTAACAAAGGCAGGGGGTTTTTTGTTGTGGCAACTCTTCCTCCCAAGTAGTGTAATTTAATAACGAGGTCAAATTGAGGCCACCCTTAACCCTTGATACTTCCTTGGGGCCTCAGCAGAGACCTGCTTAAACTAATGAGTTATAATGCAAAAAGGGGCCCTTGAGGCCACCCTACCTTTGAAAGCTCAAAAAAAAGAAAATAATACAAATTCCTAACTAAAGGCAGGGGTTTTTTTGCTTGTGGCAATCTCTTTCTCCCAAGGGAGTTAATTTAATAACAGGTCCCCTTGAGGCCCACCCTTACCTTATACTTCCTTGGTCCTCAGCAGAGACCTGCTTAAACTTAATGAGTTTTTAAATAGCAAAAAGGGGCACCTTGAGGCCACCCTTACCTTGAAGCTTTAAAAAAAGAAAATAATACAAATGTCCTATCTAGAGGCAGGGGTTTATTGCTTTGGCAATCTCTTTCTCCCAAGTAGTGTAATTTTAATAATAAGGCAGCTTGAGCCACCCTCACCTTGATAGCTTCCTTTGGTCCTCACAAGACCTGCCATTGGGGGGGGTGACCGTTGCTTAAACTTAATGAGCAATAATAATAAAAAGGTCACCTTGAGGCCACCCCCTTACCTTTAGCTTTTCCCTTTGGGGCCGCAGCAAGACCTGCCGTCTGGGGGGTGACCGTCTGTTCCTGCACGAACTTGATGAGTTTTCTCCTTCTCCAGCTCCAGCTGTTTCAGCTTCTGGTGGAGGCGGAGTACCAGGGGATGTCTATATTGTCCCATGTCCTGGCCTTGCTTCTGAGGAGAAGAAGAAGAAAAAAAAAAATATATGGAATAACTTATCTGGATTTTTTTTCAACGTATAAAGCGACGTTGCTTCTGAGGACTAAGAAAACAAAAAAAAAAAATATGGAATAACTTATCTGGATTTTTTTTCAACGTATAAAGCGACGTTGCTTCTGAGGACTAGAAACAAAAAAAAAAAATATGAATAACTTATCTGGATTTTTTTCAACGTATAAAGCGACGTTGCTTCTGAGGACTAAAACAAAAAAAAAAAATATGGAATAACTTATTCTGGATTTTTTTATTCAACGTAATAAAGCGACGTTGCTTCTGAGGACTAGAAACAAAAAAAAAAAAAAATATGGAATAACTTATCTGGATTTTTTTTCAACGTAATAAAGCGACGTTGCTTCTGAGGACTAGAAACAAAAAAAAAAAATATGGAATAACTTATCTGGATTTTTTTTCAACGTATAAAAGCGACGTTTGCTTCTGAGGACTAGAAACAAAAAAAAAAAAATATGGAATAACTTATCTGGATTTTTTTTCAACGTAATAAAGCGACGTTGCTTCTTGAGGACAAGAAACAAAGAAAAAAAATATGGAATAACTTATCTGGATTTTTTTTCCAACGTATAAAGCGACGTTGCTTCTGAGGACAAGAAACAAAGAAGAAGAAAAAAAATATGAAATAACTTATCTGAATTTTTTTTCAACGTATAAAGCGATGTTGCTTCTGAGGACAAGAAAAAAAAAAAAAAAAAAAAAAAAAAAAAAAAAAAAAAAAATATGGAATAATTATCTGGATTTTTTTTCAACGTATAAAGCGACGTTCTTCTTTCAGGACAAGAAACAAAAAAAAAAAATATGGAATAACTTATCTGGATTTTTTTTCAACGTATAAAGCGATGTTGCTTCTGAGGACAAGAAGAAAAAAAAATGGAATAACTTATCTGGATTTTTTTCAACGTATAAAAGCGACGTTGCTTTTGAGGACAAGAAACAAAGAAAAATAAAATATGGAATAACTTATCTGGATTTTTTTTCAACGTAAAAAGCGACGTTGCTTCTGAGGACAAGAAACAAAGAAAAAAAATATGGAATAACTTATCTGGATTTTTTTTTCAACGTATAAAGCGACGTTGCTTCTGAGGACAAGAAAACAAAGAAAAATAAAATAATGGAAAAAAACTTATCTGGATTTTTTTTCAACGTATAAAGCAGGGGTCTTCAACCTGTGTCCCGCGGGCCACTTGTGGCCCGCCGAGTCATTTTTGGTGGCCCGCGAGCTCATTCATGCTATTTCCTATTTCTTCCAGCACTAGCCGTCCAAGAATTTTTTTTTGTTTTGTTATGCAAAAGTTACGAGTAGTGACAAATCCGCCGGGGATTCGAACCCGGGTCTACCACCTACAGGACTAGTGCATTGACCATCACTCAGCTATGGGAGCTGGTTTAAATAAAAATATCATAAAAATCGTAAGGTAAATAATGTAAAATATGTACCTACGTACCTATTATTATGATATTGAAAATATAAAATACTCCTGCACTCCCTTTTCCGGCAAGAGACAAGTTCCAACCACGCCTCTACTGAGGGAAAAATATAAATATCGTCGCTTATGAAGTGGTAACCCACGTAAGTCTCCAAATTGAAATTTTCTTGGTAAGAAAAAGGTGTTTTGTAACGTGGTAATTTTTTTGAAAAAAAAAAGATAAAAATAGCTTCTTTAAATCAACTTATAACCCTACTAATACCCTAAAGAAACAAAACCTTGATCGAGTTCTATTCTAAATTTGTTACGCAAGAAAAATACTTTGAAAAATGCTTGAGAATCTCTTCACTGTTTGGCAGTACTTATAATATATCTGCGAGCAATTGTTTCCCCAGATGATAAGGATAGGGCTCCTCCGATGGCCACTATAAAACTCCCTCCGGATTGCGACTACAAAACTTCAACCCAATATTGTCAAATTGGTGGATGCCATGCAATGCCGTAGTCCAGAGATCCTGAGTTTTCGATCCCCGGTCGGAGCAGATTTTTCACAGAAAATTGTGTTTCCCTCCATACATGTGAGGCTCGCATGTCCGGCCCTACCCAGGCTGGGTGAGGTTAATGTGGGTAGCTGGTACAATTCCCAGCGAATGGGGGTAAAACCCCGTCCTAACCGGGACGTTAAAAACAATAGAAATCGTTAGCGTTAGGAAGGGCATCCAGCCTAAAAAAAAAAAATGTGCCAAAACCAACCAACCTCAACCATGAGGGGGTTGAACAATGTCGACCCTGCTTGAGCGGGATAAAAACAGAGTAAAAGAAGAAAAAGAAGGTGGAATGCCATGCAATGCCAACCATCCCAATTGAAGATGAAGACCTAGGTTCGATCTCTCACAGAGTTGATTTTTTTTCTAATCAGAAACTGATCAAGATTTTTCCCTGCTGTACAATTTTTTTTTTTTTTTTTTGAAATTTTTTTCTAGTTTTTTGTATAATTTTTTTTTTGAGTGGAAAACAATTTTTATTTTATTGTAAATAAAAATACCAACACTTTTGTTCCTGAAATTAAAAATAGTTTTCTGATTTTTTTTTCCAACCCCCCCCCCCCCCCCCCCCCTCCTTAATTTTAGTTTCTAATAGTGGCCCGCGGACTTTTTCTGGAAAAAAATATGGCCCAGAGTCTGAAAAAGGTTGAAGACCCCCTGGTATAAAGCGACGTTGCTTCTGAGGACAAAAAAACAAAGAAAAAAAAAAATATGGAATAACTTATCTGGATTTTTTTTCAACGTATAAAGCGACGTTGCTTCTGAGGACTAGAAACAAAGAAAAAAAAAAAATATGGAATAACTTATTCTGGATTTTTTTTCAACGTATAAAGCGACGTTGCTTTCTGGGGGACAAGAAACAAAGAAAAAAAATTTTGGAAAATAACAATGTGGATTTTTAATGCAACGTATAAAGCGACGTTGTTCTGAGGAAAAGAAAAAAAAAAGAAAAAAAAAAAATGGAATAACTTATCTTGAATTTTTTTCAAGGTATAAAGCGACGTTTGCTTCTGAGGACAGAAAAAAAAATTTTTACATGGACATGGAATAGTCGGGATGGGGGACATACACGGGTGGACCAGCAGTCTAGCTGGGGGACTAAAAACAGGGAGTAGACCAGTAGTCTAGCTGAGGGACTAAAAACAGGGGGGAGACCAGTAGTCTTTGTGGGTAACAAAAAAAACAGGGAGTAGACCAGCAGTTTTAGCGGGGGGACTAAAAACCGGGAGTAGCCCACCCATCTAGCTGGGGGACAAAAACAGGGAGTAGACCAGCAGTCTAGGTGGGAGACTAAAAACGGGGGTAGACCAGTAGTCTACGGGGGACTAAAACAGTAAACCATAAACTTTGGTTTCGGGGGCCCTTGTTAATTATTAGCCTCCTTGTAAAGACAGTGGTAAAAGTCCTGATCATTCTTCCTCCACTGTCTGGCTACCACTTTTCAAGATACGCCCCCCTATGAGATATGGAAATAAATTTACTGGTTTTTTTTTCCCAAAACGTATAAAGCGACGTTTAAAGCGACAAAAAAAAAAATAAATAAAAAACACTGCCAATTATGGACAAAATACTTCCTCGTGATTGGGTTCACATTGGATCCCCCAGCATCACTTAGAAAATTTTTTGTGATTTTATACAAATCACTTGTCCCCTCCAAAAACCCCCTTAACTGTTTTTTCTTCAATTTTTTTTTTATATGGAAAGAATACCTTTTTTTTCCTACATTCAAGATTGTAAAAAAAAAAAATTTCGTATCGGACTGCCGGGAACCTTTTTTTTTGGCATTTTTGTTTAAAATTTTAGATTTTTTTAAATATCATAGCTAAATCAAATGTATTAAAAAAATAATTATAAATTCACTATGTAAAACCCCTAATACGCCCTAAACCCTACAAAATTTCATCAAAATCGGGTAAACAGTTCAAGGGGTTTTAAAACGTAAAAGGTAAGTAAAAAGTTAGTGGTCAGGCCCCATGGTCTCTATCACAAAGAACCGTAGTGCGTAGTTTGATTAATTTAAAATAGGGCCACTACAATACGTCTCCTATTTATGTGTTTTAGTAGTTTCTGAGATTTGCGAGTAACAAAGGGAAGGAATGAAAACAGAAACCCAAAAAGACAGACACAGTAGAGTATTTTATTTTCTTTCGATAACCATTTAACCATTTATGTTTGCGTTGTTTTTTTTTTTTTTTGGGGGAAAAAACAAGAAGAGAATTTTTCTTTTTAATATTAAATAAGGGGAATAATAATAATAATATGATTGCCTTTTTTATTATTAAAGTACGTACTCATCAACACAAGGGGCATAACCACCTATTTTAAAATTTATTTGTTTCAAGCCTCTTCAAACTTTGGTAATCGGCCGCCAGCTATGATAATAAAAAAAACACTCTTTAGTGGAAGGAACCACCGGGCGAGGTTAATGCTTAAAAAGCATTTTCTACCACCTAACCCTCAGAGTCTTATAATTATGTGGTCACAAACTCAAATGAATAGGAAAAATTCGTGCACTGAGTGGGATTCGAACCAACGGACCCTGGGCTACCTGTAATACCAAACTAACCCCGTTAACCACTTGACTACCATGCACTATATCGTCGATTTTCAATTATTATTATTTTAATGTAAATGTAATGTAAGCCTTTATTTGTACAATTAAATTTACACACAAATAAATAATATTATAATGCTTTTTCTTTGTGTTATTATGTTACAATTTTTAGTGGGTAGCACAGAAAATAGGATTTTTAACCATTTTAATTTACAATATCTTGTATTTTTTTTTTTTGCCTATGTTTCTGCCACTGGTGCGCTTCACATCAAAGCAGCTACTCATTTTTCCTCCAAAGGGGACCCCGGACAAAAAAAAAGTACAGGGCGAAAAAATCCTCCCCCGCGGGGAATCGAACTCAGGTCACCATGTGTGCAATGCCTAGCGCGCTAACTCACTCTGCCACAGTGACTACTGTCAAATTTCAATTATTATTATTGTGATTTTAGCCTTTATTTGTACAACTAAATTTTACACACAACAAAAAACATAGTATATGGACATCCTGTACAAAATCAGAAAAAATATTATTAAATTATTGTGAATTTTTATTAGAAGAACATCCTATATATAAACAAAAAATGGTAAAAATTAAAAAAAAAACAAAATTGCAAAATTAATATAAACGGGAAATTTTTTTCGAATATTTCCCACGAATGGTGGGTTGCTAAAAATCATACATAACAATTAGTTTTAAAGAAAAACATTTTTTTCCCTTCTTTTTTTAACTGAAAAGGTGTTTTTTCCAAAAAAAAATATTGAATCTTTTAAAATTATTTCAGAAATTTTTGCAGTTCTTTCATATTCAGGTTCAATATCTTGAAAAAATTAATCGAGAAGGGACTATGGTTCCTCGCGACCATTAAAAAAAAGATTTGGGTTGGTATGCAGAGCCCCTCGCTCTAGGAATGCTGGGTCATTTGTCCCCTTTAGCTGATTTTGTTATTCAAGACGTTTTGTTAAAGCGCCTGTGCGCATGCGCATTCAGATGTTTTCTTTAATAAATTAATTGTCAAGGTCGAAGTATGTAAGTATGAATTTATTTTTTTATGAAGTACAAGACCTCTTCACAATTTTTTTGGGTAGCCAGCATTACTAAGTGCCTCCTGTACTTTTTCGGATTCAATTACATTTATTTCTTTTTACTCTGGTAATCCGCCACTGGTCGTTTTCTCACACAAGTAACTACTCATTTTTCCTCACGGGGATATGAGTGGACCCCGAACATCCAAGTACAGAGCAGAAAAAATTCCTGCCCCGCTAGGATCGAACCCACGGCACCATGCGGTGCAATGCCTACGCGCTAACCCCTCTACCCGGTGACTACTTGTCAAGGTCGAAGTATTCCCTGTAGCCCAAAATTTGGGGGGGGAAACCCCCCTACAGTGGAACCCTATAGGGAAATTTCAAAATCGTCTCTGCCTATAAACCTAAAAAAAAAAAAAAAATGATCAGTTTGATCAACTTTTTTTTTTTTTTTTTAAAAATGAAATGTTCACAGCCTTTTTTATTTCGTAGCCATGGAAAAGGAGCAACTGTAGACGCTTGTGGTCTGTGTTTTTAGCCCGCCCATCCCCGTGGTATGCCCCCCCTCTGATGGGCGAGAAGTGAACAATACTTCCCATTTTTGGTGCTGGGTCAACCCGAGCGTACCGGAAGATATCCCTTTTTTTTTTTTTTTTGTTTTTTTTTTTTCATTTTAAAACACTTCCAAATTGAAAACAAATTTTTCGATGGGGGTCCAACTTAAAGTTAAATCACTCTCTAAAATTATTTAACTTAAAGTTACTCACTCTCCAGATTGATCAACTTTTAAATTACCACTCTCTAGTTTTATCAACTTAAAAGTACCCACTCTCCAGATTGATCAACTTAAATTACCACCCTCAGTTTGATCAACTTAAAAATTACTCACTCTCTAGTTTGATCAACTAAAAGTTACTCACTCTCCAGTTGATCAACTTAATTTTCTCACTCTCCAGTTTTTATCAACTTAAAGTTACTCACTCTCTAGTTTGATCAACTTAAAGTTTACTCACTCTCTAGTTTGACAACTTAATTTCCCACCTCCGATTGACCACTTAAAGTTACTCACTCTCTAGTTTGATCAACTTAAAGTTACCACCCCTCTAGTTTGATAAACTTAAATTTTACTCCCTCTAGTTTGATCAATTAAAGTTACTCACTCTCTAGTTTGGATCAACTTAAAGTTACTCACCTCTAGTTTGATCAACTTAAATTACTCCTCTCTAGTTTGATCAACTTAAAGTTACTCACTCTCCAGTTGATCAACTTAAAGTTACTCACCCCTAGTTTGATCAACAAAAAGTTACTCACTCTCTAGTTTGATCAATTTAAAAAGTTACTCACCCCTCCAGATTGATCAACTTAAAGTTACTCACTCTCTATTTTTGATCAATTAAAGTTACTCCCCCCTCTATTTATCAACTTAAAGTTACCACTCTCTAGTTTGATCAACTTAAAAGTTACTCACTCTCTAGTTTGATCAACTTAAAGTTACTCACTCTCTAGTTTGATCAATTTAAAAGGGTTACTCACTCTCTAAAAATTGATCAACTTAAAGTTACCACCTCTATTTGATCAACTTAAAGTTACTCACTCTCATTTTTGATCACTTAAATTTTTCTCACTCCTCTAGATTGATCAACTTAAAGTTACTCACTCTCTGTTTGATCAACTTAAAGTTACTCACTCTCCAGATTGACCTTGCTAGTCTCCATCTCCTCCGCTATCTTCCTCAGCTCCCTCCTAGAAAGGAATTCTCCTTCTCCACTTGCCATTGGTCGCCTGCAACTCTTTCCTTTTCCACCTGAGAAAGCAGGAGGGATATTAAAAAAAGAAAAAAAAAAAAAAAAAACATAACAAGAAACAAGTAGAAGCCCTTCAAAGCTTAGGAAATTAAAAAAAAGAAAAAAAAGTTATCATTTTTGGTTTAATCACTTACGTGATATCACAAACTACTCAAACTCCTTTACTAAATACACGCTGAAACCGTGACTTGAACCACCGACCTCCAGGTTTACAAGTCCGCCGCCTTATCGATAAAGCTACTGAGGTTGGTAATAAACATTACAATAAACAAGTAGAAGCCCTTCAAAGCTTAGGAAAGTACCTTTGTATAAATGTTTCTTTATAAAGAAAATAAATAAATAAACTTACAAACTAAGCTTTCCCTTTTCCCCTTACCTCCATTGGAAACCTATTTAGGTTTTTGGCCCCCGTCTACAATATGCCTCCATGCTCTCCAAAATCCTGCGGTCCCTCTACGGGTAAATTCCCATTTCTTATAAACTTAAAATCTGGTGTAAACATCACACGACTTTTCCTTATCATATTAAATTGGGACCAGAACAAAAAGCCGCTGGTAAATCAAAAAGTAAAAAGTTTATTTTAAAAACTTGATTTGAGTCGCTGCTTGGGTCTATTTCTATCTACTTTTCCTTACCTCCTCTCGTTCATCAGATCCTCTTCTCCGCTAGTCCGTGTCGAGACTCAGCTTGAGTTGATCAAACTGCTGATCCCATTTTATCTCTTTTTCCTTACCTCTCTCTCTTCATCAGACTTTGCTTGAGTTGAGTCAGCTGCTGAAACTAATTCTATCTCATTCTCCTTACCCTCTCTCGTTCATCAGATCCAACTTCTCCGCTCGCTCCGTCTCCAGACTCCCGCTTGAGTTTTAGTCCGCTGCTGATCTATTTCTATCCCCATTCTCCTTACCTCTTCTCGTTTCAATCAGATCCATCTTCTCCGCTCGCTCCGTCTCCAAATCTGCTTGCGTGAGTCAGCTGCTGAACTATTTTTTATCTCATTCTCCTTACCCTCTCTTTGTTCATCAGATCCCCTCTCCAGACTCTGCTTGAGTTTGCCCTCAGGGTCTGATCTATTTCTATCTCATTCCCCCTTACCTCTCTCTCGTTCATCAGATCAATTTTAGACTCTGCTTGAGTTGAGTCAGCTGCTGATCTATTCCTCCTTACCTCCCCTCCCCGTTCATCAGATCCGTTCTCCAGACCTGCTTGAGTTGCTCAGCTGCTGACTATTTCTATCTCATTCTCCTTACCTCTCTCTCGTTCATCAATCCTCTCCCCCAGACTTTGCTTGAGTTGAGTCGCTGCTGATCTATTTCTATTTCTATCTCATTCTCCTTACTTCCTCTCTTTTATCCGATCCATCTCCAGACTCCCGCTTGAGTTGCGTCAGCTGCTGATCTATTTCTATCTCAATTCTCCTTACCTCTCTCTCGCTCATAAATCCATCTTCTCCGCTAGCTCCGTCTGCAGACTCTGCTTGAGTTGCGTCAGCTGGGTGATCTATTTCTAACTCATTCCCCCCTTACCTCCTCTCTCGTTCATCAGATCCATCTTTTTCCGCTCGCTCCGTCTCCAGACTCTGCTTGAGTTGCGTCCCGCGCTGATCTATTTCTATCTCATTCTCCTTACCTTTTCTCTCGTTCATCCCGATCCATCTTCTCCGCCCCCCCCGGTCTCCAGACTCTGCTTGATTGCGTCAGCTGCTGATCTATTTCTATCTCATTCCCTTACCCTCCTCTTTGTTCATCAGATCCCATCTTCTCCGCTCGCTCCGTCTGCAACTCTGCTTGAGTTGCGTCAGCTGCTGATCTATTTCTATCTCATTCCCTTACCTCTCTCTCGTTCATCAATCCATCTTCTCCGCCCCGCTCCGTCGCCAGACTCTGCTTGAGTTGAGTCAGCTGCTGAACGCGTGCCGCCCGTGGGCTTGGTCAGCTTCTTCATTTCCACGCAGCACCCTTGAGCGAAATCCCTACTTTGAGCTTTGTCTTCGACAGGGCGGCGTTCTGAGCCTTGAGCCCGGTGGCTCTCCCCTTTGTCCGGAGGAGAACCGAAGAGGAAATATTTAATTTAAAGAGCACCGAAGAGGAAGATATTTAATTTATAAGAGCACCGAAGGGAAGATATTAATTTATAAGAAACACCCAAGAGGAAGAATTTAATTTAAAGAGCACCGAAGAGGAAGATATTTAATTTAAAGAGCACCGAAGAGGAAGATATTTAATTTATAAAGCACCGAAGAGGAAGATATTTAAAATTTTTAAGAGCACCGAAGAGGAAAAAATTTTAATTTATAAGAGCACCGAAGAGGAAGATATTTAATTTATAAGAGAAACCGAAGGGAAGATTTTTTAATTTTAAATAAGACCCACCAAGAGGAAGATATTTAATTTAAAAGAGCACCGAAGAGGAAGAAATTTAATTTTTAAGAGCACCGAAGAGGAAGATATTTAATTTATAAGAGCACCGAAGGGGGAAGAATTTAAATTTATAATAATAAAAAACCGTTAGGTATTATATATTTTAACGGTAATTGACCAATTTAAAAATTTACAACATCAAAAAAAATATCTTTTTCCCTCTTTTTCTTTCTACAGACACAAACAAATTACCTCAATTAAACGCAAACGAAATACATAAGAGAACCGAAGAGGAAGTTTTTCTTTTTAAATGAGAGAACCAAAGAGGAAGATTTTTAAATTTTATAAGAGAACCGACGAGGAAGATATTTAATTTTATAAGGAGAACCGAAGAGGAAGACATTTTTTTTATTTCTTCGAAGGGCGGACAAGAGAAAATATTTGAAACCAGATCGCGAATAAGAGAAAATTATTCGTTTTATTTGTCTTATTTATATAAAAATATACGCTTAATTGGTTCAGGCACAAAATTTTAAGGCTGGATGCCCTTCCCAACGCCAACGATTCAAAATTTAATTTTTTTTTTTTAGGCTTTAATGGCAGGATTCACAAATTGCTTGAGCTTTTTCCACCCAACCCCATGATTTAACGTCATAATTAGGACGGGATTTACATTCCATTCGCTGGGAATAAATACCTACCCACATTAACCGCACCCAGCCTGGGTAGGGCGTAACGTGAACGATGGTAGCCAGACAGTGGAGGAATGCCTCAGCACTTCTACCCTGCTTTTACAAGGAGGCTAATAATTGAAAGGGCCCCCAGAAACCAAGCCAATGCCGTCTACCCCCCTTTTTATAGTCCCCCCAGCAGACTTTTTGTTTAAAACATATAATCAATAAAACTCTTTTACTTTAAAAGAAGGATTAAAAGCTTACCAGCCCTTTCCTTTATCTTCTTGAATCTCTTGTGTGTATGGTGGGGGGTAAGGCGTTTTTTTAAAAATATATCATCTCTCCCATTGTTCTTCAACATGTATTTTTTTTCTTTTTTTATCCAATAGAAAGGAAAGTAATGGAATCACCTAAAATTTTCCCATAGCCAGTATTTCACATTTCTGGGGGAATCATACCTAGCCTCGGAAAACAAAAAATTGTGTGGGGGTGTGTGTGGTCATAAATAAGTAAACAAAAGCAAAAGCTTACCCTGGCGCATTAGTTTAAGTTTAGGTTTGTTTATTTTTTAAATATCTAATTAGTCATTTAAGATAAATGTGAAACACATACTTTGTATAAAATTTATTCACAATAAACATTTTGATTGAGCTTACCAACTCCCCAATCCTCGCCGCATGGAAATATCTTGTTCTCGGGGACCTTTGTTCAGCTTCTTCACGTGTTCCACACTGCGGCCTCCTTCTTCATCTTCTTGAATCTTTTCTTAGCCAGGAACCTGGGAAACAAACACAATATTATTCATACAGACCCTACCCACGAAATATGAAAAAATAATAATACTTCAGTACTCCCGAAAAGTAAAAACAGTACTTCATGGAAATTAATGGGAAGCCAAATGTATAGGAAAACAAATAAAGATTTTTTTTTATTATTACGATAGATTTTCCAATATTAAAAATAGAAAGTATTGTTTTTTGTTTTTTGTAAAATATATTTATATTTTTACCCTAAAACTCGTAGAACAAAATTTAAGAAAATTGGTTAACCGGTTTTGGGGGATACAAGTGATTTAGTATAAAATCTCCAAAAAGCCTAAGTGTTTACAGTGTGGAACCAAACACGAGAAAGTATTGGGGTCAATAATTCACAGTGTATTACTTCGAGAAATTTTAATATTAGATTCGGAAGTATTGTGTTCGTTTTTGGAAATTTGCGGATACAAGTGATTTTGTTTAAAATAAACAAAATTGCCAATGTATACAATGGTGAAACTATCACGTGGAAGTATTGTGTCCACAATTGGCCGTGTATTATCATAGCGTAAAAAAATTTTGGAAGTGTGAAAACCACCCCCTGCCGGCCCCATCGTGGCGTCCCCACGCTAGTAATCGCAAAGAGTCTCCCTCTCCTCGTCCCTCACAAAATTTTTCTTCCCCCAAACAATTTTTAAACATAAATAATATCAAAATGAAAACATAAATGTAACATTGACCGCGAGAAAAAGTTCCCCACCCTTTGCGATGGTGCGCGCTATTGGGCCCTTTCCATGCAAGGGGTTGTTTCCACACGTCTTAAATCAAAACGCTATGGTAAAATTATTATTATTAAAAATAACCATAAACTATGGTAAATAAATCCAAAATATTATATACAAGAAACAAAACACTATATAACACAAAAATTAAAAAAAAAATGTTTACCGAACATGGAATTCCAACATTAAATACAACCTACTATGTTCGTCCTCATAATTTTAATAATTTTAGATAAATATCCTATGAAATAATTCTTATAAACTTCTCTCTTCATACCTCAATATTGTACCTTTCTACATCTTAATCTATCAATAAATTGTAAAATGCCTAGAAAATAAGGAGACATTGTAACCAAATCTTTCTTAAATATAAATGTCAAAAGTCACTGACTGCCCTACTAAATAAACGCTCTACAGCCCAAACGTAATACCTAGCGGCTGAAATTTTGACACAACATTCCTTGCATACTGAATACGTGCAATAAAAAAGGATTTTGCAAAAGTCAAAAACCGTTCCATAGAAGAGCCCTAAAAGTTCACTTTTAGATCGTGGCGAAGCACGGTTAACTGCTTTTCTTATATAACTTCTCTCTTCTACCTTCAATATTGTACCTTTCTACCATCTTAACTATCAATAAATTGTAAAATGTCTAGAAAATAAAGAGAAAATTTCTCATACCTTCAAAAAGTACCTTTCTACCATCTTAACCCATCAATAAATTGTAAAATGTTTTGAAAATAAAGAGACATTTCTTCGTACCTTCAATATTGACCTTTTTCTACCATCTTAATCTTCTAGAAATGTCAGAAAATAAAGAGACATTTCTTCATCCCTTTCCCAATATTGTACCTTTCTACCATCTTAATCTATCAATAAATTGTAAAATTCTAGAAAATAAAGAGACATTTCTTCATACCTTCAATATTGTACTTTTCTACCATCTTAATCTATCTAGAAAATGTCTAGAAAATAAGGAGACATTTCTTCATACCTTCAATATTGTAACCTTTCTACCATCTTAATCTATCAATAAATTGTAAAATGTCTAGAAAATAAGGAGACATTGTAAACAAATCTTTCTTAATATATAAATGTTAAAGTCACCTGACTGACTGACTGCATCATCGCTCTACAGCCCAAACCGTAATACCTAGCGAGCTGAAATTTTGACACAACATTCCTTGCATACTGAATACGTCAATAAGAAAGAATTTTGCAAAGTCCAAAACCGTTCCATAGATAGAGCCCTAAAAGTGCACTTTTAGATTGTGGCGAAGCACGGGTTAACTGCTAGTATATATCTCCCTTGCCTTTATCCCATATTAGCTTATGTTGCTTTTGGGTCGGCATTGTTCAACTTCATGTGCATCTAGTACAACTTCTCCACTATTCTGTTTATACTGATTAAAAATAGAGAGGTTAGTTGATGGCACGGATATTCAGAACTATTACCTGCTGATGAGAGCAAATAAGCTCGAAACAGCTCTCCAGGTATGTTCTGATATTCATGTGCATCTAGTACAACTTCTCACTATTCTGTTTATACTGATGGTTGAGGTTGGTAGGGTGGAGCACGTTTTTTTATGGCTGGATGCCCCTCCTAACGCCAATGATTCTATTTGATTTAACGTCCTGGAGTAAATAAATAAAACCATCTCAGTAGTCACCGTGGCAGAGTGAGTTAGCGCGCTAGGCATTGCACACATGGTGACCTGGGTTCGATTCCCAGCGGGGGAGGATTTTTTCTGCTCTGTATACTTGGATGTTCGGGGGTCCCTCATACCTCGTGAGGAAAAATGAGTAGCTGCTTTGATGTGAAGCAAGCGACCAGTGGCAGGAATCATAGGCAAAAAAATAATACAAGATATTGTAAATTAAAGTGGTAAAAGTCCTATGATTCTGCGCTACCCACTAAAATTGTGACATAAATAACACAAAAGAAAAAGCATTATTAATAAAACCATCTCACCGTCCGTACGGCGCCTGGCAGAGCAGCACCTTGCACCGCTCCCCTCGGTACTGCTTCCTCGCGAGCCACCCGCGCACCCGACTCTGAATCCTCACCGCAGCACAATGCTCCCTCCTCTTCCTGGCCTCGCGGCGGGCCAGGAGGCCGCGGGCCGCAGCCTGCAGAGCCAGGGCCGCAGCCCGCAGGCGTGTGTAGGTGCGGCGGGCCCGCCACATGCGGCACAGGGACTGGATGCGGACGCGGCCCGCGTGCGGCGAATGTTCGACGCCAGCCTGTGGAAGTGGGAGATTATTATGTTAAAAATATTTTTTTTTAAATATTTTTTTATTATTATTATTTATTATTTTATTTTATTTGTAGTGAAGCATAAGGCCTCTTCACAATTTTTTGTGGATAGCGCAGCATTAACTAAGAGCCTCCTGTACTTTTCGCATTATTCTATTAATTATTTCTTTTTACTCTGGTAATGCCGCCACTGGTCGTTACTCATACAAGTAACTACTCATTTTTCCTCACGAGTTATGAGCTGGACCCCGAACAACCAAGAACAGAGCAAAAAAATCCTGCTCCGCTGGGGATCGAACCCAGGTTCACCGTGTGTGCAATGACTAGCGCGCTAACGCACTCTGCCACGGTGACTTCCAATATGTTTTATTTTAAATAAATATTTTATTTAATTTTATTTGAATAAATCTAATTAATATACTGTTATGTTATATATTATTTTATACAAAAAGAAATAGAAATGTAAAGGATAGTAATTATAATTTAACACAAAAACTAGAACAAGGCTGCATCCCACGACACAAGGACCATACTTTCATAGGTGTGGCCCTAGTTGAGATGGACGACAGCCAAAAGAAACTAGCATAAGTTCAATTAAAAATATTATGAATTATGTAAACTGTCATTGTTATATATATTTGAACCATTTACTTGTCATGTAATAAATAAATAAATAAATATATTTATTGTGTTTTTTAACATAACATTATACACAATTTACAAAACATAAAATTCTTTTTTTATACTATACATACAATGTACCTTAAAACTTAAAAACTAGCACCATCTAATGATATTATCTATGCAAACTAATTACTAATTAATATCGTTAATATTTAAATAAATATTTTTATTTAATTTTATTTGAATAAATCTAAATAATATACCATTAAAAAAAATTATTATTAATTTAACTATTTAGAATTAATATTGAATAATTTTTTTTAAATGCATTTTTCGGATTGGTCATACGGGTCATACCAATCTAACTCATTGTTATTTAATGAAGAAAAAAATCCCACAGAATGTGATAAGTGTGCATGTGCATGTAGACTAACCATCAAACACAATCCTAAGAGATTGTAATAAATACCTAACGTTAAGAGATCCAAATAATCTAATACCATGCTTAAGTGAAAATGAAATTTCAATAATCAATTTCCTGACTAAAACTGGATTGAAAATGCATTTTTTTACAGTGTATAATTGTATATAACATCATACTAAAATGTTGAAATTACAACAACAAAAAAATAATTTCTTAAATAATAATGAAATACATAAGTTCTCAAAAAAAAATTATAATTATACACAACTCTCGGTGAAACAAATAAACATCGAAATAACTTTTATTATATTATTATTTCGCAAACTATATTGCCTTTTTTTACTTTTCTTAGTCTAACAAGGAAATAATCCTATAATAATTGCATTATTCTTCTATTCAGTCTTCTGTTTCTTCACGCCACGCTCGTGTCATTCACAATATAATCTTGGATAATTGGGACTGTATTTCCTTTTTTATATCCCTTATATCGAAATAATTTGAAGATAGAAACAATAGAGAGAATCATCATATCATCATAGGGTGGCCTCATCGTGAACGATGGTAGCCAACAGTGGAGGAATGACTATGCACTTTCTACTACTGTCTTTACAAGGAGGCTAATAATTGACAAGGTCCCCCAGAACCAAGCCAATGCTGGTCTACTCCCTGTTTTATAGTCCCCCAGCCAGACTGCTGGTCTACTCTTTGTTTATAGTCCCCAGCCAGACTGCTGGTCTACTCTTTGTTTATAGTCCCCCAGCCAGACTGCTGGTCTACTCTTTGTTTATAGTCCCCCAGCCAGACTGCTGGTCTATACTCCCTGTTTATAGTCCTCCAGCCAGACTGCTGGTCTATACTCCTCTGTTTATAGTCCTCCAGTCAGACTGCTGGTCTACTCCCTGTTTATAGTCCCCCAGCCAGACTGCTGGTCTATACTCTCTGTTTATAGTCCTCCAGTCAGACTGCTGGTCTACTCCCTGTTTATAGTCCCCCAGCCAGACTGCTGGTCTATACTCTCTGTTTATAGTCCTCCAGTCAGACTGCTGGTCTACTCCCTGTTTATAGTCCCCCAGCCAGACTGCTGGTCTATACTCTCTGTTTATAGTCCCCCCGCCAGACTAGAGAGAATATATTTTAAAAAAAAAAAGCCTTACCTCCTTGCCAGATAGCCTCGTGAGCACCTCTGCAGTGTTGCCCACACTGCGCACAATTTTATTTTTTTTATTTATTTACACTTTATTAGATAATAGGACATTTACAATACAAATAATTACAAACGAAAATACAAAATACAATATAACAAAACAAAAAAATAATAATAAATAAAGAAAAAAATAAATAAATATATACATATTATATGTCCTACCTAAAGGGCGGGGTTATTGCCTTAGGCAATCTCTTCCACCCAATGCTCCTGTACTTCTTCTCCTGTACTTCTTCGAAATAATTTGAAGATAGAAACAATAGAGGGAATATGTTAACAAAAAAAAAAAAAAAAAAAAAAAACGCCTTACCTCCTCGCCAGATAGCCTCGCGAGCACCTCTGCAGTGTTGCCACACTCCGCACAATGCTCCCGTACTTCTTCCGGGCGAGGAAGCACCGCACGTTCTTCTGGATCACAATGCAACACCGCTTCAGCTTGTCGGCTCTGAGCTTCTCGAGATACGCCACCTGACCCGACCGGAAGAAGATCTTCGTGCGCCCGAACTTGTACTTATCACAGTCCTGAGGAAGCAAAGAGGAATATATCATTGCTATGCTATAAAAAAAAAAAAAAAAAAAAAAAATCACAGTCCTGAGGAAGCAAAGAGGAATATATCATTGCTATGCATAAAAATAAAAAAAAAAAAAAAAAAAAAAAAAAAATCACAGTCCTGAGGAAGCAAAGAGGAATATATCAGTGCTATGCTATAAAAAAAAAAAAAAATAAAAAAAAATCACAGTCCTGAGGAAGCGAAGAGGAATATATCATTACTATAATTTACACTTTATTACTAAGGACATATGTACATACAATCAATTTTTTTTATGGAGTGGAGGCAAAAGTCTAACTTGTACTTATCACAGTCCTGAGGAAGCAAAGAGGAATATATCATTGCTATTTTACACTTTATTTACTAAGGACATATGTACATACAATCAATTTTTTTATGGAGTGGAGGTAAAAAATCTAACTTGTACTTATCACAGTCCTGAGGAAGCAAAGAGGAATACATCATTGCTATTTTACACTTTATTACTAAGGACATATGTACATACAATCAATTTTTTTTATGGAGTGGAGGTAAAAGTCTAACTTGTACTTATCACAGTCCTGAGGAAGAAAAAAAGAGGAATATATCATTGCTATACTTTACACTTTATTACTAAGGACATATGTACATACAATCAAATTTTTTTTATGGAGTGGAGGTAAAAGTCTAACTTGTACTTATCACAGTCCTGAGGAAGCAAAGAGGAAATATATCATTACTATACTTTACACTTTATTACTAAGGACATATGTACATACAATCAATTTTTTTTTATGGAGTGGAGGTAAAAGTCTAACTTGTACTTATCACAGTCCTGAGGAAGCAAAGAGGAATATATCATTGCTATTTTACACTTTGTTACTAAGGACATATGTACATACAATCAATTTTTTTTTATGGAGTGGAGGTAAAAGTCTAACTTGTACTTATCACAGTCCTGAGGAAGCAAAGAGGAATACGTCATTGCTATTTTACACTTTATTACTAAGGACATATGTACATACGATCTTTTGAAATCTGGTTGAAAGGTTATCCTTAGCCATTCAGCGAGGAAATAGTGCGAGTGTATTAGGCTCTTTACCTTCCACTGAGGCAATGGAAGAGATATTTTTTTTCTAAAATTTGAGTTTTGTTATATAAAGATGTGATCCAAGTCCTAACCTCGAAGAACCGTACCACTGAAAAAAAAAAAAAAATAATAAGCATCCACATACAATCTAATAAGATGATTACAAATTCATATACAAAATTGGAAACAATATAATAATAATACTCTTTGGTGGAAGGTAACCACCAGGCGAGGTTAATGCTCAGAGCATTTTCTACCACCTAACCCTCAGACTCCCTCAGAGTCTTATTATTATGTGGTCACAAACTCAAATTAATGAGGAAAAATTCGTCCACTGGGTGGGATTCGAACCAACGGATCCCTACACTACCTGGATTACCAAACTAGCGCGTCAACCAATTGACTACCAGTGCAATATAAGAAGAAGAATAATTAGAATATCAAGGTTAAGAGAGATTAAGAGCTAGTAATTTGTGTTATTATGTCACAATTTTTAGGGGGTAGCATCAACATTACGAGAACTAATGCATTGTAGCGTGCGCCGTGTCATACTAAGTGCAGTACGATTATCTTTGCATGTTTGTTAAATGAACTTCTCACTTTCACATTTATCTACATTGTAATAAGTACCCAAACCAAATTGTTATCATTTAATCTTTTAACACAATCAAAATCTTAATCTGAAACTAAAATCTGTATACAAATATATTTCTAAATCAACCTAAACAGTGCCTTCTCATTCCAACTCACTACCCTCTACAAAGTGGTGACCCCGACCTGAACAACAACCCCAGCAACCAGCCAACCTCCAGCAGCTCAACCCCAGCAACCAGCCAACCTCCAGCAGCTCCCAGCCCTAGCCAAGCAGTTCCTGGCCCTTACCAAGCTTCAACCATGCCTGAGGAGAAGAACCTCACAGAGCTCGCAACTCACGCAGACAACATCGCAGAAGCTACTCGCCCATTCGTGCCCCAAGTCTCAGAAACTTCAATACCAAGGGCTGATGACATACTTGCCCTCAAAAACAACCAACCAACCAATCAATCAACCAACCAACCAATCAATCAATCAACCAATCAACCAGTCAACCAACCAACCAATCAACCAACCAACCAGCCAATCAACCAACCAACCAATCAACCAGTCAACCAACCAACCAACCAATCAACCAACCAACCAACCAACCAGCCAATCAACCAACCAACCAGATCGTGATTTCATCACTGGCAGGGGAGTGTGTAGCGTGCGCCGTGTCATACTAAGTGCAGTACGATTATCTTTGCATGTTTTGTTAAATGAACTTCTCACTTTCACATTTATCTACATTGTAATAAGTACCCAAACCAAATTGTTATCATTTAATCTTTTAACACAATCAAAATCTTAATCTGAAACTAAAATCTGTATACAAATATATTTCTAAATCAACCTAAACAGTGCCTTCTCATTCCAACTCACTACCCTCTACAGCATCATGTCTCCAACCAACCATCAAATTCTAATATCAATCTAGTAATGCCGCCACTGGTTGTTGCCCACTCTAAGTAGCCCAATCGTCCTCACGAGTCTAGGGTAGGCCTCAACATTCTATTTCTATAACTGATTGTAGTATTCACGTTGCCATAGTTACCAGTAAACAATATTCACGTTACCATAGTTACCACTGAACAATATTTTCGTTACCATAGTTACCAACAACAATATTCACGTTACCGTAGTTACCAATAAACAATATTCACGTTGCCATAGTTACCAATAAACAATATTCACGTTGCCATAGTTACCAATAAACTATATTCACGCTATCATAGTTACCAACAAACAATATTCACGTTGCCATAGTTACCAGTAAACTCTATTCACGTTACCATAGTTACCAATAAACAATATTCACGCTATCATAGTTACCAATAAACAACATTCACGTTACCATATTTACCAATAAAAAAACTTTCACGTTACCATAGTTACCAATAAACTATGTATATTCGCGTTGCTAGTTACCTTGGCGAGGACTCTTCTCTGGTACCATAGTTACCAATAAACAATATTCACGCTATCACAGTTACCAATAAACAACATTCACGTTACCATAGTTACCAATAAAAAACTTTCACGTTGCCATAGTTACCAATAAACAATATTCGCGTTGCTATAGTTACCTTGGCGAGGACTCTTCTCTGGTACCATAGTTACCAATAAGCAATATTCACGCTATCATAGTTACCAATAAACAACATTCACGTTACCATAGTTACAAATAAATAACTTTCACGTTACCATAGTTACCAATAAACAACTTTCACGTTACCATAGTTACTAATAAACAATATTCGCGTTGCTATAGTTACCAGTAAACAATATTCACGTTACCATAGTTACCAATGAACAACTTTCACGTTACCATAGTTACCAATAAACAATATTCGCGTTGCTATAGTTACCTTGGCGAGGACTCTTCTCTGGTAGGGGGAGAGGTATGCGGTTTGGATGGGAAGATGATTGAACAGGAGAAAGGCAAGGAATTGGGATTTCTGTGAGGATTGAGGAGGATATGTCAATAAAAAATAGATATGTTTGTGTTATTAATGTTATTATATTAAAACTAGCTCATGTTTATATGGATTTATTATATGAAAACTACTGGTAATGAAAATAAGAAAAGGGAGCAATGTAGGAAAGAGTAATATAATATTGTAAAGAGCTTAAAATAGGACGCCAGCCATGGGCAGTAACCTCAGCTAGCTGTCGGTTAATGCTTTGAGCAATAACCTCGCCTGGTGGTTACTTTCCACTAAATAGTGTTATTATTAGCACAGTACGACCAATGCCCATGACCATAGTATCATAGGTACAATGTTTACAATAATAAAGAAGTTATCATATTTGTGTTAATCACTTTCGTGACGTCACAATTACTCAAACTCTCGCTGTGCTAAAATTTACCGAACTTGGGACTCAACTCACTGACCTCTATAAAAATAAAATAGTATTCATTATTTATTCACACTTTTTTATGCAAAAAAAAAAAAAAAACAATCGACAATAAATTGATAAACAAGGGGAAAAAAAACTTGAAAATATAATTATATTAATTTATATTTACAATTGTTTTGTAATCCGGGGCGAAGGTAATGAACAATCGACAATAAATTAATAACAAGGGGAAAAAAAACTTGAAAATATAATTATATTAATTTATATTTACAATTGTTTTGTAATCCGGGGCGAAGTTAATGCCTTAGGCATTTTCTGCCACTGAAAACCCCAAAGTAAAAGAAGTAAATACAAATGCTTACAGTAGCTACTCGAGGAAGTAACTATGCTTACAATAATGGAGGACGTCACAATGCTCTCTCCTATTTCGTTCAAGCTGTGCTCAGCTACGTTGTACTGCTTCAGGTTGGTGCACAGGACCCTGTATCTGTTGTAGAACTCTCCGTATGTCCATCGACTGGGGAACCCTGTAAATAATTTTTAATATCATATAGCATACATACAAGAGTGTATACTGAAATGCTTAAAATATAATAATGATATACAATTGCATTAGCTCAGTCGTAAGGTACTGGCTTGCCATGCGGAAGGTCCCGGGTTCGAATTTCAGAACTGACCACTGTTAAACAAAATAACAGAAATAACTGATGAACAATGTCTGCCCAGCTGGGATTCAAACCCTAGTTCACTACACCACTCAGTTTTTGTTGTGGCCAGCTTGGCTACAGCTGGAGGAGGGAATGATGGTCTCCCGCCAATTCAAGTGAAAAAGTTGGCTAGTCCTGAACCACACATTTATATAATAATAATATCGCCTTTTTTATACTGCCCGATTTAGACTATTAAAGTTCCATTATTCCAGCAGTAAGCCCAAGATGTATTATTATGTGGTAAAATGAGAGGGTAACATGTCATGTCCCGGCTGGGTTTCGAACCCACGACTTCTGGAATCTCTGGATTCACAGAGTGCCGCCTTTACCACTGAGCTACCGGGACAGACAGATTTACGTGCGATCAAAACTCGTGAGGACTTGGGCTTTTTCTTTGTAAGTCATTAAACCCTTAGGAAACTGCAAGCTAGCCTGGCTTGTAAGCGTTGGCTAGTCTGTTCTCTGTTTATAGTTCTCTAACAAGACACTGGTCTTCTCCCTGTTTAACTGCAAGTTAGCCTGGCTTGAAAGCGTTTGCTAGTCTGTTCTCTGTTTATAGTCCTCTAGCGAGACACTGGTCCTCTCCCTGTTTAACTGCAAGTTAGCCTGGATTGAGTCTGTTCTCTGTTTATAGTTCTCTAACGAGACACTGGTCTTCTCCCTCTTTAACTGCAAGTTAGCCTGGCTTGAAAGGGTTTGCTAGTCTGTTCTCTGTTTATAGTCCTCTAGCGAGACACTGGTCTTCTCCCTGTTTAACTGCAAGTTAGCCTGGCTTGTAAAGGTTGGCTAGTCTGTTCTCTGTTTATAGTCCTCTAGCGAGACACTGGTCCTCTCCCTGTTTAATGTCCCTCAGCCACAACAACACGCCACAGACCATTAATCAAACTACTAAGTGCCTGTTAAATTAGAGCTATCGATGCCAGCACAAACTCATACTTAAAGGTCACAGGCATCACAGTAACTCATTTTCTTATTTCAAGTTTTTACATTATCTTTTAATATGTTATTGTCTTTTGTACATATAATTTTGATGTAAATAAATTATGATTGAGTATTTTGAAGAAAAAAAAAAAAAAAAAAAAAAAAATGCGCGTTAAACTACATTTACCTGCTGCGCTGATGCGAATCGTTTCCAGCACGCCACACGCGCGCAACTGTTGCATGGACCGGTGCGCGTTAAATTCGAAAGCCCTTTTGGTGTCGTTGGGCTTGATGCAGCGGATGTAGTGCGGAATGGTCGAGTTGAGCGTCCGCATGAGGAGCGAAAGGGAATCGCGAAATTGAGATCCGACCTAGGAAACATGAATACAATAAAAGATGAGGAGTGAAAGGGAATCGCGAAATTGAGATCCGACCTAGGAAACATGAATACAATAAAAGATGAGGAGTGAAAGGGAATCGTGAAATTGAGATCCGACCTAGGAAACATGAATACAATAAAAGATGAGGAGTGAAAGGGAATCGCGAAATTGAGATCCGAACTTGGAAAGATGAATACAATAAAAGATGAGGAGTGAAAGGGAATCGCGAAATTGAGATCCGACCTAGGAAAGATGAATACAATAAAAGATGAGGAGTGAAAGGGAATCGCGAAATTGAGATCCGACCTTGGAAAGATGAATACAATAAAAGATGAGGAGTGAAAGGGAATCGCGAAATTGAGATCCGACCTTGGAAAGATGAATACAATAAAAGATGAGGAGTGAAAGGGAATCGCGAAATTGAGATCCGACCTAGGAAAGATGAATACAATAAAAGATGAGGAGTGAAAGGGAATCGCGAAATTGAGATCCGACCTAGGAAAGATGAATACAATAAAAGATGAGGAGCGAAAGGGAATCGCGAAATTGAGATCCGACCTTGGAAAGATGAATACAATAAAAGATGAGGAGTGAAAGGGAATCGCGAAATTGAGATCCGACCTTGGAAAGATAGTATAGTATAGTAGTGCTTTATTTAGACTGTCGGCTCGAGACAGGAAGTCTCATTACGCTAACAGTTTAATATAGCACCTCTTTATTTATTTAAATAGATAACATAATATACAAGTATTACAATTAATAAGGTATAAGAATATAAGATAAAAAAGGTATGAATACAATAAAAGATGAGGAGTGAAAGGGAATCGCGAAATTGAGATCCGACCTAGGAAAGATGAATACAATAAAAGATGAGGAGTGAAAGGGAATCGCGAAATTGAGATCCGACCTTGGAAAGATGAATACAATAAAAGATGAGGAGTGAAAGGGAATCGCGAAATTGAGATCCGACCTAGGAAACATGAATACAATAAAAGATGAGGAGTGAAAGGGAATCGCGAAATTGAGATCCGACCTAGGAAACATGAATACAATAAAAAATGTGGAGTGAAAGGGAATCGCGAAATTGAGATCCGACCTAGGAAAGATGAATACAATAAAAGATGAGGAGCGAAAGGGAATCGCGAAATTGAGATCCGACCTTGGAAAGATGAATACAATAAAAGATGAGGAGTGAAAGGGAATCGCGAAATTGAGATCCGACCTAGGAAAGATGAATACAATAAAAGATGAGGAGTGAAAGGGAATCGCGAAATTGAGATCCGACCTTGGAAAGATGAATACAATAAAAGATGAGGAGTGAAAGGGAATCGCGAAATTGAGATCCGACCTTGGAAAGATGAATACAATAAAAGATGAGGAGTGAAAGGGAATCGCGAAATTGAGATCCGACCTAGGAAAGATGAATACAATAAAAGATGAGGAGTGAAAGGGAATCGCGAAATTGAGATCCGACCTAGGAAAGATGAATACAATAAAAGATGAGGAGCGAAAGGGAATCGCGAAATTGAGATCCGACCTTGGAAAGATGAATACAATAAAAGATGAGGAGTGAAAGGGAATCGCGAAATTGAGATCCGACCTTGGAAAGATAGTATAGTATAGTAGTGCTTTATTTAGACTGTCGGCTCGAGACAGGAAGTCTCATTACGCTAACAGTTTAATATAGCACCTCTTTATTTATTTAAATAGATAACATAATATACAAGTATTACAATTAATAAGGTATAAGAATATAAGATAAAAAAGGTATGAATACAATAAAAGATGAGGAGTGAAAGGGAATCGCGAAATTGAGATCCGACCTAGGAAAGATGAATACAATAAAAGATGAGGAGTGAAAGGGAATCGCGAAATTGAGATCCGACCTTGGAAAGATGAATACAATAAAAGATGAGGAGTGAAAGGGAATCGCGAAATTGAGATCCGACCTAGGAAACATGAATACAATAAAAGATGAGGAGTGAAAGGGAATCGCGAAATTGAGATCCGACCTAGGAAACATGAATACAATAAAAAATGTGGAGTGAAAGGGAATCGCGAAATTGAGATCCGACCTAGGAAAGATGAATACAATAAAAGATGAGGAGCGAAAGGGAATCGCGAAATTGAGATCCGACCTTGGAAAGATGAATACAATAAAAGATGAGGAGTGAAAGGGAATCGCGAAATTGAGATCCGACCTTGGAAAGATAGTATAGTATAGTAGTGCTTTATTTAGACTGTCGGCTCGAGACAGGAAGTCTCATTACGCTAACAGTTTAATATAGCACCTCTTTATTTATTTAAATAGATAACATAATATACAAGTATTACAATTAATAAGGTATAAGAATATAAGATAAAAAGGTATGAATACAATAAAAGATGAGGAGTGAAAGGGAATCGCGAAATTGAGATCCGACCTTGGAGAGAACATTATTTGACAAAGTAAAAAAACAAATTTCAAGTAATAGTTTTCACTTATGTTTTTCCATTTTTTATTAGTTAATACAGTAATGTTTTTCCATTGTCAAACTTATCTATTTATACAGGGTGAGCATAAAGTCTCACCCCACCCCCCGTATCTCGAGAATGGCTGAAAATACAAGAAAACGCAAAAATACGTATCCCTTCCAATTTAGGGGGATTAATTTTCAGCCAAAAAAAATTTGCCTACACGGCCACAGTCAGTCTGGGCAATCTGGGCATGGACCAACTTTAAAATCTTAAATAGAATGGTATGTCTTGTGGCATATTGTTTTAAAGGTCTCATAGAGAGAAATTCATTACAAAAAAATTTAGTGAGCTACAACTTACCGTTCTCGAGATACAGGGTCGGACGTCCTGCGTAATATCCATATATTTTGACCTATAATTCGTTGACCGTAAGTTCCAGAAAAATGAAATTTGTTGATAATAACTCCTTATGGCAAGAACTTTCGAACAAGTTAAAACTTGATTTGTTTTTTCGTTAAAATTTTTCGGACTGTTCGTCCGGCTGGCTGACGAAACCGACCAGAAACTAACATCAACAGAGTATGTCGAGTTATAAATTTTTCGACAGGGCTTGTCATAAGGAGTTATTATCAACAAATTTCATTTTTCTGGAATTTACGGTCAACGAGTTATAGGTCAAAATATATGGATATTACGCAGGACGTCCGACCCTGTATCTCGAGAACGGTAAGTCGTAGCTCACTAAATTTTTTTGTAATGAACTTCTCTCTATGAGACCTTTAAAACAATATGCCACAAGACATACCATTCTATTTAAGATGTTAAAGTTGGTCCATGCCCAGCCTGACTGGGGCCGTGTATGCAAAAAAATTTTGGCTGAAAATTAATCCCCTTAAAATCGAAAGGATACGTGTTTTTGCGTTTTCTTGTATTTTCAGCCATTCTCGAGATACGGGGGTGGGGTGAGACTTTATGCTCACCCTGTATACTAAAAAAATCACTATAGACAAGCGTTGTGTGGAAGAGATTGCCATAGGCAATAGTCCCGTCCTTTAGTTAGGATCTATGTATGTAATATGTATATATTTATCTATTTTTCACCCCTATTTTTCGATCCCGTAGTATGTCTCCCCTCTGATGGGCTAGAAGTGACACAATACTTCCCACTTAGGTCCTGGGTTAACAGGAGCGTCTCCGAAGATATCCCTTACAAGCAATTATTGTAACCAAATTAAGAATACAAACTTTAGACAGCACGGGGGATCGGGACCTTCCGTGATTGAGCGAGTGGTTAATCACTGAGCTAATCGCTCACTCAAATCCACACAATCCGGCCCTTAGATGAAAAGGGTTGGGTGGAAGAGATTGTCATAAGAAATAACCCCGCCCTTTAGTTACGACATATTATGTATATATTTTGTTTATTTTTTTCTTGTTTATATTATTAACATTGTCAGTTTTATATTTGATTTTTACCATTATTACTTCCGAAAAAATTCTAATATTAGAAATCGGAAGTATTGTGTTCGTTTTTGTAAAAAAAAATATTTTTTTGCTCCGATTTCAATTTTTTTCATATTTCTGGACGTTTCATAACCTACTGAGTAAATTTGGTTTTGTGTCCGTCTGTCGGTCTGTCGATCCGTCGGTCTGTTAAAACGATTCCTTGTAACGCGCAAATCTCGGAAACTACTCGACCGATTTTGATGAAATTTTGCACACATCTAGGAGACATTCTGTAGATGGTCCCATTTTAAATTCATCGAATTCATACCAGCGGTTCTGGGTGAAAGAGACCATGCGCCTGACCACTAACTTTTTACTTAAACGCTTATATCTCGTGAACGGTACATCCGATTTCGATGAAATTTTGTAAGAATATGCATATTATTGCTTTACATAGGTTATTTATATTTATTTTTAAATTAATTATAATTTGACTCTGATATTTAAGAAAATCCGAAATTTTGGACAAAAAAGTAAAAAAATAAGGACCACGACTTGCCGATAAAGAATTTTTTAAGGAATCTAGAATGTAGAAAAAACAATATTTTACCATATAAAACAAATTTGAAGAAAATCGGTTGAGCCGTTTTGGAGATACAAGTAATTTTCTATAAAATCTCAAAATTGGCACAGTGTATACAATGTGAAGCAATCACGAGGAAGTTTCATGTCCATAATTGGCAGTGTTTTTTTTTGTATATGTATGTGTTCTACTAATAAAGAGTTTCCAAAGAAATAAATAAAAAGTTCTCGAGATATACGTACAGTTTTCTTGTGCTGTTTGGAGAAGGATGAGGGGAGAGTAGCAGTTTTGCTGGACATGATGTTCAGTTTCTTCTGTCCTCCCGCATGCCCCACGGTGGCGTAGTTACTGGTCGAGCCTGAAATTTGTATTTCTTGTAATAATTCCTAATAAGAAAGTAAATACAATATGCATAAATCCCCTATCATCAAAGCCATGTCCTTATTTAATGAGGCAAATCACTAATGATTGTTCTCTCACGTCACTTATTGCTGTTATTGAGTGACACACAATATCTTGTGTGAATCGGGTAACAGTGTAGACGTTAGTTTAAAAAAAAAAAGAGAAAAAATAAGTCGTTCATTTACAGTACAATATTTGGGGTGTTAGTTTGGCTTCTCGTGTTGCATCCTGGACAAGCTATAAGTGTTGGGTGGAAGAGATTGCCATAGGCAATATGTGTCTATACAGTATGTCTCAGAAGTGATTTTTTTTGTGATTTTGTAAAATATAAAAATTTGGTCATATCTCTAGAATTTCATATTGAATGGTACATTTTTTTTACACAAGTTTACGGGTTAGGCCCATTTTATTACATAGAAGAAAAAAAAAAATACTTACAATTAAACATTAAGATCTTTTTTTTATTAATATAAATAAACAAATAAAATATTACTAATGACATTTACTTGACTTGTCGGTCATTATCCAGGGGCGGAGTGAGGGGAGTTTAAAGATTTTTGGGGAATATTTGCCAACAGTGGATCCTCTCCTGACCATATTTTGTAAACAACATTTCTACGAAATACAGATAAGGTTATTATTTTTTTCCCCCGTCATATTTGTGTTAATATCAGTTTCGTGATGTCACAACTACTCAAACTCGCTTTACTAAATTTTTGGTGAAACCGGGACTTGAACCAACGACCTCCAGGTTACAAGTCCGCCGCCTTCTCCATCAAACTACTGAGGTCGGTAACAAATTTGAATTATGGTTATTATTTGGATTGAAACATGGGAAACGAATCTTTATTAATTTATTCTCAGTAAAGCATAGCCAGCCGGGGACAATGGAACTAAAGAGAAGCTACTGAGGTCGGTAATACAGACAAGATTCGTAATTTTCTTTCTAACTAAAAAAAAATTCCTGGTTAGGTTTTTTCCAAATATTTCCATTTTATTCCAAGGTCATTCGTGAAAGAAAAATGCGTTTGGTTACTTTTAAAGATAAACAATGGACTTAACCTATAAAAGAACTGGAAGCAAGAATTTTCTACTTCCACTTTGGTTATCTTTGGAAGTGGAAATTTTTCCTCTTCCAAAAGAAAAATGACTTGCTTCCAGTTTGGTTCATTTTATTCCCGTTTGGTTAACTTTGGTTAGAAAGAAAAATACGGCAAAGGTGAATCCATTAGTTCTTACTTTTCTCGCCAGGTGACGCGGCGCTGTCGGGCGGCGCGAACACACTGCGCAGAATCCTGGCTCCGTGCGCATGCGCACTGGTCCCACTGTCCCCGTGTTTCCCCTGGCCGCCGCTAGAGTGCAGCAGGGCGAGCTGTTCCTCGTACACGGTGTCTCGGTTTCTTCCCAGGAACCCGCCAGTCTCGTACGTGACGTCGTCCGCGAAGTGTCGGATGAGGAACGAGCCCGCGCCTTTTTTTTATAATAATAATAGTTTATTTATTTTTTTACAAAGAAAGTAGGAATATATTTGAAGTACCTGAAGTAGGAAATATTTTTTTTTTTAAATTTATTATGTCTCCCCATTTCGACAAACATATTCTTAAGTTTAAAATAATAATAGCCCGCGCCTGAAGTAGGAATATATATATATTTTTTTAAATTTATTATGTCACTTGAACTTAGAAGAAATATGCTAGACCTGACATTTCTACACAAGATCATTTAGATGTGAGTTTTGTTAAATAAAGAAATACAGAAGTTAAATATGTATGGTAAATACATATACATCGATTAAATATGTATGTTACATACAGAAAAAAAAAATATATTATTTTATAATTATTACAGATCATACATAATAAAATCTATACTCCAGACTTACTTGATCAACTTAATTTTCATGTTAAACCATTTAACTCCAGGAATAAGAATACTTTCAAACTTAGACAGAATAGAACGAACAAACATAGGCGAAATTCTCCCCACTTCAGCGAATGCAAAAAATAGGGAATAATATAAAGTAGATATATTTTTGTTGTTGTCAAAATGAGTTATTCATGTGATTTTTATTTTATTTTAATAATATTGTAATAAATGGGAATACATCCCGTCAGTTCTTGTTAAAAAAAAGTCCCCGCATTTTAACAAACATATTCTTTAATTAAAAATAATAATAATAATAATACCAAAATAGATCTTAAATACTAATGATGAAATTAAAAGACAAAATCGAGTTCTTAAGTCATGACTTAGCATCGGTTTTCCCCCATCTAAGACAATACGCAAATCGAGACTTAGCTGCAAAGAGGTAATACAAAAACCTCTATTAATTTCGCCCTACATAACTGATCAATTTGAAAACGAGTACAGTGAAAGAGTTAGAGAAACTTATCTAGATTAGATATTATTTATTTGTAATAGATTAATGTTTTTTAACAAAGTTATAGTTACTAAGTGTGTTTGGTCAACTCTTAGGGCGGAATTAATAGACGTTTTTGTAATACCTCTGTGGCTCTAAGTCACGGATTGCGTACTGTGTAAGATAGGGAAAACCGACACTTACCGACGACTTAAGTTATTGATGTTGTCTATTAATTCCGCCCTTAAAAATATAGAAATGTAAATATACAAATAAAAAATAAATTACCTACCTGTGAAGAGTACTATAGTTAGAGAAATTTATTTATTATTCTCACCGAATCGTGGCTTCACGAAGTGCTTGCTCCACTTGTCGGAACATTTCGTGTAGAGTTTCTCCGCCCAAGATGTGTCAGACCCCCGAGGCATGCGACACTCCTCGTCTAGCAGATCCAAGATACCTGAGAATAGAAAGTAAAGGAAGAGAAAATAGAAGAAGGGAATCGATTAGGATAAAATTATTATTAAGTCACCTTTGATCTCCTCCCTGCACTTCTATCATAGTATGTCATCTAGATTAGACTTAGCAACAAGCGAGACTCTATTTCAAAAAAATGTAAAGAAATCTTAGATATAGATTAAATGGAAATAATAAAATAATATCAGGCAGGTTAAAACATGTGTATAAACAGATAGAACCCTCTACTTATGTAATTGCAATTATACTTAATTGCATTAAAAACAAAAGAGTATAAAAAAAGTCTGACTAAAAATCCGCCCGTTAACCACTTACCTAGTTAGCCAGTTACCTAGTTAGCCACTTACCTAGTTAGCCACTTACCTAGTTAACCACTTACCTAGTTTAGACTCTATGCAGGGCTGGTTGTCATAGAAACACTTACCTAGTTTAGATTCTATCAGATCTATGCAGGGCTGGTTGTCATAGAAACACTTACCTAGTTTAGACTCTATCAGATCTATGCAGGGCTGGTTGTCATAGAAACACTTACCTAGTTTAGATTCTATCAGATCTATGCAGGGCTGGTTGTCATAGAAACACTTACCTAGTTTAGACTCTATCAGATCTATGCAGGGCTGGTTGTCATAGAAACACTTACCTAGTTTAGACTCTATCAGATCTATGCAGGGCTGGTTGTCATAGAAACACTTACCTAGTTTAGACTCTATCAGATCTATGCAGGGCTGGTCGTCATAGAAACACTTACCTAGTTTAGACTCTATCAGATCTATGCAGGGCTGGTTGTCATAGAAACACTTACCTAGTTTAGACTCTATCAGATCTATGCAGGGCTGGTTGTCATAGAAGTCAATGAACTTCCACTCTATTCCTTCCTGGAGATACTCTTCCTGCTCCAGCTTGAACACGTGCTGGAAGCAAGCATTTCAGGAGACAAGTTAGTACAATATGGAAATACTTCAGGAGACAAGTTAGTACAATATGGAAATACTTCAGGAGACAAGTTAGTACAATATGGAAATACTTCAGGAGACAAGTTAGTACAATATGGAAATACTTCAGGAGACAAGTTAGTACAATATGGAAATACTTCAGGAGACAAGTTAGTAAAATACAGAAATACTTTGAAGAGAAAAACTCTTGCTGCTGGGAAAAGTTCATTGCCCATGAGATATAGTATGACTATTATGAGTTCTCCATACTATTAAAATATATTTCAATCCATTACTTCTGTACACTATCACATCTATTGAAGGTTGTACATATGATCCATGCCACTGACATGTGGTAGAGTTCCAAGCATGCAGGCTGCATTGCCGCGTTGAATCTCTATAGTCTAGTAATCCTGGCTTTTAAAAATGCAAGTTTTGGTGTAGTTTTGATTTTTTGTACCATAGTGTATTTTGAGCTGCTGAACACGAATCTGAGGTTTGCCAACAAAAATTTTACCGGCAAATTTTTTTACAGGCAAAAAACAGGCAAAAAATTGGACTATTTTTAGTTTTTCTGAAATATCTCCCAAGTGATTTAATAAACGCCAACACTAACTCTATACAAAGTTGTTCACAACTAAATTCCCTACATTTTATATTCTACAAAAAAAATTGTGCGACCAACCTTTGAGCTTTGAGGGCGCCCTCAAAATGCAGGCAAAAAATCAAAAGTGGCCACATTTGCGATTTTTAAAATTTTACTTCAAAATAACGCTCCTGACAATATTTTTGGCAGTTAAAGACGTCATTGATGGCTTACAGGCTAAAGTTTCAGACTTTTTCAGCCTTTTAGAAGGACCTTTGCAGCCTTTTGGAGTGATCACAGTCACCTGTGTCTGTCTAGAACCCTGGTTTTAAAACAAAAAGTTTTGCTGTACTTGTGATTTTTGGTAATATAGTGTATTTATAGCTGCAAAGTATGAATTTGACGTTTGCCAACAAAAAAAATGCCGTCATTTTTTTAACAGGCAAAAACGGCCTGAATGGAGCTTTTTTCAGTTTTTAACAATATCTCCGAAACTATGCATTTCAAAGCAACGTTGGGTGAATACTAAGTTCAACATAACTGAATTTCCTACATATTATGTTCCCAATATTTTTTTGTGCAACCAACCTTTGAGCTTTGAGAGCGTCCTCAAAGCCCAGGCAAAAAGTCAGAAAAGGCAAAATTTGAAATTTTTGAAGTTTACCTCGACATAAACTTCTTGGCAGTGTGAATGATATTAATAATGGTTTAAAGGCTAAATTTTTTGACATTTAGGGCGGAATTAATAGACAACATCAATAACTTAAGTCGTTGGTAAGTGTGGATTTTCCCTATCTTACACAGTACGCAATCCGTGACTTAGCGCCACAGAGGTATTACAAAAACGTCTATTAATTCCGCCCGTACAGTACATCTTTGTGAGGGACTTGGATCAGGGTCCTCCATTGATGGCATGATATTGCAATGCAAGCATAGAGCGGAGCAGGAGAGTCCTGCTTTCCTGCAGCCACAGTTTCCTGTACATTTGCAGGAAACGAGCTTCAGCAATTCGGGGGGAGCGGGGGCAGAGAGATTTAATATAGGTTCTAGACCTGTTTGAGTTTGCTTCCATCCCCATTCTTCAGGAGCTTTACTTACTCCCAACCATTGTTGCACTTGATGGTACAGGGTACACCCTGAGGGAGTGCACACGGTGGTAACACAGCAATGTTGGAGTTGATTCTAAAGGCTACCTTGGTATAACATATGTATCGCAGATGGTTAAGTGAAGACGGACTTTTTCCACTGGACGCATACAAATGTACAATTAAGAAGCGTTCTCCTGCTGCCGCTACAGAGTCTTGGGACGTTTTAGAGTCTTTGAAGACGTCTATAACTTTTCCAAGACTAGGACTTTTTACAAGGGTTTTTAAAAATTTCCCTATTTCCTTGTTTAAAGAGAGCCGACGTCTTATCACACCTGCTCATTGCATGTAGAAAGAGGATGTGTTCTTTCACGAATGAGGAATTTGCAGCTTCAAGGGGTGAATACAAAGCTGGACAAATGGTCTGCTTTCCAGGTTTTAAATACAAGACATTGTCAACTTCACAGAGCACAATCAAGATTACTAATATTCCCCTACTATAGTAACAGTCTCATTTGAGTGCGGTCGTAACAATCAGTACGCCTGCATCTTCTTCTGCCTGCTTATATTGCAAACCTGCTTCTTAAAGTTTGGTAGCAAGTAAGTCAATGAGACGACTCTTATTTCTTGGATTTGCTAGAAAATTATCTTTTGACATTGTTGGTGTCATGGTGTCATCAAAAAGCATGTCTGCAGATGAGAGAGTCCTCGTTCTCCTCATACGCTCAGCTGTCTTTGTTCCTCTTTGAATATCTTCAGGCTAGCCATCGAAGACAACTACTGCCCCAGGATATTTGGAGATGACATACTGCATGTATCCGTCACAGTTTGAAGAGAATGATGCATTTGTAGGCCAGACAACTCTGTGTAACAGAAATTCCCCATCAATTACATATTGCACCTGACCAGTAAAGTGCTTGTTCGTCAGGGGCTTAAGATCTTTGTATAGAGAGGACTTTGTTCCTTTTCTCATGCATCCTTTGTCAAAAAGTGACAGAGAATAAGGTCCTAGATCGTAGCTCAAAAAGTTTTCGAGTTTTTCGTTGGAATGCTTAGCAAATGAAATCCGTTGGAATAAAGTTGTGGGATTCACGGGGACCATTCGAACATCTCCATTCTATTTTTGTTGTCTCTTTTTACTCCTGCATCCTTCAAAGCAACGTGTTGATCAGAGCTAGAAAGCGAAACACCACAGTCCTAGATTGATGCAAGTGATCCTGATCTAGATCCAGGTATTACAAAAAATCTGCAAAGGTCACGAAATTTAGCTTCTAAAGTTTAGACCTTTAGAGTCTAAACTAAACAATATCATACACACTGCCAAGTAGGTTATGTCGAGGTAAAACTTCAAATAGTCCAAATTTGCCTTTCCTGATTTTTTGCCTGGGCTTTGAGGACGCTCTCAAAGCTCAAAGGTTGGTTGCACAAAAAAATATTGGGAACATAATATGTAGGAAATTCAGTTATGTTGAACTTAGTATTCACCCAACGTTGCTTTGAAATGCACAGTTTCGGAGATATTGTTAAAAACTGAAAAAAGCTCCATTCAGGCCGTTTTTGCCTGTTAAAAAAATGACGGCATTTTTTTTGTTGGCAAACGTCAAATTCATACTTTGCAGCTATAAATATACTATATTACCAAAAATCACAAGTACAGCAAAACTTTTTGTTTTAAAACCAGGGTTCTAGATAGACACAGGTGACTGTGATCACTCCAAAAGGCTGCAAAGGTCCTTCTAAAAAGCTGAAAAAGTCTGAAACTTTAGCCTGTAAGCCATCAATGACGTCTTTAACTGCCAAAAATATTGTCAGGAGCGTTATTTTGAAGTAAAATTTTAAAAAATCGCAAATGTGGCCACTTTTGATTTTTTGCCTGCATTTTGAGGGCGCCCTCAAAGCTCAAAGGTTGGTCGCACAATTTTTTTGTAGAATATAAAATGTAGGGAATTTAGTTGTGAACAACTTTGTATAGAGTTAGTGTTGGCGTTTATTAAATCACTTGGGAGATATTTCAGAAAAACTAAAAATAGTCCAATTTTTTGCCTGTTTTTTGCCTGTAAAAAAATTTGCCGGTAAAATTTTTGTTGGCAAACCTCAGATTCGTGTTCAGCAGCTCAAAATACACTATGGTACAAAAAATCAAAACTACACCAAAACTTGCATTTATTTCGCTATTTTTGGGCTTGCGGTACTAGACTATCTATGGATATTCTCTGCAACAAGAATTCTTTGGCGCTCCATTAATTATTAAACAAGTTAGATCAAGTTTTATTTACAAAATAATGACATAGAATATATACATATTATATAGATATTAAAATTAAGAAAACAAAACTTGATCAAGGGCGGTGCTAATGCCAATTATTCTTCCTCGAGTCAAATAAATAGGTCGATAGATTTTTTTTTTTTTTTTTTTTTTTCGTCTTTCTTCAGTGTGCTCATTACTGATGCCACATTCCCTCTTTGTGCCGCGAAATTCACTCTTTGACGGAAATACTCCCCTGCACGTCTCTCTTTCGTTTCAGGTACCAGAGACTTGGAAATAGAATTAAATAGTTCCAAGGCATCTGGTCCAAAAGATCCGAAAGTTTCGACAGCAAAGGGAGAGAAAATGAATTGGGAGTGAATTTCGCGATACTTGTCTTTTTTTAATTTTTCAGCATGTTTCGCTGCTTCCCCTGGACCTTGTAGTGAATACTGTATGTTGCTTTTAGCTAGATTGTCCACACATGTTACGTCCCATACTAAAGGTTTACCATTCTTCCATGGAACCATTGTCATGCCGTCTGGTCTTTTCCCATCTAATCTGAAAAGACCAGATGGTTCAAGAACAGACGGAACATGACAAGATCCCAGGGCTCGTTTCAGTATATAATTCAAATCACAGTGTCTAGAATAACGCCCTCCACTTTTAACACAACTTAGTCCATGTTGTCCTGTTTCATCCACATCAACCACCTAGGTCGATAGATTGATAAATACCTGGTTGAACTGCTGCTGCAGCTTCTCGTTGGCGTAGTTGATGCAGAACTGCTCGAAGTTGTTCGAGTCGAACGTTTCGAACCCGTAGATGTCGAGCACGCCGATGAATCGCGCAGCAGGGGGCGGGGCGTGGGGCGGAGCCAGGGAGTGTCCTGCGCTCTGATTGGTCGAGGAGGAGCCGGTGGGCGTGCCCAGGTTGCGGTTCAGCTTGGAGACCACGTGCAGGAAGAGAGCGGAGTACATGTGCTTGGCCAGCGCGTCGCGCGCATTCTCCGCCTGGGAAATGGAATCAGAATTTTTTATTCATTTATTTTGACAACATTTTAAAACATTAGAGGATTTAGAGGTCTGCTGATGCTAGCAGTTCCTCTACAATCTCCTCATCAATATTTTCATTCTGATTCTAGTAATCTATCATGATGCTTTCCAATGTCATCTAATCAGATATTATTAAGAAGATTTAATCAAGTTTTATTTACAAAATATATTATATACAATTTACAAGAAACAAAGTTGAAATTATTAAACAAAACTTGATCAAGGGCGGTGCTTTCTCTTCAAATTCACCGTATGTCCCAATAGCTCTGTGGTAAAGGCAACAGTCTGTAAATCCAAAAATTTCAAAGGTCACGGGTTCGAAACTCAACCGGAACATGACAATTTATCCTGATATTTGGGATTTTCATCACATAATAATACGTCTTGGGCTTACTGCTAGAATAATAGGACTTTAATAGCCCTAATCGGGCAGTATAAATAATGCGACATTATTATTAATATATTGATCAAAAATTTTGTTAAGAAAAATGGAACAAAGTGAAGGAGACAAATATAAGAGTGAAACAGTATGGATTTATGCCTGGAAGAGAAACAACTGATGCTGTGTTTGCCATGAGAAGAGTGAGGGAGAAATGTAGAGAAATGCAGCCTGAGATCCATCCAGTGATTTATAGACCTAGAAAAAGCATATGATAGAGTATCTAGGCAAGAAGTGTGGAGATGAATGCATGTGAAAGGTGTGCCTGAGAAATATGTCCGACTAGTGAAAGAAATGTACAAGGACAGAAAAACCGTAAGAAAAAGTAGTGTAGGTGTAACAATAGATTCAAGTATGTGTGGGTCTGCATCAAGGGTCGGTAATAGGTCCGTTGTTGTTGTAGAAGTGGATCAGCATTCTTTTCCATACCCCCGTTCAATTCGGTACCCTAGGAAGTTAGTCACCTGGATTAGGAGCAGCGAGGCTAGTAAACACTGCTCCTATAGTAAAAATATGAGTGTTTAATTTTAAGTTATAATAATATTTTTATATTTTTTTTTATTTTTATTGTAATATTTTTATTGTTATAAGTAAAATAAACTCTAGTAGTTACCTCAAACACAGACATGGGCTTGTTGAACGACTCTTGCATAGTGGTTATCTTCCTGTGGGTGAGGCATCGCTTCATCGCTTCCCTGTCTATGTTGTAGAGAATATCACAGGCATGGCTCAACGAGGAGGACTGAGGGGCAATGGTGCAGGCGTCTGAGTCCCCATGCGAGCTGCCGACGGGAAGAAACTCAATGTTGCCCAGGTGGAGAATCGAACTCAGAACCCTGAATATGACCTCCTGGTCTAGAGCGGAGAAACCTGGAATACAAAGGAATGGAATTTAAAAATAAAACAATATATTGTAAAATGAATAGTGATAAGTAATAATACTTCGCCAAATTGAAAAACAAAATAAAAATCGAATTTGATTATTTATTTTATATCACACATATTTTTTGTAAGTTTTAACTATGTACCTACATTTTTTTTTTTTTTTTTTTTTTTTTTTTAAGTGACTTTTTGCCAATAAACTACAGCAAGTAAAAAAAGAAACATAATATTAGTGAAACCAATAATCAAAATTACTCTCAGCACGTTCAGAAAATTTCGAAAAATTCTGTTCCATCCAAACACGTGAGGCTGGCATTTCCGGCCCTACCTAGGCTGGGTGAGGTTAATGTGGGTAGCTGGTACGATTCCCAGCGAATGGAGGGTAAAACCCCCGTCCTGACTATCTATCCCAATCAGGACGTTAAAACCAAATAGAATCATCTGGTCACAATAGATCTAATGAGGTCGCAGTGTTAATTGTGAGGGTTTCACTGAAATCCCTGCAACCAGGTCAAAATAAATAAATAATGTCTGGCATGACAACTTACCCAGTGTGACAAGGGCTTGCTGTGTTTCCTCAAACGCCTCTGCGTCGTTGATTCCGTAAATCTCGCAGCACTCTCTGATGTAGTTGAAATTTTCGGGGGCATCTGAAACAAATTAGAAATAAAAAAGTTTATCATATTTGTGTTAATCAATTTTGTATTAATAAATGTACGGTAGCTTGTGGAGGGCATGGACTGTAAGGGATGCCCACGAGAAAATATAAGTTTCCTTTGATAGGGGAGCAAGATCACAGCACACAGAGAGAGAGAAAAAGAATCGACTGTGCACTTACTTGGTTTGGAGAATACTGCCTCGAGCTCGAGGGCCTCACATGTTGAGAGATTGTTGGTGCAGTTTCGGGCGATGAACGTGGAGCTCCAAGCTACCTACCGGGTGTCCCTACTCTACGCAACAACAACTTTTGTGATGACACAACTACTCAAACTCGCCTTACTAAGGGCGAAATTAAAAGACAACCCGCATCTTACATAGTACGCAATCCATGACTTAGCGCCTCAGAGGTATAATGCGGATAAGTCTCGACAGATGCTGCACCCTAACAGGGACTTGAACCACCGACCTCCAGGTTACAAGTCCGCCGCCTTATCCATCAAACTACTGAGGTCGGTAACAAATTTGAATTATGGTTATTATTTGGATTGAAACATGGGAAACGAATCTTTATTAATTTATTCTCAGTAAAGCATAGCCAGCCGGGGACAATGGAACTGAAGAGGACTAGCAACAAATGCAGCATAACAAGAAAGAAGAAGAAGAAGTGACCAACAGATTATCAAATGTAAACATCTGTTCGATACCAAGAAAGAAACAATATAACAGCGGCAAAAAAATTAAAAATGAAAACAAAATTAAAAATTTAGCAAAGATTTAGTTAAGCTGGTTTGAGTAGTTGTGACACGAAAGGGTTTAACACAAATATGATAACTTAAATTATTTTATTTATTTAACATTTTAATTATTAATATTTTACTGAACTTGTGCTAGTTTCTTTTGGCTGCCGTCATCTCACACTAAGGGCCACACCTATGAAGTATGGTCTTTGTGTCGTGGGATGCAGTCTTGTTCTAGATTCTGTGTTAATTATTATTACTATCCTTTACATTTCTATTTTTTTTTAAATATATATAATAATCATTACTTCCATCAACATCATAATTGTTTATGTTGTTGTTGTTGTTGTTGTAGCCAGCTTGGCTACAGCTGGAGGGGTGAGTGATGGTCTTCAGCCAACTTTATTTCAAAGTTGGCTCGTCCTGAACCACATATTTCTATGTGCGATCAACCATCGTGAGGACTTGGACTTTTCTTTATAAGCCATTAAGCTCTTAAGAAACAGCAAGCTAGCCTGGCTTGTAAGGGTTGGCTAGTCTGTTCTCTGTTTATAGTCCTCTAGCAAGACACTGGTCTTCTCCCTGTTTAAAGTCCCCCAGCCAGACTCATAATTGTTTATAATACTTTTGTATGTTAACAACTTGAACTTTGAGTAAGGTTACCTAGCAACAAGTAAGGGTATAAACTTTGAGTAAGGTTACCTAGCAACAAGTAAGGGTACAAACTTTGAGTAAGGTTACCTAGCAACAAGTAAGGGTATAAACTTTAAGTAAGGTTACCTAGCAACAAGTAAGGTTACCTAGCAACAAGTAAAGGTATAAACTTTGAGTAAGGTTACCTAGCAACAAGTAAGGGTATAAACTTTGAATAAGGTTACCTAGCAACAAGTAAGGTTACCTAGCAACAAGTAAGGTTACCTAGCAACAAGTAAGGGTATAAACTTTGAGTAAGGTTACCTAGCAACAAGTAAGGGTATAAACTTTGAGTAAGGTTACCTAGCAACAAGTAAGGGTATAAACTTTGAGTAAGCTTACCTAGCAACAAGTAAGGGTATAAACTTTGAGTAAGGTTACCTAGCAACAAGTAAGGTTACCTAGCAACAAGTAAAGCTATAAACTTTGAGTAAGGTTACCTAGCAACAAGTAAGGGTATAAACTTTGAATAAGGTTACCTAGCAACAAGTAAGGTTACCTAGTAACAAGTAAGGTTACCTAGCAACAAGTAAGGTTACCTAGCAACAAGTAAGGGTATAAACTTTGAATAAGGTTACCTAGCAACAAGTAAGGTTACCTAGTAACAAGTAAGGTTACCTAGCAACAAGTAAGGTTACCTAGCAACAAGTAAGGTTACCTAGCAACAAGTAAGGTTACCTAGCAACAAGTAAGGTTACCTAGCAACAAGTAAGGTTACCTAGCAACAAGTAAGGTTACCTAGCAACAAGTAAGGGTACTTGTCTCGCGCGGTGCACAGCTGGTAGAACACGTGATAGTTCCGCTCGTCCTTGGCTTGGAACACAACTCGCGACTTCTCGAGGAGGTAGGTCCGCATGGAGGCGCCGATAATGTGGAAGTGTTTGTTGAAGTGAAGCTGTGTGAACTTGCCGAACCGAGAACTGTTGTCGTTCCGAATGGTTTTGGCGTTGCCGATTGCCTGGAACAAAATGGAATATGATAAAAATATCGTCTTATTTTTACTGCCCGATTAAGACTATTAAAGTCCCATTATTCCAGCAGTAAGTCCAAGACGTATTATTATGTGGTGAAAATCCCAAATGGGAGCATAACTTGTCATGTCCCGGCTGGGTTTCGAACCCATTCGACCTCTGGAATCTCTGGATTCACAGCGTGCCGCCTTTACCACTGAGCTACCGGGACAGACTATAATACATAGTATGAGACATTGACCTCAGTAGCTTGATCGATAAGGCGCGGAGTTATAACTTGGAGGTCGGTGGTTCAAGTCGGCGGTTTCAGCGTAGATTTGGTAAAACGATTTGAACAGTTGTGACATTGTGATTAGTGATTAACACAAATACATATGAGAACTTTTGGGGGGTGGAGGGGAATAGTATGAGACATTAAGGGCGAAATAAATAGACAAAATCGAGAACTTAAGTCATGACTTAGCATCGGCTTTTCCCATCTAAGACAGTATGCAAATTCTAGACTTAGTTCCACAGAGGTTTCGATTTCCAGGTCGAATAGCATCTTTCAGTTCTTGCAGGTTTAACCGACCTCGGTAGCTTGATCGTTAAGGCGACGGACTTGTAACCTGGAGGTCGGTGGTTCAAGTCCCGGTTTCAGCATAGATTTAATAAAGCGAGTTTGAGTAGTTGCGATATCACGCAAGTGATTAAAACAAATACGATAACAGTTCTTGTAGGGTTTTTGATTTTTCACCCAAATCAAAAATACGAGAAATCCATGATATCCGCGAAGACATTTCAATGAAATTATATTAGGTCTTATAGGAAGGAAGATGCATAACTTTTGAGCGGTAGATTTACGTCGACTTGAAGTTATACACAACTCTTGGTGAAACACATAGAAATCGAAATAATTCGAAGATAAAAAAACTTGGCTTCTTTTTTTATTTTTACTTTCAATAGAAAGTATTGTTTTTTTTTAACCTCCATTATAGGACAGGACCTTTCTTCTCAACCTGAGTTTCTGTGAAACGAATATAAATGAAAATAATTTAAAGATAAAAACTTGGCTTTATTTGTTTTAGTTATTTTTAATATCAATAGAAAGTATTTTTTTGTTGTTGAAAGTATTGTTATTTTTCTCAGCTCCATGATATGACTGGACACAAGCACTTTCTTGTCAACCTGAGTTTCCGTGAAACAAATATAAATCGAAATAATTTGAAGATAAAAACTTGGCTTTATTTGTTTTAGTTATTTTTAAAATCAATAGAAAGTATTTTTTGTTTTGGAAGTATTGTTACATTATTTTTTTCAGCCCCCTGATTGGACTGAACACAAGCACTTTCTTCTCCACCCGAGTTACCGTGGAAACAAATATAAATCGAAATTATTTGAAGATAAAAAAACTTGGCTTCTTCTTTTTTTTTTACTTTTTCTACTTTCTACAGAAACTATTGTTTTTTCTATAGAAAGTATTGTTTTTTATATAAAGAAATTATGTTTGATACGCCTTATAACATCCACGTATTCCACGTGTTTGCAATGTGCACGACTGCACGTGTATGTAATCAAATCAGCTGTTACCTACACCAACGGTTATCTATTATCAAGTGTTTGAAAGCGAGAGATCCGTTGGTGTTGTTGTTGTTGTACCAGACCAGAGTGGTGATTGTGATCTTCTTCTTAGAAAACAATATCGTGAGTTCTTGATCTTTTTTATCTCAGTTTATCTTTTTAATCTCATCAACTTAATCTTTTTATTTATTTATTTATTAGATAATAATATTCTCAAATTCAGGATAGTTTACAGTACAAAAAAGAAAAACATCGAGATACAATTATATTATTTTAATAAACTATTCTAAGATGCTACTACTACTACTATTAAAGTGAACAGTGTAAATGAACTAATTTCCTGTGTTTGATTCAGGTTTTAATTTATCTACCTATAACTTTCAGAAGTTTGTCATAAGGCATATCTATATCTAGTATTTCGTACCCTACAAATTAGTTCTTACCCTACAAATTAGTTTAAAAAAAGAAGAAAGTATTGTTTTTTTTTCTCTCACCTCCATGATAGGACTGGAGGCGAGCACTTTCTTCTCCACCTGAGTTACCGTGAAACATCTTTTTCTTTTTACATTCTATAGAAAGTATTGTTTTTTTTCTTTTAAAGAAATTACTTTAAAAAAGAAGAGAAAGTATTGTTTTTTTTCTCACCTCCATGATAGGACTTAACACAAGCACTTTCTTCTCCACCTGAGTTACCGTGAAACATCTTTTTCTTCTTCTTTTTACATTCTATAGAAACTATTGTTTTTCTTTTAAAGAAATTAGTTTAAAAAAAGAAGGAAGTATTGTTTTTTTTTTCTCACCTCCATGATAGGACTTAACACAAGCCATTCTTTTCCACCTGAGTTACCGTGAAACATCTTTTTCTTTTTACATTCTATAGAAAGTATTGTTTTTTTTTTAAGAAATTAGTTTAAAAAAAGAAGAAAGTATTGTTTTTTTTTCTCACCTCCATGATAGGACTTAACACAAGCACTTTCTTCTAAACCTGAGTTACCGTGAAACATCTTTTTCTTCTTCTTTTTACATTCTATAGAAACTATTGTTTTTCTTTTAAAGAAATTAGTTTTAAAAAAGAAGAAAGTATTGTTTTTTTTCTCACCTCCATGATAGGACTTAACACAAGCACTTTCTTCTCCACCTGAGTTACCGTGAAACATCTTTTTCTTCTTCTTTTTACATTCTATAGAAACTATTGTTTTTCTTTTAAAGAAATTAGTTTAAAAAAAGAAGAAAGTATTGTTTTTTTTTTCTCACCTCCATGATAGGACTTAACACAAGCCATTCTTCTCCACCTGAGTTACCGTGAAACATCTTTTTCTTTTTACATTCTATAGAAAGTATTGTTTATTTTTAAAGAAATTAGTTTCAAAAAAGAATAAAGTATTGTTTTTTTTTCTCACCTCCATGATAGGACTTAACACAAGCCATTCTTATCCACCTGAGTTACCGTGAAACATCTTTTTCTTCTTCTTTTTACATTGTATAAAAACTATTGTTTTTCTTTTAAAGAAATTAGTTTAAAAAAAGAATAAAGTATTGTTTTTTTTCTCACCTCCATGATAGGACTTAACACAAGCCATTTTTCTCCACCTGAGTTACCGTGAAACATCTTTTTCTTTTTACATTCTATAGAAAGTATTGTTTTTTTTAAGAAATTAGTTTAAAAAAAAGAAGAACGTATTGTTTTTTTTCTCACCTCCATGATAGGACTGGAGGCGAGAACTTTCTTCTCCACCTGAGTTACCGTGAAACATCTTCTTCTTTTTTTTTTACTCCTTCTTACATTCTATAGAAAGTATTGTTGTTCTTTTTTTAAGAAATAAGTTTTAAAAAAGGAGAAAGTATTGTTTTTTTTTAAGAAATTAGTTTTAAAAAAGGAGAAAGTATTGTTTTTTTTTAAGAAATTATTTTTAAAAAAAGAAAAAGTATTGTTTTATTAAAGAAATTAGTTTTAAAAAAGGAGAAAGTATTGTTTTTTTTTAAAGAAATTAGTTTAAAAAAAGATGAAAGTATTGTTTTTTTTTCTCACCTCCATGATAGGACTTAACACAAGCACTTTCTTCTCCACCTGAGTTACCGTGAAACATCTTTTATTTTTTCTTTTTACATTCTAAAGAAAGTATTTTTTTTTTAAGAAATTAGTTTAAAAAAAGAAGGAAGTATTGTTTTTTTTTTCTCACCTCCATGATAGGACTTAACACAAGCCATTCTTCTCCACCTGAGTTACCGTGAAACATCTTTTTCTTTTTACATTCTATAGAAAGTATTGTTTTTTTTTTTTAAAGAAATTAGTTTAAAAAAAGAAGAAAGTATTGTTTATTTTTCTCACCTCCATGATAGGACTGAACACAAGCACTTTCTTCTCCACCTGAGTTACCGTGAAACATCTCCTTCTTTTTTACTTTTTTTTACATTCTATAGAAAGTATTGTTTTTTTTATAAAGAAATTAGTTTAAAAAAAGAAGAAAGTATTTTATTTAAGAAATTAGTTTAAAAAAAGAAGAAAGTATTTTTTTTTATTTTAAGAAATTACTTTAAAAAAGAAGAAAGTATTGTTTTTTATAAAGAAATTAGTTTAAAAAAGAAGAAAGTATTTTTTTTAAGAAATTAGTTTTAAAAAAGAAGAAAGTATTGTTTTTTTTTAAGAAATTAGTTTAAAAAAAGAAGAAAGTATTGTTTTTTTTTAAGAAATTAGTTTAAAAAAAGAAGAAAGTATTGTTTTTTTCTCACCTCCATGATGGGACTGGAGGCGAGCACTTTCTTCTCAACCTGGGTTACCATGAAACATATTCTTCTTCTTTTTTACTCCTTCTTACATTCTATAGAAAGTATTGTTTTTTTTTTTTTTTTTTTTTTTTTTTTAAGAAATTAGTTTTAAAAAAGAAGAAAGTATTGTTTTTTTTTCTCACCTCCATGATAGGACTGGAGGCGAGCACCTTCTTCTCCACCTGGGTCTCCGTCTGACTCCCCCCCACGGTGGCAAAGTATCGCATGGCGTACTTGGCAGACACGGTTTTGCCCGCCCCCGACTCTCCCGACACAATGATGCTCTGGTCCTTTCTCTCCCTGGGGGGCGAGGAGAAATATCGGTCAGTCAAAACAGAAGAAAGAAAAGTTTGGGACGAGAAGAAATATCGGTCAGTCAATCAGACAGAGGACAGAAAAGTTTATTTGTTTAGAAACTCTTTATTAGTAGAACATCATATATATATATACAGACAAATCATCTCCCGACACAATGATGCTTTGGTCCTTTCTCTCCCTGGGGGGGGGGGGGGGGGGGGGGGGGGGGGGGGGGGCGAGGAGAAATATCGGTCAGTCAAAACAGACAAAACAGAAGAAAGAAAAGTTTGGGACGAGAAGAAATATCGGTCAGTCAATCAGACAGAGGACAGAAAAGTTTATTTGTTTAGAAACTCTTTATTAGTAGAACATCATATATATATATACAGACAAATCATCTCCCGACACAATGATGCTTTGGTCCTTTCTCTCCCTGGGGGGGGGGGGGGGGGGGGGGGGGGGAGGAGAAATATCGGTCAGTCAATCAAAGAAAAACAGAAGAAAGAAAAGTTTGAGGAGAAATATCGGTCAGTCAATCAGTCAAAACAGAAGAAAGAAAAGTTTGAGGAGAAATATCGGTCAGTCAATCAGTCAAAACAGAAGAAAGAAAAGTTTGGGACGAGAAGAAATATCGGTCAGTCAAAACAGAAGAAAGAAAAGTTTGGGACGAGAAGAAATATCGGTCAGTCAATCAAAGAAAAACAGAAGAAAGAAAAGTTTGGGACGAGAAGAAATATCGGTCAGTCAATCAAAGAAAAACAGAAGAAAGAAAAGTTTGGGACGAGAAGAAATATCGGTCAGTCAATCAGTCGAAACAGAAGAAAGAAAAGTTTGGGACGAGAAGAAATATCGGTCAGTCAATCAAAGAAAAACAGAAGAAAGAAAAGTTTGGGACGAGAAGAAATATCATCGGTCAGTCAAAACAGAAGAAAGAAAAGTTTGGGACGAGAAGAAATATCGGTCAGTCAATCAGTCAAAACAGAAGAAAGAAAAGTTTGGGACGAGAAGAAATATCGGTCAGTCAAAACAGAAGAAAGAAAAGTTTGGGACGAGAAGAAATATCGGTCAGTCAATCAAAGAAAAACAGAAGAAAGAAAAGTTTGGGACGAGAAGAAATATCATCGGTCAGTCAAAACAGAAGAAAGAAAAGTTTGAGGAGAAATATCGGTCAGTCAATCAGTCGAAACAGAAGAAAGAAAAGTTTGGGACGAGAAGAAATATCGGTCAGTCAATCAAAGAAAAACAGAAGAAAGAAGAGTTTGGGACGAGAAGAAATATCATCGGTCAGTCAAAACAGAAGAAAGAAAAGTTTGAGGAGAAATATCGGTCAGTCAATCAGTCAAAACAGAAGAAAGAAAAGTTTATATATTTATTTAGAAACAGTTTATTAGTAGAACATAATACATATATATTATATATACAGACAAATCATGGTAAAAAATAAATATAAAATTCACAATATTAATAGTATAAACAAGAAAAAAATAAACTAAATATAATATAAATATAAACGGGCTTGTATTAACGGAAAGAATCCTGGTTACAAATTACAACAGTAAAAACATTTACATGAAAAATATGGTTACAATATCAAAGACTTAAAGAACAATTGGTTTTTAAAACAACGAAAAGTAAAATAAAATAGGTAATACCAAATAAAATATTCTTATTCAAGAAAAATTGTCAAATAAATAAAATAAACTAAAGTAAGATAAATTAAAATGACTAGAAAGATAGAAAACAAGTTAGGTATATAAAAAACAATAAACTCCACAAAATTGTTGAGATCGTCAGTCGTCAAGCCATTTCACAAGGTAAAAACCTTGCACGTCATAAGTTTAGTCAGGAACAAAACTACTGGGTGTGATTTTCAGCTCTCATCATTCTATTGAGAGGAGCATAAAATGTATAATTGGTGCTACACGAGGTTACGTAGAATGTATTTCCTCTCCGAAGTTTCCTATGACAGCTGAAAGACACTAAACTTAGTAATTTGGCACAGTCAACATCTCCGTCAACCAAGTTTTTGAGGAACCTGGAGTCAGCAAAAAGACGGCGATCCCTGAGTGATGCGACATTGGGACATGAAAGAGGATAACGATAATTGAAGTAAGAGAGAAAGCGTTTTTGCACCCTACCTAACATTTGATCATAGATTTGGTAGTGAGGGGACCAAACAACACACCCATATTCCAGAAGACTACGGACCAAAGCAACATAAAGAAGTCGAAATGAATTTGAAGAGAGACCCTTGGAAGTTCTGAAGATATAGCCGAGAAGCCTATGACAACGCATGGAGAGGTTTTTAATATGTTCAGAGAAAGAGAGTTTGGTGTCAAAGATTATACCAAGATCTTTGATCTGATCAACATGCTTCAGTGCTTGAGAGTCAATATGATATTGAAAATCAATAATCTTCTTACGTTGAGAGAAGTACATGACGGCACACTTACTGAGAGTAAGCTGCAAACCATTGAATGTAAGCCACTGAAAGAAAGAATTCAGATCCTGCTGGAGAGATGAACAATCGTTAACAGAAGAAATGGACTGATAGATTTTGACGTCATCAGCAAACATCTGGAAAAAAGAATTGGTGATCACTTTTTGAAGATCGTTGAAGAAAAGACTAAAGAGAAGCGGACCGGAATGGCTACCCTGGCCTACACCCGAAGACACCTCAATATATGTGGACTTGAAATCACCAATTTTTTACAAAATATAAACATATGTCCTAACTAAAGGGCGGGGTTATTGCCAATAGCAATTTATTTATTTATTTAGAAACTCTTTATTAGCACAACATAATATATACAGACAAAAACAATGGTAAAAATTAAATACAAAATTGACAGTATTAATAATATAAACAAGAAAAAAAAAATAAAATATATACATATGTTCTAACTAAAGGGCGGGGTTATTGCCAATAGCAATCTCTTCCACCCAACCCAAAGTTGCACAGAAGTTAATAATAATAGTAAAACTAATAGTCTGGCTGGGGGACTATAAACAGGGAGTAGACCAGCATTGGCTTGGTTCTGGGGGCCCTTGTCAATTATTAGCCTCCTTGTAAAGACAGTGGTAGAAGTGCTGAGTCATTCCTCCACTGTCTGGCTACCATCGTTCACGATGACGCCACCCTATGATGATGAAAACTAATAATATGCTTTGAGCATTAACCTCACCTGGTGGTTACCTTCCACTAAAGAGTATTATTATTATAACAATAATAAATTGGTCGCTCAATCAATCAAAACATACAGGGTGTAGAAAGAAACTTTTTTTCAACGATTTTTTCAAATTTCATAATATTGGCTTCAGAGGAATAATAACGTGTTCATCAAGGCTCAACATTTTTGAGACAAGAAGGAATGAGGATCAATACTTTAATACAAAATAATGAATTTTGAAAAAATCATTGAAAAACAGTTTTTTTTGTACACCCTGTATGGGAAAGGTCAACAATGACAAGGACTTCATTCAATTATGAAAATTGGTCTTCATATTTTTGTTACCTCTGTACCAAATTTTTGGTGAGATTTCCTCAATTAGAAAAAAAAGATGAAAAATGTTTTTTCCAACAAGAAATACACACGTTATATGAGAAAAAACCTATGCGTTCCGCTAACTTTGTCACTCAGTGTATTGTGACTTTAATAGTCTTAATCGGGTAGTATAAATAATAATAATAATAATATCGCCTTATTTATACTGCCCGATAAGGACTATTTAAGTCCCATTATTGCAGCAGTAGGCCCAAGACATATTATTATGTGGTAAAAATCCCAAATGGGAGGATAACTTGTCATGTCCCGCCTGGGTTTCGAACCCACGACCTCTGGAACCTGTGGATTCACAGAGTGCCGCCTTTACAACTGAGCTGCCGGGACAATGAGGTGATATTTTTATTACTATTTTAGATCGGAAGTTTACATACTACTCATGACTATTAACAACGTTGGGTGGAAGAGATTGCCACAGGCAATAACCCCGCCCTTTAGGTAGGACATTTGTCTCTTTTTTTCCTTCTTGTATATTTGTTCAATCTTTTTGTTTTTTCTTTATATTTCATTGCGTTCTACTGTATATATTTTTTGTTCTACCTAATAAAGCTTTAAAAAAAAAAAAAAAAAAAAAAAAAAAACAACAACATCAGACCATGACTCACCTCTCCATTTTGGTGTACGCTTCCTCAGCCACGGCGAATATGTGAGGGTCCAGGTCGCCCATACTCTTGCCCCTGTAGGTCCATATTGTGTTGGAACCGTAGATGGGCAGCTCCGAGTAGGGGTTGATAGCGACCAGCACGATACCTGGGGGTAAAATGAAGTATGAACATAATAATATAATATATATATATTTTTTTTTTTATTTTTTTTTTTTTTATTTTTTTTTTTTTACGAATTTTCGTGGTACAACCCCATTCGCAGAAGCTAAGGAAATATCCTTTGGCAACTGCTTAAGGTAAAAATGTTAATAAAAAAATGTTGTATTACATTGTATTTCTTCAATTTTCCCTCTCTTTTCTAGTCAAAAACTGTTGTGGACTGGAGTAGAGTGGAAAGGTCCATGATGTTTACAGAGGTTAAAGGGAGGATAGATTTTTCAACTGGAGGATCTTGCTCTTGAAGTTGCTCATGGTATCACAAAATAAGTCGAGGGATGGGTCCAGGTCACAGGCTCATGAGTCTATTTATGGGTTGATGGAATGTATAGTTTTTAGGGCAAAATTTTTCCATGAATAGAGCTTTGTTTCTAGTCGATTTATTATTAATTCTAAAATGTAAATTGTTTAAAAAGTCTGGTAGATGGGTTTTGCTATTAAGTATTTTGAATAATAATACCATATCGTTAACGGATCTCCTGTGTTCTATTGTGTCAATGTTATTGAGTTTCATAATATCTATGTAATTGTGATTCAGGATAGCTGTTTTTTGTGTATATTTCGGAAACAGACTCCACGAGGCTGTCATCTACAATCTCTACATAAAATATAATAATAATAACAATAATATCGTCTTATTTATACTGCCCGATTAGGACTATTAAAGTCCCATTATTCTAGCAGTAAGCTCAAGACATATTATTATGTGATAAAAATCCCGAATGGGAGAATAACTTGTCGTGTCCCGGCTGGATTTCGAACCCGCGACCTCTGGAATCTATGGATTCACAGAGTGCCGCCTTTACCACTGAGCTACCGGGACTAAATCATCGTAAGCCGCCTACTCCTCCATAATGAGAAAATAAAGAACACTCAACAATAACAATTATTAAATTTCGGACAGACAACTTGTATTATTTTTATTAAAAAGGTTTAAAGAAATAAAGACTTAATTCACAAAATGTTTCACAAATACTAATTCACAAAATGCTGTCGAATACTCCCCGAACACAAACTTCGCAAATCGATCGTTAACCTTTCACAACGACCTCTCCAAGGGAACTGAAAACTGGACTGCACAAAGGAGCACTCACAACAGTACGCGTAGATGTGAGTCCGCTAATAAACGTACAAAAAAAATGTCTCGGCCTGGTTTCGAACCCACGACCTCTGGACTAGCACTCACAACAGTACGCCTAGATGTGAGTCTGTAAATGAACGTACAAAAAAAATGTCTGGCCAGGTTTTGAACCCACGACCTCTGTACTAGCACTCACAACAGTACACGTAGATGTGAGTCCGTATTTTTTTTTATTTAAATACATGACAAGTAAATGGTTCAATATAATATATAACAATGACAGTTTACATAATTCATAGTATTTTTAACTGAACTTATGCTAGTTTCTTTTGCCTGTCGTCATCCCACACGAAGGGCCACACCTATGACCTATGAAGTATGGTCCTTGTGTCGTGGGTTGTCTCGTACAAATGAACGTACAAAAAAAAATGTCTGGCCTGGTTTCGAACCCACGACCTCTGGACTAGCACTCACAACAGTACGCCTAGATGTGAGTCTGCAAATGAACGTACAAAAAAAATGTCTGGCCTGGTTTCGAACCCACGACCTCTCGTCGCGGTACCACTCACCGCAGTACCCGTAGATGTGAGTCCTTAAATTATTTTTTTTTACGTTTACAAAAAAAAATGTCTCGGCCAGGTTTCGAACCCACGACCTCTCGTCGCGGTACCACTCACAACAGTACCCGTAGATGTGAGTCCTTAAAAAAAAAATTGTACGTTTACAAAAAAAATGTCTCGGCCTGGTTTCGAACCCACGACCTCTCGTCGCGGTACCACTCACAACAGTACCCGTAGATGTGAGTCCTTAAATTATTTTTTTTGTACGTTTACAAAAAAAAATGTCTCGGCCAGGTTTCGAACCCACGACCTCTCGTCGCGGTACCACTCACAACAGTACCCGTAGATGTGAGTCCTTAAAAAAAAAATTTGTACGTTTACAAAAAAAATGTCTCGGCCTGGTTTCGAACCCACGACCTCTCGCGTATCACTCACAACAGTACCCGTAGATGAAAGTCCTTACATTATTTTTTTTTTGTACGTTTACAAAAAAAATGTCTCGGCCAGGTTTCGAACCCACGACCTCTCTCTCGCGTACCATCACTCACCACAGTACGTGTAGATGGCGTTGTGCTGGCAGAACCGGATCTGGAGGTTGTACAACACAGCGGGCTCGTGGAGGTAGGACAGGGAGGTGAGGTCATTCTCCCCGATCAGAATGTCAGGGTTGCGGAGGGGGGGGAGGTCTGCCTCCTTGCTGATGCACACTTCGTGGAGGCGACCCGAATCTGGAGGGGGGGGGGGGGGGGGGTCAAAAGGACAAGTATAATAATAATTCCGTGTCCGTGAGATATGTGGTATTGATACCTAAATCACGGTGGTGAGAGGATTATTTGGACGCCCAAATCCAATCAATGCCTAGGCTCCTTTCATGTCCATTGGTTCTATGTCATGTCACAATAGATAAGTATATTGCTTTATCTTAGACTGTCAGCGTAAGACAGGTAGTCCCATTATGCCAACAGTGTGTAACAAAGCACCTCTTTATTTATTTGAGTATAGATACAAGGTAAATAAAAAGAAAACAATTAGAGGTAGGTAAGTATGATAGAAAGATATCATATCGAAAGGAGATAGTAAAAAGCATTTTTAACCGAACGATGCGACCTCGATTGAAAATGAGGTTCTGTTTTAACTTGGGTACTGGACGATTTGACTTTCGTTTGTCTGTCTGTTCCGTGATAACTCACTCACTCTCTCTCCCTCTCTTCCTCTCTCTCTCTCTCTCTCTCTCTCTCTCTCTCTCTCTCTCTCTCTCCTCTCTCTCTCTCTCTCTCTCTCTCCCTCTCTCTCTCTCTCTCTCTCTCTCTCTCTCTCTCTCTCTCTCTCTCCCTCTCTCTCTCTCTCTCTCTCTCCCTCTCTCTCTCTCTCTCTGTCTCCCTCTCTCTCTCTCTCTCTGTCTCCCCCCCCCTCTCTCTCTCTCCCCCCCCCTCTCTCTCCCCCTCCCCGCACACCACTCACCTGTGCGGACTTGCAGCGGGCTCCCCTGACCCTCTCTCTCTCTCTCCCCTCTCTCTCTCTCTCTCTCTCTCTCCCTCTCTCTCTCTCTGTCTCTCTCTCCCTCTCTCTCTCTCTCCCCCTCTCTCCCCCCCCCTCTCTCTCTCCCCCTCTCTCTCTCTCCCTCTCTCTCTCCCCCCCCCCTCTCTCTCTCATTCACTCACTCTCACACACACACACACGCTCTCTCTCTCCCTCCCTGCCCGCACACCACTCACCTGTGCGGACTTGGAGCGGGCTCCCCTGCCCGAAGGCCCGCACCACCACCGCACCCTCCCACACCAGCTCCGCGTGCGGCACCCAGACCCGCGCCCCGGCACTGTACACTTTCTCCTGGGCCGCCAGTGCCGCACCGCCACTGGTCGAAAGCTTCTCCATTCTACTGGTGGCGTTCTAGTGACGGGCGGTGTTACATCTGAAGACATAATGTTTTAGTTGAATAGTTAAAATTTAATTCATTGATTAGTTGTATAATAATTATTAATTTAATTTATTTTATCAAATTGTAAGTAAGTCTTTAAACAATTTATGCACCTTGTGTTTGAAATTTAATTTTGTAAAATATACTGTTACATCTTTTCTTAGAAGCTTTTATCATTAGCTTAGGAAAAGAACCTTTGTAAAAATCCAATATTGTTAATAAATAAATAAAATTGTTAATAAGTAAATAAAATGATAAAAAAAGGTCAGTTAGTTATCATACATGTGTTTATCACTTTCGCGTTGTCACATCTTCTCCAACTCGCTTTACTCAATCTTTGCTGAAACCGGGACTTGAACCACCGACCTCCAGGTTACAAGTCCGCCGCCTTATCGATCAAGCTACTGAGGTCGGTTACATGTGAAAGGTAATATCGCCTTATACTTGCAGATAATATCTTCTCGTAACCGACCTCAGTTCTGTAGTATCTGTAGTATTTTTTTTTTTTTTGCATTAATAAAGATGAGTGTTTCACAGCCGTTTTTATTTCGTAGTCATGAAACAGGAGCTACTGTAGACGCTTGTGGTCTGTGTGTGGTATGCCTTCCCTCTGATGGGCGAGAAGTGACACAATACTTCTCAAATAGGTGCTGGGTCAACACGAGCGTACCGGAAGGTAACCCTTACAAACAATTGTAACCAAGTTAAGAATACAAATTTTTGTCGGCACGGGGGATCGAACCCGGTACCTTCCGCTTGGCAAGCGAGTGCTTAACTTAAGTAATAATAATGTTTTTTCTTTTTGTTATTATGTCATAATATTTGTTGGTAGCCAGAATTATAGGACATTACCACTTTAATATACAATATCTTGTACTATTTTTTTGCCTAGAATTACGCCACTGGTCGCTGTTTTACATTAAAGCAGCTACTCATTTCTCCTCACGAGGTATGAGTGGACCCCAAACATCCAAGTACAGAGCAGAAAAAATCCTGCCCCGCTGAGGATCGAACCCAGGTTACCGTGCGCGCAATGCCTAGCGCTCTAACTCACTCGGCCACGGTGACTACTCTTCTGTAGTATAATTTGAGCCGACGTCAGTAGCTTGATCGATAAGGCGGCGGACTTGGAACCTGGAGGTCGGTGGTTCAAGTCCCGGTTTCGGCGTAGATTTAGTAAGGCGAGTTTGAGTAGCTGTGATGACATCACGAAAGTGATTAACACAAATGTTATAACTTGATATCGTCTTGTAATAGCAGATAGAAATAAATTCAGGGAGCTAATGAAAGTTCAAAGGATACAAAAAGAGGGAATAAAGAAACTGGAGCTCCTTGAACAGAATAATAAAAAAAAAAACAAACACAAGATTTCTAATATTAGAAATTTCTCGGAAGTAAAATCAACATACAGAAAGGTTGAAGCAATATTGGGAAGAGAAAAAAAATGGCCAGCGTCGATGGTGATTCGAATGCACCTGTTTTTGTAGGATCACCGAAGATAAGCAACGTCCAGTAGGGTGAAGACGAAGACTTCGTGATGATGGCATTCCGGACCAACCCATGCTGGGTGAGGTTAATGTGGGTAGCAGGTTTGTGAGTTTCCCGGAAATGGAGGGTAACACCTTCGTCGTGATTTGACCATACAGTTGAAAGCGACGTTAAACCCAAATTTAAAAAAAATCGGCCACCCCAGGACAAATTATTCGGCCCCTGTTAGAAGGCCCATGACTCACTCACACATGCTCAAGCAAACGTCAATGATAATGATTATTATGTAATACAAGCGACCAACATTCTCTCTATTATATTAAAAGTTAAAATAAAAATATGAGTGTTTCACAGTCGTTTTTATTTTGTAGCTATGAAACAAAAGATACTTCAGAAACTAGATAAAAAGAAAGGAAAAAAAAGATGACTATTTTACAGCCTTTTTTATTTCGTAGCCATCAAACAACACCTACTTTTAACACTTGTGGTGTTGTAGCTTACTAACCTTGTAATACATAGTATGCCTCTCCTCTGATGGTCGCGAAGTGAATCAATAGGAGTATTTTTCTTTTGGATAATTTTTTTTTTTTAGGTTCGATGTTTCCAAATACTTATTTCCATTTTATTCCAAATATTTCCAGTGTAGCTTCCCCGCTCTTCGTGAAAGAAAAAAGCGTTTCGGTACTTTTAAAGATAAACAATGGACTTAACCAATAAAAGAACTGGAAGGAAGAATTTTCCTCTTCCAAAATTAAAATGACTTGCTTCCAGTTTGTTCCTTTTATTCCAGTACCATCCACTTTGGTTAGAAAGAATAATACGGCTAATTCTTCCCATTTAGGTGCTGGGTCAACACGAACGTACCGATACTAAAATGTGATCAAATTTCGACTACAATTTTTTGTGAGTTCTGGGATTCGATCTCAGGTCCTTCCGCATGGAGAATGAGGATATTACCACTCAGCTAATGTTGCGCTCAACAAAAAAAGTCCTTACGTATGTGTATCATTTTTTATCAACCAGACTGGTCTACATTATTTGGTGTGCCTAACCAAATACAGGAGGAATGTCAATTATTCTCCTGCTCTCCAAACCAGTTTCTAGATTTTAGAACACTTCGTTGGATTTTTTTCTATAATTTATTTTATTATCTAATGGTTATGTGTTGATTATATTATATAAATATTCAACATACAAAATGATAGTATGAAAGAATCTACCACTACAAGAAATTACTTGTCAATCATCAATAATTGTCCTTAGGCCAGTGAGAAATGATTCATTATACTTATTTCTTATCATGGTGAGAAATAATTGAAGACGTGTCTTGAAAAACAATCTATATTGCAATTTTTTGAAATTTAGGGGGGGGGGATTTAGAATACACATGGCTTTCATGCGGTTTCAAGAAATTGTAAAATAGATCGTCTTTCGGGATACGCATTCAAAATTGCACGTATTCCTTAGGTCAATGAGAAGTAATTTTCGACTTTTTATTTTTATTTACAAGGCAATTAAATAAAATCACAGGTGATAGACTTGATCCATCCCACTTGCATGAGGCAATGTACCTAACATGCAGGTAGCATTACCTCGTTGGATCACCAAAGAAATACTCTGAAAGAGGAAAGTCTTGGCGGCCCTATTGTCAGTGAGATGAGAAGTAACTATAATTCTTGTGAGAAATAATTATATCTAAGTAATTATACAGGGTGATCGAAACCACCCAGCCACTATCTTTTTCTCGAGAACGGTTTGAGTTAGGATCTTGAAACAAAAAATTAGTCCCCAATATGGAGTCTGAAGTTTCATGGGAAAATATTTTGAACCTCCGCCCACCGCCCCTAAGGGCGTTTTCAGGGGGGCACATGTCCGTTTCTCCCGAATTTTAAATGGAATGCATATTTTTTTATTTTACATTCAAAACATGCAAAGCAAGTTAGTAACACTAGTAAAAAGAAAAAAAATATTCCTTGGTTCGAGTCCCGAAAAAACACGGCTTTTAGAAGAAAATAGACCCAGGTTCCGGAAGTCATTACGGGCACCCGGTAAACGTTGTAAAAAAAAACAAAAATGTCAAAAAATAGGTAAAGTTCTCCTCTTTAATTAAATGTACTTACTTTTATTCTTCAAGTAAGTCATAGGTCCTTAAATTGGTCATAAACTTTTTTCAGGTTCAAAAGACCAAAAGTCCAGAAATTTAAATTCGATGTAGGTAACTCACCTCTACAAAATTAGAAAAAGAACGACAACTGATGATAATATTATTAATGTTCGTTCTGCGGTTACTGTAAACCATGAAGTCAGCATCCGAGATAGGTACTCGTATAGCAAGAGATTCGGCCATTCCTTACACGTGCATTGAGCAAATTCTAAAGGAGAGTAATTTTCATTATTTTCCTTGCATCAACAGCTATCTGCCAAGGATCAAGTGAATAGGTTAAATTAGACCCCATTTTTATCTGAGGGTGCGAGAACAACTTGATCGCTTTTTCCCTCAAAGATGGATCGACAAAGGAGAACCAAACCCTTATCCCCCCGGCACCCTGGACCTCACCGTCATTGATTTTTACCTGTGAGGAAAGGTGAAAGATTTAGCATACCGAACCAGGCCAACAGATGTGGAAAATATGAAGCTGCGTATCATTGAGATCTGCCGGAACATCACACCTGAGGAGCTAGAGAGAGTTCATGCCACCTATTCTGGCAGACTCAGGAAATGTATTGCAGCAGAGGGTGGTGTTTTTGAACATCTGTAGAGGTGAGTTATCTACATCGTACATACAAACTTCAGGCACGGACTCGTGTCATGACACACGCGCACGGAAATGAACGCTTTTCAGAGGTTATTCGTCTGCCATTTTCAGAAAAAAAATCGCAGAGAGTTAATTTTTTTTGCATTGTATGCTACTTATTTTCTACTTTTATGTCGAAGAAAAAAAAATAGGGGGTCGAATTTAAATTTCTGGACTTTTGGTCTTTTGAACCTGAAAAAAGTTTATGACCAATTTAAGGACCTATGACTTACTTGAAGAATAAAAGTAAGTACATTTAATTAAAGAGGAGAACTTTACCTATTTTTTGACATTTTTGTTTTTTTTACAACGTTTACCGGGTGCCCGTAATGACTTCCGGAACCTGGGTCTATTTTCTTCTAAAAGCCGTGTTTTTTCGGGACTCGAACCAAGGAATATTTTTTTTTCTTTTTACTAGTGTTACTAACTTGCTTTGCATGTTTTGAATGTAAAATAAAAAAATATGCATTCCATTTAAAATTCGGGAGAAAACGGACATGTGCCCCCCTGAAAACGCCCCTAAGGGCGGTGGGCGGAGGTTCAAAATATTTTCCCATGAAACTTCAGACTCCATATTGGGGACTAATTTTTTGTTTCAAGATCCTAACTCAAACCGTTCTCGAGAAAAAGATAGTGGCTGGGTGGTTTCGATCACCCTGTATACAAGTAGCCTCCGTGACGTAACGGTTGTGACTACTGCCTGTAGTCCAGAGATCCCGCGTTCGATCCCCGGTTGGAGCAGACTTTTCTGGCATTTCCGGCCCTGCCCAGGCTGGGTGAGGTAATGTGGGTACCTAGTACGATTTCCAGTACGATTTCAATCAAATAGAATCGTTGGCGTTAGGAAGGGCATCCAGTTGAGTCCTAGCAGAGCCAGAATTTTCGTCTCTGTAATAAGAATGTTCTGGGTCCACTCATACCTCGTAAGGAAAATTAAGTAGCTGCTTAGATGTGAGTAGTCGCAGAATTATGGGTAAAAATAAGATATCCAAGGAAAAAGTCCAATAATTCTGCACTACCCACTAAAATTGTGATAAAATATTCTGTGCTTTGTGTTTTTTGTTGTAAATTTTGACTTGTGTTCCACAATATGTATTTTTACTGATGAACATCAAATAAAATATATTTAAAAAAAAACACACACACACAAAGAAACACATTTATTTAAACATTTTTATAATAATAATGTTGGTGGTAATGACAGTTAACAGGACTGATGGAAATCAATAAAGATAGAGGCTCCACCTTCAAGACAAATGATAAAACCTACTGGCCTATAATGCATGTGGGATGTAATTTGCATACTGGTTTATATAACCGAGTGACACAGGCAGTTGCATAATGAACTGACTTCCTTGCCAATATTTTTTTCATCTTCCATAGGGTTTGCCATTTCTTTTCAGGTACCTACAATATTTCTGACTGAAAGGCGTTGCTATTTTCTGCTTCACTCAGGCAGGGTGAGGTTGATGTGAGTAGCTGGTTGTAATAATATTGCTTTATTTATACTACCCAACTAGGACAGTCCCTTTATTCCAGCAGTATGCCCTAGACGCATTATTATTTCATCAAAATTCCAAAAAGGTAGGATAACTTGCCATGTACCGGCTGTATTTCAAACCCGTGGATTTTCACACCAACCAATGGCTTGACAAGTAAGCCACCCGGACTGACTGTTAGTGTCTTTGTTTGCTAGTGTCCAGTATATGTAGGAAAAAATTGCACCTCAAAATGATCTCTGATGTTAATGGAATGGCTGTATGGAATGGCCTTGCCAAAAAAAAAAAAAAAAAAAAAAAAAAAAAAAAAAAATGGAAGAAACTACCACAGAAAAATTCATGTTATAGTACCATGACCATTTGGACAACATAAGATCTTTTGAATAAATAGATACAGAAAATAATTTTAAATTGCAAAAATGACTTTCAGGGAAAAATATGTATTACAAATTTCTTAATATTGCTGTTAATTTGACAATAAAGAAGAGAAATATTTCTACCAGCTATGTCCTGAATAAGGGTCTAGATATGTTACACTGTTACACCTCCGCCAAATAAGACATGAAACAAGATGTCTCATTGAATCAAGATGTCTCATTGAAACAAGATGTCTCATTGAAACAAGATGTCTCATTGAATCAAGATGTCTCATTGAATCAAGATGTCTCATTGAAACAAGATGTCTCATTGAATCAAGATGTCTCATTGAAACAAGATATCTCATTGAATCAAGATGTCTCATTGAATCAAGATGTCTCATTGAAACAAGATGTCTCATTGAATCAAGATGTCTCATTGAAACAAGATGTCTCATTGAATCAAGATGTCTCATTGAAACAAGATATCTCATTGAAACAAGATGTCTCATTGAATCAAGATGTCTCATTGAAACAAGATATCTCATTGAATCAAGATGTCTCATTGAAACAAGATATCTCATTGAATCAAGATGTCTCATTGAATCAAGATGTCTCATTGAAACAAGATGTCTCATTGAATCAAGATGTCTCATTGAAACAAGATGTCTCATTGAATCAAGATGTCTCATTGAAACAAGATATCTCATTGAAACAAGATGTCTCATTGAATCAAGATGTCTCATTGAAACAAGATATCTCATTGAATCAAGATGTCTCATTGAAACAAGATATCTCATTGAATCAAGATGTCTCATTGAATCAAGATGTCTCATTGAAACAAGATATCTCATTGAATCAAGATGTCTCATTGAAACAAGATATCTCATTGAATCAAGATGTCTCATTGAAACAAGATATCTCATTGAATCAAGATGTCTCATTGAAACAAGATGTCTCATTGAAACAAGATGTCTCATTGAATCAAGATGTCTCATTGAAACAAGATGTCTCATTGAATCAAGATGTCTCATTGAATCAAGATGTCTCATTGAATCAAGATGTCTCATTGAATCAAGATGTCTCATTGAAACAAGATATCTCATTGAAACAAGATATCTCATTGAATCAAGATGTCTCATTGAAACAAGATGTCTCATTGAAACAAGATGTCTCATTGAATCAAGATGTCTCATTGAATCAAGATGTCTCATTGAATCAAGATGTCTCATTGAATCAAGATGTCTCATTGAAACAAGATGTCTCATTGAATCAAGATGTCTCATTGAATCAAGATGTCTCATTGAAACAAGATGTCTCATTGAATCAAGATGTCTCATTGAATCAAGATGTCTCATTGAAACAAGATGTCTCATTGAATCAAGATGTCTCATTGAATCAAGATGTCTCATTGAAACAAGATGTCTCATTGAATCAAGATGTCTCATTGAATCAAGATGTCTCATTGAAACAAGATGTCTCATTGAATCAAGATGTCTCATTGAATCAAGATGTCTCATTGAAACAAGATGTCTCATTGAATCAAGATGTCTCATTGAAACAAGATGTCTCATTGAAACAAGATGTCTCATTGAAACAAGATGTCTCATTGAAACAAGATGTCTCATTGAAACAAGATGTCTCATTGAAACAAGATGTCTCATTGAAACAAGATGTCTCATTGAATCAAGATGTCTCATTGAAACAAGATATCTCATTGAATCAAGATGTCTCATTGAATCAAGATGTCTCATTGAATCAAGATGTCTCATTGAAACAAGATGTCTCATTGAAACAAGATGTCTCATTGAAACAAGATGTCTCATTGAAACAAGATGTCTCATTGAAACAAGATGTCTCATTGAATCAAGATGTCTCATTGAATCAAGATGTCTCATTGAATCAAGATGTCTCATTGAATCAAGATGTCTCATTGAAACAAGATGTCTCATTGAAACAAGATGTCTCATTGAATCAAGATGTCTCATTGAAACAAGATGTCTCATTGAATCAAGATGTCTCATTGAATCAAGATGTCTCATTGAATCAATACTTAAACTAACCCGTTAAGTTTGATAGAGGACTCAAGTCAAACCATTTGATACGTCGAGGGATGATTTAAGGAGTTTTGGTTGATCTTGTACTTCACTGGTGCACAACTGGATTTAAAACACAGGATACAACTCAATGGAAAAGAACTGTATGGACCTTTCTCCTGTAGTAGACCTACGAACAGTTGTATACTCATTCCTAAAGCTATGAATAATTGATGATCTTTGAATATATCAGTCACAATTTGATAATCAACTTTTCTGAAGGGAAAAGATAGGAAACCTTTAGGAAGGCTCAGAAAAGATAATTTTCAACAAAGAAATAAGGTGTCCTAAATTATTGTAGGTAATTTCATATCTACATAATTATACTTCTCCATATTCTGTCTATAAAATCCAAATTGTTCATATTATATAAATTATCTCTCTTTCATCTCGGTTCTCATTTTCATCTTCATTGGTATTTCAACACAAACATATGGTACCCTTTGTCATCTTGGCAACCTGCTGGAGGGCAGGAAGGCGGCTTTCACAGCATTTCTCTCTATATGTATAGGGCAGAAAATAATGTACTGATAAGGACAGCTTTTTACTTATTAGCCTATATTTGATTGATAATTTATTTATAAATTTATAGATAGATTCTTAAGTATTTTTACATTAATAATACAGGTATGAATTAGTATTTTTTTCATTTATTTTTCTGGATCTTTAGAAGTTCTCAGTATACCTTGTATTTGGACTTCAAGCATTTCTACAAAACTCTAGCTCATTAGTTTGATTCTCACCTGTGACATATGTTGACACAATATTTTTTTGGTAACTCACTCCTTGAGCTCAATGGTAAACTCAGGCACTACTTAAATTTTGTTATTTATTAAGGTTATTTTTGAGAGTATTTGCTTATTCCAGAAGTTGTGTTGGTTTTATGTGGTCAAAGGGTCAATTAGATGAGGATAACTTAACTTAACATAACTTAACAAATAAAATGTAAAAATACTTCAACTGTCTTAATAAATAGACATTATTAAAATGTTTGTGTGTGATTTAAAAAAAAAAAACTATACTTAGGTGGATAATTCAACATTAAGAAACTCCTTTTTCCTAATAATTCATTGGTTGTTTGTAATGCCACTATGCCACTACTGGTCATTACTCATAAAGTAATTACTTATTAGTATGAGCGGACTCTGGACTTTCATGTACAGAGCAGAAAAGATACTGCTCTACTGAGCCAAGTGTAAGTGGCGGTATTTAAAACCTATGGTGCAGTACCTGACTCCACAGTTGCTCTCATGTGTTGTATATAATATGTCCAATTAATTAAGTGTAAATAAAATAAATAAATAAATGCAGGATTGTACATTTATTTATTAATTTAGAAATTCTTTATTAGTAAAACATAATATATACATTAAAAAATGGTAAAAATTAAATATAAAAATTGACAACATTAATAATATAAACAAGAAAAAAATATGTACATGAGTGTGCCATAGGTTTTAAATACTGCCACTTGCACCCAGCTTGTGGAGGCTAATGCAAGTGTGGGCATGTGCCGCAGGGCTTTGAGTGGCCATGCGCGGATATAGCCCTCTTGTACTGGGGGGGCACAATTGCACAATATACCTAACTAGCGGGTTGCACCCGCCCCTTCGCAAGCCTATCACACACACATATATACACGCACACACCCACACACACTAATACACACACAAATGTCAATATTTTTCGTGTCACCCATCCATTTCTTGTCCTTACTGGAGCTCAAGAATGTCTCATCAGAATTTCGCGATCAATATGTCAAATGAAGACTCCAACCCTTGCAAAAACATTCTCGCTTTGAGTTGATAGTTCGTCAAGATATATTTTAAGAAAAAATGTCATTCAGGTCAAAAAAAGTAAATACTTTTTGTTTACCCATCCATTTTATGTCCTTACTCAACGTAGCTCAAGAACGGCTCATCAGAATTTCGTGACTGATATTCTCAAATGAAAACTTGAACCCTTGCTTAAAAGTTTCTCTTTTTGAGTTGATACGCTGCCGCCGTGGCTCCGTCACGACAAATTTTGAGAAAAAAAAATGCCATTTCGGTCGAAAAATGTGATTTTTTTGTGTCACCCATCCATTTTTTGTCCTTACCCCGTGTAGCTGAACCCTAGAGATATATTCCCTTATCCAAATGGACCTATAGGTAAAATTTCAGGTTTCTCGGACAATCTGTGTGGATTTGACAACTTTATTATTTAGTTATTTTTTATTGGTCTTAGAATTGGGAATTATTTTGGGGCCCGTGCCCCCTAACTCATTGAGATCATTTTTTTTTACTGGATTAGTCTTAGAATTGGGAATTATTTTGGGGCCCGTGCCCCCCTAGCTCATTGAGATACTTTTTTTACGGGATTAGTCTTAGAATTGGGAATTATTTTGGGGCCCGTGCCCCCCTAACTCATTGAGATAATTTTTTTACGGGATCAGTCTTATAATTGGGAATTATTTTGGGGCCCGTGCCCCTAACTCATTGAGATCATTTTTTTTTACTGCATTAGTCTTAGAATTGGAAATTATTTTGGGGCTTGTGCTCCCCTAACTCATTGAGATACTTTTTTTACGGGATTAGTCTTAGAATTTCGAATTATTTTGGGGCCCGTGCCCCCCTAACTCATTGAGATCATTTTTTTACGGGATCAGTCTTATAATTGGGAATTATTTTGGGTACCGTGCCACCCTAACTCATTGAGATAATTTTTTTACGGGATCAGTCTTATAATTGGGAATTATTTTGGGGCCCGTGCCCCCCTAACTCATTGAGATAATTCTTTTACGGGATCAGTCTTATAATTGGGAATTATTTTGGGGCCTGTGCCCCCCTAACTCATTGAGATAATTCTTTTACGGGATCAGTCTTATAATTGGGAATTATTTTGAGGCCCGTGCCCCCATAACTCATTGAGATCTTTTTTTCTTACGGGATTAGGTATAATGCAATTTGAGAAACACCGCTTATCAAAAAAATCTGGGGGGGCACGTGCCCCCCATGCCCCCCCTATATCCGCGCATGTGAACGGCATAATGTCTCCAAGAATTTTTTGGTTCCCTCTTTGTTTATTTATTAGTTTAACATTGCTTTCAACAACATGATCATATCACAATGGTGGTGTTACCCTATATAGACAAAACTCACAAACCTGCTACCCTCACTGACCTCACCCAACCTGGGTTGGGCCTGAATACCAGCATCACAGAGGCTTTACCTTTGAGTGTGAGATGTATAAAGACAAAACATTTTCTTTGACTAGAAAATAATAATCAAGAAATACAAGAAATGCACTAAAGATAAAATGACTAATGAACTCCTCAGAAGTTAGACTTAGCTTGTAGGAGATGTATTGTTTATAGTAACATTTTTGTACAAATAAATAAAGGTATTCACAATTCAACCAATGCCATTTCTTATTGAACTAATTACCTAAACACTGTATCATGAGTTACAGCCGTGCATAATTTACCTCACTGTTCCAATTACTTCACACAGGCAAATCTTTGTTCCATTCTCTTTGATTTCACAAAAATTAAGACAGATCAAGCAAATGATTTGTAAACAAAACTAACTCAGACATGGACACAATGGATTGATAAAGAAAAAATATACCACTTGTTCCTTATCACAGTTATCAGTATATTTGTTTTGTAACAAAAATGAAAAAATATTAATAAGAAAATTAAACCTACTATCTCTATTTGGTGATAACAGAATGATTTTTTTTTATGTAAATTTGAATCCATCTATCTCTCCACCTTCTACTTCTGTACAAGTTATATAATAGAACTCCAAATTAGATTTTTTTAAAGTTCTCACACCACTTACCATAGCTGTTAGCAAGAAACTAAAATTCCCTTCACCTTTCAGTTAAGAAAACTCTTCCTGTGAAATGTAAAACATGTAATGTGAAAACTGTAGTTGAAATTACAAGAAAAGGGCACTTGGTTGCTGACTTTTAATTTATTCTATTTAATACTAGTAAAAATAAATGCAAGAGCCAAAAGTTCAGATTTTTTTTTCTTTTGAAGAACTTTGGTTTGTTTACAATTTCGCATTCAAATTTAGCACAGACAGCTTTACATTTCTGATAAAGAAATAAATTCGTCTGTGCTACATGCCACGAAAACCGTTATAGGATTCGTTTACAAGTAGCGAGTGCGCGTTAATTAATTGGTTGCGCGCGTTATTTAGTTTGATCGACAAATACGCTTTTAACGTCTTTTTTACTTTTCCATCATCGATCGGGGGATTTTTAATTTCCATTTTCTGGAGACTCATAAAGTAGGTAGGTATAAACGGCTACCCAAATCAAAATATCCCGGTCTGGTAATTTAAAGGTCGCCGGTTCGAAACCCATCCGGGACACGACAAGTTGTCCGTCCATTTGAGATTTTGATAAGTCTTGGGCTCCCTCCTGGAATGATGAGAACGAGTGTCTCATCAGGCGACAATATTATAATCCTCAGCTGGGGTTGGGTTGGAAATACGTAAAAAAAGTTATCATATTTGCGTTTATCACTTTCACCGACCTGCGTAGCTCCATCGATAAGGCGGCGGACTTTATGTAAACGAAGTTTGGTGGTTCAACCAGTTATTGTAACCGAAGTTTGGTGGTTCAAACAGTTATTGTAACCGAACTTTGGTGGTTCAACCAGTTATTGTAACCGAACTTTGGTGGTTCAACCAGTTATTGTAACCGAACTTTGGTGGTTCAACCAGTTATTGTAACCGAAGTTTGGTGGTTCAACCACTTATTGTAACCGAAGTTCGGTGGTTCAACCACCGACTTCCGCCGGTTTCAAGTCCGCCGCCTTATCGATCAAGCTACTGAGGTCGGAAATATGTTCCTAGTTACCGTTACGAGGATCTGAAGCTAGCCGGGAGGTGAAAGAAAAATGCGTTTCGGTACTTTTAAAGATAAACAATGGACAATGGAAAAAATTCCTCTTCCAAGAGAAAAATGACTTGCTTTCAGTTTGGTTCATTTTATTCCCGTTGCATCCACTTTGGTTAGAAAGAAAAATACGGCTAATTCTTCCCATTAAGGTGCTGGGTCAACACGAACGCACCGATACTAATATACGGCTTAAGCTAGATCTGACCACTGAGCCGACCTCCGTGGCTCAGTGGTAAGAGCATTGGTTACTGACCCGGAGGTTGCGGGTTCGAATCCCGGCCGGAGCGGAAATTTCTGACCGAAATTTTACGTTTCCGGAATGGCATGGATCTAAAGGTAAAGTGCCCTGAAGTAATGCGAAAGCGGTTCCGGGGCAGAAAGAAAAAAGATATGACCTCTACAGTTGTTGTCAAGGTGAAAGTTAAGGGATAGTGTCCACTAAGATTAACTAATCCTGTTGTTTCGTAATTCGACCCTAGTCTAAGTTCGGTCACAATATTCTAGTTGGCTGAAAAATTGTTGTTGTTATTGTAGCCAGCTTGGCTACAGCCGGGGGGCTGAGTGATGGTCTCCAGCCAATTTTATTTCAAAGTTGGCTCGTCCTGAACCACAACATATTACTATGTGCGATCAACCATCATGAGGACTTTTCTTTACAAGCCATAAAATCCTTATGAAACTGTAAGCTAGTCTGGCATGTAAGGGTTGGCTAGTCTGTTTTTTTGTTTATATTCCTCTAGCGAGACACTGGTCTTCTCCCTGTTTAATGTCCCCCAGACAGACTGGGCTGAAAAATTAGCACGCACGGGTGGGTCGCGAGTTTAAATCACGGTGGTTTGACTCCCAAGCATGGCGATCTTCCGTAAGGCTGGTTTGAGGAATTGTGAAATCAATATTGTCACCTAAATTTAAAACCCTACATTATGCTTTTCATAGCATGACGAAAAAACAGAAGAACAACATCTAATTCGTTTTACATCTGACATGATTTTATTAAAATACATTTTCTTACAATTTTAGGTTTTGTACAGTACTAAAAGATATTTTAGTCATTTTTGTCCCATACAAGTGGGTAGCAATAATAGAGAAGGTCTAGACTTCACTGATAAAAGTTAATTGGCATAGAAATTTGGAGATCTATACTTGGGGATGTTCGGGGTCCACTCATTCCTCGTGAGGAAAAATGAGTAGTTACTTGTTGAGTAACGACCAGTGGCGGCAATCATCATAGGATGGCGTCATCGTGAACCATGGTAGCCAGACAGTGGAGGAATGACTCAGCACTTCTACCACTGTCTTTACAAGGAGGCTATAATAAATGACAAGGTCCCCCAGAGCCAAGTCAATGCTGTGTATAGTCCCCCAGCCAGACTGCTGGTCTAATCCCTGTTTATAGTGCCCCAACCCTGTTTAAAGTCTCCCATAATGGCGGCAATACCAGAGTAAAAAGAATAATTTAAAATAATTTGCAAAAAGTAAAAGAGGCTCTTAGTAAGGCTGCGCTACTCACACAAATTGTGAAGAAACCTTATGCTGCCCCACAGAAAAATCATACTTAAACCTTTATTGTGTTCGTTTTTCGGTAAGACTTAATATTAGGGAGTTAAAATATTTATTTGCGAGTCAATCTTTTCTTATTACTAAAAGATAAAATATACGTTTTGTATCAAAAATATATACAATATACATTTCAAAATAAAACAATTAAAAATATAAATATACAGCATGTTCCTTAATCCTACAGTTCTTTACCCTCCTTAGTTAAGGGTTCTTATCTCCTAACTTATGTCCATATTCTCCTACATTACGGTCCTGTGTATCTCTAGCTTAGGATTCTATTTCCCTGGCTTGGGATGTTATTTCCCTAGCTTAGGGTTCTATAATCTTAGCTTGGCATGCTCTTTTCCTAACTGAGGATTCTATTATCTTAATTTTGGGCTCTATTTCGCTAGCTTAGGGTTCTATTGTCCTACCTCGAGATGATCTCCTCCTAGCTTGAGATTCTATTACTTTAGCTTACGGTTTTACTATCCTAGCTTGCGGTTTTATTATCCTAGCTTGCCGTTTCATTATCCTAGCTTAGGATACTATTTTTCCTACCTCACTGTGGTCTTCTCCTAGCTTAGACTATCTTTTACCTAGCTTAGCACTTAGACGACCGCGTGTACCACCGGTGGTACACGCGTGTCTGTGCGGAATGGACCGGGTGTACCACCGGTGGTACACAAATGCACTACGTCTAAACATCGCCGGTCCCACGGGAGAATTCACTAAAAACCATGCCGGTCGTCTAAGTGTTAAAACTGTTTTTTCCCTAGCTTAGACTGCTTCTCCCCTCCCTAGCATAGGGTGCTATTCCCCTAGCTTAGGGTGCTGATTCCCTGATTCAGGGTGCTGTTCCCCTAGCTTAGGGTGCTGTTGGCAAGGTGCTATTACCCTAGCTTAGGGTGCTATTCCCCTAGCTTAGGGTGCTGTTCCCCTAGCTTAGGGTGCTATTCCCCTAGCTTAGGGTGCTATTCCCCTAGCTTAGGGTGCTGTCTGTCATGGACAGCGTTTGCCTCTGGAACAGGTCCTGGGTGAGGGAGGACAGCAGCATGGGGATGGAGTGGTGGCGGCCCAGGTGTAGGTCCAGGAGAGGTTTCAGGAGCTTCGAGTAGTCCGTCTCTATCAGGTTGAGCTGGCCTTCGGTGGACTGAAACACAAAAAAAGGAAGATTAATTTTTTTTTGTTGAAAAAGATGAGCGTTTCACAGGTTTTTTTAATTCGTACTTTATTTCTTTTGTTTATTACTTTTTTAATTCCGATTTAAAAACCTTCAGTAACCGTCTATACTCTATCTCTACCTAATTAAGGGCTATTTTTTTTTAAAGTTTCTAAGAATTATGGCTATGATTTTTATTTTTATTTATTTTTAAGATGAGTGTTTCACTGCCGTTTTTATTTCGTAGCCATGAAACAGAAGCTACTGTAGACGCTTGTGGTCTGTGTTGTAGCCTGCCCATCCCGTAGTATGCCTCCCTTTGATGGGCGAGAGAAGTGACACAATACTTCCCATTTAGGTGCTGGGTCAACACGAGCGCACCGGAAGGTATCCCTTACAAATAATTGTAACCAAATGAAGAATACAAGTTTTTGTCGGCACGGGGGATCGAACCCGGGACCTTCCGCATGGCAAGCGAGTGCTTAACCACTGAGCTAATCGCGCGCTCTTTTATCAAAAATTTATTTAAAAAAAAAATATCAAAAGGACGCAGCATGAAAACCAATCAGAAGTTAGAACATCCGTTCATCCAAAAATAAACGAGTCCCCGACTCGGTTCTGATGTTTGTGTACTTTTTGACACCAACAGTCTATAAACAGTGCATTTTATTATGACTGATCGACCTCAGTAGCTTGATCGATAAGGCAGCGGACTTGTAACCTGGAGGTTGGTGGTTCAAAAAAACCCCCGTCCTGTCTACCTCAAGTCAGGACAGGGGTATAGAATCAATGGACTTGAAAGGAGCCTAGACATTGGATCTGGGCGTCCATATGATCCTCTCACCACCGTGATTTAGGTATCAATACCTATCTCACGGACACGGAATTATTATTACCATAATAATAATAGGACAGCCTTACTTACTGACTTACCTGAAAAAGTAGATAATCATCGCCAGAGTCAGTATACATAGATCCTAGGTTGTACATACTGTTGGTACGGTCTACTTTATACCCAAACAGTAGATACATGGATTGAAAACTATCTGACTTCAAACACAATAAAGAGTGTTAATTTCTGACTCACCTGAAAAAGTAGATAATCATCTCCTGAGTCAGCATATATAGAGTATAGCTTGTACATACTGTTGGTACGGTCCACTTTGTACCCAAACAGCAGATACATGGATTGAAAACTATCTGACTTCATACAAAATAAAGAGTGTTAATTCCTGACTCACCTGAAAAAGTAGATAATCATCGCCTGAGTCAGCATACATAGAGCCTAGCTTGTACATGTACATGTACATACTGTTGGTACGGTCCACTTTATACCCAAACAGCAGATACATCTGACTTCATACAAAATAAAGAGTGTTAATTCCTGACTCACCTGAAAAAGTAGATAATCATCGCCTGAGTCAGCATACATAGAGCCTAGCTTGTACATGTACATACTGTTGGTACGGTCCACTTTATACCCAAACAGCAGATACATCTGACTTCATACAAAATAAAGAGTGTTAATTCCTGAATCACCTGAAAAAGTCGATAATCATCGCCTGAGTCAGCATACATAGAGCCTAGCTTGTACATACTGTTGGTACGGTCCACTTTATACCCAAACAGAAGATAAATGGATTGAAAACTATCTGACTTCATACAAAATAAAGAGTGTTAATTCCTGACTCACCTGAAAAAGTAGATAATCATCTCCTGAGTCAGCATACATAGAGCCTAACTTGTACATGTACATACTGTTGGTACGGTCCACTTTATACCCAAACAGCAGATACATGGATTGAAAACTATCTGACTTCATACAAAATAAAGAGTGCTAATTCCTGACTCACCTGAAAAAGTAGATAATCATCGCCTGAGTCAGCATACATAGAACCTAGCTTGTACATACTGTTGGTACGGTCCACTTAATACCCAAACAGCAGATACATGGATTGAAAACTATCTGCCTTCATACAAAATAAAGAGTGTTAATTGCTGACTCACCTGAAAAAGTAGATAATCATCTCCTGAGTCAGCATACATAGAGCCTAGCTTGTACATACTGTTGGTACGGTCCACTTTATACCCAAACAGCAGATACATGGATTGAAAACTATCGGACTTCATACAAAAAAAGATAGTGTTATTTCCTGACTCACCTGAAAAAGTAGATAATCATCTCCTGAGTCAGCATACATAGAGCCTAGCTTTACATACTGTTGGTACGGTCTACTTTATACCCAAACAGTAGATACATGGATTGAAAACTATCGGACTTCATACAAAAAAAGAGAGTGTTATTTCCTGACTCACCTGAAAAAGTAGATAATCATCGCCTGAGTCAGCATACATAGATCCTAGCTTGTACATACTGTTGGTACGGTCCACTTTATACCCAAACAGCAGATACATGGATTGAAAACTATCGGACTTCATACAAAAAAAGAGAGTGTTATTTCCTGACTCACCTGAAAAAGTAGATAATCATCTCCTGAGTCAGCATACATAGAGCCTAGCTTGTACATACTGTTGGTACGGTCCACTTAATACCCAAACAGCAGATACATGGATTGAAAACTATCGGACTTCATACAAAAAAAGAGAGTGTTATTTCCTGACTCACCTGAAAAAGTAGATAATCATCTCCTGAGTCAGCATACATAGAGCCTAGCTTGTACATACTGTTGGTACGGTCCACTTTGTACCCAAACAGCAGATAGACTGTCTCCCGGAACTCCTGACTTGCTGACTTGTATACTTCCCGCAGCCGCTTGCCTTGCAGCTCAAGGGACTTGATTTTGCTGTTCAATTCTGAGGGGTGGCAAAAAAAAAAGTCATATTCTTAGTGAGGGTTTTGCCTTGTAATTACATACATAAGTTCGCAGGAAAAACTTATAAGTATACAGCCCTACAATCTTCTTGCTAAAACAAACACAAATCAAAATAATTTGAAGATAAAAATACCTATGTTTTGCTTTGTAGATTTGAATTTTTTTGTTGGAATTGTAACATCACAAACATATTTCCACTTTTTTCGTATCTGATTGATTAAAAACTAACACTGTTTTGAGAAGTTTTTTCTCAAATCTGATTATCTGTTTATATTCAATACATTTGTGTGTAGATATTCAATACATTTGTGTAAAGATAACATGTCATTTTATTATGACTGCGTTGTTACATAGTCCTGTGCTCGAATTTCTAAATTTTCAACATTAAAATTTCAAGTATATGAATGTAAAAAGGAAATACAGTTCAAACTATCCAAGATATGAAGTATATTGTGAATGACACGAGCGTGACATGAAGAAACAGAAAGACTGAATAGAAGAATAATACAATTATTTCCTTATTATAAAACTAAGGAAAGTAATAAAAAAGGCAATATAGTTTGCGAAATAATAATAACTAAACTCAAAGTAGTCACCTTGGCTTAGCGGTAGCATGCTCGGCTTGCACTCCAAGTGACTATTAGAGTTCAAATCCAGGCAGGGTCAGAATTTTTTCGGCTCGGTACTTTGGATGCCGCGGCCTACCCTAGCCTCGTGAGGACATTTGGGGTGTTTGTAGAGAGGGCAACGACCAGTGGCGGCATTACGAGATTGATATTGAAATATTATGGTTGATTAGATATTTAATGCATCAGACTTTTCGCACAGAAAATTCTGTTCCCTCCGAACACGTGAGGCTGCCCAGGCTGGGTGAGGTTAATGTGGGTAGCTGGTGCGATTCCCAGCGAATGGAGGGTAAAACCCTCGTCCTAATCCAGGACGTTAAATCAAGTAGAATCGTTGGCGTTAGGAAGGGCATCCAGCCGTAAAAATGTGCCAAATCCAACCAACCTCAACCATGAGGTTGAACAACGTCGACCCTGCTTAAGCGGGATAAGACAGAGTGAAAGAAGATATTTAATGCATTAGCAATAGCTCTCGTAATGTCGATGATACCCACTGAGAATTGTGACATAGTAACACAGATAACTAGCTCTTATTTTATTTTTTATCATTTCATAATTAAACTCAAATATAATTTGCATATATCTGAATTTATGTGAATACTCAGTTTTTCCTTGGTGCAGTAATTTTACAAAAACATTAAACGTTGTTTCGACATGTGCTATTCAGGCAGTATAGAAGGACATTCTATTTTTATGGTTACCAGTGGCGTAGGGAGGGGGTGGTTTTGGGGGACAACCACCCCCCCCCCCCCGAAATTTTCAAGAAATCCCTGCTAAATAAATACGATGGAATATACGTAGTCTCTTTCGTCCTCAAATCCCCCCCCCCGGAATGTAGGTCTAGCTACGTCACTGGTGGTTACGTACATACTTTAATACCTAGATGTATGTATGTAAATATATCTATGCGTTTGATAGATAAGAGATGTCTTCCAACCAAGAAGCTGTTAAACTGGCGACATTAAAATTTGGCCCAAGTAATTAATTTTTTTTTTCCTCAAGTAATTTCTTTCATATTTCATATCACACAACATAATACTTCAATTCGAACACACTTTATTCAGTTTTCGTCGGTCGGTCCCCATACTCATCTCAGTATGGCTCGCTTGTACGTGTATCTAAGTTTTCTAGTTTTAGCAACTGCTACTGTAGTAGGGCAACAAACGAAATCACTCGAGAAGCAATCCGATTCAGAAAGTTCAACTTCCGAAATGAATCTCAAACCGAATTCTTCTCTGAATGCAACACGGAAATTTTTGCCTGAAAGTCAAAGTCAGAACGTTACCCTTCAACAGGCAAACGACAAACCTGATTCACTCAAAAAAACACCAGATACCGCATCTAACAAGAGTCGTATTCTGGGTGGACGCTTAAATTCCAACTCAAGAATTAATGCTCAACCAAGTCAAAACAATTCCCTCAAAACTGGAAAACACAAGTTTCCCAAAGTTACACTCGAAAGAACACAAGATAACAGGACCAGTTTTCGTAAAAGACGCTTAATTATCAGATATGTCAATAATACTAATCCAAGTCAAAATAATTCCCTAGAAACTGGAAAACACAAACTTCCCAAAGATAACAGGACTAGTTTTAGTGGAAGAAGCTTCCTTTTCAGCTACAAAAAGTTTACTAGATGGCAGAGTAAAAATAAAAAAGCCAACAAACGCCGCGGGGGGCGCGTTCACAAGCAAGCTATCCAGCAGACTTTAAAAGACAACAAACGCCGCATGAGCCGCGTTCACACGCAAGCTCTCAAACGCGCTGTTGAGCTATTCGCACAAGAGTACAGCAAAAAGCAAGGACGACCTTTTCTTTTCGTCTCTGTCGGAAACGTGACATCCGGGTGTAAATCCGAAAAAGGAAACCAGGCATGTAGAATGGGCGTTTTCGACATAAAACTTGTGGGTGCCCGTAAGAAAAACTCTCAAACAAAGGGTTCACTGCACAGTGCCGCCAAGAAAGCTGTTCAAAAACCCAACAGAGCCGGCAAGAAAGACGGTAAAATAACCCAGCGTGCCGTCAAGGAAGACGATCAAAACGGTGCCGTCTACGAAGACGATCGTTTCGCTTCACTGCGCAGTGCCGCCAAGAAAGCTGTTCAAAAACCCAACAGAGCCGGCAAGGAAGACGGTAAACTAACCCAGCGTGCCGTCAAGGAAGACGATCAAAACGGTGCCGTCTACGAAGACGATCGTTTCGCTTCACTGCGCAGTGCCGCCAAGAAAGCTGTTCAAAAACCCAACAGAGCTAGCAAGGAAGACGGTGAAATAACCCAGCGTGCCGTCAAGGAAGACGATCAAAACGGTGCCGTCAACGAAGACGATCAAAACGGTGCCGTCAACGAAGACGATCGTTTCGCTTCACTGCGCAGTGCCGCCAAGAAAGCTGTTCAAAAACCCAAACGAGCCAGCAAGAAAGACGGTAAAACAACCCAGCGTGCCGTCAAGGAAGACAATCAAAACGGTGCCGTCGACGAAGACGATCGTTTCGCTTCGGTTGTGCACTGCCGAAAGGTGGTGTACAAAGTACGCAACGTGATGCACCCCGATATCACCACCTACATTGTGAACCATGGCGTTTGCGTTGAGAAAGTTTCGCCGTATGAGCTCGCGAATTTCGCGGCCAAAATCTACGCGGAAACGTACGACAAGCATTCGAAAGCGAATCTCATTTATGTTTTCGATGTGGAGGACATGACGTACGAGGGGATTGTGGGCAGCAAGTGGATCTCGTTCGGCGTGAAGCTTCTGGTCCAAGGCAAAGACGGAGAAGAGAGCCTTGTCCGGTGCCGAGGTATAGTGGGCGTGATTCCTATCAACAGGGGGAAAGGCCAAGTTGAGTTTAAAAAACGCGGCAAGTGTGAGATCGCTGCCCTGGCTCCCTCGGATCTGCAGATTCTGAAGCTGATGCACGGCGCGGACAAAAATGTTTCACTCGCTTAGATTCAAAAACAGAAAGGGTTGGGTGGAAGAGATTGCCACAGGCAATAACCCCGCCCTTTAGGTAGGACATTTCTCTCTTTTTTTTCCTTCTTGTATATTTGTTTAGTCTTTTTGTTTTTCTTTATATTTCATTGTGTTCTACTGTATATATTTTTTGTTCTACCTAATAAAGCTTAAAAAAAAGTGTTGTTTTTTATCAACATACTTTAAAATGAAAAATTATACACAGTCAAACATGGATATGAGAGAAACCTGGAGGATATTATGGAAAAATTTCCAGGTCGAGTATACTTTATTACAAGGAAAAATAACCTCTTTATAAGGGAAATTAAAACTACCAATTTAGTGGCGAAAATTGTTAATAATAAATAATACAAGAGAAAATAACCTTATAATAAGAGAAATTAACCTCTTTATAAGAGAAAATAACCTTTTTATAGGAGAAAATAACCTCTTTATAAGAGAAAACCTGGTTGAAAAAGAAAAATGTCCAATTTCTTGGGTTCTCTTACATCCAGGTTTAACTTCAATATATTTTGTGCTTTTAACTTTTTAACTTTTAACTTTTAACAGATTTTGAGCTAATCTGTTTGCTTTTAACAAGAAAGATGGTGGAATACGCCCAATTGCAGTTGGATCGACATTTCGCAGATTAACTGCTAAGATTTCTTGTTTTATAGTTCAAGACAAATGTCGAAATTACTTCCAACCATTCCAATTGGGCTTTGCATCTTCACAAGGATGTGAATCAATAGTTCATGCTTCTCGAACCTTTCTGAAACAAAACAGACTTACGAAAGATATTTTTCTGAAAATAGATTATAAAAATGCATTTAACTGTGTGGAAAGAGATGTCTTACTCCAGGAAGTGAAAGAGCATGTTCCAGAATTGTATCCCTTCATTTGGCAGTGCTATGCTTCCCCATCCATGTTATTCTTTGGAAACCAAACAATTTACTCCCAAACAGGCTGCCAACAAGGGGATCCTGTCAGCACTCTAGCTTTCAGTTTGGCTCTTCATCCTATCATTCTGAAGCTCAAGTCCAAGTTAAAACTGTTTTATCTTGATGATGGAACCTTGGCAGGAGATCCAGATATTGTGATTGAAGATATCAAAACTCTCTTGGTTGAATCAAAAAAGATTGGTTTATCAGTTAATCCAAACAAATGTGAACTCTACTTTCTTTCTGACATTGACCAACAAGTGCAAACATCTTTTGAAAATATTCTACCAGGAATACGCACAGTTTCAGCTTCTGAACTATCACTTCTGGGTTCTCCACTGTGTGAGGATGGATATATGTCTCCTATGAAGAAAAGACTTGATAATTTCAAAATAATGATGGAACGATTAGAAAAATTACCAAAACAAGTTTCATACTTTTTGTTGAAAAACTGTTTGGGAATACCCAAGTTATTATATACTATGAGAACCACACCTACTTTCCTTCACTCTGATATTTTAAAAGAAATGGATAACATGATGAAAATATGTTTAGAAAGTTTGATCAATGTCCATCTAACTACCAAACAATGGTATCAAGCAAGTCTACCGATAGATCATGGTGGACTTGGTATCAGGAGTGTATGTGATTTGAGCCTTCCTACTTTTCTTGCTTCATGTTCCGGAACTAAACCTATTGTCTCCACAATTCTCAACATTTCCGTTGACAATCTGGTTATCAGCTCTTGGACAGAAGCTATTGAAATATGGGAAGTACAATATGGAAAAAAAATAGATCAAGAAGTAAAAACACAAAGTCAATTGGATGACATTGTTGTAAAATACAAATTTGACAAAGAAATGTTATTTGACAATGGAAAAGATATTGCTCGTATAAAAGCACTACAGAACAAAGAAGCAGGAGCTTGGTTGAACGCATTCCCAAGCAAACAAGTTGGTACCCTGATTGAAGACGAAAGTTTCAGAATTTGCGTAGGATTAAGACTTGGAAGTAATCTGTGTAGATCTTTTGTATGCAAATGTGGTGAGGTGGTAGATGAAAAAGGAATGCACCCTCTCTCTTGTCAAAACAGTGCTGGAAGATATTTTCGACATGCGGAGGTAAACAACATCATCAAGCGAGCTCTTGCAAACATTGATATACCTTCTCAACTAGAACCCACAGGCCTTGATCGCACTGATAGCAAACGCCCTGATGGTGTCACCATTGTACCGTGGACCAGAGGACAAAGTGTAGTCTGGGATTTCACGTGTACTGATACACTTGCCGATAGTCACGTGGAATTTACAAAAAAGAAAGCAGGTGCTGCAGCAGAATTGGCATGCCAAAAAAAAACATGCAAAATACTGCAATATAAAATCGAGGGGTTTGATTTTTATCGCTCTTGCAGTAGAAACCATGGGAATATTCTGTGAAGAAGGCAAACGTTGGGTCAAGGACATTGGAAAGCTCATAGAAAAAACTGGAAACAGCAGAGCCAGTGAATTTTTAATACAACAAATCAGCATTGCCACTCAAAGAGGCAATGCTGGAAGCATACTGTCAGTCTACCAAAAAAGATGAGACTAATTACAAAAAAATATATAAAGTCACAATTTTGTGCTTACGGCAAGGCTAGAGACTTGTAATTAAACAATCTAACATGTATCCGTGATCTGTATATTGTAAGCAAGGTTTGCGGAATGTGATAAATTATAGAAGTACCTTTGTATAAATGTTTCTTTATAAAGAAATATAAATAAATATTATTATTAATAGAAGAAATAGCCTCGTCGATGTAAGGACTCAAGTAACATAAATTGTTCTTATATTTTATTATTAATTAATGGTAATTATTTAATTGTTATTTATTTAAAGTGGACAAAACAAATATTTATATAATATTCGCTTTTTTATACTGCCCGATTAAGACTTTAAAGTCTTATTCAGCAAGTAAGACATATATATTCGTGGTAAAAATTCCCAAATGGTAGTAATGGAGATTTGTCATGTCCCGGCTAGGTTTCGAACCCACGACCTCTGGAATCTCTGGATTCACAGAGTGCCGCCTTTACCACTGAGCTACCGGGACAGGCACAAACATGTGTCATGAAAGGTCATTAATAATGACTCATTATACAGGGTGGGGCAAAAGTCTGGAAACCCCTGAATAAAATTCGAATGGCTTCTTCGGTAAAATTAAAATTTTGTATGGTAAACCGGGCTAAGACCTTCTTTTAGAGTGGGATCGATTTTTGTTACCGGCCCCCATGTCGGGGCCAGGGGGGCCAACTTCATTTTTTTAAATACGAACCCCCACTTTGCGATACATTTTTGGAAAGGTCTTTAAATAAGAAACACATTGGTGCAAATTTTATTTTTTTAATATTAATTGTTTGCACATCTTTGTGTATGCAGTAAAGTCTGAAACCCCTGAATATCTTTTGAAATGGCTTTCTCAGTAAATTTAAAATTGTGCACGGTAAGTCGGGGTAATTAGACCTTTCCAAAAATGTATCGCAAGGTGGGGTTTCGTATTTACAAAAATGAAGTTGGCCTACTTGGCCCCGACATGGGGGCCGGTAAAAAAAATCGGTCCGATTCTAGTATAAAGTCTAATTACCAAGGATTACTGCACACAATTTTAAATTTACTGAGAAAGTCCTTTCGAAAGATATTCAGGGGTTTCCAGACTTTACTGCATACACAAATTTGGACGCCATTTGCAAACAGTTAATATTAAAAAAATAAAATTTGCACCAATGTATTTCTTATTTAAAGACCTTTTCAAAAATGTATCGCAAGGTGGGGGTTCGTATTTAAGAAATGAAGATGGTAGGTTTCCCGAGTGAAGGGCGGGGTTATTGCCTTTGGCAATCTATTGTACACAACTTTTATTTTAAGACGAGTGTTGCAGGTTGCACAGCCTTTTTTATTTCTTAGAAATGAAACAGGAGCTAGTGGTCTGTGTTGTAGTCCAACTCGCTTTGCATACTTTTACTCTGGGGAGTCTGGGGCACGGTATTTAGCACAGCGTTTGCATTTCCCGTTTGGATTGACAAAGACACTTCATTCAAATAATTCGTGACTACCTCTATAATTCAAACTAAAGAGTAGCAAGAATAAAAAAAAAAACAACAGTCTAAAACAACAACCTCAAACTATCTTAAAAAAAAGATTGTGTTGAGTATACCGTGCCTACATCATTGGGTGTGCGGTTGTTAAAAATATATTTATATGTATATTTTAACTTAAAAAAATAATAAAAAATCTCTCTATACACACTTATCTTTCTCTTTCTCTCTCTATACACTTACCTCTCTCTCTCTCTATAGACAATTGTCTCTCCCTTTAACATTATCTAACACTCTCCCTTTCTCTCTCTATAGGCACTTATCTCTCTCTCACTCTCTCTTTCTTTCTCTCTTTCTTTCTTTCTTTCTTTCTTTCTCTCTCTCTTTCTTTCTTTCTTTCTTTCTTTCTTTCTCTCTCTCTGTCTTTTCCACCGAACCCCAACTTCAATAACATAAGTAGATAAAAATATTTTTTTTTAAATAAAAACGAACACAATACTTCCGATTTCTATTATATTAGAAATTTCTCGGAAGTAATTAAAAAAAAAAAATCCCTCACCTTCCACTTGCTTACTAGCGGCCGCGCTCACATTAGACTCACCTTCTACTTGCTTACTAGCGGCCGCGCTCACATTAGACTCACCTTCTACTTGCTTACTAGCGGCCGCGCTCACATTAGACTCACCTTCTACTTGCTTACTAGCGGCCGCGCTCACATTAGACTCACCTTCTACTTGCTTACTAGCGGCCGCGCTCACATTAGACTCACCTTCTACTTGCTTACTAGCGGCCGCGCTCACATTAGACTCACCTTCTACTTGCTTACTAGCGGCCGCGCTCACATTAGACTCACCTTCTACTTGCTTACTAGCGGCCGCGTTCACATTGGCCTCCGCTAGCACCGTCACATCTGTCAGCCTCGTAGTCTCCCCCTCTCCCCCCTTCTCCAGTTTCTCCCTCAGGATGCGGATCTTCTCCCTTAGCTTCTGGTTCTCACCCTGGAGGGCCTCGAGGCCGCGAGGCCCCGCCCCGGCCGCACTGCTAGACGCGGCCGCGGCGGCCTCCTTGTCGTGAGGCCCCAGCTTGAGACGCAGCACCTTGGTCTCGCGAATGTCGAAGTCCCCTGGGGAAAACGAATGCAATAAATTTAAATTGATTCTTTATTTTATATATTCATGTTTATTACAATAATATTGGCACCTCCTAAGATACGTCTACCTTATTTGGAGGTGGGCTCCTCTCTATTTAGATATAAGAATGTATTTTATTTTGGGTGTGCAAAAAAATACAGTAGGTATTAAATTATACATACAATAATTATGGATGAATCTTAACTTGTGGATAATTATAATATAAGATTTACACAATACTTTTTGGGAAATGTCAAATTCCTCCCCGTTGACCTTTTTTTTGGCAAATTGTGTCCATATCACACAGATACAAATATACAATAACAATAATCAAAACTTTTGGTCAGTTCATGGGAATTCCAACATAACAAGATAACAGATAAGTACATACATACATAGAATAATAATAATATAATAATAATAATGCTTTTTCTTTGTGTTATTATGTCACAATTTTAGTGGGTAGCGCAGAATCATAGGACTTTACCAATTTAATTTACATTATCTTGTATTATTATTTTTTACTAAGATTCTGCCACTGATCGCTGCTTCACATCCAAGCAGCTACTCATTTTTCCTCACGAGGTATGAATGGATCCCGAACATCCAAGTACAGAGCAGAAAAAAATCCTCCCCCGCTGGGAATCGAACCCAGGTCACCATGTGTGCAATGCCTAGCGCGCTAACTCACTCTGCCACAGTGACTACTGTGTCAAAGGGACTTTTTTGGTTATAATAATAATAATAATAACTCTTTATTGACAAGAATAATATTGACAAAGGGCGTGATTATTGCCTGAGGCAATCTCTGTTCATTCTGAATACAAAACTGTTAGCGTAATGGGACTTCCTGTCTCGAGCCGCGACAGTATAAATAAAGCACTACTACTACTACTACTTTTGTGACCTGGTTGTAAGATTTTCAGAGGAACTCTTGTAATAATACTCTTTAGTGGAAGGTAAACACCAGGCGAGGTTAATGCTCAAAGCATTTTCTACCACCTAACCCTCAGAGTCTTATTATTAAGTGGTCACAAACTGAAATTAATGAGGAAAAATTCGTACACTGTGTGGGATTCGAGCCAACGGATCCCTACGCCACCTGGATAACCACTTGACTACCTGTGCAAACCATTAATTTTTTTTTTTGGGTATTATGAAAGTGAGTCTGGTTTATGGAACGAGGGTCAATAAAATTAATCTTTTATGTGCAAGTGTAATAATAATAATAATAATAATATCACCTTTTTTATACTGCCCGATTAAGACTATTGAAGTCCCATTTTTCCAGCAGTAAGCCGGGAGTGTTTTGTAATACACTTTTAACAAATATACGAAATTAAAAAAAAACCCTCACCCTTCAAAGCTCGCCACTCCATCTGGTAATTCAGATGTTCCACTTTCTCCTTGAGCTCCTTCTCTCTCTTTCAGCAGATCTTCCTTCTCTCTCATCAGCTCATCTCTCTCCTGAGTCAGCTTTCTCACGTCAGTATTGTTCGAAGAGGAGCTCATTAGTTCTGAAATAATAATAATAATGAATATAATACATCCACCGACCTCAGTAGCTTGATCGATAAGGCGGCGGACTTGGGACCTGGAGGTCGGTGGTTCAAGTCCCGGTTTCAGGAAAGATTTAGTAAAGCGATTTGGAGAAGATGTGACATCGCGAAAGTGATAAACACATGTATGATAACTAACTAACTATAATACATCCAAGATGTCGTTTTGATGAGTACTGCCCATATCCTAAGAAAAGTATTGAACTGAATCAGAAGATGCATTTTTAATCCTGAGGTCTCCAAACTTGGGTTAAAAACGAGAAGATGATGATGTATCAAAATAAAATATGTACCTATGATAATAATATTGAAAAGAAATATATAATAATAACAATAATTGAAAAGAAAGAAACTGATCATCGCTCTACAGCCCAAACCGTAAGTCTTAGGAAGCTGAAATTTGGTAGGTAGCTTTGTCTTATAGTCTAGTTGTGCAATAAGACGGGATTTTTCGAAACTCCCACTGCAACACCTGCCATTGGCGAAAAAGGATTTTTTGCTTTCACGGCCATGCCTCGGCCCGCAAAGCGGGCGACAGCCCGCTAGTTGTTATATATATTTGAACCATTTACTTGTCATGTATTAAAAAAAAAAAATTACCATTAGCTGGAATCGAACCCAGGACCTCTCACCTGGAGTGACGCAGACCAGCGCCTGGTCCGCCTCGATGTGTTCCATGCGCTGTCGATAGCCCTCGACCACTTTCTCCAGCACTTCTATCTTGGCCTTCTCACTGCTGGGGGGAGCGCCCGCCGCTTCCGAGAAAGTGGCGTTAGCTGAAACCATCAGGAGCAGACGATACTTCATCATCATGGGGTGGGGTCATCGTGAACGATATTTATTTATTTAGTAACTCTTTATTAGTAGAACATATATACAGAAAAATAATGGTGAAAAAAAAATATAATTAAAATTGACAATATTAATAATATAAACAAGAAAAAAAAATAAACAAAATATATTATACATATGTCCTAACTAAAGGGCGGGTTTATTGCCTATGGCAATCTCTTCCACCCAACCCAACGATGGAAGCCAGTCAGTGAAGTAATGACTCAGCACTTCTACCACTGTCTTTACAAGCAGGCTAATGATTGACAAGGGCCCCCAGAACCAAGCCAATGCAGGTCTACTCCCCTGTTTATAATCCCCCAGCCAGACTGCTAATCTACTCCCTGTTTATAGTCTCCAGACAGACTTCTGGTCTACTCCCTGTTTATAGTCCCCCAGACAGACTTACTCAAAAAGCAGGAATAGTGGCCCCTATACTGACACTTATAATTAATCTCTTCCCTCTTTTTTATGATGAGTGTTTCACAGCGCTTATGTTTCGTAGCCATGAAACAGGAGCTACTGTAGACGCTTGTGGTCTGTGTTGTAGTCTGCCCATCCCGTAGTATGCCTCCCCTCTAACGGGCGAGAAGTGACACAATACTTCCCATTTAGGTGCTGGGTCAACACGAGCGCACCGGAAGGTACCCCTTACAAACAACTGTAACCAAATTTTGAATACAATTTTTTGTCGGTGCGGGGGTTTGAACCCGGGACCATTAATGTAACCTCACTTACCCACTACGGTAACCTCACTCACCCACTAAGGTAACCTCACTTACCCACTAAGGTAACCTCACTTACCCACTAAGGTAACCTCACTTACCCACTAAGGTAACCTTTTTTTTTTTTTCACTCTCCCAGGTAACCTCACTTACCCACTAAGGTAACCTCACTTACCCACTAAGGTAACCTCCTTCTGGAACGAGTCCCGCATCTGTCTCAGATCGTTCCCTTCCAGGTGACTAAGTAACCTCACTTACCTACTAAGGTAACCTCACTTACCTACTAAGGTAACCTCACTTACCCACTAAGGTAACCTCACTTACCTACTAAGGTAACCTCACTTACCCACTAAGGTAACCTCACTTACCCCACTAAGGTAACCTCACTTACCTACTAAGGTAACCTCATTACCACTAAGGTAACCTCACTTACCACTAGGTAACCTCACTTACCCACTAAGGTAACCTCCTTCTGGAACGATCCAGCATCTGTTTCAGATCGTTCCTCTCCCAGGTGACTAAGGTAACCTCACTTCCCCACTAAGGTAACCTTTTTTTTTTTCCTCTCCCAGGTAACCTTTTTTTTCCCTCTTCCAGGTAACTTTTTTTTCCTCTCCAGGTAACCTTTTTTTTTTTCCTCTTCCAGGTAACCTTTTTTTTTTTGTCCTCTCCAGGTAACCTTTTTTTTTTTTTTTTTTCCTCTTCCAGGTAACCTTTTTTTTTTTTTTTTTTCCTCTTCCAGGTAACTTTTTTTTTTTCCTCTCCCAGGTAACCTCACTTCCCCACTAAGGTAACCTTTTTTTTTTTTTTTTTTTTCCTCTCCCAGGTAACCTTTTTTTTTCCTCTTCCAGGTAACCTTTTTTTTTTCCTCTTCCAGGTAACTTCTTTTTTTTTTTTTTTTTTCCTCTTCCAGGTAACTTCTTTTTTTTTCCTCTCCCAGATAACCTCACTTACCCACTCAGGTAACCTCACTTACCCACTAAGGTAACCTCCTTCTGGAACGAGTCCAGCATCTGTCTCAGATCGTTCCTCTCCCAGGTGACTAAGGTAACCTCACTTACCCACTAAGTTAACCTTTTTTGTTTTTTCTCTCCCAGGTAACCTCACTCACCCACTAAGTTAACCTTTTTTGTTTTTTCTCTCCCAGGTAACCTCACTCACCCATTAAGTTAACCTTTTTTGTTTTTTCTCTCCCAGGTAATCTCACTTACCCACTAAGGTAACCTCACTTACCCACTAAGGTAACCTCCTTCTGGAACGAGTCCAGCATCTGTCTCAGATCGTTCCTCTCCCAGGTGACTAAGGTAACCTCACTTACCCACTAAGGTAACCTCACTCACCCACTAAGGTAACCTCACTCACCCACTAAGGTAACCTCACTTACCCACTAAGGTAACCTCACTTACCCACTAAGGTAACCTCACTTACCCACTAAGGTAACCTCACTTACCCACTAAGGTAACCTCCTTCTGGAACGAGTCCAGCATCTGTCTCAGATCGTTCCTCTCCCAGGTGACTAAGGTAACCTCACTTACCCACTAAGGTAACCTCACTCACCCACTAAGGTAACCTCACTCACCCACTAAGGTAACCTCACTCACCCACTAAGGTAACCTCACTTACCCACTAAGGTAACCTCACTTACCCACTAAGGTAACCTCACTTACCCACTAAGGTAACCTCACTTACCCACTAAGGTAACCTCCTTCTGGAAAGAGTCCAGCATCTGTCTCAGATCGTTTTCTCTCCCAGGTGACCAGTTGTTCTGTTTCTTCAGCCGCCGTATGGTGGAGGCATGGCCTCCAGCAGATTCTTCGTCTTCGCCTCCTTGGCTGTGGCCGCCTCCAGAGATCTGGCGAGCTCGGAGGACTTCTCCCTGGCCGTGTGAAGCCTGGATGAGAGACCGAAAAAGTCTTTTTTTTTTTAAGTAAAAGTAAAAAAGTTATCATATTTGTGTTCATCACTTTTTTGGTATCACTACTACCAGTGCACCTAATTTAATTTAATTACCAGTGTACCTTATTTAATTTAATTACCAGTGCACCTTATTTAATTTATTTACCGGTGCACCAAATTTAATTTACTACCAGTGCACCTAATTTAATTTAATTACCAGTGCACCTTATTTAATTTATTTACCAGTGCACCTAATTTAATTTAATTACCAGTGCACCTAATTTAATTTAATTACCAGTGCACCTAATTTAATTTAATTACCAGTGCACCTAAGTTAATTTAATTATCAGTTCGCCTAATTTAATTTACTACCAGTGCACCTAATTTAATTTAATTACCAGTGCACCTAATTTAATTTACTACCAGTGCACCTAATTTAATTTAATTACCAGTGCACCTAATGTAATTTAATTACCAGTGCACCTAATATAATTTACTATCAATGCACCTGATTTAATTTAACTACCAGTGCACCAAATTTAATTTACTACCAGAGCACCTAATTTAATTTAATTTAGCTACAAAAGAGCAGACAACTCACTCCTGCTGGATCTCTTTCTTCTGAAAGTTCAGCTCGAGGATGTCTCTGTGGCACTTCTCTACCAATCTCGCATCTCCACTATCAGCAATCTCTCACTCGACACCACTGGAACCAGAATTACAAAGCACACGCCTCGGGTTAAAAATAACAATATCGCCTTATTTCTGTCCCGGTCTGTTTCTAGGTCTGTTTTCTGTTTCCTGGCAACTTCAATTAAAAGTTGGCTCGACCTGAACCATATATTTCTCTGTGTGATCAACCATCGTGAGGACTTAGACCATTGAATCCTTGGGAAGGCAAGGACTCTGAGTGTTACAGTCCGTTCTTTAACTAAATATTCATTCATTTATTATTTTTTTTAGAATCAAACATGTAGTAAATTACAAAATCAATTAACTTACATCTAATCACATCTATACAAAAAAATATGAAGAATTACATGCAAAATATTATTTAAAAAAACCCCCTAGGAACTGCAAGCTAGCCTGGCTTGTTAGGGTTGACTTCTCAGTTGGCTGTTCCTGAGTTGGCTGAACCACATATTTTTATATTCAACCATTGTGAGTACTTGAACTTTTTTTTTATAAGCCATTAAACCCTTAGGAAACTGCAAGCTCGCCTGGCTTGTAAGGGTTGGCTAGTCTGTTCTCTGTTTATAGTCCTCTAGCAAGTTGTTGTTGCTTCTGAGCTCTCTCTCTCTCTCTCTCTCTTCTTCTCTCTCTTTCTCTCTCTCTCTCTCTCTCTCTCTCTCTCTTACCTTTGTTAGGAAAGTAGTGTCTCGCTAGATCTGTCCATTGCTTCAGGTCGTGTTCAAGTGAGACACAGTTGCTTCTGAGCTCTCCTCCTCTCTCTCATCTTCTCTCTCTCCTCTTTCTCTCTCTCTCTTTCTCTCTCTTCTCTCTCTTCTCTCTCTTCCTTCTCTCTCTCTCTCTTTTCTCTCCTCCTCTCTCTCTCTCTCTCTCTCCTCTTTCTCTCTCTCTCTCTCTCTCTTACCTTTGTTAGGAAAGTAGTGTCTCGCTAGATCTGTCCATTGCTTCAGGTCGTGTTCAAGTGAGACACAGTTGCTTCTGAGCTCTCTCTCTCTTCTTCTCTCTCTCTCTTCTCTTCCTCTCTCTCTCTCTCTCTTTCTCCTCTCTCTCTTTCTCTCTCTTTCTTTCTCTCTCTCTCTTTCTCTCTCTCTCTCTCTCTCTCTCTCTTACCTTTGTTAGGAAAGTAGTGTCTCGCTAGATCTGTCCATTGCTTCAGGTCGTGTTCAAGTGAGACACAGTTGCTTCTGAGCCTCTCTCTCTCTCTCTCTCTCCTCTCTCTCTCTCTCTCTCTCTCTCTTACCTTTGTTAGGAAAGTAGTGTCTCGCTAGATCTGTCCATTGCTTCAGGTCGTGTTCAAGTGAGACACAGTTGGTTCGGAGCTCAATCAGTTCCCTTTCGTTCTCCTGGGCCTTTTTCTGCTGCATCTTCAGCTCCTCGAGTTGACCTTCGAGCAGCAGATTGTTGCTGATCAGTTCTCTGGAAGTGAAAGGGATTAAATTATAAAACTGGTCCTCATGATGGTTGATCGCACATAGAAATATGTGGTTCAGGACGAGCCAACTTTGAAATTAAGTTGGCTGGAGACCATCACTCAGTTCACTCACCCCTCCAGCTGTAGCCAAGCTGGCTACAACAACAACAAATTATAAAATTTTATTTCATTATATTTTAGTTATCATATTTGTGTAAATCACTTTCGTGATATCACAATTAATTACTCAAACTAGCTTGACCAAATCTACGCCGCCTTATCGATCAAGCTACGGAGGTCGGTATTATGTCATTATATTTTTATTTAATTTTAATAAAGTTGCTTTAATAAAATAAAGAAAAGAGGAATTGAATAATAAAACTTTAATATTACCATTTTTGAAAAAAAGTTTTAATGTTGGTCTAATCACAATTATTATTTGTTGAAACAGTAAGATCATAATTATGATTTTACTAGCGGGCTGTCGCCCGCTTTGCGGGCCGAGGCATGGCCGTGAAAGCAAAAAATCCTTTTTCGCCAATGGCAGGTGTTGTAGTGGGAATTTCGAAAAATCCCATCTTATTGCACATCTAGACTATAAGACAAAGCTACCTACCAAATTTCAGCTTCCTAGGACTTACGGTTTTGCTGTAGAGCGATGATCAGTCAGTCAGTGTTCAGTGGTCAGTCAGTGACTTTGACATTTATATATTAAAGATGTTTTCATCTATAGGTAGATTAAAGCTTTTTTAAAATGTCCGAGTGAGGAGCAGTCACCGTGGCAGAGTGAGTTAGCGCGCATGGTTCGATCCTCGGTGGGGCAGGAATTTTCTGCTCTGTACTTGGGTGTTCGGGGTCCACTCATACCTCGTGAGGAAAAATGAGTAGCTGCTTTAATGGGAGCAGCGACCAGTGGCGAAATTATAGGCAAAAATAAGCTATTAGGATAACAAAGATACGAAGTCCAATAATTCTGCGCTACCCACTAAAATTGTGATACAATAACACAAAGAAACACGTTTATTTATTATATTATTTTAAAGTCAAAAAATCTTGTTACAACTTAAAAATTTCAGTTCTATGTTTTTTTTTCATCTAAAAATAACCTCCCTTCCTTCCAATCCTGCGCTCAGAAGTGTTTCACATCTCTTACCTAAGATTGGCGACTTGCTTGCTGAGTGTTTCATTCTCCTTAACCACGTCACTATAGTGCAACAGCTTGCACTGCAAACTCTCCACCTGTTTCACTGTTTCTCTTTCGTCAATATGATAAATTCCAAGCTGTTTCACATCTCTTACCTAAGATTGGCGACTTGCTTGCTGAGTGTTTCATTCTCCTTCACCACGTCACTATAGTGCAACAGCTTGGCCTGCAAACTCTCCACCTGTTTCACTGTTTCTCTTTCGTCAATATCATAAGTTCCAAGGTGTTTCACATCTCTTACCTAAGATTGGCGACTTGCTTGCTGAGTGTTTCATTCTCCTTCACCACGTCACTATAGTGCAACAGCTTGGCCTGCAAACTCTCCACCTGTTTCACTGTTTCTCTTTCGTCAATATCATAAGTTCCAAGGTGTTTCACATCTCTTACCTAAGATTGGCGACTTGCTTGCTGAGTGTTTCATTCTCCTTCACCACGTCACTATAGTGCAACAGCTTGGCCTGCAAACTCTCCACCTGTTTCACTGTTTCTCTTTCGTCAATATCATAAGTTCCAAGGTGTTTCACATCTCTTACCTAAGATTGGCGACTTGCTTGCTGAGTGTTTCATTCTCCTTCACCACGTCACTATAGTGCAACAGCTTGGCCTGCAAACTCTCCACCTGTTTCACTGTTTCTCTTTCGTCAATATCATAAATTCCAAGGTGTTTCACATCTCTTACCTAAGATTGGCGACTTGCTTGCTGAGTGTTTCATTCTCCTTAACCACGTCACTATAGTGCAACAGCTTGGATTGCAAACTCTCGACCTGTTTCACTGTTTCTCTGCTGTTGTCCACTTCGTGTGTCAGCTCCTGGACTTTCTGTTGAGCGACCTGAAAAATATTATCAAATAAATTTCATAAATAAAGCGCACGGATAGCTCAGTGGTCAAGCACTCGCTTGCCATGCGGAAGGTCCCGTGTTCGAACCCCCGCGCCGACAAAAAAAAAATTGTATTCAAAATTTGATTACAGTTGTTTGTAAGGGATACCTTCCCGTGCGCTCGTGTTGACCCAGCACCTAAATGGGAAGTATTGTGTCACTTCTCGCCCATCAGAGGGGCGTCATACTACGAGATGGGTAGGCTACAACACAGACCACAAGCGTACAGTATCTCCCGTTTCATGGCTACGAAATAAAAAAGGCTGTGAAACACTCATCTTTAAAAAAAAAAAATAATAATAATAATAAAAAAACAATTTAATTTCCTGAACACTTTGAGCCCCAGAGCTGGGATCGGCGAGTGTCGAGAGTATTTTGTCGAGAAAAATTCGATAAATTTACGTTTTTCAGCTGTACCTTTTGTACTTTATGATTTAACTTCAAAGTAAGGAAGGTCGTGAATATCATAGAGTACTCATGTCCACAGTCAAATTTCGGCTGAGGGTCATATATGGTACTTATGTCCTTTATGAAATGTCAGCTGAGAGTCATATATGGTATTCATGGGCTCAAAGTGTTAAGAAATAAGACTATGATGATGCATTAAACACAATACATAAACACTACACACACTATGAAAGTGAGATACTTTTTTTTCACAGCCATTATTAATTTTTAATGATTGTTTCACAGCCATTTTTTTCCGTAGACATGAAACAGGAGCTACTGTAGACGCTTGTGGTCTGTGTTGTAGCCTACCCATCCCGTAGTGTTCCTCCCCTCTGATGGGCGAGAAGGCACACAATACTTCTCATTTAGGTGCTGGGTCGACACGAGCGCAATGGAAGGTCTCTCTTACAAACAAATGTACCCAACCAAATTTCGAATTCCTTTTTTTTTGTCGTCCCGGGGCATCGAGCTCGGGACCTACTGACCTTAATAATAATAATAATAACACTCTTTAGTGGGAGGTAACCACTCTCAAAGCATTTTCTACCACCTAACCCTCAGAGACTAATTATTATGAGTCTGAGAGCCAATAAGCTCGAAACAGTTGTCCAGGTATGTTCTGGTATTCATGTCCATCTAGTACAACTTCTCACTTTTCCGTTTCTACTGATTATGTCGTCACATACTCAAATTGACAGATTAATGAGTAATAAAAGTGCGGCTGCTGAATCTTTACCTTCTAAATTCAAATCATGGATAAAATCTCAGGAAGAGATAGGTGCCATAGTTTATATTTTTGACGCGGGATGAAAGTATCCCATTAAAAAAATCAGTACATCACCTAGTTAAAAAAAAAAAAAAAATACCTTCTGATAGTTCAACAAGAGGATATTTCTGTGGCACTTTTCCACCCGATTTTTTTGACGGCGTGGGGGTTCGAACCTTCCGCATGGCAAGCGAGTATTTTACCACTGAGCTATTCGCACACTTGGTCCAGAATTCTTTCTGAAACGAGACCCTGGTGTATAAGCTTACCATCTCTGCTAGCTTACCATCTCTGCTAGCTTACCATCTCTGCCAGCTTACCATCTCGGCTAGCTTACCATCTCTGCTAGCTTACCATCTCTGTTAGCTTACCATCTCTGCTAGCTTACCATCTCTCTGCTAGCCGACCTCCGTGGCCCGGTGGTTAAGAGCATTGGTTACTGACTCGGAGGTTGCGGGTTCGAATCCCGGCCGGAGCGGAAATTTCTGACCGAAATTTTCTGCTCCGGAATGGCATGGATGTAAAGGTAAAGTGCCCTAAAGTAATGCGAAAGCGATTCCGGGGCACACTTACCTTTAAAAAAAAAAAAAGCTTACCACCATCTCTGCTAGCTTACCATCTCTCCTAGCTTACCATCTCGGCTAGCTTACCATCTCGGCTAGCTTACCATCTCTGCTGGCTTACCATCTCTCCTAGCTTACCATCTCTGTTTATTTATTTATTTACACTTTATTTTTATTTTAATACAAACAACACTAAATTACAAAGATAAAAAAAAATTAACAATATTTACAAAAAAAGGGATATAGAAAAAAAAAAAAAAAAAAAAAAAAATATTTAAATTTAAATGTACAATTTATTGTAATCCGGGGCGAAGTTAATGCCTTAGGCATTCTCTGCCACTTAACTTAAGCTTACCATCTCTGCTAGCTTACCATCTCTGCTAGCTTACCATTTCTGCTAGCTAACCATCTCTGCTAGCTTACCATCAGTTTGGTCTTGTACATCTCTTGCTTCATGAGCAGGGCCGCCTTCTCTTTCAGCTCGGCCCTTGTCTTGTCCAGCTGGGCCTCAGCCAGGGCCTTATCGGCCTCAAGTTGGCCCAGGCGGCCCCTCCAGTCCACCTCCAGGCGGCCCAGGGCGGCCCTCTCCTGTCGCAGCTCCTCCTCAAGCTGGGGGCCCAAACAGTAATAATAATAATAATTTTTTATCTGGCGCTTTGGCGCTCCCGAGGCACCCGAGCAAGTGGTCAGTGATCCCTGGATGGTTGCAAGTATCAGCAACGTCCCAGGAAGTAGTATGGTAATTCACAATACCACAATAGCCCCATCATAGTCAAAATAGTCCACTGCCACTTAAATAAGAAAGCTAACTATTCAAAGGCCACGGCTTTCCTACAGTCCTCCGTGTCCCCTTTTTCTTGCTACCGAACATTGGTATAAAGGTGATTTTATAAGGCAGATTACTTATTTTTCGACGACATAGCAAGAAAGATCTCACCTGAGCGACGGCTTTTCTACAGTCAAAGGCCACGGCTTTTCCACAGTCCTCCGTGTCCCTTTTTCCTTGCTACCGAACATTGGTATAAAGGTGATTTTATAAGGCAGATTACTTATTTTTCGACAACATAGCAAGAAAGATCTCACCTGAGCGACCCGTCCGTTCAATATAGTCTTCTGCACTTGCAACGCGTGTTGCTCCCCCTCAAGCTCCGCTATGGCATTGGGAGCTGTGGCCTTCAGATCGCGTAATTCTTCCTCTAACTTTGCCTCCCTTGCTCGGACCTGTATGAAGAGAGAAGGGTTTTGAAACTTGAATGAGTAAAATTGGGAGGCCATATGTATATATTTAATAACTTTTTCATACATCTATTTCAGTCTGTATACTTGGTCCATACCACTGACATGTGGTAATGTTCCAAGCATTCAGGCTGCATTGCAGCATTGAATTCCTGTTGAAGTTCTCTGGAATTTTTTTTGGAATAAATTTGATTCTGATAATAACATCCGTTTTATTTTAGACATCAATTATAAAATTTGTATCTTTTATGCAATTTTTGAAATTCATGTTGAACCGTGCACTTGAAGTCAAGTGGTTAACACGCTAGTCTGGTAATCCAGGTAGTGTATTGCAATTTTTTATTTACAAGAAAAATAATTATTTCTTCATTTAGGATGCAAGCCATGGGGGCAAAAGTGTGTGTGTTTACATATATGAAAATGAATTCTTCATCACCGTTTGTTTCTTCATACCAGTAAATTCTTGCAGCCTGAAATTTTGTGTAGGTTGGCTTTATCTTCTAGATGTGCAATAAGAAAGAAATTTATAATGTTCCTACTAAGATGCAAGGATAAATGCCATGTTCACAAACTTTACCATACCAATCTTAGTAAAGCACAAAAGCAGCTTGTCTACATGCATGGCTCAGACATTTTGTGCTGTATAAGTAGTGCTTAATTTAGACTGTCAGTGTAAGATAGGTAGTGCTATTATACCAACAGTTTTATTTTTTGTGTAAGTGAATTGTGAAGTATTTGAGGTGAAGTGAAGAAGGTAGGTAGTGCTATGCAAGATAGGTAGTGCTATTATACCAACAGTTTTATTTTTTGTGTAGGTAAATTGTGAAGTATTTGAGGTGAAGTGAAGAAGGTACAATTTTGAAGTATTTCCCGATTAGAGATGTGTCTTTTGAAAGCAAATAAAATAAATAGACTACCTGTTTCAAATGTTTCTCCAGGTCGCGAATACTTCTTCCCATCTTCTCCTCCTTGTACTTGAACGTGCTCCTATCTTTCTCGTAAAAAATCTCTTCTGATTTTTTCATGTTAAGGAGCTCATGGTAGCGGTACTCAAGGTTCTTGATCTCAGTGCGAGCTTCAATCAGGTCGCGTCTCATTTTTTTGCTTTCCCAAGGTGAGGCTGGTCTAGTTGGGATATTTTCTGAAAACAAAATATTAGATAAAAATAGTAAAATTTTGGTAGTAACATTTTAGTTGAAAATTCTAAATTTTAACTACCAATTCAATGTACCTGTCACCATGTTGGTAGCTATTTTAGCCATTTTTATTCTACACATTAAATAGAGATATTGTACAGATTTTTTTGTGATTTTTTTTACAAACCTGATAATGAGTCATTTATGCTCCTGTCAGAATTCAGAGTGGAATCATTGGCATCCAATTTCCGTTTCTTTACACTGAATGGCTCTTTCTCAATGGATTTAGTTTCTGGTTCACGTGGAGCTACACTGGGCATTCTTTCAAAAGCAAATGGAAAGCCTTGAGGTTCTGGCACTACACGATTGAATTCATTGAGCATTTTAAGAACACAAGTTGGTTCTTCAGGCTCTGCCTGATCCATGTTGATTCTTGACATTTTCTTTGAGGTGATGCTGTGTAGTGTTATATTCTGAAAATGGGAATAAGTTATGTTGATTAACATTTTTTTATGCCTATTTTAAATAAGGACATATACTAAGTAAAAAAATCCTATCTAGTTATATGTTATTACCTTATGAAAATTTTCTATCTTATAAATTGTCAATTAAACTGTATGATTCTCACAGTGTATAATTTAATTCACCCTTGGAGTTGGCAAAGTTTAGTTTTAAAGGTAACTATAATATACAAGGGTCACAGCTTTGTGACTCTTAGTGTGGAATATAGACCACCATAAAAAAAAAAGAAAGAGAAAAAAAGAAACCATCATGTAAACTTGTAGATGAAAGTGTAATATAGTTTTGTAGGTAAAAATTGTCATGAATCAAATAAATAAGAACAAGATGTCTTTTGTTTTTAAATTTTGTATAGGTACTGGATTTACATATGTGAAAATAAATATATTATATATACCTATGCAAGCTGGTCCAGAAAAACATTGATGTCATTGAGGTTGTCATTTCCATTAAGGATATGAAGTATTTTTTCCCCCCAATTTCTATGTTTTTGTGGTCAGTGAATTAATGCACTGATTTTGCCCAGATTTTCAGTCCAAAATATTGGTGTAGCAAAAGATGATGTTTTTTTTATAAAATTCAGAAGACAGGACAAAATTGTTGTTTGTTGAAAAATATCACATCATTTTCAGTGTTGTTTAGGTTTTAGTTTATAGGCCTGAATTTGAGGTAAGTAGTGATGTGAGTTATTTTCAAAATTGAACACTGCACTTTAGTGCAAAAAGATTTTGGTTCAGAAACTGGCAAGGGTGAGCATGAGTCTTCTTCTTCTTCTTCTTCTTTCACTTTGCCTTTTCCCAAACCTACTTGGGGTCGGCATTTGTTCCATGAATCATTTCCTTCCATATCTTTCTATTTTGTGCGTCCTCTTTTCTCCAGTTTTTCTCTCTTAGGTCTTCTTCAACTTTGTCTCTCCATCTCATCTTTGGTCTTCCTCTCTTTCTTTTACCGTCTATTTGAAGTTCCTGTATTCTCTTACTCACATAGTTTTCGTGAGTATCCCTGGCAAAGATCCCCATTGGAAATGACTATATCTAATGTGTGTCAACATTTTTTCTGGACCAAACTATAAAACATCATACCTGTGGGAAGTGTGGAGTCAAAAAATTAAAACCCATTCATGCTTATCATGGTGATCCATGTACTGGCTATTCCTAGCCCGAGGGTTATCCTTTCATATATGTACAATATGACAGCAATGGTAAACCCAAATAATGACAGCCCTTATTTTTTTTTTTTGGATTTTAAATCACATTCTACTGGATGGTCAGATCATTATGCAGGTGTTACCCCCTTTCCGAAGGAAACTGAAAGTCTGCTATTCACATTAACCTCACCCAGCCTGGGTTTGGCTGGAATGCAAGCCTCATGAAGTCTTTACCTTGCTGGATGTTGTTTAACTTTGGTGATCCTATAGGAACCAGTGCATTCAACACCTTTAAAACACTTCTTCACAACTTATCTAATCGCTAAGGGCGGAATTAATAGACGTTTTTGTAATACCTCTGTGGCGCTAAGTCACGGATTGCGTACTGTGTAAGATAGGGAAAATCGACACTTACCAACGACTTAAGTTATTGATGTTGTCTATTAATTTCGCCCTAAGTGTTTGATAAAAAACTGATAGTGGTTGTTGGGTCTGTTCTATTACCTTCACTAAAATCTCAAGAAACCAGAGGAAACTTGTATCCACAAAGCACAGCTAAATCTTAAAACTATGAGGGTAGGTTCATTGCGATGAAAATCCTTAAATCATTCGGCAAAAGGTCATTCCCCAGATTCATAAAATTTATTTTTTATAAAAAAAAGGATTCAGAGAAAATAAAAAGCAAATTATCTATTCAATTTTTTGAAAAAAAAAAACCAAAAAGGGTCGAACTGATTTTTTAATTTTTAAAAATTCAGTTTGTTGTAGTTTCGAAAAACACTAATTAAATTCGCTCAACTGGTTTGGCAGCTCTGTCCATAAATACGCTTTTCTTGATATGATAATTAAACCACGAATTTTCAAATTCAAACTTTTCATAAGATCAAATTCATCAAATGCGCGTTTACAGTGCCGAGTGCTGATTGTGATTTCTAAATACTCCGTTAATATATTTTTTTATGAGGATAGGAATGAAAAAAGGAAGTGAATTGACTGTCGGTGAAGTTTAAAAAATCATTTAATAGCTCTTTAGTCGCTCCACGGTAGGTCGGTGTTTTTCCTTGATACTTGATTACTGGGATAAGCACTTCATCTGAAATGTTTCTCCTGTCAGTGATTCCCTATGTCAGTCTGATGTGTCGCAGGCTGGGTGAGGATATTATAAGTAGTTCTTACAGTTTTGAGTACAAGACTAGCTAAGTCGTAATCCAGGAAGCGTAGGGATTGGTTGGCTCAAATCCCACCCAGTGTACAAATTTTTCCTCATTAATTTGAGTTTGTGACCACATAATAATAAGACTGTGAGGGTGAGGTGGTAGAAAATGCTTTGAACATTCAGCTTGCCTGGTTACCTTACCTTCCTCTAAAGAGTGTTGTCATTATATACTCAATCCTTCCACCACCTCTCTTCCTCATCTCGTCATATTCACTCCAATCTCTAAAAAGCAAGAGTATTGGAAGTGCAAAATTTGACCAAGGAACAAAAGAGGACATGGAAAATAAATAAAATTATTATTATTATTATTATTGCCATGTAGAAGATACTGGTTTTAAACACCAGTGAAAGCCAAATTTATTATCTTTTTGGTAAGGTATACCACAAAAATTACACTAATTCTTTGTGTGGATAAAAAGGGAGAACAAATGTTTCCTATAAAGAAGTGATACCATGACAATAAATGCCCAAATTGGCTCTTGTTTCATTGCTATAAAATAATAATAATCTCCTTGCTACATTATTATACTTGTTTAGTTCTTTTATTTCTCCCTTATTCAGTATCAGTCAGTATAAACAGAAAAGTGAGAAGTTGTACTAGATGTACATGAATATCCCAATGGTACATGAATTACCCAATGTATTTCTTGTTTCCTCCATCATACAAGTAATAGTTACCTACTGTCTTTTCCTGGACACAAACTCAGTTTTTAATAATCAGTTAGATACACAACAACAGACAAGTACCTACAGCACAAATAACAAGTACAAAGAAAAAAAAATTAAAACAATAAAAAAAGAGAAAAAAATATAAATATATACAAATATATGTATTAACTAAATGGTGGGTAATTGCTTATAGCAATTTCTTCCACCCAACCCTTAATGTGTGTCACTTTTCCACAAAACACATCTTGAAAAAAAAAAAATCTCTTGAATTACAGTTATTTTCACTGTCTCATTTCTTGTGTCCATTATCTAGTTTAGATTCCATTTAAATTAATGGACAATCCTAATGCTGCAGAGAGCAAACATGAAGTTATTGGACAAATCATTTATGACCTTACTGAAGATAGTGACAATCTAGATTCCTCTGTACAAGGATTGTTTTCTAGAGTGTTTGTAAAGTAAGTATTTTCTATCTCTTATTATTAACTGTTCATTTGGTCATGTTTAATTTAAATGTATTAATCTTGGAGCTACTCTAGTTATATTAACAACTAAGTGGATGGGTTGTATTTCATCATATATGGGTGATCCAAGAATTGTATAAATTGTATTTCACACATTGCTTGGATTTTTCCTTGTTTTTTTTTTTTTTTTTTTTTTTTGTGATCAGATGCTTTGAGCATTAACCTCAGCTGGTGAATACCTTCCATTAAAAGCATATTATTACTAGTGCTTACCTTCCATTAACACTTTGTACGCCAAGCACAAAATCGTGATTTTCTCCTGAGGCCATGATACAAAGGATTGTCTCTCAATATGTGCGACGTGGCCCCCAGCAAGTTTGTTTTTCATGGGGGGCCACATCACTCATATTGAGAGACACTTTGTTACCTCTGTTTTTGTATTTTAGTTGACTTTATTTTAACACTGTCGCTCATATTAAGCGACATGGCGTACAAAGTGTTAAAAGAATATTATTCAGAATGCTTGTATGTTTTTTTTTAAATGTGCTTCCTCTTCTTGTGAATAGTCATAATCATAATGGTCATAAAACTAAATGCATTTTTTTGGTAGTGTGGTTGATAAGGTTATTTACCTAATTCATTGAACTGTATAAAAATAAGTTTCTGTTTCTTTTCTTCAGAAATGATAAATACCATGAATATCTAACTCATTGTAACTTTGTGAGAAACCTGATAAACTCTAGAAACAATAGTCACTATCTAGAAAATGAAGAACTAGAAAACGAGGAAGAAGAGTTAGAAGAAGAAGAATTAGAAGAGGAAGAAGAATATTTTACTGGAGACGATAATGACAAGCAGGAAGACCTTGTGAGAGAAGAATTTGACAGATACTGGGCAGAAACAGGACAAGACATTATACTAAAACTTTGGATTGAAAAGTACAAAGATTTTGTTGATCCTGCCTATGTGACAAGTGATTCCAATGACTTAGCAAGTAGTGATGAAACTCACTGCATTGACAACTTGAACAAAATCAAAACAGTAGAAAATGCTAGGACCACCAGCATTTTAACAACAGTACCCCATGAAACAAAAATTAATAATATTATTGAAAGTACAAAATGTGAAAAATTAGACCACAATACTGAAAATTACTCTGAAAAAGAAAATTTAAAAAATAATCTTGATATTGATGCCCTAAATCAGCTAAACATCAATGGCATTGACATAGACAGTAGAACTACTCCTGAGAAAAGTGCAACTAAAAATTTGGACACTGATAATAGTCTATCCTCAAATAACACCCAAACTCAAGACAACACTAATGGTGAAGATTTTGATCACGAGTGGGATATACTGTGGCAGAATCATTGTCTGGAAGTTTACAATGCTCATTTTATTTCATTCAAGCAAGACTGGTTGAAGAACTTGGCTGCAACTCTTGATACTGTAAGTTTCAATTATACTTGAGCTGTAAATTAATAGAATTAATTATTAGAACGGTTCTTGTAGGATCACCAAAGTTAAGCAACGACCAGCGAGGTGAAGACTTCGTGATGCTGGCATTCCGGCCCAACCCAGGCTGGGTGAGGTCTATGTGGGTAGCAGGTTTGTAAGTTTCCTGCAAATGGAGGGTAAAACCCCTGTTGTGTATGACCATGCAGTTGAAAAACAACGTTAAACTATAATAAGATTTTTTTTTTGTAGAAATTAGAACTTTTGGGTGGTTGTCCCCAAACCCCCCCCCCCCTCCTCCCTGGCTACGTCACTGATAATTAATCAGCTCATTATTTTACAACATGAAATACAATAATATCCAAATAATTGTTTGTTCCCAGTAGCTCAGTGATTAGGGCATTGGTCTGGTAATCCAAGGGTTGCATGAACAAAACCCAGTTGGGACATGATGATTTATGCTCTAATTTTGGATTTTGACCACACAATCCTTAAATAACTTGTTTGTCCTAGCTGGGTAGTATAAATAAGGCAATATTATGCTGTTAAAATATTTTTAAACTTCCAAGACTTGAATACATTTCAGTGTCATATTTTTCATCTTGTACAATCCATGTATACTATGTTAGTTTTTATTATCATCATCATAGGGTGGCGTCATCGTAAACAATTGTAGCCAGACAGTGGAGAAATGACTCAGCACTTCTTCCACTGTCTTTACAAGGAGGCTAATAATTGACCAGGGCCCCCAGAACCAAGTCAATGCTGGTCTACTCCCTGTTTATAGTCCCCCAGCCAGGCACTTATTATTTTGGTCATATTTTTTCCCCCACAGGTGAACAGCACTACAGGGCTAGAATATTTTGAGGTGGTAAAACAAGAAGTGCTGACTACTGCCGAGAGGCAACTTCAAACTACACAAAAGAAGAACAGAGAAGATTCACTAGATAATTCATCTGAATTCAAACGTAAGTTTTATCAAATCTTACAGCTCTGTCATTCTAGAAGTGAAATGGCATAAAGCAAAACAAATTATACATTATAAGAGCTGTCACACCAAGACTAAGGGAAACAAGGAAGAATATAAATATCACTCATGTCATGAGAGAGAATAATTATTGTATTTTGGAAAATTTTATTTCGCTTTTTACTTATAAATAAACGATTGTGGTTTAAATGTACTATCCAAAAGAGGAAAATTTCTCACCAAAAAGAGGTAGGTACACATATTTTTAACTTAGTAATAATCAAGACACTGAAAATTGCACACAGTTTGCTCTTGGCGTCTTGGCATGATTAATGAGAAAAGATTTTCTGAAACCTCAAATGAAACACCAGTTCCTCCATTTCAGAAAATACTCTCTAGATTTCCCTTTCGACCATCAAATTTCGTTGAAATAACCCAATCAGACGTATTGTTTATCCAATTAACCCAATCAGAGTGTAGTTTAATTGAGCTAATTTATTCTCAATCAAAAATCATGATCATGATCACCTTTGTCTCTTCCACAGAGAATGAAACCACCAAAGAGCAACCGAAATTCAATAAGAGGAAATTAGACTCAGTTGCCAGCTTCCTCAACAACCTAACTGAAGTAGTTAGGAAGTACGACCCGTGTGAAGATACCCTCTCATCAGGTGTCGGAAAAATGACTGAAACTGTGAACAATGAATCAGAAATAAATAATCAAAACATTGAACAAGAGGAGGAAGAGAAAAATTCCATGATTGAACAAGAGGAAGATGAAGATGTGGAGAGTCCTAACAAAAGAAAAGTTGTAGGAGATGATTCTGGCTATCTTGACATGAGAGAAAAGCATAGGCAAAGATTGAATGGACAGAAAGAGAAGACAGAATTATATGAATATGAATTCGGGTGAGTAGTTTTTCATATTAATTTGTGTTATTTACAAAAAAGAGTGAATGACAAGATTGATGTCACAATTGTCACAAGTACTCAAACAGCAAACCTACTAAATTGGCCATTGACAAAATGCTCTTAACGGAAACCTCTAACCTCAGTGTTCATTGTTTCACAATTTTAGTTGTGGGTATCACCGTATTACCAGAAAATGTAAAGCTTTTTTAGATAAGAAATATAACTTTGATGTTAAGCATACTTTAGGAAGAAGAAATATCGAAAGACATTTATCACTTAAGTTGTTATATTTGTGTTAATCATAATTGTGATATCACAACTACTCAAACTCGCTCTTTTTAATATTTGCTCAACTTGGGACTTGGACCACCGCACAAGTCTGTTACCTTATCAATCAAGCTACTGAGGTCGGTAAAAGTGTCGATCAGATAATTACTAATTACTAATAGAATATTTTAGTAATCATCGTGGCGGCGTGAGTAGGCTTGCATGCGCGGTGACCTGGGTTTGAATCCCAGCAGTGTTGCAATTTATGGCTTTATATTTTGGATGTTATGCGGTCCACTCATACCTCGTGAGGAAAAATGAGTAGCTGTTTTAATGTGAGCAGCGCCCAGTGGCGGAATTATGGGCAAAAATAAGGTATGAGAATATTCAAGAAAAAGAAGAAAGTCCCGTAATTCTGCATTACCCACTAAAATATTCATGTAATAACACAAAGAAACACATTTATTTTATATAGTAGAAAAACTACCCAAGATTAATCCTAATAGATTTGATTTTATTAATTATTTAATTTGTACATAAATTATTTACAAAACACATACCTAGTTCACCTACAAAGATAATTTCTACTTTTAATTATTAAAAGACACGATGTCCAGGATTCGAATTTTAGAAGTTTCTAAAGTAAAAAAAAAACTAGAAACTTTTAAATTTTGAATACATGCCTGCAGGGAAAATTCATAACTTTTAATCTAGGTTTAAAATTAAAAAAAAAAATCCCTGATTAAAATTCTACCTTATTTTAGAGATAGATTAACAATTGCCAAAGCCTGATGGGCAGTTCTTTGTTACAGTGAAAAATCAAAAAAATCATATACAGACAGACTCAAAAGATTCTAACAATTAATATTTTAGAGATAGATTATCAATTGCCTAAGCCTCATGGTCAGTTCTTTGTTACAGTGAAAAATCAAAAAATCATACAGAGACAGACTCAAAAGATTCTAACAATGAAGACATTACTTCCTCCGAAGAGGAAGTCGACATAGATGAAGCAACCAGCAATACTCCAGCCTCCTATAGCAAGTTCGTCGACCAACCCAACTATCTTCTCAACAAGTTGGGGCTGCACTTTGGGAGTGCTGCAGCAGCGGATGAAAAAACCAAAAGTTCCTGTTCCCCCATATTTTTCAAATCTCAAAAGTTGAACTTGTTCGTAAGCAAAAGCAAATTCAAAACTCTTAACCATCGTTTGAAGATAGATACGAGAGACGCTCGAGATTTTACTGATGACGAGGACGAAGAAATGCAATACCAAAGTGAAGGGTTTAACAAGCACAGTGAAAATGTTGACACAAGTAAACCTGTAAATAAACACATCTTTTTTAACTACAGTGATGAAGAAAACGAGAAACTTGACAGTGAAGGAGATACAAAAAAATACGAGAAAATTGACAGTGAAGGAGATACAGTGAAAACAAATGGAGATACTACTAAACTTGATAAAGTTGTAGACAAAGAAACCGTGAAGAGTAGTATAAAATTTGATGTTAACGGTGACAAAATGAATGATGAAGATCTAACAGATGAAGGTCCAGATGAAATAAGTATTAAAAAAGATCCTTGTTCAAACGAAACTTGTGCTAATAATATTCAAAGAAATAACCACACATATGAAACCACTAGTCAAAACGCCGTTGTGTCCAGTGATGCAAATGCACCACTATTTGTTTTCAAAGCGCGAAGTTCTCTCGATAACACTAGTGAAACCAGCTTCGAAACCCAATCTGATCTATGTGAGAATAGTAACATCAAAAAAACCGGTTTCAATTTCAATGATGAATCTCTTGAAAACGAATTTCCTTGGGTGAACCGTTTACACAACCAATCAGGAGGGAAGAAACAGAATCAGAGACAAAAGAAAAACAATTGGTCGGAAGAGGCACATGGATTGAGCTACGAAGAGGATATGGGTGACAATGTTCCGGAAGAAATAGTGGCTAATCCCTACTTGAACAAGTACTATATGCAGAGGTATCTGTACTGGTCGAGATATGATGAGGGGATTAAGATGGACGAAGGTAATTCCTTTTTTTTTTAATTAGAGTTTAACTTTCAACTGCATGGTCATATTACGACGAGATATGTTGCAAAATAAAAGAAGAAAAAGATAATATTTGAGACTTGAGTCACATAATTAAAAAAAGATGAGTGTTTCACAGCCTTTTTATTTCGTAACCATGAAAAAGTTAACAAAATTTAACTTAATTTTATAATGTTACCTGTACTTTGTCCTCCTAATAAAGCTTAAAAAAAACAGGAGCTACTTGTAGACGCTTGTGGTCTGTGTTGTAGCCTCCCCATCCCGTAGTATGCCTCCCCTCTGATGGTCAAGAAGTGACAAAATACTTCCCATTCAGGTGCTGAAAATCCAAAGAAAATTTATTTTGACTGTCAATAATACTTTTAAACGTGTGTCAATAATACTTTTAAACGTGTTACCAACAAAGCATTATAATTATTATTTAAAAAAAATATTAACAGGACATAATATGTACAAGAGAATAATGATAAAAGTTAAAATACAGAATTGACAACAATATGAACAAGAAAAAGATAAACAACATAGATAAAATATTTATAGATGTCCTAACTAAAGAGAGGGGGCTTTGCCTATGACAATCTTTTCCACCCAACCATAATTAAATTACACGCGTTTTTTTAAGCATATTTTTTATGTATAAAAAAATACATATCAATAAATATTACAAGTTTTGTACTTCGATTTCCCCTGAAGGAGGTACCTTCGTACACTCCTCATATAATATGCTCCCTCTTTCAGAGAGTTGGTACTCGGTGACGCCTGAGAAAGTGGCACAGCACATTGCTTCCCGCTATTCCGAATCGGATGTGGTGGTAGACGCTTTCTGCGGCTGTGGAGGAAACACGATTCAGTTCGCCTTGGTTTGTCGAAAAGGTAAGAATTTTTACTATTAATCTTTTTTTTTTTAAAAAAAAAAAAAAAAAAAAAAGAATAAAGGCAAAATGTCCTAATCAACATTAAACTTAACAATTCCTCTACCATGTTAGGTTACATAAATATTGAAATAGATATAAAGTATGTTGAGAATAAATATTTTGAATTATTGAGAAAAAAATTGATACCGGATACCGTGACCGCCAGTTTTTACTGCCGTTCAAAAAGTAAAATTTAGGAGAAAGAAAGATAGCGTAAGAGGAATTAATGCAGATTGGAGTACAGAGAAATAGAAACCGCAAAGGGGTTCTCAATATAATATAATTTATTTTAGCTTTTTGTAATTTTTTTTTGGGTTTTGTGTTCTTCCTTTTGTATCCACGACGTGTTGTTTTTGGAGTATATCAGTTCTTTTTGTACAAAAATTTAGATTCATCCATTATATCAATATTGTGAATAAATAAAGCTGTCAACACGTGCAAGTATAAAGTTAGCTTACATTCTAAATGTTCTGTTTATAATATTATTTATTCAAAGAAAATAACCCGATTCAGCCCCACGGCCCCCCAAAGTAAGCTTCTTGCAGGTCTAGATATTTCAATGATATACACATTTGATTAGATTATTCTTGATAAGCCTAAGAAGTTTTTTTTTATAAATGTTAATCACATTTTATTTAAAATGTACAAATGAAATGTTTTTTAAAAAGAAAAATAGTCGAGCTCGCTTTGCATGTTTTTACTCTGAGGCATGGTATTTAAAACAGCGTGCGAATTTCCCCTTTGGATCGACAAAGATATTTTTTGTCTAAAGAAGGTACCTGCTCTGTTGTTTCCTGTGTCAAAAAATTGATACCGTGACCGCCAGTTTTTACTGCCGTTCAACAAGTAAAATTTACAGTCAACCAACATTTTTGAAGTTTTGAACTTAGTGCTTTATTTATTTTTATTTTATTTATTTACACTTTATTTATTTTTACAAAACAATCATCAACAAAGAATTAATGACAATAATTTTAAAAAAACTTAGAAGTATGTACAAAGAAAAAAATAATAATAAAGATCAATATTTAATTTAATTACAATTGTTTTGTAATCCGGGGCGAAGTTAATGCCTTAGGCATTCTCTGCCACTTAACCCATTCTCTGCCATTGCTTTGGCTGCGGGTCCAAAGCACTGATATCAAAGGTTGCTCCTAAACAATCTGTTTCGACTTCCCAGTAATCGCCATCGACATTGACCCGGCCAAGCTCCGCCTGGCGGAGCACAACGCCCGCGTGTACGCCGTACGCCACAAGATAGAGTTCCTGCTGGGGGACTTCTACGCCTTGGCTCCTCGTCTGAGAGCCCACGCCGTGTTCCTGTCACCGCCCTGGGGTAATAATAATAATAGATTTTTTTAAAAATTTAGAATTTTATGTATATTTGTATTAATTTTTTTGAAATTTTGTTACAATGGTTGGCACAATAATATACAAAACAAATTTATAATTACTTAAATACAGAGAGAAATAAAAATAATAACTATACTGACAAAAAAAATTTCTACTAAAACTTCAAAATTAATAAGTACACACACTCAACTAAAAAAATACTTGCTAAACAACTTCTTAGTAAAATTAAAAATAAATAAATAATAATATAATGATTTAGCTCAGTGGTAAGCCACTCGCTTGCCATGTAAAAGGTCCCGGTTTCGAACCACCGCGCTGACAAAAAAAAACTCTCGTATTGATCCAGCATCTAAAAATGGGAGGTATTTTGTCAGTTCTCGCCCATCAGAGGAGAGGAATACTACGGGATGGGCAGGCTACACCACAGACTAGAGGTGTCTAGTTGTCTAGGGTAGTTGCTGTGTCATGGCTACGAAATAAAAAAAGCTATGAGACACTCATCTTAATAATAAAAAAAAACAGGTGACGCAGGGACTTGAGATTTTCTCTATTATATTATTATTATTATTATTGTATGCTTTATTAGGAGGACAAAGTTCAATGTTAACAGTATAAAAATAAGAAAAAACAAACACATGACAAAATAAATAAGTAAAAAAGAAAATAACACTAAACCTAAAGGGCTTATTGCCTGTGGCAATCTCTTCCACCCAACTCTATTATAAAAAGTATTCTAGTTATATGTTATAATCTCGTTCTCCTATATCAAAAAAAAAAAAAAAAAAAATGAAATTCATGAGAGATTATTATTATTATTTAATTATTTATTGGTCAACTACATACATTCAACAAAATAGGACATGCTAAAAAAAAAAAAAAAAAAAATAGAATATGTAGTGAACCAAGGGGCGAGGTTAACGCCTGTGGCTTTCTCTTCCACCGAACCCCAAGATTATATCTGATTAAACCGAGATTATATCTGATGAATGGTTTTCTCTGACAGGTGGTCCGGAGTACGCCCGTTCGAGCTTCACCATCGGCAAGATTTTCCCCCAGATGGGCGGGGGCAGGCGACTGTACCAGGTGGCGGCGGGCATCAGCCCCAATGTGGGCTACTACCTGCCCCGCACCACTGATGTGTTTGAGGTGAGTTCTCTACTACCTGCCCCGCACCACTGATGTGTTTGAGGTGAGTTCTCTACTACCTGCCCCGCACCACTGATGTGTTTGAGGTGAGTTCTCTACTACCTGCCCCGCACCACTGATGTGTTTGAGGTGAGTTCTCTACTACCTGCCCCGCACCACTGATGTGTTTGAGGTGAGTTCTCTACTACCTGCCCCGCACCACTGATGTGTTTGAGGTGAGTTCTCTACTACCTGCCCCGCACCACTGATGTGTTTGAGGTGAGTTCTCTACTACCTGCCCCGCACCACTGATGTGTTTGAGGTGAGTTCTCTACTACCTGCCCCGCACCACTGATGTGTTTGAGGTGAGTTCTCTACTACCTGCCCCGCACCACTGATGTGTTTGAGGTGAGTTCTGTTCTCTACTACCTGCCCCGCACCACTGATGTGTTTGAGGTGAGTTCTCTACTACCTGCCCCGCACCACTGATGTGTTTGAGGTGAGTTCTCTACTACCTGCCCCGCACCACTGATGTGTTTGAGGTGAGTTCTCTACTACCTGCCCCGCACCACTGATGTGTTTGAGGTGAGTTCTCTACTACCTGCCCCGCACCACTGATGTGTTTGAGGTGAGTTCTCTACTACCTGCCCCGCACCACTGATGTGTTTGAGGTGAGTTCTCTACTACCTGCCCCGCACCACTGATGTGTTTGAGGTGAGTTTCTGAGCCACAGCCTATTTGTACCACTAACACAGGGCAAAAAACTATAGAGTTCATTGGACCTAAATTTTATGAAAAAATTCCAAGAGAAGTGAAGGAAGCTAAAGATCTTAAAACATTCAAATACAAATTGAAAAAATGGCTATCAGACACTGATTTAGTTAACAATTTAATGTTCTAATAAAATCTGATAAATACTAAAGCAATATATTTTTTTTTTTTTTTTTTTTTAAATAATAATTCTTTGGACATAATAACAATGTACATCCTTAAAATACAAGTTTACCTGCTCTAGACTTTCTTATCCAACGCTATCCACAAAACAAGGGAAATAATTCCCTTAGTGTAGATAGCTATGGCAAATGTCAACATACATCGTACATACATAATGATAGAAATCTTATTAGGTAGGCACATAGATGGTAAGCGAATATAACATATCATTTTCTTACTAACTCAGTAATCAATTACCTTTTATATTTGTTACCTAACCTACCTACTTAACATTCATTTATTTTTTTAAATGTATTATTTATTATTGTATGTACTTTTGTTCACTTTGTATATATTTTTGATGTCAAATACATTGCCTATTATTACAAATTACAAATTACCTGCCCCCCCGCACCACTGATGTGTTTGAGGTGAGTTCTCTACTACCTACCTGCCCCGCACCACTGATGTGTTTGAGGTGAGTTCTCTACTACCTGCCCCGCACCACTGACGTGTTTGAGGTGAGTTCTCTACTACCTGCCCCGCACCACTGATGTGTTTGAGGTGAGTTCTCTACTACCTGCCCCGCACCACTGATGTGTTTGAGGTGAGTTCTCTACTACCTACCTGCCCCGCACCACTGATGTGTTTGAGGTGAGTTCTCTACTACCTGCCCCGCACCACTGATGTGTTTGAGGTGAGTTCTCTACTACCTGCCCCGCACCACTGATGTGTTTGAGGTGAGTTCTCTACTACCTGCCCCGCACCACTGATGTGTTTGAGGTGAGTTCTCTACTACCTACCTGCCCCGCACCACTGATGTGTTTGAGGTGAGTTCTCTACTACCTGCCCCGCACCACTGATGTGTTTGAGGTGAGTTCTCTACTACCTGCCCCGCACCACTGATGTGTTTGAGGTGAGTTCTCTACTACCTACCTGCCCCGCACCACTGATGTGTTTGAGGTGAGTTCTCTACTACCTGCCCCGCACCACTGACGTGTTTGAGGTGAGTTCTTTTATTTTTATTATACAGAGAGAGAGAGAGGGAAATTTACAATTTCATTTTCCTTCTTTCAGGTAGGTACATGTTTACAATAACTGAGTTGTCGTTTTAGTTATATTTTTTAATTTTAGTTTTTTAATTTTTATCATTTAAACTTAATAATTATGTATTTTTATTTTATTGGCTAGGCATTGCACACATGGTGACCTGGGTTCGATTCCCAGCGGGGTAGGATTTTTTCTGCTCTGATCTTGGGTGTTCGGGGTCCACTCATACCTCGTGAGGAAAAATAAGTAGCTGCTTTGATGTGAAGCAGCGACCAGTGGCAGAATCATAGGCAAAAAAATAGTACAAGATATTGTAAAATAAAGTGGTAAAATCCTATGATTCTGCGCTACCCACTAAAAAAATTGTGACATAATAACACAAAGAAAAAGCATTATTATTATTATTCTATACTACTCTCTTGTTTCAGCTGATACCATTGGCAGGCGCGGGCAACACGTGCGAGGTGGAACAGAACTTCGTCGGACGCAAGTTCGTCGCTCTCACCGCTTACTACGGCAGTCTGGTGAAGCGGAAAGTGAGGAGGAAGAAGAAGAAGAAGAAGAAGAATCAATCTCACCGCTTACTACGGCAGTCTGGTGAAGCGGAAAGTGAGGAGGAAGAAGAAGAAGAAGCAGAAGAATCAATCTCACCGCTTACTACGGCAGTCTGGTGAAGCGGAAAGTGAGGAGAAAGAAGAAGAAGAAGAAGAAGAATCAATCTCACCGCTTACTACGGCAGTCTGGTGAAGCGGAAAGTGAGGAGAAAGAAGAAGAAGAAGCAGAAGAATCAATCTCACCGCTTACTACGGCAGTCTGGTGAAGCGGAAACTGAGGAGGAAGAAGAAGAAGAAGCAGAAGAATCAATCTCACCGCTTACTACGGTAGTCTGGTGAAGCGGAAAGTGAGGAGAAAGAAGAAGAAAAAGAAGCAGAAGAATCAATCTCACCGCTTACTACGGCAGTCTGGTGAAGCGGAAACTGAGGAGGAAGAAGAAGAAGAAGCAGAAGAATCAATCTCACCGCTTACTACGGCAGTCTGGTGAGGCGGAAAGTGAGGAGGAAGAAGAAGAAGAAGCAGAAGAATCAATCTCACCGCTTACTACGGCAGTCTGGTGAGGCGGAAAGTGAGGAGAAAGAAGAAGAAGAAGCAGAAGAATCAATCTCACCGCTTACTACGGCAGTCTGGTGAGGCGGAAAGTGAGGAGAAAGAAGAAGAAGAAGCAGAAGAATCAATCTCACCGCTTACTACGGCAGTCTGGTGAGGCGGAAAGTGAGGAGAAAGAAGAAGAAGAAGCAGAAGAAGGGTTGGGTGGAAGAGATTGCCACAGGCGATAACCCCGCCCTTTAGGTAGGACATTTCTCTCTTTTTTTCCTTCTTGTATATTTGTTTAATCTTTTTGTTTTTTCTTTATATTTCATTGTGTTCTACTGTATATATTTTTTGTTCTACCTAATAAAGCTTAAAAAAAAAGAAAAAAAAAAGAATAAGAGTGAAGTCCTGGATCTGGTCTGCTGCGACGATCTTGTTCCGGTAGCTCAGACGTAAAGGCGGCACTCTGTGAATCCACAGGTTCCAGAGGTCGTGGGTTCGAAACCCAGCCGGGACATGACAAGTTATTCTCCCATTTGGTATTTTTACGACGTCATAATATGTCGTGAGCTTACTGCTGGGAATCCACAGGTTCCAGAGGTCGTGGGTTCGAAACCCAGCCGGGACATGACAAGTTATCCTCCCATTTGGTATTTTTACGACGTCATAATATGTCGTGAGCTTACTGCTGGGAATCCACAGGTTCCAGAGGTCGTGGGTTCGAAACCCAGCCGGGACATGACAAGTTATTCTCCCATTTGGGATTTTTACCACATCATAATAAGTCTTGAGCTTACTGCTGGGAATCCACAGGTTCCAGAGGTCGTGGGTTCGAAACCCAGTCGGGACATGACAAGTTATCCTCCCATTTGGGATTTTTACCACATCATAATAAGTCTTGAGCTAACTGCTGGGAATCCACAGGTTCCAGAGGTCGTGGGTTCGAAACCCAGCTCGGGACATGACAAGTTATCCTCCCATTTGGGATTTTTACCACATCATAATATGTCTTGAGCTGTCTTGCTGGAATAATGGGACTTGAATAGTCTTAATCGGGCAGTATAAAAAAGGCGATATTATTATTATTACTACTACTACTACTACTGTGGGAGTGACGAAGAGCATTAGATATAACATAGCCTCATTTCTTAGATAGAATATTACTAGTGGTTCTGTGAACTGTAACCCTCACACAGATTCAACTATCGCATTATAAATGTTCAATCAAGCATGAGGACATCGTGACCATTCATTCAATACCCCACTCGATGGGTTTTAATTAAAAAATATCAACCGGCCCTTTTTTTGGTCCTTTTTCGATATTTTACCACAGTGCGGCCCCTTTAGCTTTCACGATAACGAAATTTTACCACTGAACTCAAATATATTTTCTCAAAGCTCTACAAAATAAAACGGCTCTACTAGAGCCTTGCTGGTTTCAATAAAAATAAAAAATCGTTTTCAATTTTCACCAAAACGGCCCCCATTTGTCTCTGAGTGGCCTAATTCGGCCCAAAAACTACTTGTAAAATTTTAGGACCCCAATAAATATGTATACTAAATTTCAACAATTTTGAACAATCCGGTCAAGAGTTATCGCGGAACAGAGAGACAAACAAAACAAACGGACAGGCAGACATGAGACCCACAGACCATCGAAAGCCAAATCGTCCAGTATCAAAGTTAAAACAAAACCTCACTGTGTAATTACAGTCAAACCTGTTTGATTTAGAAACCGATCTCAGTAGTTTTATCAATAAGGCGACGGACTTGAAACCTGGAGGTCGGCGGTTCAAGTCCCGGGTTCAGCGTAGATTTAGTAAAGCGAGTTTGAGTAGTTGTGATATCACGAAAGTGATGATCACAATTATGATAACTGTTTAATTTCGAATCCAAGGGACCAGCAGACTTTTGTGACTATAAAGAGTTTCTAAAATAGGGAGAGCTACCGATTCTGTATTCTAATTTATAGAGGTGGAGCAACTCAAAAATTCGGTTTTTTTTTTTAATGATTTGAAAAATATTTTTCATGTTTTATTTTTTAAATGTAAATTTTTTTCCCCGGGACTGTTCATCCGGAAGGGGACTGAGGATCAAGAAGCATTCCTATTTAAAATTGGTTGGTTTAACAACAGACTAGCCAACCCTAACAAGTAAGGCAGTTATTTTTTGTACAATATTCTGCCCCAGTTTTATGGCTTTTGTACGGATAAGTCCACACTTTATATTGTAACATAATTTGTAGTAGTTATTGTATAGACTGTATAGAGGAAGTAGATACACTACATAAATACATAATTTACCTACCTAGCTTGTGATTAACAGATTTCCTGATGTTCTCAATCCATCCTACATAGTTTATTTTATTTATCGTATGACTGTTTTAGCCAGCCTCCGTGGCGTAATGGTTGTGACTACTGCCCGTGGTCCAGAGGTCTCGATTCCCGGTTGGGGCAGACTTTTCGAAGAAAATTCTGTTCCCTCCGAACACGTGAGGCTGGCATTTCCGGCCCTACCCAGGCTGGTTGAGGTTAATGTGGTCAGCTGGTACGATTCCCAGCGAATGGAGGGTAACACCCCCGTCCTGATTAGGACGTTAAAACCAAATAGAATAATTGTTAGCATCCAGCCGTAAAAAACGTGCTCCACCGTTGGGTGTTGATCTCGGTTTAATGTCGCTTTCAACAGCATATTCGTATCACGACAGGGTTTAACGCTCCATTCGCTGGAAACTCACAAACCAGCATCTCTAGGGTTCGAATTTGAATGGTCACCCATCCAAGCCCTAGAACGAACATTTCCTGGTTCTTAAGATCGAGCCTGGTTCAAGTTCCAACTTGTGTGAATACTAACATGCCATATCAGATAAGAGTTCCTTGACTTCTATACTTCATAAGAACGAACTATTCCTGGTTCTTAAGATCGGCCCTGGTTCAAGTTCCAACTTGTGTGAATACTAAACATGCCATATCAGATAAGAGTTCCTTGACTTCTATACTTTATAAGAAAGAAACTTTTCCTGGTTCTTAAGATCGGCCCTGGTTCAAGTTCCAACTTGTGTGAATACTAAACTTGCCATATCAGATAAGAGTTCCTTGACTTCTATACTTCATAAGAACGAACTTTTCTTGGTTCTTAAGATCGAGCCTGGTTCAAGTTCCAACTTGTGTGAATACTAAGATGCCATATCAGATAAGAGTTCCTTGACTTCTACACTTCATAAGAACGAACTTTTCCTGGTTCTTAAGATCGAGCCTGGTTCAAGTTCCAACTTGTGTGAATACTAACATGCCATATCAGATAAGAGTTCCTTGACTTCTATACTTCATATGAACTTTTCCTGGTTCTTAAGATCGGCCCTGGTTCAAGTTCCAACTTGTGTGAATACTAACATGCCATATCAGATAAGGCAGGTCGTACACTGAAGAAACGCGTTTCCCGAAACACATTTCTTGAAACGTGAAATTTGGATTTCACAAAACCGATAGATTGAAATACACAGAGGCGCGTACACTGGGTTACAAGAAACTACAGTTTCTAGAAATGCATGAAACGCGTTTCGTTGAAACCGCAATATTTGGTTTCGTGTGATTCAGTTTCGTGTGATCTCTCGGTGATAATTAATTAATAGTATTTAATAGACCGTAGAGGTTATTACTATTTTGTTGTTTTACTTCCGAGAAATTTCTAATATTAGAAATCGTAAGTATTGTGTTCGTTTTTGTAAAAAAAAATATTTTTTTGCTCCGATTTCAATTTTTTTCATATTTCTGGACGTTTCATAACCTGAGCAAATTTGGTTTTGTGTCCTTCTGTCGGTCTGTTAAAACGATTCCTTGTAACGCTCAAATCTCGGTAACTACTCGACGGATTTTGATGAAATTTTGCACACATCTAAGAGAAAAAAAGTAAAAAAATAAGGACCACGATTTGCCGATACAGAATTTTTTGTCGAATCTAGAATGTAGAAAAAACGATATTCTACCATATTAAACAAATTTGAAGAAAATCGGTTCAGTCGTTTTGGAGATACAAGCATTTTGTATAAAATCTCAAAATTGGCACGTGTTTACAATGTGAAACAATCACGAGGAAGTATTGTGTCCACAATTGGCAGTGTTTTTTTTTTTACTCACAAAAAAATGGACTTTCAAGTGAATCTGGCGGTAGAAAAGTATCCCTGCCTATATAATTAGAAGTTGAAAGAATATTCTAACAGGGACATTGTCCAAAATAAATGGGAGATGGTGGCGCAAGAAGTGAACAGTACAGGATAGTATTTTTCAAAGGTTTCTTATTTATTTATTTTTCATGTAGGTAGACAATATCATCTTCATCAGATGACATGACGAACGAAACTGAACTAAAAAAGTTTCACCAATGTGCGCGGTCTAGTGAAATGCGTTTCGTGAAATTCGTTGCATGAAATGCGTTTCACGAAACGCGTTTCTTCAGTGTACGACCTGCCTAAGAGTTCCTTGACTTCTATACTTCATAACAACAAACTTTTCCTGGTTCTTAAGATCGGCCCTGGTTCAAGTTTCAACTTGTGTGAATACTAACATGCCATATCAGATAAGAGTTCTTTGAGTTCTATACTTTATAAGAAAGGAACTTTTCCTGGTTCTTAAGATCGAGCCTGGTTCAAGTTCCAACTTGTGTGAATACTAACATGCCATATCAGATAAGAGTTCCTTGACTTCTACACTTCATAAGAACTTTTCCTGGTTCTTAAGATCGAGCCTGGTTCAAGTTCCAACTTGTGTGAATACTAACATGCCATATCAGATAAGAGTTCCTTGACTTCTACACTTCATAAGAACTTTTCCTGGTTCTTAAGATCGAGCCTGGTTCAAGTTCCAACTTGTGAGAATACTAACTTGCCATATCAGATAAGAGTTCCTTGACTTCTATACTTCATAAGAACTTTTCCTGGTTCTTAAGATCGGGCCTGGTTCAAGTTCCAACTTGTGTGAATACTAAACATGCCATATCAGATAAGAGTTCCTTGACTTCTATACTTCATAAGAACGAACTCATCCTGGTTCTTAAGATCGAGCCTGGTTCAAGTTCCAACTTGTGAGAATACTAACTTGCCATATCAGGTAAGAGTTCCTTGACTTCTATACTTCATAAGAACTTTTCCTGGTTCTTAAGATCGGGCCTGGTTCAAGTTCCAACTTGTGTGAATACTAAACATGCCATATCAGATAAGAGTTCCTTGACTTCTATACCTACTTCATAAGAAAGAAACTTATCCTGGTTCCTAAGATCGAGCCTGTTTCAAGTTTCAACTTGTGTGAATACCTACTAACATGCCATATCAGATAAGAGTTCTCAGTGTTCCGCTCATGTCAAGTATCGAGCGTGTTGACAGGTGGTGCTTCCGATATTATTTTATTGAAGTAGAGAGACACAGAAGAGCTCACACTGTGAGAATGCACACTGGTGCACTGGTAGTCAACTGGCAATCCAGGTGGTGTAGGGATCCGTTGGTTCGAATCCCATCCAGTGCACGAATTTTCCTTATTAATTTGAGTTTGTGACCACATAACAATAAGACTCTGAGGCTTAGGTGGTAGAAAATGTTTTGAGCATTAACCTCGCCTGTTGGTTACCTTCCACTAAAGAGTAGTATTAGTATTACCTCCTGAGCAGAGATACCTATAATAAGCATTAAATTGTAAGTATGTATAGTATAACAATTAATTTTATTGTTTTGTAAGTTGTGTATATTGGCTGTATGGCAAATTCCCATGATAAGGAGAATAACCAATACCAAAAAAAAAGTTGTGTATAATGTTATGTTAAACAACACAATAAATATAAATATATGAATCGAATTGAAACAAATAAGAGGAAAGTAGTCACTTGGCCTAGCGGTAGTATGCTCGGCTTGCACTCCAGGTGACCCGGGTTCGAATCCCGGTGGGGTCAGAATTTTTTCGACTCTGTACTTTGGATGTCGGGGCCTACCCTAAGCTCGTAAGGACAATTGGGGTAGTTGTAGAGTGGGCAACGACCAGTGGCGGCATTACGAGATAGTTTTGCTGTCCAGGTATGTTCTGATTTTCATGTACATCTAATACAACTTCTCACTTTTCTGTATACATATACTGATATATTATGACGGTTGGTTGGAGATATGATGCATTAGCATTAGTTTTCGTAATGTCGATGCTACCCACTAAAAACTGTGACAAAGTAACACAAATAACTAGCTCTTATTCTTATTATTACTGATTAAACTCAAATTTAGTTTCTTTTTCTGTATTTATGTGAATATTTAGTTTTTCCTCGTCGGTGCAGTAATTTTACAAACACATTAAAAGTCGTTTCGATTTGTGCTATTCAGGCTGAATAGAACGATATGCTTTTTTATCTTTTTATCAAGAAGCTTTTATCATTTAGCTTAGGAAAAGAACCTTTGTAAAAATCTAATATTGTTAATTAAATAAAATGTTAAAAAAAAATCTTTAAAAAAATAAAAATAAAGAGGAAGTTGTTCGTCACTATTCGAGTACCGACAGGTTCTTATTTCAACACTTCTGCCGGGGATAGATCTTGCATTGGCAACACGTCGTCCATCCTCCTCCTACGACAGCGGTTCCCAACCTGTTAATAATAATAATAACACTCTTTAGTGGAAGGTAACCACGAGGTGAGGTTAACGCTCAAAGCATTTTCTACCACCTAACCCTCAGAGTCTTATTATTATGTGGTCACAAAGTCAAATTTATGAGGATAAATTCATGCACTGGGTGATATTCGAACCAACGGATCCCTACGCTACCTGGATTACCAGACTAGCGCCCTAACCACTTGACTACCAGTGCACATATTAGTGTTTTAAAACTATAAGATCTACCAATTTGATGATTATCGCATTCAAATCAGCATCTATGTTTAAAAAAAAAAATCACTTTTGTTCATTTAACTTTTCCCAACCTGTTGTCTGATCACTCGCAGAGACTGGATGGAGGCGGCAGGTTGATTTAGTTTTTAGGGTTATTATTATACAACACTTTATTAAATATAAATGGACATTATGTACATACAAATAATTATTTTAACAATGGAAACAATATATTCAATAAAAATGAAAAAGAATAGAAAGTAAAAACATATGTCCTAACTAAAGGGCGGGGTTATTGCCTATGGCAATCTCTTCCACCCAACCCTTGGTTTTGTTCCTGTGAAGGATTAAAGTTAGCTAAACCAGAAACTCACTCAAGTCAAAGTTTCAAGGAGTCACAACATACGGCCTGAGTTGAGGGACGTTCTGGCTTATGTTAACTCCTTTAAAAAAAGAAGAAGAAGAAGAAAAAAAAAGATGAGTGTTTCACAGCCGTTTTTAACTCGTAGTCATGAAACAGGAGCTACTGTAGACGCTTGTTGTCTGTATTGCAGCCTGCCCATCCCGTAGTATGCCTCCCCTCTGATGGGCGAGAAGTGACACAATACTTCCCAATTAGGTGCTGGGGCAACCCGAGCGCACCGGAAGGTATCCCTTACAAACAATTGTAACTAAATTAAGAATACAAGAAAACCAAATTAAGATTAAGGGCGGAATTAATAGACAACATCAATAACTTAAGTCGTTGGCAAGTGTCGGTTTTCCCTATCTTACACAGTACGCAATCCGTGACTTAGCGCCACAGAGGTATTACAAAAACGTCTATCAATTCCGCCCTAAGAATCCTTAATCCCGATGGCCCTAAGGGTCAAGACCTCGGTGGTCTCAGTAGTTAAGGCGGCGGACTCGTAACCGGAGGTCGGTGGTTCGAGTCCCGGGTTCAGCAAATATTTACTACACCGAGATTCGAGTATTTGTGATATCACATAGTGATTAACACAAATATGATAACTTTTTGTTTTAAAAATCGACCCCAAGAGTTCGGGCCCCAAACCGTTTGGAAACAGCTTCCTTATGTCACCGCTCCGGCTCTGAGGAGTGCATGCTCTGAAGAGTGCATGCTCTGACGAGTGCATGCGGCATGCGTTCTGATCCGACGTCTCCTTATTAGCATTTCCAGCCGCGGTGGTCTCTGTCGCTTCCTGGGCCTGAGATCCATGGTTCGACTCCAGGCATGGATAGAATATTTTTTTTTGGAAATCAAGGTGCCGGTCTGGTAATTCAAGGGTCCTCGGTTCGAAACCTAACCGGGACATTGCTAAGCGTCGGTTCTCCCTATCCTTCACAGTACGCAATCCGTGAGTTAGCGCCACAGAGGTATTACAATAACGTCTATTAATTCCGCCCTTAGTATCAAACTATCAAGCTAAAAGAAGAATAGCGGAGAGATTGAGTGATAAATGGAAAAAAAATCACCCATTCTCAAAGATCACAGGTTGGGTGAGAACCATCATACTCACTCATTCGAGCTGTGTCATTTGGAATTCCTGGCACAAGAAGAAGAATAGCCTCTACAGCTTTTAAAGATGGCGCTGCCATTTAACTTATATGTGTCTTTTAAAACATTCATTGTTGTTTATAACTTTTAAATATATATTACATTGAGTCATCAACCGATCTCAGTAGCTTGATCGATAAGGTGGCGGACTTGTAACCTGGAGGTCGGTGGTTCAAGTCCCGGTTTCAGCGTAGATTTAGTAAAACGAGTTGGAGTAGTTGTGACATCACGAAAGTGATTAACACAAATATGATAATTTGAAACTTAAAATATTGAGTCATCATTCCCTATGCAATACAGAAAAAAAGCTATCAAGCTCATGAAAACTTTTGTCACTGGTTATCTGAATGCAGCATCAATCAACAGAACTGAACACCACACCAGAAAACCAGATTCTGAGTCACGTCTGAGACTTCTGAGCATTTCGGGCACCTCATTGATTATTCGGTTTAATCGGTTGTTCACCATCGCGTCGGTAGGATCGGTGAGATCGGTGTGTTGGCTGTCTGGTTCTTGCCTGGTCGCTTTGGACTGACTGGTCGATCTTCTCGATCTTTTTCTTCAGATCCTCAGTCTCCGGTTTAATTCGTTCAGTGAGTTCTATGCAGGGTTCTCGAACTATTTCGTCTGGCGTTCCGAAAAGTTTCGTCCGGTTTACGTATTAATTACGTGAATATTTTTACTCTCCTTATTTCTTTTATTAAAAAAAAAAACATACAATACCTACTTAAATGCTTTTTTTTAACTTTGTGATCAAATTTTACTTTTATTATTTATTAGTGCAATAATGAACGAGATATTTTTATAATTTTTCAATTGCTAGATTGTTTTTGTTTATTTGTTCTTCATGATTAACTTTTGGTAGCTTTTTTATATTTTTTCTGTTCATTGTTGAAGTCATTTATGGGATTGTTTTTTTTGTAAGATAAACGTTTGATAACTTTTATCTTTTTCCAGTTCATTGTTTAAGTCAATTGTGCTTGTTGTTTTTGTTTTGTGCTTTTGCTTTTGTTTTGTGCTTTGGTTTTATTTTCCAAGTATTCTGTGGAGTTGTGTCGTGCCCTGGTAGACCTGCCTTGTGCCACCAGAGGTAAGATTTACGATTCTTTTTTTCTTTCTTTCTCTCAATTTATGACTCTTTAAAGTTTCTCATTTATTTTATCTTCGGTTTCGATCTCTGTGCCGTCTGGCTCTAAACCGTCTACAGCGTGAAGAAGTTAAAGAAGAAGAGGAAATTTAATCTCTTTTACCTAGATAAACGTCAATTCATTGCAATCTCATTTTTATTTCACCATAAATGTCACAATTGCTGTATAGTGTTACGATGAATTGAAAAATTCATTAAAACAAGGTTCATGATAATGGTTCACAATAATAATATCGCCTTATTTATATTGCCCGATTAGGACTATAGAGCCCAAGACATATTATTATGTGGCCAAAATCCCAAATGGGAGGGTAACTTGTCATGTCCTGGCTGAATTTCGAACCCCCGACCTCTGGACTACCAGACCAACAACTTGACCTCTGAGCTACCGGTAAAATATATTTTTTTTTCACAGCCTTTTTTTATTTCATAGCTACAAAACCAGCAACCGAAGTTAGTGTCACGTCCCGGCTGGGTTTTGAACCCACGAACTCTGGATTATACCAGTCAGGATTACCACAGTATTTTTTGTATGGCCATCTAAGGAAGAACTAATTTTAGAGACTACTTATAAAATAGGATTACACCAGCAATTAAGAAAGGATTAACATGTTCGTTCAGCGCCGTAAACCCATATGGAAGCTTTTTTAAGAAATAGAGCTGGTACCGAAAACCCACCCTTTATTGATTTTATTGACTGGTACAGTAAACCCCCTGGTGTTTTATTATTATTATTATATTATAGTAAGCTTTATTAGGTAGAACAAAAATAATAAAAACAATGAAATTATAAAGAAAAATTAAATAGAAATAAAGAAAATCTCTTCCACCCAATCCTTTTGTAATATGTGAAGTGTTTTTGTACACTATTATTATTATACAACACCTTATTGGATAGAAATGGACATTATGTACAATATATCCTACATTTCGCTAGACCTACATTTGGGGGGGGGTTTTGAGGACGAAAGAGACTATTCCATCGTATTTATTTTGCAGGGGTTTCTTGAACATTTTGGGGGGGGGGGGGGGTGGGGTTTGTTCCCCCCTTCCTACGCCACTGACTTTGAGGGACGGTCTGGTTTATTTTTGCTCGAATCCTCTCTTTTCATTCGGCTCCTATTGAGACCATGAGTTGAGGCAATTACCATAAGGGTACTGTATCATCACCAAGCTCAGTAGCTTGATCGATGAGGCGGCGGACTTGTAACCTGGAGGTCGGTCGTTCAATTCCTGGTTTCAGCCTGGATTTAGTAAACCGAGTTTGAGTAATTTGTAATTTATTTGCATTAATAATAGTACATAATAGGTAACATATATTTAATGCGATTTCCCCACACGAAGGGGATGTATCCTCTTGTTTTGTGGGGGAGTAGTTGTGATATCACGAAAGTGATTAACACAAATATGATAACTTGAAAAAAGTTTTTACTATAATTTATTTAAAGGCTATAAATTAAAAAAATGTTAACTTTATCACTCATTATAGTTTTAGTGAGGTAAGTTTGAGATATATCTTTTATTCAGGACCTTAGATCAAATAGAATCGTTGGCGTTAGGAAGGGCATCCGGCCGTAAAAAATGTGCCAAAACCAAGTAACCTCAACCATGAGGTTGAACAAGGTCGACCCTACTCAAGCGGGATAAGACACAGTAAAAGAAAAAGGTAAGGTGAGTTTTGAGTCATGGTATTTTATTTTCTATATTTATTTAACTGACATCTCAGTGATGCTTGCCAGGCGACACAATAATATTTTCAAACAATTTTATCTTTTTTAATGATTTTTATACAGGTGGATAATCTTGTAAGAACCACGAATGGCTGCAATGATGATTTTTTTCAGCCATTGATGTGGGGAGATCAAATTTTTTTTCGAAAATCTTCAAAAAAATTAGTGATGGTTCTAATATACTTCCGCGTGTGTCAATATTGGACGTAATTTTCCGTTGAGTGTGAGGAAGTTGTCTGGTAGGTCACTAATGAAGAAATATCGATCAGTTATCTTGATTGATGTTTCGATGTTCACTCATTGGCCCAAGAGAAAGTGTTTTCCTGATGCGTGATGGCTCTGATCGTGTTTATGTTTATTATTTATTTCATCTCAGTGCTTTAGTTTATTTTTATTGGACCTAATTTAAGTGATAAAGCAATGAAGTTATATCAGGTTTCTGTTTTTAACTGGCACTGACTGATTTTGAAGAAGGAATCATCTTGTTATATATGTAGGTACATATGTATATTTCTATTCTTTTTTTATCATGTTCATATTGTTCATATTAGAAGTCCAAGTACGTATTGTTAAATTTAATATTTAACCGAACACAAACAGTGTCTGTCTGTCTGTTGGTCTGTCTGTCTATTTCGCGATAACTCTCGACAGTCTCGACCGGATTCTTCAAAATTGTTGAGATTTAGTACAAATGTTTATTTTGGTCTTAAAATTTTACCAATAGTTTTTGTGTCAAATTAAGCCACTCGAAGCCAAATGGGGACCGTTTTGGTGAAATTTGAAAACGATGTTTCCATTTTTATTGAAACAAGCAGGGCTCTTGAAATGGTTCTTTGAACTGTAAACCTCACAGTCCTCACACAGATTCAAAAAATCCAAGAATCAGGGATAACATTATCCATCGTCCTACGTATGTACTATGACTGTATACTCACAAGAGCTGTCCCCAAAGATGCTGCTGAAATTTACTACTGAACTCAAATATATTTTCTCAACGACTCCACAAAATTTCAAGAGCCTTGCTTTTTCCAATAAAAATAGAAAAATCGTTTTCAGTTTTCACCCAAATGGCCCCCATTTGGCCCCGAGTGGCCTTATTCGGCCCAAAATTATAGTATTCTAATTCTAATGAACATGAATAATAAATTTCAACAACTTCGAAGAATCTGGTCGAGAGTTATCGCGGAACAGACAGACAAACAGACATACATACATACAGACAGACAGAATTTGTGGTGTCCAACTTTGTTGGGACACCCTGTATAGTAATTATATTTTTGTTATTATATGTGATTTACGAGTTCTAAAGACACCTCAACTATCGAACAATACTACTTCTTATAATAATAATAATAATAATAATAATAACTTAATAATATAAAATAAATAATAATAACTTAATACGTTATGAAATTGTTAATAATGCTAGTACATAATAATACCTATACCTCATAATCCCAGGGTCACAAAACGTGCTCCTCAAACACCTGCAATTCCGGCAAAACCCAACTATTACAAGATGGCTTACTGGTGTAGTGGTGTAAAGTCCAGGTCTGATAATATCGCAACACCTGTTTCATCATAGGGTGGCGTCATCGTGAACGATGGTAGCCAGACAGTGGAGGAATGACTCAGCACTTCTACCACTGTCTTTACAAGGAGGCTAATAATTGACAAAGGTCCCCCAGAACCAAGCCAATGCTGGTCTACTCCCTGTTTATAGTCCCCCAACCAGACTGCTGGTCTACTCCCTGTTTTTAGTCCCTCAGCCAGACTGACCTATTTAGGTTAAAAAAAAACCCCGTTCTGACTAACTCAAATCAGGACGTTAAAGACAAATAGAATCAATGGACGTGAAAGTAGCCTAGACATTGCATCTGGGCGTCCATATAATCCTCTCACCACCCTGATATAGGTATCTGATGTGCCTATCTTATGGACACCCACAAAAAAAATAAACAAAAGTATGGAAGAAAGAAAGCACTGTTATAAAATAATAATCCAAACATATAACTGTTCCTAATCATTAGGTATTTTTTAAGTTTTTATTTTTTACAAATTAACTGAGTTTGCTCAATGTTACCACTACAATATAGAATGACTCATATTTTTAGCAGTATTTCTGACATTCTTTCTTCAAACCAGACATACTCAAAATACTTTAAATATAATTATTTAATTCCTTATTATTTATTAGCGTAAAGATATTATTTATAATAGGCACAATTAATTGTAACAAGCTTGTAAGTTTGAAAATGTTGTAAGCGAAAACGTTGTCGGAAATTTTTCGGCTCTGTATTTTGGATGTCGGGGCCTAATACCCTAAGCCTCGTGAGGACAATTGAGGTAGTTGTATAGTGGACAACGACCAATGGCGGCATTACGAGATTGATATTAGAAAAAATATGCAGATGTTTGTTTGGAGATAGTTATAACAATAATAATAATATTGCCTTATTTATACTGCCCGATTAGAACTATTAAAGTCCCATTATTCCAGCAGTAAGCCCAATACATATTATTACGTGGTAAAAATCCGAAATGGGAGTATAATTTGTCATGTCCCGGCTGGGTTTCGAACCCACGACCTCTGGAATCTCTGGATTCACAGCGTGCCGCCTTTACCATTGAGCTACCGCGGCAGTATTAGTTCTCGTAATATTAATGCTACCTTGCTACCCATTAAAAATTGTGATACAATAACACAAATAACTAGCACTTTATTTCTTTTTTATAACTTGATGGATAAGGCGGCGGATTTGTAACCTGGAGGTCGGTGGTTCGAGTCCGGGTTTCAGCGTAGATTTAGTTGCGAGTTTGACTAATTATTGTGATATCACGAAAGTTATTTACACAGATATGATAATTTTTCTTCTTCTTTTTTATCTGTTTAGAGGAGGATCAACCGTTAGATCTGACTAGAATTTGAATAATAAATACATCGAACTTGACAAAATAATAATAATAATGATCCCAGTTCTCAGTCAATTCTACTTTTTTAATTTATTTCTCTTTTATTAGGTAGCCAAAATTTTAATGATGCACCTAACAGTAGTAGAGAGAAGGTATCTATTTAATCGTGAAAGATAAATACCTTCATAACAGTATAGATATAAGAAAGATGTATGTACCTATGTATGTGCCTATGTATGTACCTATGTATGTGCCTATGTATGTACCTATGTATGTACCTATGTATGTACCTATGTATGTACCTATGTATGTGCCTATGTATGTACCTATGTATGTACCTATGTTGTTCTAAAAGCAGCACTTTCGACGTTTTCTTACCTGTCACAACAGCACTTTGGACTTCAGGCGGAGCACTTTCGACGCGTCGAAAGTGATGCTGTGACAGGTAAGAAAGCAGCAGTTTCCTCAGGTATTACATATAAGATTGCAGCACTTTCGACAGGCGTTTTTCATTGTGTCTCAAAATATTCTCCTTTGATGTGTTCACTCCTTAATTTGCCCGTGTTTATTTGATACGTACGAGGCAGATTATTTTGTAGAAAATCTTATAACGATCCAGCACTTTCGACAAGTCCAATGTACTGCGTTCTTACCAATCTCATCTGATAGACGCAAGTATTTATTTTAAAAGTGATACATTATTATATTTTGTTATTCTAATTTTTGCTTTCTATGGCCTACAACCTGGCCGAGATAACATGACAAGTTAGCCTCCGATTAATATGATTTTTAGAAGATTTTAATACGTCTCGGGCTTACTGCTAAATTAATGGGACTCAATAGTCCTGATCGAGAATTACTATGCATAAAAATGTTAGCGTAATGGGACTTCTTGTTTCAAGCCGACAGTCTAAATAAAGCACTACCTACTATAATATTTTTATGCGTACCACTAGGCAAATACCTATCGTATTAATAAATCGTAGTAATATTTTTAAATCGGATTTAACCGTTAACGTCGCTTTCAACTTCATGGTTATGTATTGTAACCCGAAAGAGTTTTACGGCCCCATTCGCAGGAAACATATCAACCTGTTACTCAGATGAACCTCACCTCGCCTGAGTCGGGCCGGGAATAGCCTACATAACGAGAGAATATTTTTGCATGAGGTTGTTTGGGTAGTAGCTTTGTTAATATTCTGTGTATCACCGAAGTTAAGTAACGTCCAGCTTCGTGATAATCGTGATGCTGGAATTCCGTCCCAACCCAGGCTGGATGAGGTTGTTGGGTAGTAGCTTTGTTAATTTTCTGCGGATCACCGAAGTTAAGTAACGTCCAGCTTTGTGATAATCTTGATACTGGCACTCGGTCCCAACCCAGGCTGGATGAGGTTGTTTGGATAGTAGCTTTGTTAATTTTATGTGTATCACCGAAGTTAAGTAACGTCCAGTTTCGTGATAATCGTGATGCTGGAACTCCGTCCCAACCCAGGCTGGATGAGGTTGTTTGGGTAGTAGCTTTGTTAATTTTCTGCGGATCACCGAAGTTAGGTAACGTCCAGCTTCGTGATAATCGTGATGCTGGCCCAACCCAGGCTGGGTGAGGTTATTGAAGCTAGCAGGTTTGTTATAATTTCCTGCGAATGGTAGTTAAAATCTCCGTCGTGATATGATCATCCAGTTGAAAGCGACGTTAAACCAACAACAAAACAATTACCTACAAGCTAACCAACGTCCAGCGAGGTGAAGGCTTTGAACCTTTTTTTATAGTCAGTCACGAGGTCGTGTAACTGAGAGGTCCTTAATTCGATACCGCAAATTACTTCTATCGTATATTTGAAATAAATTGCCAAAAACTCATATGATATGAAGCAAAATAATAATAATAATAGCCGAAGACGGGCATACATTTCCTGTTATATAAAACAAGTTCCGTTCAAATTGGACACCAAAAGGTGTCTGAAAGGCTGTCTGGGGTTAAGTAACACAGCCTTAACAAAAGAATCTCTAGAAATCTTTATAATGAAAGTTCAACCTGAGCCCTAAGACTGTTCAATATAAGGCTGGGTGAGGTTACATAAAAAAAACATGGGTTTGATGGCAGAGATAGCCTCAGGCCATAACCACGCCTTTGTCAATATATTTCTTGTCAATAAAGAAATATTATTATTATATCCTTAAACATTAAAGCAAATGTGCTGATGCGGAAAATTAACAAAACTACTTTACCCAAACGACCTCATCCAGCATAGGTTGGGACGGAGTGCCATCAGCATCACGATTATCACGAAGCTCGATAGAAGCTGTTATCGTTGGGTTACCAGTAGCGTTACCAGTAGCGAAATTTAACTCTATTTTAGAAATACATTATTACTAATTGTAGCTCTGGAAAATAAATCACGGTGACAAACTGATTTTCTTATTATTTTTTTTTTTCTGTCATTATAATAATTATTACCTCAAATATTATTACTTTTTTAACTGGGTGTAACAGTTAGTAATATCATAATTATATTAAAGCACTTTAGACATGTCCAAAAAAATGCTGCTGCATATATATTAAAGCACTTTGGACATGTCCAAAGTGCTGCTGCTCAATGTATATTAAAGCACTTTGGACATGTCCAAAGTGCTGCTGCTCAATGTATATTAAAGCATTTTGGACATGTCCAAAGTGCTGCTGCTCAATGTATATTAAAGCATTCATGTCCGATTTTAACTACCATTCGCAAGAAACTAAAGAACCTGTTTGCCATAATAACCTCACCCAGCCTGGTTTGGGCCAGAGTGCCAGCATCACGATTATCACGAAGCTGGACGTTTCTTGACTGCGGTGATCCGCAGAAAATTAACAAAACTATATTCTGGGAAATTTTCTAAAAAAATGTATCATTAACGAGATTTGCCTTGTGAAATGGTCAACATTACTGTCTTATTGCCATGCACGGATATAGCCCTCTTGTACTGGGGGGGCACAATCGCACAATATACCTAACTAGCAAGCCGCTTCGCAAGCCTATCACACACACAGACACACACACATACACATACACACAAAATTTCAATATTTTTTGTATCAATTTCTTGTCTTTACTGGAGCTCAAGAATGGCTCATCAGAATGTCAAATGAACACTCCAACCCTTGCAAAAAAATTCTCGCTTTGAGTTGATAGTTCGTCACGACATATTTCGAGAAAAAATGTCATTCAGGTCAAAAAACGTAAATACTTTTTGTTTACCCATCCATTTTATGTCCTTACTCAACGTAGCTCAAGAACGGCTCATCAGAATTTCGTGATTGATATCTCAAATGAAAAATTGAACCCTTGCTTAAAACTTTCTCTTTTTGAGTTGATACGCCGCCGCCGTGGCACCGTCACGATAAATTAAAAAAAAAAATGTAATTTCGGTCGAAAAATGTGATTTTTTAGCGTCACCTATCCTTTTTTTGTCCTTACCCCGTGTAGCTGAACCCTGATCCAAATGGACCTATAGGTAAAATTTCAGGTTTCTCGGACAATCTGTGTGGATTTGAAATTTTTATTATTTAGTTATTTCTTATTGGTCTTAGAATTGGGAATTATTTTGGGTCCCGTGCCCCCCTAACTTATTGAGATCTTTTTTTGTTAACGGGATTAGTCTTAGAATTGGGAATTATTTTGGGGCCCGTGCCCCTCTAACTTATTGAGATCTTTTTTTTTACGGGATTAGTCTTAGAATTAGGAATTATTTTGGGGCCCGTGCCCCCCTAACTCATTGAGATCTTTTTTTTACGGTATTAGGTATAATGAAATTTAAGAAACACCGCTTACCGAAAAAATCTGGGGGGGGCACGTGCCCCCCGTGCCCCCCCCTATATCCGCGCATGCTTATTGCCCCTTCAAGTATGACCAGGTATGCAAAATTTTGTTACAATTCATTCTTGAAGGCTCTTATTGCCACCAGCAAGCTTCACTTCAAAATTTAAAAAAAATCTCTTAATTTGTTACAAAATGGCGACATTTATTCGTAAGTTTACACTTGACCTGATATTTTCAATATCTTCGAAATTTTCACAAACCTATCTCTTGAACGGTGTGTCCAATTTGAACAAACTAAACTGTTTTAGAAGTGTCTTGGCAAATACATGAATTTATAATATCGCGTATTTTCTGCCACATTAACGCAAGTGTCACTTTTTTGACAAAAACACTTTTGATGAACGTTTTGCTCAATATCTCAAGAACATTATTAACTAGAATAATAAATTTTGTCTATGAGATTAGCAGGTATAAAACACAAATAAAAAATACGTACTGATCGAAATAATAGGTAAAAATTGGTTAACCCGTTTATACACAGGCGTCTTTTCTTGGGTTAAAATTTCCTTATTTTATTGCAGTCTTGTTATACTTCAAGATAGAAAAAATATATGAGAACATAAAATGTGTATTTTTCAAAACAAATAAAAAATATTCTCGGAAATTTTCTCAAAAAAGGTACCATTAACGAGATTTGCCTAGTGAAAGGGTCTAAATTACATATTACCCCTTCAAGTAAGACCAGGTATGCAAAATTGTGTTACAATCCATTCTTGAAGGCTCCTTTTGCCACCAGCAAGCTTCAGTTCAAAATTCAAAAAAATCTCTTCAAGAGTTACAAAATGGCGACAATTATTCGTAAGTTTTGACTTGACCTGATATTTTCAATATCTTCGAAAATTTCACAAACCTATCTCTTGAACGGTTTGTCCGAATTGAACAAACTAAACTGTTTTAAAAGTGTCTTGGCAAATACATGAATTTATAATATCGCGTATTTTCTGCCAAATTAACCCAAGTGTCACTTTTTTGACAAAAACACTTTTGATGAACGTTTTGCTCAATATCTCAAGATCATTATTAACTAGAATAATAAATTTTGTCGATGAAATTAGCAGGTATAAAACACAAATAAAAAATACGTACTGATCGAAATAATAGGTAAAAATTGGTTAACCCGTTTATACACAGGCGTCTTTTCTTGGGTTAAAATTTCTTTATTTTATTGCAGTCTTGTTATACTTCAAGATAGAAAAAATATATGAGAACATAAAATGTGTATTTTTCAAAACAAATAAAAAATATTCTCGGAAATTTTCTCAAAAAAGGTACCATTAACGAGATTTGCCTAGTGAAAGGGTCTAAATTACATATTTCCCCTTCAAGTAAGACCAGGTATGCAAAATTGTGTTACAATCCATTCTTGAAGGCTCCTTTTGCCACCAGCAAGCTTCAGTTCAAAATTCAAAAAAATCTCTTCAAGATTTACAAAATGGCGACAATTATTCGTAAGTTTTACACTTGACCTGATATTTTCAATATCTTCGAAATTTTCACAAACCTATCTCTTGAACGGTGTGTCCAATTTGAACAAACTAAACTGTTTTAGAAGTGTCTTGGCAAATACATGAATTTATAATATCGCGTATTTTCTGCCACATTAACCCAAGTGTCACTTTTTTGACAAAAACACTTTTGATGAACGTTTTGCTCAATATCTCAAGAACATTATTAACTAGAATAATAAATTTTGTCTATGAGATTAGCAGGTATAAAACACAAATAAAAAATACGTACTGATCGAAATAATAGGTAAAAATTGGTTAACCCGTTTATACACAGGCGTCTTTTCTTGGGTTAAAATTTCCTTATTTTATTGCAGTCTTGTTATACTTCAAGATAGAAAAAATATATGAGAACATAAAATGTGTATTTTTCAAAACAAATAAAAAATATTCTCGGAAATTTTCTCAAAAAAGGTACCATTAACGAGATTTGCCTAGTGAAAGGGTCTAAATTACATATTACCCCTTCAAGTAAGACCAGGTATGCAAAATTGTGTTACAATCCATTCTTGAAGGCTCCTTTTGCCACCAGCAAGCTTCAGTTCAAAATTCAAAAAAATCTCTTCAAGAGTTACAAAATGGCGACAATTATTCGTAAGTTTTGACTTGACCTGATATTTTCAATATCTTCGAAAATTTCACAAACCTATCTCTTGAACGGTTTGTCCGAATTGAACAAACTAAACTGTTTTAAAAGTGTCTTGGCAAATACATGAATTTATAATATCGCGTATTTTCTGCCAAATTAACCCAAGTGTCACTTTTTTGACAAAAACACTTTTGATGAACGTTTTGCTCAATATCTCAAGATCATTATTAACTAGAATAATAAATTTTGTCGATGAAATTAGCAGGTATAAAACACAAATAAAAAATACGTACTGATCGAAATAATAGTTAAAAATTGGTTAACCCGTTTATACACAGGGATCTTTTTCTTGAGTCTTTCTTTTTTGCTGTCTTGTTATACTTCAAGATAGAAAAAATATATGAGAACATAAAATGTGTATTTTTTCAATAGAAATTAAAAATATTCTCGGAAATTTTCTCAAAAAAGGTACCATGAACGAGATTTGCCTAGTGAAAGAGTCTAAATAACATATTACCCCTTCAAGTAAGACCAGGTATGCAAAATTGTGTTACAATCCATTCTTGAAGGCTCCTTTTGCCACCAGCAAGCTTCAGTTCAAAATTCAAAAAAATCTCTTCAAGAGTTACAAAATGGCGACAATTATTCGTAAGTTTTGACTTGACCTGATATTTTCAATATCTTCGAAATTTTCACAAACCTATCTCTTGAACGGTTTGTCCGAATTGAACAAACTAAACTGTTTTAGAAGTGTCTTGGCAAATACATGAATTTATAATATCGCGTATTTTCTGCCAAATTAACCCAAGTGCCACTTTTTTGACAAAAACACTTTTGATGAACGTTTTGCTCAATATCTCAAGAACAGTATTAGCTAGAGTAATACAATTTCGTATGTGAGATAAGCAGGTATATCACACAATCCACAAGTTCGTACTGATCGAAATAGTAGGTAAAAATTAGTTAACCCGTTTATACACAGGGGTCTTTTTCTTGAGTTAAAATGTCTTTCTTTTTTTGCTAAATGTTTACGATTAGGTACAGGTAAAATTGGCAATCTGAGAACATCACATGCTTTTATTTGAGCCCTTTGTTGCCATATTCTGACAAAACCATTTTCGAAATATAGGCTAGTTTGCTACATTATCCGCTATGATAGATTTGGCTCGGGATTTTGAAATGTACACTGATGATGATTGCGGATATGTGGGTGGGTGGTGCGAGTGTGTGATGGCTGAGCGGAGCGGGTGCAGCCCGCTATCCCGCTAATACATATTGAAAGTGGGTAATTTAGACTACAATAATACAAAGTTTGTGTACAGCATACGATACATAATTCGTTCGAAAATGCCCTAGAACGGGTTATCTTGCTGTTAACTATTCACTTTTTTTTTTAAATGAATTGGTAATTTTTGAAGTCCGCTATTTTAAGCTCAATGGTTCCTATCCCATTGGGATTTTATCCATTATTTGACCATTAACTATTAAATTTTTCTTTTAGAACACAGAAATGAGTCAGTTTTAAATCTGATTTTCATATGAAAGTGAGAAGTTCAGAGAAAAATAATGCAGTACATTGGAGTAGTATATTCGAAAACAAGTAAGGGGTTTTATATCAATGAATAGGTTTTATAGAAATGAAGGGGTTTTGTTTTATTTTTTATTTCCTAAGTGTTAATTTAGTAAAGTTGAGTTAGATTAGCTGTCATATCACTATTTTATAACTTTGTTAAGTTACTGAGCTATTTAATGTCTGAAATCAAAATTAATAATGGATGCACCACGGAATCACCAGCTTGACCAGACGTGGCTTCTGCACATACATATCTGAGGATAATGTGACTCTCTATCCAGACTCCATGGCGTAACGGTTGTGACTATTGCCCGTAGTTCAGAGATCCTGAGTTCGATTCCCGGTTGGAGCAGAATTTTCGCACAGAAAATTCTGTTTCCTCCGAACATGTGAGGCTAGTGATTCCGGCCCTACCCAGGCTGGGCGAGGTTGATGTGGGTACCTGGTATGATTCCCAGCGAATGGAAGTTAAAACCCCCGTCCTGTCTACCTCAAGTCAGGACGCTAAAACCAAATAGAATCAATGGACATGAAAGGAGCTTGGACATTGGATCTGGGCGTCCATATAATCCTCTCACCACCGTGATTTAGGTATGAATACCTATCTCACGGACACGGAATTATACAAGTTGAATCTCTGAGTCGCTGGAATAGCCAATGCCTGATGGTAAAACCCCTCTAATAATAATATCTGCAGTGAGTTGAACATTAATAATAAAAAAAAATTAAACACATTTTACTTTTATTTTTTTAATATTAGGTATACAACTTGAATTTATTCATTTGCGAAAATTAAACCAAATTAACGAACATGTTATTTTTTTGTAATGTTTCAAAATGACCAAAGTTTGAAATAAATAATCACTAAGACGATTTCTTCATATTTTGACCCCCTGAGCTGAAAAGCCTCTCGACAGGAGCTGATGACGGTAGTAAGGTGTTATATTCAAAAAATATTTTTTTCACTTCATTGTATTTTAACACTGAGTTTGTGTTCTTTCACTTATTATTGAGATATTGCGAGAGAATGCTTTCAGCAGAATATATAAAGTTTGGTGTTGTTTCAGAAAATTTGGGCGGATCTAATAATAATCTAAAATCTATAATCCGAAAAATGTATTATGATTTTTAAAAGTTGACTTGAGAAAAAAAACTCCTCAATTGTGCTTCTGCACCCCAAAAATCTTAATTTTTGTTTCCCCAGAATTATTCCTTTACCACAAACAAATAGGTACTTAGCATTATATTAAAATTCATTGCCAAAAATTTAGTTTTTATAGTCATGGTAAAACTGGAAAGGTCAAAAGAACTAAAGACAATATCAAAATAATATACTCTTTAGTGAAAGGTAACCAACCACCAGGCGATGGTATTGCTATTGGTTATCGCGCGTCATATTGTTTTTTTCTTAGTATCAAAATAGACGCATTCCCGGCATACCACATATTCTGAAACTATTATATTTTGTACTTTTTTGCTTCACCTCCTAGCGTTTAGTAGTTAGAGGAAAACTGAAAAAATCTTAATAATGACCCTCTCCCGCCCTCACTTGTGTCAGCAAGTATCTTTTGAGTGAATGTGTATGTGTTTGTGTGTATGTGACTGTGTTTGTGTGTATGTGACTGTGTTTGTGTGTATGTGACTGTGTTTGTGTACGTACGTTTATCTATTACTAGCGGACTGTCGCCCGCTTTGCGGGCCGAGGCATGGCCGTGCGGAGAAATAGCGGTGAAAGCGAAAAATCCTTTTTCCCCAATGGCAGGTGTTGTAGTGAGAATTTTGAAAAAATCCCGTCTTAGTGCACATCTATTAGACAATAAGACAAAGCTTATACCTACCAAATTTCAGCTTCCTAGGACTTACCAGTTCGGAGAAACAGTGATGAATCAGTGAGTCAGTCAGTGAGTGAAACTTTCTTTAATAAGTATGGATGTTTTATGTATTGTCTAATTTATTTTTTTTTAAAACAAAGTTCATTGTAAATAATTATTCATTTCTCTGTGTTTTTCAGCAATAAATATGAGACTGTGAGAGTAAAGGGACTCTGTCTCATTCTTGTAGGATTGTATTGTATGCTCGTATATAGCCCCAAACAGAATGGCTGTCTGAGGTTGAGTAACACAGCCGTAACAAAAGAATCTCTAAAAATCTTTATAATGAAAGTCCAACCTGAGCCCTAAGACTGCTCAATATAAGTCTGGGTGAAGTTACATTCACAAAGACATGGGTTTGATGGCAGAGATTGCCTCAGTCAATAATCTCGCCCTTTGTCAATATTATTCTTGTCAATAAAGAGTTATTATTATTATTATTGTGACAAGTATTCAAGAGGAAAAGTTATAACTGCAAATGAATGTACAATTATGTCCTCCGTTCAATCCAATCCGGATCAAGAATTAACCAAGTTCCTCAGATCCGGTGGGTGATTTAGGCGGTCTTTTATGCCTATTTTTCTCATTTCTTTTATTATTATTATTATATCGTTAAACATTAAAAAATATGAGACGATGCGGCATCGAATCCAAGACGTCTCAGTTACACGATCTAATGGCTGACTATAAAAAAGGTTCGAAGTTTTCACCTCGGTGGACGTTGCTTAACTCGTATATTTTTTGTTGGTTTAACGTCGCTTTCAACTGGATGATCATATTATAACGACGGAGATTTTAACTACCATTCGCAGGAAACTAAAGAACCTGTTTGCCATAATAACCTCACCAAGCCTGGTTTGGGCCAGAGTGCCAGCACGTGTGTGTCTGTGTGTGGTGTGGTGTGTCTGTGTGTGTGTTGTGGTGTGTTTGTGGGTGTGTGTGGGTGTGTATGTGTGTTTGTGTGTGTGGGTTTGTGTGCTGGTGTAGGTGTGTGTATGGTGTGATGTGTGTGGGTGTGTGTATGGTGCGATGTGTGTGGGTGGGTGTGTGTGTGGTGTGTGTGGGTGTGAATGTGTGTATGGTGTGATGTGTGTGGGTGTGTCTGGGTGTGGTGTGTGTGTATGGTGTGATGTGTGAGCGTTGTGTGTGTTTGATGGGTTGGCGAAGCGGCGGGTGTAACCCGCTAGTGTATTTTAAAGCACTTTGGACATGTCCAAAATGCTGCTGCTACATGTAAGAATTCCATGGTTTGGGATCCCTTAATCTGATTTGTCGAAACTGCTGCAAACCTATATGTAGTGTCGAAAGTGCTGCTTTTACATCTATATATATATGTACCTATGTATGTGCCTATGTATGTACCTATGTATGTGTCCAGGCGCGGACAGTGGGAAACAGTTTTGGGGGTGCTGCCACACAAACCGGACTAAAATGCGATTTACAGGGTCACTTTTTACAAAAACGAACACAATACTTCCGATTTCTTAGGGTGGTATGCAGAGTCCTCACTGTAGGGATGCCTGGGTCATTTGTCCCTTCAGCTGATTTTGTTATGCAGAGACGTTTGTTTGAAGCGCCTGTGCGCATGCGCATTCAGATGTTTCTTTAATAAATAATTGTCAAGGTCGAAGTCTTCCCTATAGCAAGCTCGGGACCACCTTACAGTGAACCCTATAGGGATGAATAATGCATACCAGCCTTAGATTAGAAATTTCTCGGAAGTGAAAGAGGTTAATTTTTCAGGTCCAAATTTCAGTCCCTTTGTCCGACAGTGTCGGAACTAGACAAGAAGAAGCAACGGGTTGGGTGGAAGAGATTGCTACAGGCAATATTTCCGCCCTTTAGTTAGGACATATGTATGTATTTATCTTTTTTTTCAGATTTTATTGTTTACGTTGTTTCCATTTTTTCATTATTTTATATATTAATTATTTGTAATGTACCTACATATCTATACTTATATAAGAGAGTTTCACTCACTGACTGACTCACTCACTCACTGATTCATCACTGTTTCTCCGAACTGGTAAGTCCTAGGAAGCTGAAATTTGGTAGGTAGCTTTGTCTTATAGGTAGTCTAGATGTGCATTAAGACGGGATTTTTCAAAATTCCCACTTCAACACCTGCCATTGGCGAAAAAGGATTTTTTGCTTTCACGGCCATGCCTCGGCCCGCAAAGCGGTCGACAGCCCGCTATAGTATTGTATATTGTATTTTTATGTCTTTGTATCTAATAAAGCATTTAATAATAATAATAACGGGATTGGTATTGAGTGGACCGCGGGTTTGAGAACCCTGTAGTCCGCCAAATTCCGGTCTCGTTATTTTCGAAGGAACCCAGAGTAAGTTATTAGATTCTGAGAGCTCGAGGTATACTGAGATTACGGCGAGATGACACATTCTTGTAAGAAATACCAGAGTGGCTTGATCGATAAGGCGGCGGAGTTGTATTTATTTATTTATACCCCACTCAGGCTGAGTGAGATTAATTTGAAAAGTTTTGTTATTTTACCAGCAAATAGAAGGTACGTTAAACCCCTGTCGTGATAGTAAATAAATATGTTTCTTTGTGTTATTATATCACAATTTCAGTGGGTAGCATATAATTATAGGACTTCTTCGTATCTTTAATATACTAATAATTACTTAAAAAAATATTTCACTGATTGGTATGCTGTGTATTTCGAGCAATCAACAAAAATGCTGACATCATCTTTGTTCTATTGTTATTTAATAAATAAAACATTTGTTTCTTGCCTATATGTGAAATTCCACCACTGGTTGTTGCTCACATTAAAACAGCTACCTACTCTTATTTCCTCACGAGGTAGATGCCTATGTACTTGAAAGCAACGCCGACATTAAATTAATAATAATATCGCCTTATTTATACTGCCCGAGTAGGACTATTTAGTCCCATTACTCCAATAGTAAGCCCAAGACGTATTATTATGTGGTCAAAATCCCAAATGGAAGTATAACTAATAAATGAGAAAAATTCAAGTAATTTTTACTAACTTCACGTGTTACTTGTGTAAATGTGAAGTTAGTAAAAATTACTTGAATTGTTCTCATTTATTAAAATGGACCTTCACAAAATTACTGAGTCATCCATCCGGAAGTATAACTTGTCATGTCCCGGCTGGGTTTTGAACCCACGACTCCTGGATTACCAGTCTCGTCTTGACCACTGAGCTACCGGGACAAACAAAACAAAAATAAAAAGACACTATAAAAATAAAACAAAATCTGGCAACTCTCGGTGCTCTCAAGTATAGACCTCGGATTTGAGAGTCAGGATATAAATACGGTACCTCTTCCATTACGCTCAATACAACGAGCTAAACAAACAGGCCACTTCTTAATTTGATAACCAAGATATATCTCACGCTACAATTAATCCGAGGATATGAATAGATGGTCAGTTGGTCAGTCTACATACAGGGTGTATTGAAAAAGTTAAAAGTTATCCTCGATCTCATGCATGGTTTGGTGGAAGAGATTGCCATCATAGGCAACAACCCCGCCCTTTAGTTAGGACATATGTTTATATTTCTTTTTCTATTCTTTTTCCTTTATACATATTGTATTTATTGTTTCCACTTTTCAATATACTAATTACATATTTGTATTGTACATTTATCTTCTTAAATCTAATAAAGTGTTTCATAATAATAATAATAATAATAATAATAGTTCAGGTTGGTTGGTTGTGGCACATTTTTATGATTGGATGCCCTTCCTAACGCCAGCGATTCTATTTGATTTAACGTCCTGATTAGGACGGGGGTTTTCACCTTCCATTTGCTGGGAACCGTACCAGCTACCCACATTAACCTCACCCAGTCTGGGTAGGGCCGGAATCGCCAGCCTCATATGAACGGAGGGAACAGAATTTTCTGCGTGAAAAATCTGCTCCGACCGGGGATCGAACTCAGGATCTCTGGACTACGGGCAGTAGTCACAACCGTTACGCCACGGAGGCTGGTGTAACGGTTGTGACTTTACTTTACCTTTTTTTTAACTTTACCATTTACATTTTTTACCTTTACACCCTTTACACTTTACACCCATTCAGGAAACGGAAAATTCGGACGGAATTTTTCGTTCCGGCCGGGAACCGAACTCGCCACCTCCGGGTCAATATTTATTTATTACATCTTGGCTAGCTATGCACCTTGCCAGCCTCCGTGGCGTAATGGTTGTGACTACTGCCCGTAGACCAGAGATCCCGAGTTCGACTCCCGGTTGGGGCGAAAATTCTATTCCTTCCAAACACGTGAGGCTGGCATTTCCGGCCCTACCCAGGCTGGGTGCAGTTAATGTGGGTAGCTGGTACGACTCCAGCGAATGAAGCGTAAAACCCCCGTCCTGACTACTTCAAATCAGGACGTTAAACCAAATAGAATCAACTGGTCACAATAGATATTATAGAGGTCGGTGGTGATAATTGGTGCTTCTCTTGTGGAACTCCAACCATTCTATAATAATAATAGCTATGCACCACGGACAAAACTACACAAGCCCAGAACATGAACTTTTTGCCAGACAACGAGCAGACGTTTGAGAGTTATTGATGCAAAAAGCAAAAACCATCTGCATTCATTCCGCCCCTGTGGGCACGGAAACCAGGTTAAAAAAACCTGCTCTTATTAAAAATTTCAGTAGTACTTTGCTGATTTTAATTCAATAATCAATATTCAAGGTTCTATTTTAAACTCTATAGATCAAAAGTGACTGTATCTCGATTGCCAAATTATGAAATACACGGCTAATTATGGACACAATACTTCCTCGTGATTGGTTCACATTGTATACACGTGGGAATTTTGATATTTTTTACTTAATCACTTGTATCTCTAAAACTACTATACCGATTTTCTTCAAATTTATTTTATGTGGTAGAATATTTAATTTTCTACATTTTAGATTTTAATTCTGTTTCGGCAAGTTGTAGTAGGTCTAGAAATTTATCGGAAGTAAAAAGGAGTAAGTATTTTATACAATATAATTGTATGATATGTAATTTCTTGTAAATCTTGAATAATTGAATATCTACAAACGTATTAAAAAACCTTGTTATCAACTGGATGGTATCGTGTGGCCTAGCCTCAGGGTATTTAGTTTTAATGTTCCTAATCAGATTCTTATTTTCGGTCGTAATAAGATAATAAAATTAGAGATCTATCAATGATAAATTGAGAATTCAATCATATCTGAGTTATCAGAACCTGATTTAATAGCAGAATTATCATTTATTATCATATTTTTGGTGCTATAGTATCTACACTCTACAGTGTGTATACAAAACATACCTACATTTTATTAGGTATCATTTTCATAGGTATAAGGTCATTATCAAATTATTTTCCTTTCAATATTAGTATCATTATTGTATTTTTTATATTATCAATCTGTTCTTATTAGCTATGTATATCTCATTTAGTACCATATATTGCTTGATTATCTTGGAACAGGGAATCATTATAATAATAATAACACTCTTTAGTGGAAGGTAACCACCAGGCGAGGTTAATGCTCAAAGCATTTTCTACCACCTAACCCTCAGATTCTTATTATTATGTGGTCACAAACTCAAATTAATGAGGAAAAATTTATGCACTATGACCCCTAAGTCACTCCTGGTAGCTTGTCGTGCAGTTATTCACAAAAGTTATGACACCAAACAGTCTCAGAGACAAAGGAGCTGAGCTCGGGAGATTGGCAAATCAGGCAACTTACTGCAGTGACTAACGCGACTATTCATTTAGAGTATTTAAAATCAGAAAGTACTCGGTCCTAGCTAAGTACGCAGGCGCAACTAAGTAACTCTAGAATCAGGCGCGGCCGGTGGGAAAATGTTTTGGGGGGTGCTGCCACATAAACCAGACTGAAATGGGATTTAATTTGTCGCTCTTTCAGTATCTAAAGAGGTTGAGTTTGTTTACCACGCCAATCATAATAATCATGCATGAATTATTCTTGAAATGTGTGATGTGTTTCATTGTGTACGAGCTAGGACTTGAGAAAATCTCCTGTTTTTTTTTGCCTCGGGGTGCTGCAGTTCCGCAGCTCCATAGCACTGGCTGCGCCTGGTTGATATAGCTATCATATCATCATTACAGTGTCTTGCTTTTTTTTTAGCTTTATTAGGAGGACAAACAGGCAACAGTATAAAATTAAGAAAAAAAGAAAAAAACAAACAAATGACAAAAAAAAAGTAAAAAAAAAAGAAAATAACAATAATGTCCTACCTAAAGGGCGGGGTTATTGCCTGTGGCAATCTCTTCCACCCAACCCTTTGGGTGGAAGGGTTGGGTGGAAGAGATTGCCACATCTCTTCCACCCAAGAAATACGTCTTTGCTTGGGGACGTCCAGACTTATCATAATACCCAGACCTCGGTAGCCTGATCGATAAGGCGGTGGACTTGTAACCTGGAGGTCGGTGGTTCAAGTCCCGGTTTCAACGTAATTTTTGAGAAAAGCTAGTTTGAGTAGTTGTGACATCACGAAAGTGATCAACACAAATTAATATGATTACTTTTTCTTGCCACCTTTTGACGTCCCAGTAGCTCAGTGGTCAAGGCGTCTGACGGGTAAGCCACAGGTCGCCGGTTCGACATGACAAACTGATCCTTCTATTGGGGATTTTTACCACCTAATAATACGTCTTGATGAGCTTACTGCTGAAATAATGGGACTCATTAGTCCTAATCAGCGCACGAATAGCTCAGTAAGCACTCACTTGCCATGCGGAAGGTCCCGGGTTCGACAAAAATTTGTATTAAAAAATTGGTTACAGTTGTTTGTAAGGGTTACATTTCGGTGCGCTTGTATTGACCCAGACCCTAAATGTGTTACTTCTCGCCCATCTGAGGGGGGAAGGCATATTACGGGATGGGTAAGCTACAACACAGACCACAAGCGTCTACAGTAGCTCCTAGCTGTTTCACGGTTACGAAATAATAAAGGCTGTGAAACACTCATCTTTTTTAAAAAAATCGAGCAGTATAAATAAGGCATTATTATTAAACGTAATATACAATCTTCTTCTTCTTTTACTCTGTCTTATCCCGCTCAAGCAGGGTCGACGTTTTGGCACATTTTTACGGCTGGATGCCATTCCTAACGCCAACGGTTCTATTTGATTTAACGTCCTGGATTAGGACGGGGGTTTTACCTCCATTCGCTGGGAATTGTACCAGCTACCCACATTAACTTCACCCAGCCTGGGTAGGGCCGGAAACACCTAATATACAACCTACCTTACAATAAATAAAAAAAATCTTATTTTTTTGTTAATGTTCGTTTCTTGTAAATTATTATCTACACCTCTGGACGACAGTAATAATAATAGCAGTCTGCCTAGGAGTTCTAGGACGCGTGAAATGTTTATCAGCAATCCAACACATAAACACAGAAACTATACTTTCAATTCATAACAGTTACTTTCATTGACATTCAAACGAAATGGAAAAAATAGGTAGAACGATGTAGTTTGAAAAATGTTTAGATAGAAAAAATACCTACGTATAAAAAATAATTAGTTCGAGATGTATGGCCAGTTGGCCACAGTCATCATAATATATATCACAAAAATACATTCTGTCCATTTTTTTAGTCATAAGTTAGATAGGGTGACAATGTTTTATACATTTTTCAATGTCTTATAAACTAATAAATATACTATATTATACTCGGAGTGTTGTCTCGAAGGAATGTCTGGGCCAACTGGGTGAAAAATTGTTTAGATGTACGGGTGAACCCCGATGTAAACAATTTCTTGCCCAAAAAATTGGTCTGGCCCTACAGAAGGGTAATGCTGCAATTGCTACATGCATCCTGCAATTGCTACATGCATCCTAAGTCGATACCAGAAGGTCATAAAATGGCCATTAGGTTCGTTGTTGGTTCGACCCATTGGAAATTAGAATGTAATGTTTGTGAAATTTGCTACTTCAAAAATACCACCAAAAATATTACTTCTCCAATGAATTTCTAATTTTAGAAATCGGAAGTATTGTGTTTGTTTTTGTAAAAAAATAATATATTTTGAAAAAACTGCTCCGACCGGGGACCGAACACGGGATCTCTGGACTACGGACAGTAGTCACAGCCGTTACGCCACGGAGGCTTTATGTTTATACCTATCATTTATGTTTTGATATTACATATTACTGATATTACGATTATCAATATGATCATTTCACTCTCGCTAATCATAATTATAGTAGGACCCTATTCTGTCCCTCCCGGTAGCTCAGGCGTCACTCTGTGAATCCAGAGATTCCAGAGGTCGCGGGTTCGAAACCCAGCTGGGACATGACAAGGTATCGTCCCACTTGGGATTTTTACTACCTAATAATACGTCTTGGGCTTACTGCTGGAATAATGGGACTTAATAGTCGTAGTCGGGCAGTATAAAATAGTGCGATATTATTATTATTATTCCAACAATGATCATTGCAAGGATAAACTTGACAGCAACGATCATTATTTGATTAGATTGAGGTTGTTGATTACTTATCTTACTTGATTACCTGTTTAAATTAGTACGGAATTGATTGAAAATCAATGTGACAGAAATAATGTACAGAGTGAAACAAAAAAATTGAAGAAGAAGAAAAAAAAAATTGATGGTGACAACGAAAGACGCGAGACATTTCTTCGAAAAACAGCCTAAGAGCCGAATTATGAAACAGGATTAAGTTAATCTCTAGAATTTGCTAATCCAAGCCACACTATCACTTAACTGTTATAAATGCGCTGATGTGATTAGTAGTCAAGTGGTTATGCGCTAGTCTGGTAATCGAGGTAGCGTAGGAGTCCGTTGGTTCGAATCCCACCCAGTGCATAAATTTTTCCTCATTAATTTGACTTTGTGACCACATAATAATAAGAATCTAAGTTTGGGATCATATATTAATAAGACCGAGTGTTAGGTGGTAGAAAATGCTCTGAGTATTAACCTCGCCTCTTGGTAACCTTCAACTTAAGAGTATTATTATTATTATAATAAGGTTAATTGGTATAGAAAATGCTTTGAGTATTAACCGCTCTTGGTGGTAACCCTTTACTTAAGAGTGTTATTATTATAATAATAACACTCTGAAGGTTAGGTGGTAGAAAATGCTTTGAGTATTAACCTCGCCTGTTTGTTACCTACAACTTAATAGGAGTGTAATTGCCAGTAACGGTTGTGACTACTGCCCGTAGTCTAGAAATCCTGAGTTCGATTCCCGGTTGAAGCAGACTTTTTACACAGAAAATTCTGTTCCCTCCGAACATGTGAGGCTGGCAATTCCGGCCCTACCCAGACTGGGTGAGGTTAATGTGGGTAGCTGGTGCGATTCCCAGCGAATGGAGGGTAATACCCCCGTCCTGTCTACCTTAAGTCAGGATTTTAAAACCAAATAGATTCAATGGACATGAAAGGAGCCTAGACATTGGATCTGGACGTCCATATAATCCTCTTACCACCGTGATGTAGGTATCAATACCTATATCACGGATACGGAATTAGTATTATTACCTATTATTAGTAAATACTAATGATACACCCTGTACATTTTGCTTTCAGAACTATCGTGGTGCGTGAGGTCCACAGACAATAATAATTGGTAAGTAGGTAATTTTCTTGGCGTTTTCTCTTTCTTGCAGCGGGATATCAGGGTCGACGTTTTGCATTCCATGAGTTATTGTTATTATTAACAATTAATACGTGTATATTATTATTATTAATATTGTATTTGTATTTTCGTTTGTAATTATTTGTATTGTATATGTCCTATTATCTAATAAAGTGTAAATAAATAAATAAAAAGTAAAATACGTGTATACGGGTCAAGTCTCAATCACGTGATCGAAATTCTATGACTCGTTCATTGAAATCAAAAATATTCTACACTTCATCGATTTTGCTTCATTTTCAAAATCTACCTATCGTCGGCTGGAAGGTAAAACTGACCATTTGCATTTGGACCATCTCCATTTGGTCATTGAAATCTCCACCAGTCTTTCAGGTAAAAATTGTTTTTTCGCTTTTCCCGCGCATATGTTTGAATACTAAACCTTTGATTTTTAGCCAATATTTTGTTTCATTTCAGACCAGAGTAACGTAAAATCGAGAAATGACCAACTGTGATTTGGTAACTTTTACCTTCTAGCCGACGATATATTATACAAAAAATTCTGAATTGGCAAGTCATGGACATTATTTTTTGACATTTTGTCCAAAACTTTGGGTTTTCTTAAATACCAGAGCTGAATCAAAATTTATTTAAATATACTTACAAATGCAGTATGTAAAACGTTATTACGCATATATACACAAAATTTCATCAAAATCGGGTAGACGTTCACGAGATATAAGCGTTTAGGTAAAAAGTGGTACTTAGATAGTTAGCATGAAAAACAAGTAACTTCCATCCAGCTCTAGATAGCTCTATATAATTGCAAATGATAAAAGCAAGAAAATTAAATTTAAAACAAGATGACGTCAATAATTAAATAAATAAAGATAACTTTCTATAAAGTGAACGAATATCGTAAAAGTGATTTATAAAAATGGAAGTCGAAAAATCAATAAAATAAATGGCCATTATTTCTAATGCGATTGCATTTTTTCTAGTCCATACTTTTATAATTATTCTATGGCGTTATTTCTATAGGATTGCAGAAATTACATTAATAATACAGGCATCTTCATTCTTCATGTACGTGTATTGATTCTTATTATACACCTAAACACATTATTATACCTACATGGGTAATCATGCCTCTATGCTTTTTGTATGTATATAATTATGTACATAAATACATGCACATGAAATGCATTTTAGTACTAAACTTGCACATTTTGATATGTACAATGTACATAGGTATAAGTATAATTAATAAGTTATACAATAATTTACAACTATTGATGTAATAAATGCATTACTTTTATTGATTTCTTTACACATAACACATAGGTATACATATATATATACATAGGTATTTATTATTTATACATAAGTATGTATACTTTATACATACGTAGGTATGTATAAAAAGTTACAATACAATTAAATATCAATATTATCACCAGCTAAAGAAAAATGAGATGTATTTAGATGCACATTGCACATAATATATGTATATCTCTATATCTTTTATAAATAATTATACAAATAATAATGAATTATACTGTATATTTCAATACAAATGAAATATACAGGGTGGTCAAGATACCAGATCAGGTTTGTTTTTTTTTCTTTTTTTCTTTGTATAATTTTTTAGTCTGGCTGGGGGACTATAAACAGGGCGTAGACCAGCTTTGGCTTGGATCTGGGGGCCCTTGTCAATTATTAGCCTCCTTGTAAAGACAATTGTAGAAGTGCTAAGTTACTTCTCTTTGTATGACTACCATCTTTCATGATGCCGCCACCCTATGATAGTTGTTTTTTGTTTTTGGTTAAGTGACCATTCAAATTTGAACTCTTCATAATGCTTGCTATTTCTGGCCCCACTTAGGCTGGGTGAAGTTAATTTGTTCTGAGAAAATGGAAGAAAAGTTATGCAATCCTCTTAGGATGGGTAAGAGCCAAAATTTCAATTGCTGCGCAGCGTGCAGCCAGTATGTGCATAAGAAGAGCTAGGAGAAGATGGAGGAGTGGAGAGTCGTTGTTGGGGTATGAAGATGGGATTGATCATTGGAGAAGAGAGTAGTGACAGCGAAGAAAATATTTCAATTGAACGTTTTTAAATAAAGTTAATACATAACTTTCATGTTTAATCTTAAGCAATTTGTTCTGAGATGTAAATATTGTTAAGATTATTGGTGCAACCCTTGTGAGTTAAAATAGTTTATATATTTAAAATATAGTTTTCTATTAAAGAACCCCTTTTCTTATGCCCATGCAGTTCAAAGCAACGTAAAAAACAAATTAAAAAAAGGTATTTAAAAAAAAAAAAAAACATCATCATAGGGTGGCGTCATGGTGAACGATGGTAGGCAAACAGTGGAGTAATGACTCAGCCCTTCTACCACTGTCTTTAAAAGGCGGCTAATAATTGATTGACAAGGACCCCCAGAACCAAGCCAATACTGGTCCACTCCCTGTTTATAGTCCCCCAGCCAGACTGCTGGTCTACTCCCTGTTTATAGTCCCCCATCAGGCAGACTGCTGGTCTACTCCCTGTTTATAGTCTCCCAGCCAGACTGCTGGTCTACTCCCTGTTTATAGTCCCCCAGCCAGACTGCTGGTCCACTCCCTGTTTATAGTCCCCCAATTATACGATTACGTATACTTTTTTTTTCACCCACCCGGTATATGTCTCGTATAATGGGCAATCTATATAGGCATTCCTTGTCAGTTGCTCTGGTGGAGCATCCTCGACTGCCTGCCTGTGGTCTCTCAGGTCAGGCCATAGCCATATTTTAACGACACTTCAAGAACTTTTGATGCGAAGTCACCAGTGCCGCATACCAGAGAGTCCCGATGGAATGTTCGCCCAGTGGCGGATTGGGTGGGGTGTGAAGTTTTAAGAAAGTTCCTGAGCTCCGAAAATAAAATCCTCAGAAGTATTCCTTAGGGAGAGAGCCACAAAAATTGTAAAAAAAACTAAAATAAATATACATTATTACATTCAATTTTTTTTCTATTATTATATTAACGGGCGTGGCCCAATATACATGAGTATACAATAAAACAAAACAATTATTCATCCTCATCATAGGGTGGCGTCATCGCGAACGATGGTAGTCAGACAGTGGAGGAATGATTTCTACCACTGTCTTTACAAGGAAGCTAGTAATTGCATAAACTTTGTAATTGTAATAAGGAATTATTACAACACAAAAAAAGGAACACAATACTTCCGATTTCTAATATTAGGTGCAAGCGATCCATTCAAATCTCGGTTCTTCGCCACTAGAGGTTGCATGATCAGAATGCATGAGGCATTTCTTGCCTGCTTTATCTAGTATATTTTTCGAATTTATTGAGAAAACTCTATCTATTATTATTATTATTAAATACTTTATTAGATAAGAAGACATGTGTACAATACAAATAATTATTATAACAATGAAAAAAAAAAAAAAAAATGGAAACAATATCATTGATTTGAGTTTTTGACCACATAATAAAAAGACTCTAAGGGATAGGTGGTAGGAAATGCTTTGAGCATTAACCTCGCCTGGTGATTACACTAATTACCTTCCACTAAAGAGATAACGGCAAGAACGGCAAAAGCTAGAGACTTGAAATTTTTGACCTCGGTACAGAGGTCAAAAGCACAAGGAATTGGACGTATTTTCGGGTGATAAGGAAAGTCGTGTGGGGTCCCATCAGTTTCTTTATCCTACTCTCTCTCTTTTAATATTTTAGTCTCTACTTATCTCCCGTATTTGCTCTCTTCTCATCTCTCTCATTTGCTCTCTCTCTAGGTTACAGAAAAACCACTCTATTCACCAAGTTCTGTCTTTATGTTATCCTGAGATTTTATTTTGCTTGCGGCAATCCGCTCTTTTTTTTTATTGATAATAATTTTACATAATACAATTACGAGAGTTATTGTGCTGACAGCAGGAGATCATCTTAGACGTAGTCAAACGACCGTACCCTTGCTTCCTCAGAATTGGGAGCGGCTATTTTCGACAGCATTGTGCATGTCATTCGATTGCACTCTCGAAATAAGTTTGATTCAATATAGTGGTGAACTTTATGATGTGGTATTTTTTTTTTTTTAATTGGGTTTAACGTCGCTTTCAACTGCATGGTCAAATCACGACGGGGGTGTTACGCAGGAAACTCACAAACCGGCTAGCCTCATAAACGTCACCTAGCCTGGGTTGGGCCAGCATCACAAAGCCTTCACCTCGCTGGACGTTGCTTATCTTCGGTGATCCTACAAGAACCGGTGCATTCTATAAGCTATCAAAGATGGCGGTAAAAATTTTACTATGTCATTTCAGGAACCGAAATCTACTAAAGTTCTCGTTCCGTCACTGAAGTTAAATAACGTCCAGCGAGGTAAGGACTTGGATAGGTGACCACACTCAGGCTGGGTGAGTTTAATTTGAGTATCTGGTTTGTGCCATTTGTGAGTTTTGAGCGAATGGACGCTAATATGACCATTGACCATGCAGTTAAAAGCCATGATAAACCCAAATTAAAAGAAAAACACGAATAGTCGCCGAGATGAATAATTGAGTTCCTCACTTAAGTATCTTTAGACACCGAGATGAATAATTGAGTTCCTCACTTAAGTATCTTTGGGCATTCAGCGTGGCAATTTCTTTGTTATTTTCACTTTTAAATGATGACCAGTAATGAATGAATCAAGAGGAATGAATGTAGCAACTAAACCATGGCTTAAGTGTACACGCTTTCATAAGTAATAGTTACAAACTTACTAAAACTCTTAGCGTAATGGAACTACCGCTCTCTAGCATATATGCCTACATTATACAGTCAAAGCTGAATATAATAGATACAAAGCTGGATATAATAGATACAAAGCTGGATATAATAGATACAAAGCTGGATATAACAGTTACAAAGCTGGATATAATAGATACAAAGCTGGATGTAATAGATACAAAGCTGAATATAATCGATACAAAGCTGGATATAATAGATACAAAGTTGGATATAATAAATACAAAGCTGGATATAATCGATACAAAGCTGGATATAATAGATACAAAGCTGGATATAATAGATACAAAGGTGGATATAATCGATACAAAGCTGGATATAATAGATACAAAGCTGGATATAATAGATACAAAGCTGGATATAATAAATATATAACCCGTGCACTGGTAGTCAAGTGGTTAAGGCGCTAGTCTGGTAATCCAGGTAGCGTAGGGATCCGTTGGTTCAAATCCCTACGGGTAGCATGAATTTTCCCCCAATAATTTGAGTTTGTGACCACATAATAATAAGACTCTGAGGGTCAGGTGGTAGAAAATGCTTTGAGCATTAAACTCGCTTGGTGGTAACTTTCCACTATAACAATAAATTATACTCTTTAGTGTATAATTATACTCTTTACTATACTATTACTATTAATAATTATTATTAATACAGTATTCTGTTTATCCTGCAAGAATGAGATTGACGAGTTACTTTACACTTACAGGATATAAGAGATCTTGAGGTACCGGGATTTTTTTTATCCTATATCCAGCTTTCCCCTGTAAGGTTTTTTGTTTTAATTTGCTAGTCCTGACCAGGCGCGCCGGGTGGGAAAAGATTTTGGGGGTGCTGCCACATAAACCGTAGTAAAATGGGATTTATAGAGTCGCTCTTTCAGTACCTACTCTTAAGAGTTTCAGTTTGTTTACTTTCCCAATAATTTTAAATATTAATTAATTATTTTAGAAATGTGTAGTGATTTCTCCTATGCAAGAGTTAGAACTTGAAGAAACAACCTTTTTCTCATTTCGTCTGGAGAGAGAGAAAGAGAGACAGAAAGAGAGAGAGAGAGAGAGAGAGAGAGAGAGACGGAGAGAGAGAGAGAGAGAGAGAGAGAGAGAAAGAGAAAGAAAAAAAAAGACAGAGAGCCCAATGGGTATTTCTGCAGCTATTTGCTATTTTACGCTAATGATAGCAATTGAGACCTAATGTCTCTCTCTCTCTTTCTCTCTCTCTCTCTCTCTCTCTCTCACACACACACACACTATAATGATATAATTGCTACTCGAGTATAGGTCTTAATTATGGCTATAGACGCGTCTGGCAAGTGTACAGACAGCACTTGTTATTACTCTAATATAATAAACATGAGAAGTACTTATCTATTACCTAGGCCCTGACATCCAAAGTACAGAGCCGATAAAATTCGAACCCCATCGGGATTCGAATACGAGTCACCTGGAGTGCAAGCCGAGCATGTTACCGCTAGACCAAGATTTTTTATTTTTTAATTTATTTATTTATTTTTAAGTGCAATACAAAACAGATGTATGTCAATTACAATGAAATTTGACATACAACCAATTACATTATAATACACTAGTTGTTTTCTCTCTCTCTCTCTAGTAGTAGTATGATTTTATTTGTGGTGAAGCACAAGGCCTCTTCACAATTTTTGTGGGTAGCGCAGCATTACTAAGAGCCTCCTGTACTTCTCGAATTCTATTACATTAATTTCTTTTTACTCTGGTAATGCCGCCACTGGTCGTTACTCATACAAGTAACTACTCATTTTTCCTCACGAGGTATGAGTGGACCCCGAACGTCCAAGAAAAATTCCTGCCCCGCTAGGAATCGAACCCAGGTCACCATGCGTGCAATGCCTGGCGCGCTAACTCACTCGGCCACGGTGACTACTAAAAATGAGGAAAAGTAATGAATAGTTATAATTTAGTTACCAACTAATAAAAGGTTGGAAATACTGTTTTATAATAGCTTACCTAGAGCAAGATGACTATAGTTACATCACTTTTCAGGCGTTTGGAAACAAGAAGTTACATGGAAAAATATGGCATGTGGTCGGGTCTTTAGACGAATCAGTGTACAATTATCGGGGATAATAACTTTGTTCCCAAAGACGGCCGTGTCTCAGCGTGATATAAATTAGGCGAGACAGTGCGGCGTTCCCATGCCGCCACTTTGTCTGAATTAATGTCTCAGTTTGAGGCGCGAACTCATAAATACGCCGCCAGTTTCCTTTTGTGGCGGCTCTTGCTGTCTGAAAATTGAAGAAGACCCCTTACTTGAGTCCCTCAGACAAGTTACTTAAGTTCGATACTCAGTTTTAGGTAAAAAATTTAGTCTGTACTATTTAATTAGCGTTACGCCTTCGTGGCCTAATGGTTGTGACTACTGCCCGTAGTCCAGATATCCTGAGTTCGATCCCCGGTTGGAGCAAACTTTTCGAGAAAAAAAATCTGTTTTCTCCAAACACGTGAGGCTGGCATTTTCGGCCCTACCCAGGCTGGGTGAGGTTAATGTGGGTAGCTGGTACGATTGCCAGCGAATGGAGGGTAACACCCCCGTCCAGATCAGGACGTTAAAGCCGAATAGAATCGTTGGCGTTAGGAAGAGCATCCAGCCATAAAAAAATGTGCTCCAATCTACCAACCTCTACCATGAGGTTGAACAATGCCGACCCCAAAAGTAACATAAGCTACTATGAGATAAGGGAAGAGAGATATATATTTGATTAGCACAAATACTCATAATAAAAAAACATTACATTTCAAAGGTGGTGGTGCTGGCGAAATGGGCCCTATTTAATCGTTCAAACCACGTTTCTAGCTAAGCATAGACCACAAGCGTCTACAATTGCTGCTGTTTCATGGCTAGGAAATAAAAAAGTGAAACACTTAAATCCCCTTAAAATCCCCCCCGTATTGGGATTCCTCTTTGCGCTGTATTTCTGTTATTGTTTTGACTTTGTAATTTTGTGTACACAATAATTACCATAAAATCTTTAATTATTTATTTATCATCATCATAGGGTGGCGTCATCGTGAACGATGGTAGTCAGACAGTGGAGGAATGACTCAGCACTTCTACCACTGTCTTCACAAGGAGGCTAATAATTGACAAGTTCCCCAGAACCAAGCCAATGCTGGTCAACTCCCTGTTTATAGTCCCCCAGCCAGACTGCTGGTCTACTCCCTGTTTATAGTCCCCCAGCCAGACTGCTGGTCTACTCCCTCTTTATAGTCCCCCAGCTAGACTGCTGGTCTACTCCCTGTTTATAGCCCTTCAGCTAGACTGCTGGTCTACTCCCTGTTTATAGTCCCCCAGCTAGACTGCTGGCCTACTCTCTGTTTATAGTCCCCCAGCCAGACTTTTTTTTATAAATATATTTTTTTTATGTAAAATATATTTATTTATATAAAACAACACAAGCCGCCCTCAGTTATGCATTCACACTTCATACCTTCAGTCGCCAGGATAATTTTGAAATTCTTTTTCACACATTATGCTGATAAATTATTATTCCATCGTTTCTTATTTCAACTCTCTTTTTTATTGCCACCATCTTTCTTTTCTCGTGCATTTATATGTGTTTTATGTACATTTTTTTACATAAGTTCTTCTTGGATGCACCAAGTTCTAATGCAGTTTTTTTTTTACATAAGTTCTAATGTAATTTACGTTATTGATAGTTTGATTATCTATGTACTTGCCCGTCTATGTATGTATCTATGTACTTTCTAGGTTGATTATCTACGTATTTGCTCATCTATGTATGCAAGTATGTATATCTATGTATTTTCTAGGAATTCACGTGTGTCTTGTCTAGTCATCTACCTTAAGGATAAATTTATTATTACTGAGGTGTCTAAGGGGCGTCTTAGTGTGAACAGATTTGTAGTTCAGTGTGTGTGTGTGCGTGTGTGTGTGGGTATAGTGTTGTGTGGTTTGGTGTGGTGTGTGTTAGTGTGGTGTGGTGTGACTACTGCCGGTAGTCCAGAGATCCTAAGTTCGATCCCCGGTCGGAGCAGATTTTTCACACAGAAAATTCTGTTCCCTCCGTACATGTGAGGCTAGTATTTCCGGCCCTACCCAGACTGGGTGAGATTAATATGGGTAGCTGGTATACGATTCTCAGCGAATAGTGAGTAAAACCCCCGTCCTAATCCAGGACGTTAAATCAAATAGAATCGTTGGCGTCAGGATTGGCATCCAGCCGTAAAAATGTGCCAAAACCAACCAACCTCAACCATGAGGTTGAACAATGTCGCGTCGACAGTTTTCAACTTGTTTCGTATAAAGAAGTAGTGTAAATATATAAATAAAATAAAGCCGACTGCATCGTCTTGTCGAATTAATCGAAATTACGTGAGTTAATTAATTATTCAACTGTCATTGTAGAAATTAGTAAGCACTTAGGTAGTTAAATTGAGCAAAGAATTTGTTAAAAAAAACAATGTTAGTATAGAATGAATGAATTCGCAGATTGGTTAGTATAATGTCTAACTGGGACAATGGTACACTTGCACATTTTTTTTGGCTCTATCGGAAGAGTTTCAACCTCCGTGGCGTAACGGTTGTGACTACTGCCCGTAGTCCAGAGATCCCGAGTTCGATCCCCAGTTGGAGCAGACTTTTCGAAGAAAATTCTGTCCCTTCCAAACACGTGAGGCTGGCACTTTATTCAGGCTGGGTGAGGTTAATGTGCGTAGCTGGTACGATTCCCAGCGAATGGAGGGTAAAAGCCCCGTCCTGACTATCTAGCTCAATCAGGATGTTAAAACCAAATAGAATCAACTGGTCACAATAGATCTAATTAGGTCGCAGTGTTAATTGTTAGGGTTTCACTGAAAATCCTGCAACCAGATCAGATAATAATAATAATCGAAATAGTTCATTGTACGAATTTCCGTGGTGTTTTTTTATTTAATTTTTTTCCCGAGCCCAGAAACCTTGTTTAATTTTGCGCCACACAGTGAAAATTTGAAAATTATTTCCTGTAGGTTCTGAAAATGCCCAAGACATTAACTTTGCCCCGGATTACAAAACAATTGTAGGTAAAAAATTAATATTGATCTTTATTTTTTTGTACATACTTCTAAGTTTCTTTTTTAATTTATTGTTATTAAATTTTTGTTGATGATTATTTTATAAAAAAATAAAGTGTGAATAAATAAATTTCTGAAAAAGTTTTAAAGTTATTTTAGTATGAAAGATTAAGGTGTCCGAAGCCCGGAACACGATGAAATCCTTGCTACAAAAAAAAAGACCTATAAAAAAGTGTAGACTGAAAAATCGAACTTGGTATGTATGACGTCACAAATACGTATCCGCTTTTTACCAAGTCGCCAATTTTAAAATACTATTAAAGGTCTTTCGTATTCGTTTTTCGTGGTTTTGATGGCGGAGATGGCTTTTTCCGATATACCTGTCAAATCAGTCATTCACTAAAAAAAATTCCATATGCAAGTGACCCACTGATAAAAAAGGGAACAGGTTATTGATAGAAATAGATAGGTTTTTGTATTTAGAATAGTTTAGAATGTCTTGGTATCTAGAATAGCTGCCAACTTCAGTTACGAATTGTTAAGGCATTTCGTTAATGATTACAGTCGAATCTGGAAATAAGAGAACTGAAGTTACCAAATTTTCCTCTCTCTTATATCCAGGTTTGCCTTACTTGTGGTTCTGTGAACTGTAAACCTCACACAGATTCAACAACCATCGCATTAAAATTGTTCAATCAAGCATGAGGACATCGAGACCTTTCATTCAATACCCCACTCGATATAGGTTCTAATTAAAAAATATCAACCGGCCCTTTTTTTTACCCTTTTTCGATTTTTTACCGCAGTACGGCCTTACTGTCTTCGGTTAATAAAGAGGTTTTACAACCCATCAGAAGAAGAAAAAGAAGACTTAACACGTTCGTTACCGAACGGCCATATGTGGATGTTTTTGTGTTTTTTCCTGGGGACCGAAACACACATGTGGCCGTTATCAAATTTTTATCGAGGGACCGGACATCCATATATGGCCTTTTTGAGGTAGGTTGTTAGTATTAGAACAGATATAGGATCGATTCTTGTACAAATACGATGCCAAATATGCAAAAAAAATCATTTTGGTACCCAGGATGCAACAGCGACTTTACCGCCTGGTCCCTACGTAAAACTTGAAAAAATTGGCTTGGTAACGAACGTGTTAAGAAGTAATAGTAATGAAACTAAATATGATTTTTTATTTGGGTTTAACGTCGCTTCCAATCGCATGGTCATATCACGACGGGGGTGTTACCCTCCATTCGCAGGAAACTCACAAAACCTGCTGCCCACATTATCCTCACCCAGCCTGAGTTGAGAGGGAATACCAGCATCACGAAGTCTTCACCTCGCTGGACGTTGCTTTATATAATACCCTAATGGGTGGGTCGAGACTCGAGTGCTGGGTCCCAGCTAATGTAAATTTAGCGTCACGTTATGAATTTGGAGCTCTGTGATTGGTGGAAATTGATCACGTGACGCTAAATCTAATTATTTCATGACATGCATTGGTAGTCCTGTAGAAGCGCTAGTCTGGTGATCCAGGTAGCTTAGGTATAATATGTAGGTTCGAATCCCACCCAGCCCAATATCTTATTTTTGCCTATAATTCCGCCACTGGTCGCTACTAACATTAAATCAGCAACTAATTTTTCCTCACGAAGTATGAGTGAACCCCGAACACCCAAGTACAGAGTATTATTAAATTTATTTTTTACACCACAAAATACAACAAATCAAACTTTTACTTTTCACAAATTTACTACTATGTGTTTTTTCACTTACCATTCCATTATATGGACAGTGTGGTGTAATAGCTGTGTGAGAATAGGTTAGGTAATTTTCAATTTAGGTAGATTTCAATCTCGAATATCGCTTCAATGAGCTACTGAAGAAAGTTAGTGGATTAATCAGGTGAGATTATAATGTAATATATTAGATATTGAATAATTCAATCATAAACCCAATAAACCCACGAAGCTTGAACGGTACAGGATATTTTTTTTTATATTAATCTCTAATATAGCAGCTAAATATCAAATTGTGAACCGCGTATGTAAGTAGTTACAGACATAATAATATTAACTTCTTTAGTAGTCACCGTGATCTGAGTTCGATCCCCGGCGGGGCAGGAATTTTTCTGATCTGTACGTGGATGTTCGGGGTCCACTCATACCTCGTGAGGAAAAAACGAGTAGCTACTTTTATGAGTAACGACCAGTGGTGGCATTTTCACATTACCAGAGTAAAAAGAAATTAATGTAATAGAATGATGCTCTACTCACAAAAAATGTGAAGAGGCCTTGTGCTTCACCACATGTAAAATCATGCATAATAATATTTTCTCATGATTGATGATAGTTTAAAAAAATACACTCTTGATAGCACACGTATTCAATTTCGCTTTACTAAATCTACGCTGAATCCAGGACTTGAACCACCGACCTCCAGGTTACAAATCCGCCGCCTTATCGATCAAGCTACTGAGGTTGGTCTCATGATTAATTTGTATTTAACTTTTTTATTTATTAAAACAAGACAAGAGGTAAAAAGATGGTGTAAAAATAATTAGGTATAAAAAATAAACAATTAATCCTAGAGATACGAAGCTAAGCAAGGTCCAGTGAGGTGAAGAATTCGTGATGCTGGCATTCCGGCCCAACCCAAGATGAGTGAGGTTAATGTGGGTAGCAGGTTTGTGAGTTTCCTGGTGAATAGAGGATAACACACTAACACCCCCGTCATGATATAACCATGAAATCTTATACTTTATTAGGTAAATATACTTCTACTTATGAAGTTGAAAGCGACGTCACCGTGGCAGAGTGAGTTAGCGCGCTAGGCATTGCACGCACGGTGACCTGGGTTCGATCCCCAGCGGGCAGGAATTTTTCTGCTCTGTACTTGGATGTTCGGGGTCCACTCATACCTCGTGAAGATAAATGAGTAGTTCCTTGTATGAGTAACGACCAGTGGCGGCATTACCAGAGTAAAAAGAAATTAATGTCATAGAATAATTCGAAATGTAAAGGAGGCTCTTAGTAATGCTGCGCTACCCACAAAAATTGTGAAGAGGCCTTGTGCTTCACCACAAATAAAACAATACATACATACATACTTCTACTTATGAAGTTGAAAGCGACGTTACACCTAACAAAAATCCTCCAGATCGTCCCAGAAATCCTCCCAAACACATTCTACTGATGGGCAGTTGTGCAACTTATAGTCCTATTGACCCTAAGGACCCAGACGTTTCCATTGTGACACGCTTGAGTACGCACCGGTGATAACCGGTGTAGAGAGTAGGTGACTATTTTATGGTTATGAGGTGCACCGGTGTATAAACCAGGGGAAGTAATCGATGATCCCCGTTCTGTACCGGTGAGTGTGATGAATTAACTGGTTATTTCCGATCAAATTATCCACCTAACCGGTTTCCTTTTCTTAATATTACCTATTTAGGTATTATCATCTGACCTGGTTGCAGAGTTTTCAGTAAAACCTTTACAATTAACACTGCAACCGAGTTCGATCTATTGTGACCAGTTGATTCTATTGGTTTTAACTTCCTCATTTTAGATAGTCAGGACGGGGATTTTACCTTCCATTCGCTGGGAATCGTACCAGCTATCCACATTAACCTCACCCAGCCTGCCCGAAAATGTCAGTCTGACGTGTTTGGATTGAACAGAATTTTCTTCAAAAAATTAACCGCAACCGGGAATTGAACTCGGGATCTCTGGACTATGGTTGTAGTCACAATCGTTACGCCATGCAGGCTGGCTGTACTCTGGTAGACAATAAATTAATTGATCTGACTCGATCGCGGGCGGTTAATTGCAAATCCGACAATCGCAGAATACAGATTTCTTCAGATCGCTGTGTTTTATTCAACAGTCAAAAGACAATTTTACAACGATAAAGATTCATTTTCAAAACGACCATTCCATAAACAATCGAGTATTGATTTGAATGAGTCATTGCTGATGACCAATGTTGCAAGGTTTTTATCGGGAAAACGATGATTTCATAATTATTATTTCATTGAAATTCCGATTTAGAAACCTTCAGTAACCATCTATACTCTATCTCTACCTACTTAAGGGCTATTTTTTTTAAAAGTTTCTAAGAATTATCGCTATGATTTTTTTTTATATTTTTTTTTTAAGATGAGTGTTTGACAGCCGTTTTATTTCGTAGCCATGAAACAGGAGCTACTGTAGACGCTTGTGGTCTGTGTTGTAGCCTACCCAATCCACCTATCTCGTAGTATGCCTCCCTTCTGGATGGGCGAGAAGTGACACAATACTTCCCAATGAGGTGCTTGGTCAACACGAGCGCACCGGAAGGTATCCCTTACAAAGAACTATAACCAAATTATGAATACATATTTGTTGGCGCGGGGGTTCGAACCCGGGACCTTCCGCATGGCAAGCGAGTGCTTAACCACTGAGCTATTCGTGAGCTTTGTGTCAACAGTAATACACACCCTAGGGCCTAGGGACGTAGGGGCACCTAATTGAATTCTCAGTCTTGAATTCTCTGTAGAAGAATTTTGCAAAAATTTACCACAGAGTTGGAAATTCTTGTAAGTCTACTCTCTGATTTCTGAGAAATCTGGTAGAGTGTAGAATATTGGCGAAATAATTAGTAAAAAGTTATTAGGAAAGAAAATGATCTGGATTATTCATTTTTTTGGGTTTAACCTTGGTTTCAACAGCATGGTCTTATCACGACAGGGGTGTTACCCTCCATTCGCAGGAACTTGAGAAAATCAAAATTGAAAAATACTTGAGAAAATCAAATTAATTGGATCTTCCATTATAGCCATCTCGACAATCGCAGTCGGGTCTTTCCACTGCTCTTCCTGACCCAGTGTCCAGACGACCGAAACTCTTGAGATCAAAATTAATTGGATCTGCAATACGAGTCAGTGAGCTGGGTCTTCATTTTTCACAAACGCAACCAACCGAATGGCACCTCCTGAACTGGGGTAATAGGATGAACTACTTTCGAGTGACTCATTGGGTTATACACAGAACTGCCCGATTAGAAATCTCAGGCCCTAGTGCACAGGCAGTCTTAATGTTCTCACAAATATTAATTGAATGATTAAGCTTATAATAACACTCTTTTGTGGAAGGTAACCACCAGGCGAGGTTAATGCTTTAAGCATTTTCTACAACCTAACCCTCAGAGTCTTATTATTATGTGAATAATAATAATAATAATAATATCGCCTTATTTATTACTGCCCGATAAGGACTATTAAAGTCCCATTATTCCAGCAGTAAACTCAAATTAATGTGGTCACAAACTCAAATTAATGAGGAAAAATTCGTGCACTGGGTGGTATTCGAACCAACGGATCCCTGCGCTACCTGGATTACCAGACTAGCGCGTTAACCACCAGTTGTAGACTATATGTCCTAACTAAAGGGCGGGGTTATTGTCTTTGGCAATCTCTTCCACCATCAACAGAAGGGTTGTGTTATAATAATCTGTCCTGTCAGATATAATAATCTGACCTGTCAGATATAATAATCTGACCTGTCAGATATAATCTGACCTGTCAGATATAATAATCTGACCTGTCAGATATAATAACCTGACCTGTCAGATATAATCTGACCTGTCAGATATAATAATCTGACCTGTCAGATATAATCTGACCTGTCAGATATAATAATCTGACCTGTCAGATAAAATAATCTGACCTGTCAGATATAATAATCTGACCTGTCAGATATAATAATCTGACCTGTCAGATATAATAATCTGACCTGTCAGATATAATAATCTGACCTGTCAGATATAATAATTTGACCTGTCAGATATAATAATCTGACCTGTCAGATATAATAATCTGACCTGTCAGATATAATCTGACCTGTCAGATATAATAATCTGACCTGTCAGATATAATAATCTGACCTGTCAGATATAATAATCTGACCTGTCAGATATAATAATCCGACCTGTCAGATATAATCTGACCTGTCAGATATAATAATCTGACCTGTCAGATATAATAATCTGACCTGTCAGATATAATAATCTGACCTGTCAGATATAATAATCTGACCTGTCAGATATAATAATCTGACCTGTCAGATATAATAATCTGACCTGTCAGATATAATAATCTGACCTGTCAGATATAATAATCTGACCTGTCAGATATAATAATCTGACCTGTCAGATATAATAATCTGACAAAGTTATCTCATCATCTGTCCGCAGACACAAGATCAACCCTATTGGCACAGGTCAGATTCGCGTAGGATGTGTCCTATTTGTTGTCCTTCTCTGTTGTCATTGTATATAGGGTTAAACAATGCTCCCAATTCAGTGTTCTGGCCGGAGCTTTAGATCTAATGAGAACTTTAGATCTAATGTGAATTTTAGATCTAATGAGAACTTTAGATCTTTTGAGAAGTTTAGATCAAATGAGAAGTTTAGATCCAATGAGAAGTTTAGATCTAATGAGAAGTTTAGATCTAATGAGAAGTTTAGATCTAATGAGAACTTTAGACCTAATGAGAATTTGTCCGTCTATGTAATCGAGCCGTCGCGTAGCTCGGTCTGGTAATACAGAGGTCGTGGGTTCAAAACCCAGCCGTGAGTTCGTGCCATGCCAATAATAATATTGCCTTATTCTTACTAATAATAATATTGCCTTTTTCATACGGTCCGATTAGGACAAATGGATCCCATTATCCCAGCAGTAGACCTAAGACGTATTTTTCTTTGGTCAAAATCCCGAACGGAATGATAACCCGTCATGTCCCGGCTGGGTTTCGAACCCACAAACTTCTGGATAACAGACGTTTTGACCAATAAACCGCCAGCCTCCGTGGCGTAACGGTTATGACTACTGCCCATAGTCCAGAGGTCTCGAGTGCGACTCCCGGTTGGGGCAGACTTTTCGAAAAAAATTCTGTCCCCTCCAAACACGTGAGGCTGGCATTTCCGGCACTACCCAGGCTGGGTGAGGTTAATGTGGGGAGCTAGTACTATTCCCAGCGAATGAAGGGTAAAACCCTATCCTGGCTCTCTATCTCAAATCAGGACGTTAAAACCGAATAGAACCAACTGGTCACAATAGATCTAATTAGGTCACAGTGTTAATTGTAAGTTTTTCATTGAAACCCTTGCAACTTGAGATAATAATAAAAATAAGCTACTGGGATAGACAGACGATTTTTTTTTCATTTGAGATTTCGACCTAATGGAGTTGCCTCCCAAAACGAATACAATATATTATACTAGCCGTTTGCCCGTGCTTTGCAACGGGACTAAGTTTTAAATTTACTAAGGCATGGTCGAACTGCTGGACAGCAATGCCTTTTTGAACTTTTTATAATATTTCTGGACAAAGCGATAATGGTTTTGGGGGGGTCAATTCCGAGACATTTTTCGCTATCTCTTACCGTTTTGGCTAAACAACTCCGGACAAACAAACAAACAAACATAGGTAGGTAGGTAGTCCGTTTTTTTGTTTTATACATAGAGATTATTCTAGTGTATGATGTTAACTTTTCGTTGACCCTGTAACCAGAGCTGTCAGAGAGCATGTTAATCCTAAACGAATGGGTGTTACAATATTATTCTCACATTCTTAGAGCATATTCAGTCCACAAGCTGGATGTAGGAGAACTCTAGGGACAGCATTATTTTCTCTTGTATCCAAGTTTCTCTTATATCTATTCCTCTTATATCCAAGTTTCTCTTATATCTATTCCTCTTATATCCAAGTTTCTCTTATATCTATTCCTCTTATATCCAAGTTTCTCTTATATCTATTCCTCTTATATCCAAGTTTCTATTATATCTATTCCTCTTATATCCAAGTTTCTATTATATCTATTCCTCTTATATCCAAGTTTCTCTTATATCTATTCCTCTTATATCCAAGTTTCTATTATATCTATTCCTCTTATATCCAAGTTTCTATTATATCTATTCCTCTTATATCCAAGTTTCTATTATATCTATTCCTCTTATATCCAAGTTTCTCTTATATCTATTCCTCTTATATCCAAGTTTCTCTTATATCTATTCCTCTTATATCCAAGTTTCTATTATATCTATTCCTCTTATATCCAAGTTTCTATTATATATCTATTCCTCTTATATCCAAGTTTCTCTTATATCTATTCCTCTTATACCCAAGGTATGACCGGATCTATGTTTATTTTCTAATTAGGGGCTTTCTTTTTTTTTCTTCCTCTTTAATTATGTCTTATCCCGCTCAAGCAGGGTCGACGTTGTTCAACCTCATGGTTGAGGTTGGTTGGTTTTGGCTTTTCCTAACGATTTCTATTTGAATTAACGTCCTGGATAGGACGGCGGTTTACCTTCCATTTGCTGGGAATCGTACCAGCTACCCACATTAACCTCATCCAGCCTGGGTAGGGTCGGAAATGCCAGCCTTACATGTACGGAGGGAACAGAATTTTCTGTGTGAAAAGTCTGATCCGACCGGGGATCGAACTCAGGATTTCTGGACTACGGGCGCAGTAGTCACAACCGTTACGCCACGGAGGCTGAAGGTAATTAGGCTGAAGGTAATAAAAGAGGTCGTTTGCGCCATTCTGTATTGAAATGCTTATTATTGATGACTGTCCATCTGTTATTATGAGCATTACAGGATCTGTAAGACATTGTGCCCTGAGAATAGTACCCACAGATCGCGCAGAATAATCCAGATATTGAGATATGAACTACAGGCCAATATGTCAATCGGGTTACATCACTAGCCCAGATCTTACTCGTGGGTTTTACAAGTCACCGATCGCACCGATCAGACTGATTGGTGCTTGTGGACTGTTTAGTTTATTTAGGTGTAAGCGCATTTTTTAAATACGCCTTGACTATCGTACCAATCATCAACAATGCCTTAACAATCCGTAATTGAAGTTGCCACTGTTGCCAACTTCAAAGTGGCCCATTTGGGTCGGCGGCGCGTTTTATATATGCTTCTTAATTATCGCAATACAGTGAAACCTGGACTTAAGAGAATTGTGCATAATAGAAAAAATTCCTAGCCCAATATACCTTTTAACCATGTAGAATAGAATAGAATACAGGTAGAGTATACCTTGATTATACTGTCGAGGTAAGACTGAAAAGTCCCTTTACTCCAGCAGTCAAACAGGTCTTATATATTTTATCGTCTTTTATATTTTATGGTCTCATATATTTTAATTTCCAAGTTCAATATACCTTTTAACAATGTAGAATAGAATAGAATATAATATACCTTGTTTACACTGCATAGGTAAGACTGAAAAGTCCCTGTACTCCAGCAGTCAAACAGGTCCTATATATTTTATTTATGGTCTTATACAGGCGCGGCCGGTGCTAAGGAGCTGCGGAGCTCCAGCACTCCAGGCGAAAAATAAAAGAGAGAGGATTTTCTCAAGTCGTACACAATACACAATAAAAATTATCACACATTTCTAGAATAATTAATGCATAAATATTACAATGGGCATGGTAAACAAACTTAAAATTATTCAGATACTGAAAAAGCGACTATAATAATCCTATTTTAGTCCGGTATGCAGCACCCCCAAACATTTCCCCACTAGCCGAGCCTGGTCTTATTTTTAAACAAGAATTGTGCTTTATTTGTACATAATTTCATAACAATAACATAAAAAAACGCTTGCATACGAGTCTGCAACCATTGGGACATTTTCATCTTTACTATTCAAGGTCCAAAACCCAACTGACCAAATTTCGTATTGTGCGCATGACACATACCTTCTCTCTTCTCTCCCTCTACAATTCAATACTTCGCCATTGTGCGCATGACACACACTTTCCCTCTTCTCTCCCTTTACAATTCAATATTTCGTTACATAATATCGTTACATAATATCGTTACATAATTTCGTCACATAATTTTGGTTATGTGCTAGAGCAAAGACATGAAAATGTCAATAAAATGCAATAAGAAAGGATGTTTAGATACTTCTCAAAGGATGACAGCCACTAGAAAATAGAATTTTAAATAAGGAGAGAGCAAACGGAAGGAGAAAATCAAGTACAAAGAAACCAAACAAACAAAGATTATATTCTTAAATCGTCCCTGACGGTCCCTATAGGACGGGAACGATGCGATGAGATGTTGAGTGATGACGTCAGTGGGTAACAGACCTATTTCTAATGGCTAGTGCTAGTGGGTTAAACCAGACAAGGAAAAACGCTTGCATACGAGTCTGCAACCATTGGGACATTTTCATGTTTTTTTTTCGTTACATAATTTCGTTACATAATTTCGTCACATAATTTCGTTACATAATTTCGTCACATAATTTCGTTACATAATTTCGTTACTTAATTTCGTTACATAATTTTGGTTATGTGCCAGAGCAAAGACATGAAAATGTCAATAACAAAGTACTTAAAATTAATAAAATAAAATAATATGAGTATGCACTATACTATCACACTAAGGTACCTGAAGAACCAGGCACCTTGTTTTGTGATAGTAGTGTGATAGTGATAGTTTTGTGATAGTATATATTTTATGGGTAAGGAATCGAACCCACGACCCTTGGGTTCCGGGCCAGTTCCTCCAACGTGAGAGCTGTTCAGGTCGGTAAACTAAGACCTACCAATAAATTATCATAAAACCCGGCTCGAACGGTGAAACATACAAATCAGCTATTATGCAAATATGAAAATACCTCCTTACAATATTATTATCAGAGAGTGTGTGTGTGTTCGTATGTGTGTGTGTGTGTGTGTGTGTGTGTGTGTGTGTGTGTGGTGTGTGTGCATGTGTGTGTTTGTGTTTGTGTGTGCGCATGTGTGTGTGTAGCTAATGGAGCTATTAGCATGCCATTAGTAGACATGACAAGCCTGATATTACTATGGGAAAAAGTACAATATGCCTACTTGGAACATTTTACATAAGTATAGTTACATTACATTTTACATAGTTTATTATTACTGAACAATATTTCCCTACTTTGTGTACGACTAAACTCTTATTACACAAGTTACTTGCATACGTGAAGTATGTAAAGTATGTATAGCTATAGATACATAGGTATGATTTATTACAAAATATAATACCAACAGAATATACAGGGCGGACAAGGCTTATTTTTAGAAAATTGTAGAACCAACTCCAGGAGACATTCTAAGAAAAACAATCTTACACAATTTTTCGAAAAAAATTGGAATAAAAATCACATGAAGATAAAGTTTTTACCTGAAAATAAAGTTTTCACCTGAAAAATAAAGTTGAAACTGTTCAAAAGATAATGGTTCTCATGGTGTATGATACATATTATGAAGTAAATTTCCCAAGGAAATATCTAATATCTTGTACCTCTATAGTTGAATTCGAAACTGAGTTATTATTTTGTTTGTATTTTTCGAAAAATGGTCTGAGATTATTTTAGTACTAGAATGTCCCCTAGAAATTGATTCTGTGATTTTCTAATAAAAAAAACATAACACCCTGTATATTATACTTATGTATATAAGTAGCATATTATACTTATTATTTAAGTAGTATATTATACTCATGTATATAAGTAGTATATTATACTTACGTATCTTCTTTTACTCTGTCTTATCCCGCTCAAGCAGGGTCGACGATGTTCAACCCCATGGTTGAGGTTGGTTGGTTTTGGCACATTATTTTTACGGCTGGATGCCCTCCCTAACGCCAACGATTCTATTTGACGTATCGTCCTGGATTAGGACGGGGTTTTTACCCTCATATGTATATAAGTAGTATATTATACTTATGTATATAAGCAGTATGTTATACTTATGTATATAAATAGTATATTATACTTATGTATATAAGTAAAACTAATGTGTGTGCCGTACCTATACAGGGTGTTCCAAACCACATAGTCAAAATATTTAGTTGATACGTAGCTTCAAAATTTTCCCAAGAAACGTCACGATTTCAAATTAAGAACCAATTTTTTTTTGTTCCACGGTCCTAATACAAGCTCTTCTCGAGATAAAAGTAGTGACCGGGTGATTTGGACCACCCTGTATGTATAGTTTATATAATAATAGAAAAATATTTATGGTTTATCATGTACATATGCACCTTATATAACTACGAGTATTTATATCCACAAACACCTATAAAATGCATACTCACACACTATGTTGTGTAAAATTTCTCACACTCTCCCAGTGATAATAATAATTCCGTGTCCGTGAGATAGCCACCGACAGCTCTATCACGGTGGTGAGAGGATTATATGGACGCCCAGATCCAATGTGTATGTGTAGGCCCTAAGTGTATAAAACAGAACTGTATGTTTGCACACTCTAATAAATTAAAAAAAAAAAAAATGTCTAGGCTCTTTTCATGTCCATTGATTCTATTTAGTATTAAAGTCCTGATTTGAGATGTCACAGGACGGACGTTTTACCCTCCTGTTTTAATAAATTACTTTTAATTCTGTATTTTTTGTATAAATTACTGGTACGATTCCCAGTGAATGGAGGGTAAAACCCCGTCCTGACTATCTCAAGCAGAAAAGTTTTTTACAGACTCAAATGTAATTAAAAGTAGTTGTCACATCATGTTACTTATAGGTAATTTTAATAATACAAAATCACTGGAACTTGAATAAAAAGATTTTCATATTATCATTCTTATTTGTGTTAATCACTTTCGTGATATCACAACTACTCAAACTCGCTTTACTAAATCCGCGCTGAAACCGGGACTTGAACCATCGACCTTGAGGTTACGAGTCCGACGCCCATCGAGCTACTTAGATCGATTAAGCTTAGAAAGGTAACGTCCTCAAATTGTGAACTTTTCCACCTAACCACTTTTTTTTGTAAATAAATCTATTCTCCATGGCTGTAATAGCCTCAGACTATTCTTTCTCTATCTCTGTTAAAATATTAAAAATTCTCTATAAAAATTCAATTTAAAAGCAATTAAAAAATATTATTAAATAACACGAATCCAGCAAGACCTATAAACTGTGCGGATAAATATTTGGCGGAAGAAGATATTAAAGTTCATGTTTTTATGTACCTACATTTATTTTGTTGTGTACACTTAATTTATTGTTGTTATGTACTTCTATTTATTTCGTTATGTAAACTTAGAAAGTTAAAATACACCAACAGCCCGACATCTCCTACGAAATAAAGTTGAACCTGGATACAATATTATTATAGTAAGCTTTATTAGGTAGAACAAAAATACAGTAAAATACAGTGAAATTATAAAGAAAAACAAAAAGATTGAGCAAAGATACAAGAACAAAAACAAGAGAATGAAGTTAATGTCCTACCTAAAGGGCGGGGTTATTGCCTGTGACAATCTCTTCCATCCAACCCTTAGAACAGGGGTAGAATAGAAATTTCTTTAAAATAGAGAAAATCTCAGGTCCCTGCTTCCTTTACTGTCCGTATGGTATTAACCCCTGGTGGACGCCCGGAATAGAATAGAAATTACCTTGTTTATACTGCCGAGGTGAGACTAAAAGTCCCTTTATTTCAGCAGTCTATACAAGGTCTTGTTTATCTTCAAGTTCTAAACAGACATTTTGTACATACATTTGTTCTTAATTTTATATGTATTCACTATACACACAATGAAAAAAAAACCTTTCTCAGGGTAGGGAAAAAAACCAGATTCAATTTTCTGGGCTCCTTCCGTGTGCTGATGTGTATGGCGTATTGTGTGGTGTTCATGTAATTGAATTTCAATTGTGAAAACATTCTTAAAATTTGGAAAAATAGGAGATTTCATTTTGATGTTGTCTGCTTTAAAACTGGCTGGTCATCAGGTCCCTGCGTCACCTGTTTATGTGTAATAGAGAACTGACTTAATTGTGAACCTCTTTGTAAAAGACTTTCAGCTCTGTCCCTTGGGTTCTAATTATATCCCAGAATTGACTTTAGTAGAAATCTCTCTCTCTCTCTCTCTTTCTGTCTCTCTTTTATTCACAATGTTAACCAAAAACCAACTCTCTTTCTCTCTTTTTCTATCATATTAGGCTTAACCAAACACCAATTCTCTTTATCTCTCTCTCACCCCCTCTCTATCCTCACACTCTCTCTCTTTTTCTCTTATATTGGTCTTAACCAAAGAATAATTCTCTTTATCTCTCTCTCACCCCCTCTCTATCCTCACTTTCTCCCTCTTTTTCTCTTATATTGGTCTTAACCAAAGACCAATTCTCTTTATCTCTCTCTCACCCCCTCTCTATCCTCACTTTCTCCCTCTTTTTCTCTTATATTGGTCTTAACCAAAGACCAATTCTCTTTATCTCTCTCTCACCCCCTCTCTATCCTCGCACTCACTCTCTTTTTCTCTTATATTGGTCTTAACCAAAGAATAATTCTCTTTATCTCTCTCTCACCCCCTCTCTATCCTCACTTTCTCTCTCTTTTTCTCTTATATTGGTCTTAACCAAAGAATAATTCTCTTTACCTCTCTCTCACCCCCTCTCTATCCTCACACTCTCTCTCTTTTTCTCTTATATTGGTCTTAACCAAAGACTAATTCTCTTTATCTCTCTCTACACCCCCTCTCTATCCTCATTTTCTCTCTCTTTTTCTCTTATATTGGTCTTAACCAAAGACTAATTCTCTTTATCTCTCTCTCACCCCCTCTCTATCCTCATTTTCTCTCTCTTTTTTCTCTTATATTGGTCTTAACCAAAGACTAATTCTCTTTATCTCTCTCTCACCCCCCTCTCTATCCTCACACTCTCTCTCTTTTTCTCTCATATTAGGCCTAACCAAAGACCAATTCTCTTTATCTCTCTCTCACCCCCTCTCTATCCTCACACTCTCTCTCTTTTTCTCTCATATTGGCTTAACCAAAGACTAATTCTCTTTATCTCTCTCTCACCCCCTCTCTATCCTCACACTCTCTCTCTTTTTCTCTCATATTAGGCCTAACCAAAGACCAATTCTCTTTATCTCTCTCTCACCCCCTCTCTATCCTCACACTCTCTCTCTTTTTCTCTCATATTAGGCCTAACCAAAGAACCAATTCTCTTTACCTCTCTCTCACCCCCTCTCTATCCTCGCACTCCCTCTCTTTTTCTCTTATATTGGTCTTAACCAAAGAATAATTCTCTTTATCTCTCTCTCACCCCCTCTATCCTCCTTCCCTCTTTTCTCTATTTGGTCTACCAAAGACCATTCTCTTTATCTCTCTCTACCCCTCTTATCCTCACTTTCTCCCTCTTTTTCTTTATATTGGTCTTAACCAAAGACCAATTCTCTTTATCTCTCTCTCACCCCCTCTCTATCCTCGCACTCACTCTCTTTTTCTCTTATATTGGTCTTAACCAAAGAATAATTCTCTTTATCTCTCTCTCACCCCCTCTCTATCCTCACTTTCTCTCTCTTTTTCTCTTATATTGGTCTTAACCAAAGAATAATTCTCTTTACCTCTCTCTCACCCCCTCTCTATCCTCACACTCTCTCTCTTTTTCTCTTATATTGGTCTTAACCAAAGACTAATTCTCTTTATCTCTCTCTCACCCCCTCTCTATCCTCATTTTCTCTCTCTTTTTCTCTTATATTGGTCTTAACCAAAGACTAATTCTCTTTATCTCTCTCTCACCCCCCTCTCTATCCTCATTTTCTCTCTCTTTTTCTCTTATATTGGTCTTAACCAAAGACTAATTCTCTTTATCTCTCTCTCACCCCCTCTCTATCCTCACACTCTCTCTCTTTTTCTCTCATATTAGGCCTAACCAAAGACCAATTCTCTTTATCTCTCTCTCACCCCCTCTCTATCCTCACACTCTCTCTCTTTTTCTCTCATATTGGTCTTAACCAAAGACTAATTCTCTTTATCTCTCTCTCACCCCCTCTCTATCCTCACACTCTCTCTCTTTTTCTCTCATATTAGGCCTAACCAAAGACCAATTCTCTTTATCTCTCTCTCACCCCCTCTCTATCCTCACACTCTCTCTCTTTTTCTCTCATATTAGGCCTAACCAAAGACCAATTCTCTTTACCTCTCTCTCACCCCCTCTCTATCCTCACACTCTCTCTCTTTTTCTCTCATATTAGGCTTAACCAAAGACCAATTCTCTTTATCTCTCTCTCATCCCCTCTCTATCCTCAGTCCTCACTTTCTCTCTCTTTTCTCTTATATTAGGCCTAACCAAAGACTAATTCTCTTTATCTCTCTCTCACCCCCTCTCTATCCTCACACTCTCTCTCTTTTTCTCTCATATTAGGCCTAACCAAAGACCAATTCTCTTTACCTCTCTCTCACCCCCTCTCTATCCTCACACTCTCTCTCTTTTTCTCTCATATTAGGCTTAACCAAAGACCAATTCTCTTTATCTCTCTCTCATCCCCTCTCTATCCTCAGTCCTCACTTTCTCTCTCTTTTTCTCTTATATTAGGCCTAACCAAAGACCAATTCTCTTTATCTCTCTCTTACTCCCACTCTATCCTCACTTTCTCTCTCTTTTTCTCTCATATTAGGCCTAACCAAAGACTAATTCTCTTTAACTCTCTCTCTCACCCCCTCTCTATCCTCATTTTCTCTCTCTTTTTCTCTCATATTAGGTCTAACCAAAGACCAATTCTCTTTATTTCTCTCTCACCCCCTCTCTATCCTCACTTTCCCTCTCTTTTTCTCTCATATTAGGCTTGACCAGAGACCAAACACTATGATACCTCAAGTCACCTTGGAACCATGACAGCACTATAATAGACTGGCTGCCATAGTTATTTATGTTTGTCCATTCAGTGGCCACTACTCTATTATACCTACTCACATATGGACTTATTATTATTACTACTACTATTATATTATTACGACCAGTGCACTGGTAGTCAAGTGAGAGAAAGAAATAACTATCAAATATTTTTTCTTTCATATGCACGGCCATGCCTTGGTTAACGCAAGGCCTTTACCTCTATTGAAGTGTCTCACCTCTATATGATTTAGAAAACTGGGCATTATTGCATGGCTTTCTTTACTTGATTTAAATGTTGTTTTTCTAAGTCCATACAGCTTCATATTGTGTTCGTTTTTGTAAAAAAAAATATTTTTTGCTCCGATTTCAAATTTTTCATGCTTCTGTACTTTTTTTTTCCTTTTCTATTTGTTAGTAATCTGTGTAAGTATTTACCTTCTCACTGTCAAAAATGTCTTCATCTGTAATGCACATCTTTTCTATTTATCATTTATATTACTGTTATCATTACATTAATAATACTTCTATCTATCATTAATACGGATCCAGGGTTCGTATTAATCACCTATATATGTCAAATTATTAAATTAATTTTGCTTACAGTTAAATTTTTCTACTAAGTACATAGTTATTTCTGTGGATTAAAAACAAATTCTCAATTAGCTGTGAGACGAGTGTACTGATGTTTTAATTAACACGTTGGACAGGAAACCGGTAGCCGGTGTGTGAACCGGTGACTTGGGGTTCCCATGGAAAGTAAAAACCGCTTGGACTTCGGTGGGAAGCTTTACCCAGCCCTTAAGTTATGATTATCATATTACTGGCGGGGGGACTATAAACAGGGAGTAGACCAGCATTGGCTTGGTTCTGGGGCCCTTGTCAATTATTAGCCTCCTTGTAAAGACAGTGGTAGAAGTGCGGAGTCATTCCTCCACTTTCTGACTACCATCGTTCACGATGACGCCACCCTATGATGATTGTATTACTCTTTTTTAGGTAAAGACAAAGTACAGTATTTACAGTACAATACAATGAAATTATAAAGAATTTTTTTATAGATTGAACAAGCTGTGTGGTTAAGCTATCGCTTGCCATGCGGAAGGTTGCGGGTTCAATGCCCGTGCCGACAAAATTACCTTCGGTGCGCTCAGCACCTAAATGGGAATTACCTACTGATGTGTAACTTCTCGCCCATCAGAGGGGAGACATACTACGGGATGGGCAGGCTACAACACAAACCACAAGCGTCTACAGTAGCTTCTGCTTCATGGCTACGAAATAAAAAAGGCTTTGAAACACTCATTTTTTTTATAGAAAAAAAAGCTAATATCCTACCTAATGAGGTCGGGGTTATTGCCTGTGGCAATCTCTTTCTCCCGACAATTTAGTTAGGACATTAGCATTATTTTATTCTTTGTTAAATATCTATTTCGGGAAGCTTTGTTATTTATTTATTTCCATGAGTCTCAGGTTCAAACCCTGGTCTCGGCAAGAAACTAATATTCAGCTATGCCAACTGATGAGTTCAGAATAAGGACGAAACGATCGTCTTAGGCTGCTTGGGGTTGAATATCACATATACTTTAGCTAGTACATTTATATGTATATTCATATAGTTATCTCAACTCAGAATTGTATCTTATTTAATAGTCGAACATAATTTTAGAAAATTATCTTGAAGGTAACGAATAACCGCAAGTATTTCATGGTTCATGAATTCACGAAACAAAGAAAAGCTGCACTTGGCGTAAGAAACAATCATACCAAGCTTCACTGTCATAATAAAATGTGCGTTTTTATGACTAAGCTCTTGAAAAAGAAATACAAAAAAGGAGAAAAAAAAGTAACAAGTTATAAGAAATAAGCAATTATTAAGAAAGAACAAGAGAGAGAGAGAGAGAGGGGCAGAGAGAGGGAGAAGAGAGAGAGAGAGAGAGAGAGAGAGAGAGAGGGAGAGAGAGAGAGAGAGAGAAACTATTTAACTCGGGTACCCACTGGAAGATTTGTCTTTCGTTTGTCTGTCTGTGTGTCTGATTCTTCAAAATTGTTAACATTTATTATACATGTTTATTGGGGTCCTAGAATGTTACCTATAATTTTTGGGTGGAAAGAGGTTACTCGGGCCACAAGGGACTGCGTTCTATTTTTATTGAATAAAACAAGACTGTTGAAATTTTTGTTGTATGATAAAATTGATGATCTTTGAAGCTAAAAGAGGCCAAATTATGGTAATTGGTGATGAAAATGCAAAGAGGATTGACTGGCCCATTGGTAGAGTTACAGAGCTGATTCATGGAAATGATGGTCATGTACGAGTAGTCAAAATCTGTGTAAACAAAAAAAAAAATAATATGAAAAATAAAACAAATGATTTACATTATTCTTTTTTTAAGGAAGGGCGGGGAAAAATCTTTTAAAGACACCCAGGTCTTAGCCTGGGGTGTGGGATTTCCACCCACTAAAAACCCACCTTTCCTGATAGCATACTGCACTTGGAACCGAAATATTTTATTATTTTTATTTTTACAAAAAAAACATGTTATTAAAGTAAAAAGGAGAGAAATATTTTTACATTGTTCTTGTTGAACTCGTAACAAATGCCAGTCTGCTGAGTGCGGGATTTGCGTGGAGCTACTCAGAGCACCGAGCAGATGAAGATAAAAAGCTTTGGGTCTAACATCAGGACATGCAGATTAGAAGTCACCCATCCTGCCATTCTCAGCGGTGACCAAAGGCGATTGTTATTATTTAATATCGCCTTTTCTATAAAATAAATAATATAAAATATAATAATAAAAAGTTCTATTAATCTCATTTTCTATTTATTGTAGGTATATATTCTATGTAAATAAAACTTGATCCAATATGTTTAATAATCATTATTATTATTAAACAGATTCAATCAAGTTTTATTTACAAAAGTCTAGTATATACAATTTACATGAAACAAAGTTGAAATTATTAAACACAACTTGATCAAGGGCGGTGCTAATGCTTACGACATTCTCTTCCACACCATCCTTGATATGAAAATTAATGAGTCGATGGGGCTCCGGTGATAACAATATTGTCAGAGATTGAGAGTGCTTTTTAGAACAAGGCCCATGTTCTCTTTTTTAACACTGAAGATGAGCAACGTCCAGCGATGATAGGACTTGGATTGTTGATCTAATAATAATAATTATACTCTTTAGTGGAAAGTACAGGCGAGGTTAAGTCTCAGAGCATTTTCTACCACATAACCCTCAGAGTCTTAGTATTATGTGGTCACAAATTCAAATTGATGAGGAAAAATTCGTGCACTGTGTGGGATTCGAACCAACGGATTCCTACACTACCTGGATTACCAGACTAGCACGTTAACCACTTGACTACCAGTGTAAGTACATATTAGTCGACAGATGCCGAGATCGAGCCCCGGTTGATTCAGAAGAAAATACTGTTCCCATCAAACACGTGAGGCTGGCATATACGACTCTACCTAGGCTGGGTAAGGTTACTATCGGTAGCCATCATTACGATTCCCAGCGAATAGAGTGTAACACCCCCGTCCTGTTCAGGACATTAAAACCAAATAGAATTGTTGGCGCTAGGAAGGCCATCCAGCTGTAAAATATATTTCACCACCAACCAACCTTAACCATGAGGTTGAGCAATGTCGACCCCAAGTAGCATTGGGAAAAGGCAAAGTTAAAAAAGAAGAAGAAAATGATAACTTTTAACTTTTTATTTTATTTTACTTTTTTTAAATACTCGTAGTTTTTTTTTTATATTGAATCTACTGTGGCTCAATTTAATTCTAATTTTTTGGTATACTTACCTATGTAAACTTGTTCGCCAGTGCAGCCAGCTTAATTTTTTGTCAAGATAACGTTTTGGGACGAATCGTTCGGTGACTTTTTTTTTTAAACCTAAAATTGAAAACCTTTTTCATAAACCTTTTTGGGCCTAATCGTAATGCGCCCATGAATTCGGTCTTGCCCCACACTCGGCCTCAAGGTCACGCCGTCAGCAAAAGTTGAGAACCGCTCGTTGCCAATAATAGCTCAGCATAATACGCTTACGTGAGGAGTGCAAGCATGCATAGGGTCATACCTTGTCGTGCTTTTATCACCTGTGTACAGGGTGTAAGGAAAATCCTGGGACAAAAGCTCCAGAAGACCATGGATTATAGAATTATAAGGGTTGGGTGGAAGAGATTGCCAAAGGCAAGAACCCCACCCTTTTGTTAGGACATATATTATGTATATATATTTTTTTTTTCTTCTCTTATATTGTATTTAAATTTGTAATTATTTGTGTTGTATACCTAATTATAATATGTCCAATTAATAAAGTGTAAAATAAATAAATAATAGACTGGTTGGAGTTACACAGGAAAAGCTTATTCTAGATTATAATTTCTTTAATGTGAAACACATACTTTATGTATTGAATTTTTTCACAATAAAGAAATTGAATTAATTTTAATAAGGTATCACTCAATAAATAATAATACCTTTCAATAATAAGGTATCACTCAATAAAGAGTGATACCTTATTATTGAAAAACACCAATAAATTATCACACCGACCCCTATTTAGATCAATTGTAGCCAGTTGGTTCTAATTCTGATGTACGTCCTAATTTGAAGTAGTCAGAACGGTGGTTTTACCCTCCATTGTGTTAATCACTTTCGAGATATCACAACTACTCAAACTCGCTTATATTCATGTACATCTAGTACAACTTCTCACCTTTCTGTTTAATACTGATACTGATCGCTTTAGTAAATCTTTGCTTAGTTTGGTAATGGAACCACCGACCTCCAGATAATAATAATAATGATCTTAATTTTTTTTATCTTTTATATACACATTTTTGGGTTCCCATGAAGTACTAGTGTACTTCTCGGGAACTTTATCTCAGCAATTTACAATCTTTATCTTCTTTCCTCTTTGTTTCCATTTTCTTTCTTCTATTTTTTTCTGATGACAAGTACGCCGCCTTATCGATCAAGCTACTGAGGTTGGTTGCATGAAAAAATCGGACCCTAGAGCCGCCAATTGAGTGGGTGGTGGTGATCTTTGGTTGCACCCTGTACAAAGTACTTAACGTCCGGCTTGCTTATCCCATATTGTGGAAATAATACTGTATTGTCATGCAGTGGCGGAGTGCCCCATGACCTGGGGTATGCGTCAGTGGAGGTCAATGCTAATTTTCATTCTGAGTGTCAAAAGAAGAAGAAAAGCACTAACTTGCAAAACAAATAATAATTTAGTGGTAGTAAAGCACTAACTTGCATAACGAATAATAAATTAGTAGTAGTAAAGCACTAACTTGCATAACGAATAATAAATTAGTAGTACTTAGTATCTAGTATTTATTTATGATGATTGGGCACCAAGTTCTTTTTAACTCAAGACAGTTTTTCTAGCCTATATCTTGGTATTACCAGACTAGCACGTTAACCACTTGACTACTAGTGTAAGTATTATGTATGTCTTTTCAAGTTTAAAATTACTTTTTTTAGTTTGTTGGCTTAGTTTTTGAGTCCCTATTCCTAAAAGATAAGACTTACATGGTTTTACTTTCTGTTAGTCCTAAATCGCCACTGATCTGATATGTATATCATTTACGACATACATTAATATAAAGTGTCTACCTACCTCAATAGCCAAGCCTCTTTTTTTCTCTCTGTCTCTCTTCTCTTTCTCATTTTCTCCATCTCTGTTTATTACACTCTTCAATATATCTTTCTCTCTCTCTCTCTTTCTCTGTCTCTCTCTTTCTCTCTCTCTCTTTGTTACTCCCTTTTTCTGTGTCTCATTCTCTCTCTCTCTCTTTTTTTCTTTCTCTCTGTCTCTTTCTCTCTCTCTCTGTCTCTTTTTCCCTCTCTCTATCTCTTTCTCTATCTCTCTCTTTCTCTGTCTCTCTCTCCCTCTCTTTTTCCTTTTGTCTCTCTTTCTCTCTCTCTTTGTTACTCCCTTTTTCTGTGTCTCATTCTCTCTCTCTCTCTCTTTTTTTCTTTCTCTCTGTCTCTTTCTCTCTCTCTCTGTCTCTTTTTCCCTCTCTCTATCTCTATCTCTCTCTTTCTCTTTGTCTCTCTTTCTCTCTCTCTCTTTGTTACTCTCTTTTTCTGTGTCTCATTCTCTCTCTCTTTCTCTGTCTCTCTCTCCCTCTCTTTTTCCTTTTGTCTCTCTTTCTCTCTCTCTTTGTTACCTCTTTTTTCTGTGTCTCATTCTCACTCTCTCTTTCTTTCTTTCTCTTTCTCTATCTCTCTTTCTCTCTCCTACTTTCTCTCTCTGTTTTTCTCTATCTCTCTCTCCCTCTCTCTTTCCGTTTGTCTCTCTTTGTTACTCTCTCTTTCTGTGTCTCATTCTCTTTCTCTCTCTCTTTTATTCTCTCGTTCTCTCTCTCTCTATTTCTTTCTCTTTCTCTTTTGTCAAGACGTTCAGTCATAAAACAGAGCTCCTTCAAGTCTTCAACTTTAGTTTAAACCTTTCTCCTCTTTTCTGAACCTCACACACATTTCCCTCAAGCTCAGTATTGTCCTCCAGATGAACTCTAACCTCAACTTAGCCAGCGTCGATGGTACATTGAATACACCAGTTTTCAGTCACTCGAGTTAAGCAACGTCCAGCGAGGCTAGGACCTGGATAGGTGACCATTCCAGTTCGAGCCCTCGTGATGCTTACTATTCCCGACCCACTCAGGCTTAGGAGAGTAAGGTGAGTAGCTGGGGTGTGAGGTTCTGGTGAATGGAGAATAAAACCATCGTTGTTATTTGACACTGCAGTAATATAATATTATAATATTGAAAAGTTGAAAGCGACGTTAAAGTCAAAAATAAAAATATATTACATAAAATTTGAATTAAAAAAAGAAGATAAGAAAGAAGAGACGTGTGATCCCTTATCGAACAAAATCTTGCCAGCTGGTATTAGTCCCCCTATCACCTTGTGAAATCAATTACGCATCTCGAGAACCAACTTTCTCTCAAAAACCAAAAAGTGAAACCAAGATGGGGCCTGCTAGTAAACACCTAACTAATAATTAACACCTGCGGGGGGTCTCAGTGGGCGTCAGAACACCCCGCCCCTCTGGCTCGGGGGCGCATCATATCTGAACAACCAAAGCTTCAAAAAAGTAATCACAAGAATTGAGATATATAAATAAAGATCCAATTGGTATGTAGGTCTGTATTGGAAGTATTTTTACTTTACAACATACCCATTTATTTATTTATTTTTTTATTTATTGAAAAGATAGAGCCTTTTTATAAGTTCTATTTACATGATACCTACATTATTTTATGTTATATATAATCGGTAGTCAAAGGTTTAACGCGCTAAGTCTGGAAATCCAGGTAGCGCAGGGATCCGTTGGTTCGAATTCCACTCAGTGCATGATTTTATCCTCATTTATTTGAGTTTGTGACCACATAATAATAAGACTCTGATGGTTAGGTGGTAGAAAATGCGTTTAGCATTAACCGGTTACCTTCCATTAAAGGATGTTATATTATTATTACATTACAATTAAATATAATATCACCTGACATGTATAATAACAGGTATGAGTTTCTCTATTTATTTTTTATTAGATATTATATAAAAACTAACATCATTCCTGTACACTAGTTTCGTAAGGAGGCATGACCCTATATTTTTCCTAACCCTACTCTACACTCGAGGCATTGCCGTACATCACAGACGCAAGTAGTTAACACCTACCTCGAGATGATGTTTATTCTTATAAAAATAAAAGAACAACTCCTACACCACGCCAGTGATTAGTACTAAACTACAATTAGTATTACTAAAATTAGTACTAAGTGATACTAATAATAATAATAACACTCTTTAGTAGAAAGTAACCACCAGGCGAGGTTAATGCTCAAAGCATTTTCTACCACCGAACCCTCAGAGTCTTATTAATATGTGGTCACAAAATCGAGTTAAAACGGAAAAAATCATGCACTGGGTGGGATTCAAACCAACGGATCCCTATAACGTTAGCTGTATTGCCAGACTAGAACACTGATCACTTGACTCTTCCACGATAAGGAGAATAACCAATTCCAAAAAAAAAAAAAAAAAAAAAAAAAACACTTGACTACCAGAGCACTAAACACATCCCGTAAACAAAAACTACTTTCCTGACCCATATCTGTACGTATTGATGCAGGATCAAAAAGACGAGACCATCCAAGATTAGTTAATGCGTTTTTTTGGGTTTTAGTAGGCGTAAAATGAGCTATTCAGAGAAGCTCAGAAGGATTTCAAAGAAATAATAGAGTAGGTTAGAAACCTTAAGAACCATGGTTAGGGCGATTTCAAGGAAATATTCAAGACAATAACAAAGTAATAGGCCGTGTTATAACGGAACCTGTGTTCCACAGCCCACACGCTGGGTTATAACCGCCGGAGATTTGAAAAGGGTTAGGATGGAATTTTGAGCAAGAATTAATAATTAGATTTAACAGATTTTTTATAGGTCTCTCTTTGGGTATTTGTAGTTGTTTTGAAAATGGTAATGATACTTTCTTGGATTTTTGAGGTGTAATATTGTTATTTATTGAACGACTTTCAGATCCTTTTTTATGGAATTTTGAGCAATGATTAATATATTTAACAGCTTTTTTGTAGGTCTCTCTTTGTGTATGTATAATTGTTTTGAAAAAAGTTATGATACTTTCATGGATTTTTGAGGTGTAATATTGTTATTTTTATTGAACGACTTCCAGATCCTTTTTTTAATGTTATAAATAGTTTGTGAAAGTGCTGCTCTAACTGTACATGCATTTCATATTCATCATCTTTGATACTTATAACAGGTTCTACGGATCTTGAAAAACACCTCATAAACACGAAACCGGGCATTGGGAACGTTAGTTCCAAAAGAATTCGTCAAATTAGCCCTCGTTCAGTAAATCGAGGGTTTTGCCACCTGGTTTGGGCGAGCAAATGCCTCGATTTACTGCACGAGCGCTAATTTGACGAATCCTTTTGGAACCTAAGTTCTCATTTCCAATCCCCATCAGTTTCTTGTTTTTTTTTTTTTAGGTGTTTTTCAATCTTACATCATGGAATTAGGACAACTAAGTTGTAACATTCATAGTTGTAACATGTCCCAATTACATCATACATTACTCACTGGTTCTTTTATGTATGTTTGTGTATGTGTACAGTACATACGTATTACCTAGCTTAAATGTGATTAAATATAATTATGTACCAAAAATGCAAACTATCCAAGATTTTGTTGAAATTCTAATTCACCTTCGTAGATAATTAAAATAACGTTATGAAAATTATGTTTAATGTTCAATGAAGGGTGTTATTTAAATTTTGTACATAATATCTACATATGAGTACTGAGTAGTCACTGTGGCCGAGTGAGTTAGCGCGCTAGGCATTGCATGCATGGTGACCTGGGTTCGATTCCCAGCGGGGTAGGATTTTTTCTGCTCTTGTACTTGGATGTTCGGGGTCTACTCATACCTCGTGAGGAAAAATGAGTAGCTGCTTTGATGTGAATCAGCGACCAGTGGCAGAATCATTGGCAAAAAAACAGTACAAGATATTGTTAATTAAGTAGCAAGGTCCTATGATTCTGGGCTAGCTAATACTAAAATTATGACATAATAACACAAAGAAAAAGCATTATTATTATTATGTACATACATAGAGTGTATGTATATCTCTTAAGGTTAGAGGCATGTCCATAGGAATTCCAATGTCTTGAAATAGCATAAGGTTAAGGACTGTGCTAAAGTGTTTAAGACCGGAGTGTGGTCCAATGATATTTATGTTCATGTAATTAGATTGCAGCCATACGGTACATACTAGACATACTCTATGCCATAGGGCCTATGGTATGACTAATGAAAGAGTTTTACCGTGTAACCTCATAAAACTCGGTGTGTTATGAGTTATGAGTAAACGCCAAAACCACAATTCTTCATTACTTATCCTCATTTTTACGTGGCCGAGTGAGTTAGCGCGCTAAGCCTTGCACGCATGGTGACCTGGGTTCTATTCCTAGCGGGGAAGGATGTAGGAGAAACACAGAGAAAATCACAAGTTAATTCTTCTCCTTTACATGCTTTTGAAAATAATAACGGTAGCCATGTTGGATTGAATTTTTTTCTTCATTATTGATTCCTCCATGGAAAATGGATTGATGATATAATAATATAATTATTATACTGCTTTTCCTTTGTGTTATTATGTCACAATTTTAGTGGGTAGCGCAGAATCATAGGACTTTACTACAAATTTACAATATCTTGTATTTTTTTGCCTATGATTCTGCCACTGTGGTCTGTGGTCACTGCTTCATATCAAAGGAGCTACTCATTTTTCCTCACGAGGTATGAGTGGACCCCGAACATCCAAATACAGAGCAGAAAAATCCCAGGTCACCATGTGTGCAATGCCCAGCGCGCTAACTCACTCTGTCACGGTGACTATGGATTGATAATATCATAGGTAAACACTTTTATACACATCACATAAGTTTGATGACAGTAAAATTCTGTTCCTCTGTACATGTGAGGCTGATATTTCCGGTCCTACCCAGGCTGGGTGAGGTTAATGTGGGTAGCTGGTAAGATTCCAAGTGAATGGAGGATAAAACCCATCTTAATCCAAGACGTTAAATCAAATAGATCGTTGGCGTTAGGAAGGGCATCCAGCCGTAAAAATATGCCCAAACCAACCAATCTCAACCATGAGGTTAAACAACGTCGACCTGCTTAAGCGGGATAAGAAAGAGTAAAAGAAGAAGAAGAAGAAGGAGACAAAAGTTCGATGACTCTGTTTTGTTGACTAACCATTGTTGATTACTGTTTGTTTGTGTCTGTTGACTGTTTGTCTGTTTGTTTAACAAATGCATCAGGATATGTGCAAACACTGTTTGAGGCTTTCAAGTGACACTGGCGACTGTTTTAGCACCCGAACTTGCTCTGGGGTCTCGTTGTCATAGAAACACCAGTCTCACCTACAGCTTCACATGGGTTTTGGTTGTCATGACAACTAGAGACTCAACTACAGCTTCACAAAGGTTTTGGTTGTCATGACAACTCGAGACTCAACTACAGCTTCACAAAGGTTTTGGTTGTCATGACAACTAGAGACTCAACTACAGCTTCACATGGATTTTGGTTGTCATGACAACTAGAGACTCAACTACAGCTTCACATGGATTTTGGTTGTCATGACAACTAGAGACTCAACTACAGTTTCACATGGATTTTGGTTGTCATGACAACTCGACACTCAACTACAGCTTCACATAGGGTTTTGGTTGTCATGACAACTCGAGACTCAACTACAGCTTCACATAGGGTTTTGGTTGTCATGACAACTAGAGACTCAACTACAGCTTCACATGGGTTTTGGTTGTCATGACAACTAGAGACTCAACTTCAGCTTCACATGGGTTTTGGTTGTCATGACAACTAGAGACTCACCTACAGCTTCACAGGGTTTTGGTTGTCATGACAACTAGAGACTCAACTATAGCTCCACAAAGGTTTTGGTTGTCATGACAACTAGATACTCAACTACAGTTCCACAAAGGTTTTGGTTGTCATGACAACTCGAGACTCAACTACAGCTGCAGAGACATTCCGAAAATTCTAATTGCTTATCTGTGTAATATAAATTGAGGGAAGGTGACCTGAAACTGGGACGATGAAGTGATAAGTGAAATAATTCAATCCGGCATACTTTAGAGTGGTAAGCTCCACCAAAGGGCCAAATTATAAATTAAGATAATCAGGATTTAATTTAAGATAAGCCAGACTCTTCCTCAGGTCAAAGATTAAACCAATCACAGCGCACTACAGCCTAACCTAAAGAATAGTCTGTTGTATGTTAAATTTGATTCTGTTTTATAATTCGGCGCACAGTCTCGTGAAAGTATCAGAGATGACATATTCAGTGTGGGGTTCCCTATATTGGGCACTTCTCCCCTACACCGTCTAGAATCTAGATCCTTATGGTATAAGTGTCCTTGCCACAGACCGTTCCTATAATCCTTCCATTCTTCTATTGAATAATAATAATAACTACTAGCTGCTGTAAAGGGGTGCCGCACGGAGAATTTGGTCTTTGGCTATACTCATTTGGTATTAATACTGGGTGCCTAGTAGCCCGTTCCAGAAACACTCTCCACTCTCATAATCCCCGAATCTCCGTTCCAACCGTCACACAATGCACTCTGATTGGTTATTGCGTTCAAATTAACCAATCCGAGTGCGTTGTCTGACGGATGTAAGGGAGATTCGGGGATTTCAAGAGTGGAGAGTTGGAGAGTGTACATCTGGATTTCTGGAATGGGCTAAAGTTGTCCAACTCTGATCTGTTTTAGAGATAAAATACATGTACAGCCGGTTTTTGGAGCCTCAATAGTCGCCAGTAGGATTTAAGTCATACAAACAAGAGAACCGAGCGTAGTTTGATCAAAGAAATCGATTTATAGTCTTTGTAATACCTCTGTGGCGCTAAGTCACGAATTGCGTATTGTGTAAGATAGGGAAAACCGACGCTTAGCTTTGACTTATGATATAGAATTTGTCTATTAATTTCGCCCTGAGTCTTACAGTTCACAAGATATGGGTTCAACACCAGCTCCAGTATGTTGTGTTATTTTTTATTAACTTTTTAACAAATGAAGATTGTATTTCGTGTATTTTCGACTGAGAAATGGTGCTGATTTCACGGTGATTGAACTTAAAACTAAAAAGTTGAGGTTTCGATTCCTAGCCTAAAAACTGAAATATAAACGAAACAAAGGTTTGACTAGAATTGAAATGTCTCTGTTTTGTATAGGGCGTTGTTCACACCTCGGCCGAGGTGTTTGATAAATAAATTAAATAAGAGTTATTTTGTTTGAATGAAAACTTGGTTTTTTCGATTTGTTTGTCAATAAGGGTAATTTTTCTTGAATGTAAACTTGATTTTTTTTATTTATCAATTTGTTTGTCGATCACGGTAAAAAAAAAAATAAGAGTTCAATCGACAGTTAATATCTCGGATCAAAACAGCCCTGGTTTTTTTTATTTTTTATGACTTAAATACTTATTTCATATGACATAAATACTTTTGAGACCCCAGAATCATTTCACGTGTATTTTCCCAAAAGGGCAAATCAAGGTGAGACACCCTGTTTTACGTAATATACATAGGTATGTGTATGTATGTATTGTATATATAAATAATACATAAATAAATATATATGTTATGAACATATCCCATACGGACATTATGATACAATTGATACACTCATTATAATGGGGGTCTGTACTTGGCTATTGGTATGTTTTATCTATGCATCTATAGTATTACGGGCGCATTACGATTCGGCCCAAAAAGGTTTATGAAAAAGGTTTTCGATTTCAGGTAAAAAAAGACACCGAACAATTCGGCCCAGTACAATATTCTAAGTACCGTACAAATTGAGGGATTTTTTATAATCAACATTAAATTACAAAATTACCTTCTATGTACAATTGTACATATACGAGTATCAGGCCTTGGCCTTCTATGTATTAGGAATGGCTCCCTAACCCTAATATATTCTTGAGGCATGGCCTTCTATGTATCTTACCTAACCCTACTCTATTCTTGAGGCATGGCCTTCTATGTATCTTACCTAACCCTACTATATTCTTGAGGCATGGCCTTCTATATATCTTACTAACCCTACTATATTCTTGAGGCATGGCCTTCTATATATCTTACCTAACCCTACTATATTCTTGAGGCATGGCCTTCTATGTATCTTACCTAACCCTACTATAAACCTGAGGCATTGCCTTCTATGTATTATCCCTAACCCTACTATATTCTTGAGGCATGGCCTCCTAATAGGTGAACATCGCCATTGTTCTCAGTTCTGTCAGGGCAGTGTTTCTATACTCTTTTATAGGGATTTTTTGGTAGAATAAAGTGGGCCTTTTTGTTGGAATAAAAGTGGGATTTTTTGTATGGGATCAAAACTTGATAGTCTGTTTTGGGACGAATCGGGTTATGGAAAAGGTCTACTCAGGTAGTTTGGGCCGAATCGTGAAGTTCCCAGTATTACACACCTTATTATGAAAAGGTATGCTGTTATAGCTGACATTTACCTAATCAAACCAGACGGCAGTGTGGCAACACTGGAGCACCTAGACGAATCCATTAATACTTTACTCTTGCCATCCACGTTATTTTGGTCTTGTTCGCGGGTTCGGCTAGATAGTATCTTTTTTAATTTCGGGGATGGGGGCTATAAACTTACCTCTATATTTTTATCAGTATAGAGAGAAAAGTGAGAAGTTGTACTACATGTTCATTATTATATTTTATTGTTAGACCATTTGGGAAAGAAATTGATTGGAATTACGGGTGATCCCCGTTCCAATCATTTTCTTTACCAAAAAATTGATCTAGCCATTCAAAAAGGAAAAATGTTTCTTACATCCTCGGTTCCCTTCCGGAAGGACGGTCCGTGGGACAAGTTTTTTTTTATATTTAATAAAAATAAATAAAACATTTCTTCTATTAATTTTTTTTATGATTTCATACCAAAGTTTTGATGCTAAAATTGAAATCCCTCTCTGTATTTTGATTGCAGGACCTTTGAATGACGGACTTAAACACAGAAAGGTTCAAGGATGGAAGATGACGGCATACTTCGAAAGCGCTCTTGTAGATAATTTCGGTAGGTAAGTTTCGACGGTGGTGCCGAATTTCAAATAATATTTTTCACCCTAGACATTTTTAAACACACAATAACAACACGAACCACTAAGAGATTGCCATAGGCAATAACCCCGCCCTTTAGTTTTTTTTTTAGTTTTTTCTTTTAGCTAAGAATTTATTTAAGATTTATTTGAATATTTTTTATTTATTTGTATGACTTTGTACCACATACAATTATATATTTTGTACAAATAAAACAATAAATTAAATTAAATTATATTTATTGTATCTTCGTCAGATGCCAAGTTACAACATGATCTAATTATACGTCTTCAGGAAGAGAATGCCGTTGGCATTAGCACCGCCCTTGATCAAGTTTTGTTTTGTTAATTTTAATTTCTATGTATGTATATATTCTATGTTATTTATAAATAAAACCAGCTTGGATAATCTACTTATCCAAGCTGTCGTGAATCTCAAGAACAGTCTCGTCTCTTACTTAGAGATGATGAGTTGGTTGCTTTATTTGTTTATCTTGCGTAAGAAATTCGTCATACGTCAGATGTAACACGTTAGATTGCCTATGGTTTAATAGTCAATACACAGACTAGTGTCGGATAGCCAAAAGTCAACCTCAAAAGCTGAATTTTTATTATTATTATTAAACTCTTTATTAGAAGAACATGTTATATACAAACAAATAATGGTAAAAATTAAAATACAAAATTTACAATATACAATTTCTAAACAGGAAAAAAATAAACAAAATATATACATATGTCCTAACTAAAGGGCGGGGTTACTGGCGTTATTGCCTATGGCAGTCTCTTCCACCCAACCCTTTATTGAACCTCAGAATTACTATTGATCTTAAATCCAGCATGTTCACACTTAAATTACCTACATACTCCTCATTACAAAAAAATATTTAAACTTAAAAAGACATCAGAAAATACTTATTTATAATCATAGGATATTTTGCTATTTGCGGTTATAGGCTACAAAAGGTTGTGAAAAACTGGTCTAGTTGTGTAGGGTATAGGCCAGGGTCCTCGTTGTTTCCGCCTACTTCGAGATACGTATGGCCTGCGAGGCCCACAAATCACTAAGAACCTGCTCCCTGTATCCCCAGGACAGCTCTCCAGACCAGCCTCCGTGGCGTAATGGTTGTGACTACTGCCCGTAGTCCAGAGGTCCTGAGTTCGATTCCCGGTCGGAGCAGACTTTTCGCACAGAAAATTCTGTTCCCTCCGAACATGTGAGGCTGGCAATTCCGACCCTACCCAGCAGGCTGGGTAAGGTTAATCTGAGTAGCTAGTACGATTCCCAACGAATGGAGGGTAAAACCCCCGTCCTTTTTACCTCTAGATAAGACGTAAAACCAAATAGAATCAATGGACATAAAAGGAGCCTAGACATGCATTAGATCTGGGCGTCCATATTATAAAATTCTCTCACCACCGTGATTTAGGTATCAATACCTATCTCACGGAGACGGAATTATTATTATTAGCTCCCCGGTTTACGCCACTCAAATCCTATCACTATCTCTTACTCTTATAGTTAGAAGTAATACCTGGTGGGGATTCGTATTTAAAAAAATGAAGTTGGCCCCCCTGGCCCCAACATGGGGGCCGGTAACAAAAATCGACCCAACTCTAAAAGAAGGTCTTATTAGCCCAATTTACCCTACAAAATTTTCACCGAAGAAGCCATTCGAAAGTTATTCAGGGGTTTCCAGACTTTTGCCCCACCCTATATAGCTATATCTATTATTACTTATCGTTATTTTCCGTACTACAAATCTAATGTATCTATAGGAATTCCTTTTATTTAATATTATTAGTCAGGAATTATTTTTATATTAGGTATATTATTAATGAGGAATTACTTTTATTTATTATTATTTAATTAGGAATTATTTTATATTATATTATTAATGAGGAATTACTTTTATTTATTATTAATGTAGAAACACATTGTATCACAATTTTAGTGGGTAGCGCAGAATTATAGGATTTTTCCATATCATTAATATCCTAATATCTTATTTTTGCCTATAATTCCGCCACTGGTCGCTGCTCACATTAAAGCAGCTACTCATTTTTCCTCACAGGGTATGAGTGGACCCCGAACACCCAAGATCAGAGCAGAAAAAATCCTACCCCGCTGGGGATCGAACCCAGGTCACCGTGCGTGCAATGCCCAGCGCCCTAACTCACTCTGCCATGGTGACTTCTTTTGTATTATTATTCAGAAGATAATAATTATCATGTTGGTGTTAATCACAATTTTATTACTACATTTAGTTATTATCTGACCTGGTTGCAGGGTTTTCCATGAAACCCATACAATTAACAGTGCGACCTAGTTTGCTGCACCAAAGCTATTAGTTTGCTTTACCAAATATTTGCTGAACTTGAGACTCGAACCACCGACCTCTAGGTTACAAGTCCACCGCCTTATCGATCAAGCTACTGAGGTTGCTGTATTATTATTTTACACCAAACAACTACTGTGTCTTGGTTCCAACTGATTGATTTGGTTCTGCATACCTAATACTAATTCGATGATGTAAGATTCAACTCATATGGGTTGCTAGATGCTATTAATTTGTAAGATCCTATCAATCAGCTAGATCCATAATTTATCAATAAAGGATTAACAAGACTTGTTATTTTTTTGGGAGGGTTTAACGTTGCATTCAACTGCATGTTTATATCACGAAGGGGGTGTTACCCTCCACTCGCAGGAAACTCACAAACCTGCTACCCACCTTAACCTCAACCCACGCTGGACATTCCGACCCAGCCTGGTTTGGGCCGGAATGCCAGCAACACGAAGTCTTCAACACGTTGGACGTTGCTTACCTTAGGTTTCCACCAATCAGAGCGAAGTTTTAGTCCAAGATGAGGGAGGTTAACCTGCCTCACCCCCTAGTAATTGGACCCTAAGGGCCAAAATATAGAACAGGTTTAATTTAAGATAAGCCAGAACCTCCTTCAAAAGCCTCAAGTAGTTATATGTATGTAATATTATATAAAACTAGGATTCTTTAATTTTAAATTAAAGAATCCTAGTTTTATATAATATTACATACATATACCTAAGAATTTGGATTTCTAATATGAACCTAATAACAAATAATTCCTCAAGTAGTTATTATTATTATTATGAAACACTTTATTAGATATAAATAGGCATATGTACCTACAATACAAATAATTATTTTAACTATGAAAAAAATGGACACAATATATACAATTAAAAATGAAAAACAATAGAAAAATATATAAAACATAAATATGTCCTAATTAAAGGGCGGGGTTATGGCAATAACCCTAGTTAAGTCGCAGTTTCAACCAAACAAAGCGTACTATAGCCCAATTTGAGTGACATTCTAGCTTACCTTTAATTTAAACCTGTTACTTCCGAAAATTTCTAATATTAGAAATCGGAAGTATTGTGTTTGTTTTTGTAAAATAAATAAATATTTTTTCGCTCTGATTTCATTTTTTTTTTTTTTTCATGTTTTTAATACGACCCTGATTCCTTGTCAAGAATATTCGACCTTCAGGGTTCGAACCTGGACCATGGCATTGTGTTGCTCTGTGCGGTGACCAGGGAATACAATACGCACGTCTAGGGTAATGCAGTTCAATGCATTGAACTTGATGGAACTTTATATTATGGAAGTATTGTGTTACAACTTGGGTCCTGTGTTGTATACAGGGTGTAGTGATGGGTATTACTGAGTAGTCATAGTTACGATGGCCGAGTGAGTTAGCGCGCTAGGCATTGCACGCACAGTGACCTGAGTTCGATCCCCAGAGGAGCAGGATTTTTCTGCTCTGTACTTGGGTGTTCGTGGTCCGGCTTTAATGTTTATTGTTATGAGCGACCAGTGGCGGAATTATAGGCAAAATTAAGTTATTAAAGATACGGAAAAATCCTATAATTCTGTTTGAGTCGATAGGCTGTCGCGATAAATCTAAAGATACGGAGTCATGAAGGTGATGGTTCAAGGCGGAAAAACGGTCATCACTTTTGGCCGTAACTATGAAACGGTTTGGAATTTTTGAAATCTGATAATTTTCCCGAGGTTAAATTTGTATTTTAACATGATCATGTTCCCATAACTTTTTAGCTATCTGTTACACTTTTCTTATACTAGCCCGGACAAATTAATAGCGTTCAGACAGTCTGACTGTCTGAACATCGCGTTGATTATCTGTGACTTTATAGTAGATCTTCTTCTGTAAAGGTTGGGCACCCCTGCAATAGAGTATCAAATCCGATATTAGTTGTGAATTGAGACCATCTGGTACACGTAACTGTGGTTACTTACAGAAAAAATCAGGATTTTCTCTAGTTTTCTCTAAAAAATCAGGATTTTCTAAAATTAAAAAAAAAGAAAATAATAATTAGATCAATAGATTTCCAATGAGTACAAGACCATCCTGTATGCAGACATATTACCATTACAGCTAGGCATTATACTCGTCACAATAAGATCAATAGATTTCCAATGAGCTCAAGACCATCCTGTATGCCAGGGGTCTTCAACCTGTGTCCCGCGGGCCAATTGTGGCCCGCCGAGTCATTTTTGGTGGCCCGCGAGCTCATTCATGCTATTTCCTATTTCTTCCAACACTCGCCGGCCAAGATATTTTTTTTTTTCGCCGGGATTCGAACCTGGGTCTCCCACCTACAAGACTAGTGCATTGACCAACACTCAGCCATGGGAGCTGGTTTAAATAAAATATCATAAAACTCGTAAGGTAAATGTGTACCTACGTACCTATTTTTATGTAAAATATAAAATACTCTCCTTTTTATTTTAAATTTTCTAGTTTTTGTATAAAAAAAGTGAGTGAAACAATTTTTATTTTTATGCAAATAAAAATACCAACACTTGTTCCTGAAATTAAAAATAGTTTTCTGAATTCTTTTCAACCCCCCCCCCCCCCCTTAATTTATGTTTCTAATAGTGGCCCGCGGACTTTTCTGGAACAGAAATATGGCCCAGAGTCTGAAAAAGGTTGAAGACCCCAATGAGCTCAAGACCATCCTGTATGCAGACATATTACCATTACAGCTAGGCATTATACTCGTCACAATAAGATCAATAGATTTCCAATGAGCTCAAAAACCATCCTGTATGCAGACATATTACCATTACAGCTAGGCATTATACTCGTCACAATAAGATCAATAGATTTCCAATGAGCTCAAAACCATCCTATATGCAGACATATAACCATTACAGCTAGGCATTATACTCGTCACAGTAAGATCAATAGATTTCCAATAAGTACAAGACCATCCTGTATGCAGACATATTACCATTACAGCTAGGCATTATTCTCGTCACAATAAGATCAATACATTCCCAATGAGCTCAAGACCATCCTATATGCAGACATATAACCATTACAGCTAGGCATTATACTCGTCACAGTAAGATCAATAGATTTCCAATAAGTACAAGACCATCCTGTATGCAGACATATTACCATTACAGCTAGGCATTATACTCGTCACAATAAGATCAATAGATTTCCAATGAGCTCAAAACCATCCTGTATGCAGACATATTACCATTACAGCTAGGCATTATACTCGTCACAGTAAGATCAATAGATTTCCAATAAGTCCAAGACCATCCTGTATGTAGACATATTATCATTACAGCTAGACATTATACTCGTCACATTATACTCGTCACAATAAGATCAATAGATTCCAATGAGCTCAAAACCATCCTGTATGCAGACATATTACCATTACAGCTAGGCATTATACTCGTCACAATAAGATCAATAGATTTCCAATAAGTCCAAGACCATCCTGTATGCAGACATATTACCATTACAGCTAGGCATTATACTCGTCACAATAAGATCAATAGTTTCCCAGCTTACAATGGACAGTGGAGCGTATTACAATTCTATCCCCCGCGGGTTTAAGTTGATTGAGCTCTGCCTCCCGTTGCGATGTTGTTAGCTGTTACGTCTGTCTGAGGTCTGGCCCACCTGAAGGTGCCTGGAAGATTGAGTGGAAGCAGAACAAGGTGATTCCGGTTCGAATCCCGGTCGAATCCGAGTTTTTTCGGCTCTCAACATTGCGCATTGTTAGTTAATTATTTTTTGATTTGATTTTCAGAAATTGACGGGGTGCACCCATGTTTATTTGATATAGTTAAGATACATAGAAGTACAGTTCAGATACATAAATATATATTTAAAATACATAGAAATATAGTTAGGATACATAGAAATATAGTTAAGAGACATAAATATATAGTTAAGATACATAGAAATATAGTTAAGATACATAAATATATAGTTAAGATATATAGAAAAAAGACAATAAATTATTATCTTAACAATAAAGGTATAATCTTATAATTATAACAAATAAATATTAAGTTATTTCACGCGCTAGTCTGGAAATCCAGGTAGCGTAGGGACCCGTTGGTTCGAGTCCCACCCAATGCAAGATTTTTTCCTCATTCAATTGAGAATATGACCACATAATAATAAGACTCTGAGGGTAGGGTGGTAGAAAATGCTTTAAGCATTAACTTCACCTGGTGGTGACCTTCCACTGAAGAGTGTTATTATTCCTCATGAGGAAAAGTTTGGTTCCGTCAAACCTCGGAAGGAAAAATTAGTTGCTTTTTCTATGGTGGCATTTGCGGTTATAAGATGCAAAAAGTTCAATATCCTCAGAAATAATCGAAATTAAACCTCTAATATTAGCCAGCGTCGATGGCGCGTTGAGGTTCTCATAAGATCACCGAAGTTAAGCAACGTCCAGCGAGGTGAAGACTTTGTGACATTGGCGTTCCGGCCCAACCCAGCCTGGGTGAGGTTTATATGGGTAGTAGAGTTGTGAGTTTCCAGCGAATGGAGGGTAGCACCCACTCGTGATGTGACCATGGTGTTGAAAGCGACGTTAAACCCAAAGAAAACCTTTATTATTTTTATATTATATATAAAAAAATATTGAGTTCCTAAATTCAGCAGAGTAGTGTAAGGGGTAAGGGTATCTGTGTAGCTAAAAAAAAAAAAAAACTAAAAAAAAAACTAAAAAATGACTTTCTTTTTGAAGTAGCTTACAGTTCGTCAGATAAGAGCGGACTTCTTTTCGAGTGATAAGGAAAGTCGTGTGGTGTCACTCCAGATTTATTTTGGTATACCTAGGTACTATTACCTATTACCGGTATACCTAGTTACCTAATTAGTATAATGAAGGTAATAGGTAAGTATTATAGATATACCGGCACGAGCTATAACTTCTTAGGTACTTACCAGACCTATACATAAGAGAGTATTGCCTAGATATCATAATATTAAGGACATATTCTTAATATTTATCTATTATGAGTGTATGACCTACAGAAATAATATATGTCACTCATGTCACGTTGTTGTAATATGAAGGTAATTACACGCTTATTTTAAATTAATTTATCTAATCATAATTTTAAATGCTTAGCTATTAACTTCCTTATTATTTATTCATGAACCTTGCAAGCAAGTAAATATGTGAAATTTGTGCACACACACTGAGGACAGTATAACAATCTACATTTTTTGTTATAAATAATATTATCGCTCGTACTTGTATCTAGGATTTTTTTCTTCTTCATGATTTTGCTGATTTTTTTTTTTTAAGTGGGGTTTAACGTCGCTTTCAACTGCCATAGTCATATCACGACGGGGGTTTTACCCTTCATTCGCAGGAAACTCACAAACCTGCTACTCACATTGACCTCACCCAGCCTGAGTGGGGCCGGGAAAAGTCAGCGTCACGAGAATTAGAATTTGAATGGTCACCCATCCAAGTCTTAACCTCGCTGGATGTCGCTTAACTTCGGTGTTCTGAAGGGAACCGGTGTATTCAACATGCCATCGACGCTGACTTGCTGATTTTAGTTTGACTGTTTCAAGGGTTAGGCGGAAGAGATTACACCAGAGAGTGACTGAAACTATAATAAAAGGAATAGAAGAAGTCCTATTCCAATATAATATCACTTGAAAGGTCAGTGATATTATTATAGTTTCTATAACTCTAATAATGCATGTGCACTAGTAGTCAAGTGGTTAACGCTCTAGTCTGGTAATCCAGGTAGTATAGGGATCCTTTGGTTCGAATCCCACCCAGTGCATGGATTTTTCCTCATCACTTTGAGTTTGTGACCACATAATAATAAGACTCTGAGGGTCAGGTGGTAGAAAATGCTTTGAGCATTCACCTCGCCTGGTGGTTACCTCCCACTAAAGAGTATTATTAAAATAATAATAATAGTAATAACAATATGTATAGAACCCAATTCTATTATTTTCAGTGACAATGGGTTTTCCATTGCCATAATCTATGACCTGCTTCCGGAAAACATTGTGAGATTATATTCAGTCCAGGCAACAATGAGGTGGCATGGATGAATTGAAACATACATCAATAACATTGAGAAATAATAGGTGCGCAATACTGATGAAGCAATAGGTGTGCAATACTGATGAAGCAATAGGTGGAATATACAAAAGAAATTATGTTGCACTAACAAGGTCAGTGTCGAACTAAGGAAAGTTATACCTCCCCACAAAAAAGTTAAACCTCCCCACAAAAAAAAAAAAAAAAAAAAACGGTTTGAAAGCGCCGAAATCTCTGGCCGGAAAGTCTTATAAATGACATGAAGAGGACTAAAAAAAAAACTACCAACATTGATAAATAATAGGTGCGCAAAACTGATGAAGCAATAGGTGCGCAATACTGATGAAGCAATAGGTGCGCAATACTGATGAAGCAATAGGTGCGCAATACTGATGATGAAGCAATAGGTGCGCAATACTGATGATGAAGCAATAGGTGCGCAATACTGATGAAGCAATAGGTGCGCAATACTGATGAAGCAATAGGTGCGCAATACTGATGAAGCAATAGGTGCGCAACACTGATGAAGCAATAGGTGCGCAATACTGATGAAGCAATAGGTGCGCAATACTGATGAAGCAATAGGTGCGCAATACTGATGAAGCAATAGGTACGCAATACTGATGAAGCAATAGGTGCGCAATACTGATGAAGCAATAGGTGCGCAATACTGATGAAGCTACAGGTGGAATATACACAAGAAAAAATGTTGCACTAACAAGGTCAGTGTCGAACTAAGGCTGACGCGCGAGTCCTCTCACAAGGCGCGGGGCTCCACTCAGGCTGGGTGAGGATAATTTGAGTAACTGGTTTGTGAGTTTCCAGCGAAGGAAGGTTAAAACCTTCGTCGTAATAGGATCATGCAGTGGAAAGTTAAACCTCCCCACCAAAAAAAAAAAAAAAAAATGAAAAAATAAATAAATAAAAAACGGTTTGAAAGCGCCGAAATCTCTGGCCGGAAAGTCTTATAAATGACATGAAGAGAACTGAAAAAAAAGCTACCATATTTGTGTCACCTATTTTCTTTACGTCACAACTTCTCAAACTGGCTTTACTAACTTCACGCTGAAACCGGGACTTGAACCACCGACCTCCAGGTTACGAGTCCGCCGCCTTATGGATCAAGCTACTGAGGTCGGTAATAAGAGGACACAGTAGAAACTGTAGAACTGTGGTTAGCATCTCCTGATGTGGAAAGTGAAGGTTTAGACCACCTGGCAGAACCAGACACCATGGCACCTGACACCATGGCACCAGAGACCGTGGCACGCTTCTTCAACCTTCTAAACCATTTTTTAATTTCTAAATCTCTACTAATCTCTGGGTTTTTTATATTTTTTTACAGTCATTATATTTTTTAGGTTTTAATTCGCGAATTATCAGAGCTTGAATGTGTGTTATCAGCAGGTTCACTGGGCAGGAGAGAGAGAGAGAGAGAGACAGAGAGAGAGAGAGAGAGAGAGAGAGAAAGAGAGAGATAGAGAAAGAGAGAGATAGAGAAGAGAGAGATAGAGAAAGAGAGATAGAAAGAGAGAGATAGAGAAAGAGAGAGAGAGAGAGAGAAAGAAAGAGAGAGATAGAGAAAAAAAGAAAGAAAGACAGAGAGAGAGAGACAAAGAAAGAAAGAAAGAAAGAGAGAGAAAGTAAGAAAGAGAGAGAAAGAAAGAAAGAGAGAGAGAGAAAGAGAGAAAAGAGAGAGAGAGAGAGAGAAAGAGAGAGAGAGAGAGAGAGAGAGAGATAGAGAGAGATAGAGAGAGAGAGAGAGAGAGAGAGAGAAAGACAATGAGTTAGTAGGTAATTAAGAGAAATTAAAGAGGAAAGTTAAGAGTGTAAAGACTGCGAATGCTCTACATACTTTGCGGTAAGTTTTCAGGTGAGTTACCAAACGCATCACTTACCAAAGGAGAAGCACTCAGAAGCAGTTCCTAAAGTTTGTACACAATCAGCAAGTAGAGAGACCACTGACGATTCCTGTGAGCATTGTCGAATATTAAAAAAACATATTTGTGTTAATTAAGATGACAATTAATTACTAAATCCTTGGTCAATATGGGACTCGAACCACCGACCTCCAGGTTACAAGTTCGTTGCCTTATTGATCAAGCTACTGAGGTCAGATAACTGTCCGAGGTTTATTGTGATGAAATCTGCAGTAATCTCTTCCACCCAACCCTTGAAAAATTCAAACTAAAATCAAAATTATAATAATAATAAAATACACTGCCAATTATGGACACAATACTTCCACGTGATTGGTTCACATTGTATACACGTGCCAATTTTGAGATTTTATTCTTAACCACTTGTATCTCCAGAACCGCTAAACCGATTTTCTTCAAATTTGTGTTATATGGTATTAGAATACTGTTTTCTATACATTCTATAGCTGGAACCGACAAGGAATGTATGTAACAGACCGCCACAGAACCAATGTTGCTCACGAGGTCATGAAACGTCCAGAAAAATATTGACAGAGATTGAGAGTGATTTTTAGAACAAGGCCCATGTTCTCTTTTTTGACACTGAAGATGAGCAACGTCCAGCGATGATAGGACTTGGATTGTTGATCTAATAATAATACTCTTTAGTGGAAGGTAACCACCAGGCGAGGTTAATGCTCAATGCATTTTCTACCACCTAACCCTCAGAGTTATTATTATTATTATTATTATACAAAGCTTTATTAGGTATAAATGGACATTATGTACATACAAATAATTAATTTAACAATGAAAAAAATGGAAACAATATATACAATGAAAATAAAAAAGAATAGAAAATATATAAAAACATAAGTCCTAACGAAAGGGCGGGGTTATTGCCTATGGCAATCTCTTCTTATTATGTGGTCACAAACTCAAATTAATGAGGAAAAATGCATGCACAGGGTGGGATGGGAACCAACGGATCCCTACGCTACCTGCATTACCAGACTAGCGCGGCCACTTGACTACCAGTGCACTTTATAGATCTAGTTGTAAACCTCGTGAGAATGCAGGGTAAAACCCCTGTCTCGATTTGAATTTAGTATTTGAAAGGGAAGTTAAAACCCCAAACCATAAAAAAAAGATATAATATCCAGTCATTTTTTGTATCTCTATTTTTTTTTTAGATTTGTGTCTTCAAAATTTCCGGCTTGATCCAGGCTGGTTGATATTAATTTTGATAGCTGACATGATTACCAGCGTCCTGAAAAACTCAAAAACAGGATTTAAAAATCAAATAGTACTAATGAACATGAAAGGAACCTAGGCATTGGATCTGGGCGTCCATATAATCCTCTCACCACCGTGATATAGGTATTCTCACGGACACGGAATTATTACTAGTTTTGGGTCTTCTGTTTGGGAACTACCGAGTGAAATTCCAAGATCACCCGTGCAAGGCAAAGAAGTAGAATTTTATTGTGAAATTCCTAAATAAATCATGAGCAGTGATGATCATCTAAAATTCTAAGATTTTCAGTGTTATTCATGAAATCTTCGGGTTGGGAGGATAAAAATTATCTTCCTAATTAGAAAAAAAAATCAAAAATTGTGAAAATCCTCGTCGTATTAATATGACCATGCAGTTGCAAGAGGACGTTAATCCCACCCCCCCCAAAAAATGGCGAAGAAATCATATTTTTATTTTTATCACATTATAATGTAGGTAAAAGTTTATTATTCGCCTTCTATAGCATTTTCTTCAAATACACCAGGGTCCAGAAAGCACTCTCACTCTAAAAATAAATAACGAAATCTCTATTTGAATTGTCAAACAACGCACTCTGATTGGTTATTGCGTTCTAATCCAATCAGAGTGCGTTGTGTGACGGTTGAAACGGAGATTTGGGGACTATGAGAGTGGAGAGTGGTTCCTAAAACGAAGGACTGGTCCTATTTCTATTATTATTTATTTATTTTTTTTTAAAGAAGATAGTTTCATAGCTTTTTTTATTTCGTAGACATGAAACAGGAGCTACTGTAGACGCTTGTGGTCTGTGTTGTAGCTTGCCATCCCGTAGTATGTATGCCTCCCCACTGATGGGCAAGAAGTGACACCAATACTTCCCATTTAGGTGCTGGGTCAACACGAGCGCAACGGAAGGTATCTCTTACAAACAATTGTAACCAAATTATTAATACAAATTTTTGTCGGCGCGGGGGTTCGAACCCGGGACCTTCCGCATGGCAAGCGAGTGCTTAACCAATGAGTATTCGTGCGCTGAGTGTTTAATAACATAATAATGTAGAATTTGGACACCTGTTTAAAAGTATAAATACTGATCTACAAGTTTTGCTAACTGGATTTGTGATCACCGAATATTTGCAAATCAAAACAGTAGTAAACTAGAGTTGCTGGGTCGTATCTATTTAACTAGTTATACAGTTGTTGAACTTGTTTATGGATCTGGATTAATTATTGTGAAACCAGTTCATATTTCCTGACAAGTACCTAATACTTGAATGTTCCGTATTTTTGAACTATATGAATGGAATGTAACGTTATAAGTATATTAATGAATAAATAAAGTGGTTGAGTGGAAGAGCTCACATGTGAAAACCCTGCCACTTTAAAGAAAGCCAAAAAAACTCAGGAGGTTATGAGACTGTTTGTCAAAACTCAGGAGGTTATGAGACTGAGGTTATAATTTTGATTTTCGTTTGAATTTTTCAAGGGTTGGTTGGAAGAGATTACTGCAGATTTCATCACAATAAACATTGGACAGTTAACCGACCTGAGTAGCTGGATCAGTAAGGCAACGAACTTGTAACCTGGAGGTCGGTGGTTCGAGTCCCATGTTGACCAAGGATTTAAAAATGATTTTGTCCCAAATCCTATTATTATTATTATTATTCAACACTTTATTACATATAAATGGACATAGGGTACAATACAAATAATTATTTTAACAATGAAATAAATGAAAACAATAAAATATTATACAATAAAAATGAAAAAGAATAGAAAAAACATACAGGACATCCATAAAGTCTCACCCAGTTTTTTTTGATATTTTGAGTCATTTTCGAGAAACCCAGGTCTGGGTGAGACTTTATGGATGTCCTGTATATAAACATATGTCCTAACTAAAGGTCGTGGTCATTGTCTATGACAATCTCTTCCACCCAACCCTTACTGTCATAAAAACATTTAATCCTAGTCCTGTTTTCAATGTGATCTGGTCGAGTGGGTGGCATCACATTAATGCTGTTTTTCCTTTGATGTAATTGAGTTCATTGACCTCTAATATAAGAGGGAAAAGATCATGGGGCTGCACCCGAGAGACGGATCCGAGGATGCCGGTATTTAGTTTTTCCAAACTCCTCTATACAACGAGGCATTGCGGACATTGTTTCGGCCGGAAGCTCGGCGACCTCTAATATAAGAGGAAAAGATCATGGGGCTCAACCCGAGAGACGATCCGAGGCATGGCCGTGTATTTATTTTTTCCAACCCTCCTCTATACAACGAGGCATTGCCGGACATTGTTTCGGCCCGAAGCTCGGCGTAAAACAAGATAACTTGATAAGTTAACAAGATAACAGTTAAAATTCGAGTCAAATCTGTTCGCTCTTATTGTTCATTGCTACTAGAAAATCAGCCATAGAAATCCGTTTCTTATTGTGATTTTCGGTCTTTTGATGTCTTTGAGTTCGTTGACCTCTGATACCAGAAGGCAATAGCTCAATAGACAATATAGACATCTCTTTGATATTTAGATTTTCGAATATCTCAGTCTCTCTCTCTCTTTGAATTTCAAGCAATTTTCTTCTCTTTGTCTCTCTCTCTCTCTCTCTCTCTCTCTCTCTTTCTCTCTCTCTTTTCTGTCTCTCTTTTTTTCTCACTCTCTCATTTGTTATATCTTATATCATTATCAAAAATGAATAAAAATTGACTGAATTAGCTTTTCTATCTCTCTTCTTTACAACTACCTGTCATTCTGTGTCTCTCTTCAATACAGCCAGACCCCTATTCTCTGTCTCTACATTATGCAGGCAGATTCCATTCTCTATCTCACTCTTACACAGGCGAGAATCTTCGGTCTTCCTCTTTCTCTTTCTCTCTCTCTCTGTCTTCTCTCTTCTCCTTCTCTCTCTGCTCTTCTCTTCTCTTCTCTCTCTCTCCTTCTATCTCTCTCCTTCTCTCTCCTCTCTCATTCATCTCATCTCTCTCTCGCTCTTTCTCTCACTCTCTTTCTTTCTCTCTATCTTCCCTCTCTCATTCCTCTATCTCCCTCACAATCTCTCTCTCTTTTATTCATCATCAATGGCCCAAAGCCTATTTGAACACAAATCAAGGCCCCGAAGACAAATCAATTCACTACAAGCGGAGCTGCGTCTATTCCAACATCACCAGGACTCTATTCATGATTAGAATCCAATTTAGAATTTGATTACCTATGTGGTACAACAGAGAGGATTGCACATAACTTACTCAAAGTGGTGACCGACCTCAGTAGCTGGATCCACAAGGCGGCGGACTTGTAACCTGGAGGTCGGTGGTTCAAGTCCCACGTTCAGCAAAGATTTAGTAAAGCGAGCTTGATTAATTGTGATATCATACAATGATTTTAATAGTGCGGTGGTTATGCTAGCATTTTGCCGAAACTGAAAAATTACTTGACATCATAAGTTTTTTTCTGTATGTTAAATATGTAAAATATGAAACATAAAAGATGAACAAATCAAAATTAAAAAAAAACTATCTTCTGTTCCAGACCACACCTCACACACTCGCCACGCCCACAATATCATCAGCATGGAGCTCGCCATATCCAGATGATATCCGCCCCCTTGTGACCTTCAACTAGCTCCTCCCCTTTCAGCCGCCATTATGAACGAGATCCACAATGTCTCCGCCCTCGCGCTGGAACTCAGCACGGAGTTCTTCGCCGTGCACCACGAGCCGCCCCACTTAGCTCCGCCCTTCTCTCCGCAGTCTCCGCCCCCTTTTGTACAGAAGTCCTTCGCCCCGCCCCTCAGTGTAAATATTCTCAGGCGGGAGGTGTGGGTCCTGCCGCTCTTCGTGCTCTCGTTTCTCACCATGACGCTGATAACTATTTTCGAGGTAAGTGCTGGATTTATTTACATAAGTGGTAAGTGCGGAGATATATTTACTAATATTTAACAGTGCAATACTAATGAACTATATATAAAATATTAAGAAAATTACAACAAAGAAACAAGAACAAAAAGAGAATAAAGCTGATGTCCCTATGGCACGATATTGCCTTTGGCAATCTCTTCCACCCAACCCTGTATTAGTAGGTCTACAAGTATTGTATAATAGGAGTATTGCGAACAAAGTAAGTTTTAAGTGTCACAATATTGAGAAACCAATCATCTCTTCGACTTAATAACATCGTACATTAACTTAATAACATCGTAAAACTATCCGTTTGTGGTCGAAAACCTCATGAGCAAATAATTGACATTTAGTCCCTGGCTAGGAAAAAAACCTGACATTGACATTAACAACATAAATAATTGAGTAAGTAGGTAAGTAGATAATCGTTATTTATACTCGTTTCTCAAGTCACCGGTAAGTGTGCCACCGCAAATCATTCGACCACAAGAGGACTCATTTTAATCACCCGTTTGGCACGTTGATTAAGTAATGAAACAAGTAGCTATTAGCTAATGGAAAGGTTAATCGGATACAAGATTGAACTCTTTTGTGTTCGTAGCGAGGGCTAAGTGAAAGAGATTGCCATAGGCAGTAACCTCGCTCTTTAAACGCGCAAAATAATAATAATAATATCGCCTTATTTATAATAATAATAATAATAATATCGCCATGTTTATAATAATAATATCGCCTTATTTATAATAATAATAATATCGCTTTTTACCGCCTATACTGTTCCTGGCATTAATGTTAGACTCAAACAGCAATATATTACTGAATAAATCTGTGTTGTGGTTATCAGGGGGAATAATATCGCTTTATTTATACTGCCCAATAGACTATAATAATTAATAATTTTATTTATTTGTAATATGATTTTACAATGGAATTAGGACTATTAAAGTCCAATTATTCCAGCAGTAAGCTCAAGACATATTATTTACGAGTATGTGGTAAAATCCCAAATGGAGGATAACTTGTCATGTCCCGGCTGGGTTTCGAACCCACGACCTCTGGAATCTCTGGATTCACAGAGTGCCATCTTTACCACTGAGCTACCGGGACATGCTGCCCGATAAAAACTATGAAGTTGGTTGAATGGGTGCATGAGTAGAAGAACATGTCAAAAATTGACTTTTCAGGAGAGCAATAATATTTTTATTTAGATATAAGAATTCTTAGCATTTAGTGATAAGAAAATTATCATAAAAAATCTGGTGTAAACATCACACGACTTTCCTTATCATAATTATAAGGAATTGGAACAGGACCAAAAGCCACTGGTGACTCAAAGGTAACATTTAGCTAAAAATCAATATCAAATTCGTAATCAGCACCTCAAAATCATTGGATTTGATATGTCACAACCCCCATCTACGATAAATAATAAAAAAGTTAATCAAAGCGGGTCCCCCCCAAAATACCGGTAAATTGGGGCCGAGGTCCAAAAAGTTCAAGATATCAAAAAAATGATCAGAAGAGACCCCTATTATTTTTTTAATTTAAGACATAATTGTTCTATAATATTTTTTTGTATCTTTAACCAATTCAAAAAGCGGCACTTGCGGCCAATATTTGCGGTCCTGCGGCCGCAGTCTGCGGCCGATTGCAACCAAAAGTTTCGTGGTTCGTCTGGTGTATAATTTAATAGCATATCAAATTTCAAGTCTCTAGCTCTTACCGTTCTCGAGATATCCTTTTACACCACAGCACAGACAGACAGACAGACAGCAGACAGACAGACAACAGACAGTACGCACGGACCAATGGCTGAAAACAACTTTTTTGGTATCCTGAGGCTATAATTCGTCCAGAATGTGAAAAACTGGTAGGTCAAATTTTCGACGAATACAATACTTTCCTTATTATAGGATAAGGAAAGTAAAAATGAAAGTACCCCACAAAACAAGAGAACTGTATCCCCTTAGTGTGGGGAGTAGCCTAAAATATGCGTTCCCTATTATACCTATTATGTACATTTGTACAATTCTTAATGCAAATAAATTACATTTTTTTTACTTTCCTTATCCTATAATAAGGAAAGTATTGTATTCGTCGAAAATTTGACCTACCCAGTTTTTCACATTTCTGGACGAATCATAGCCTTAGGATACCAAAAAAGTTGTTTTCAGCCATTGGTCCGTGCGTCTGTCTGTGTGTGTGTAAACAGGATATCTCGAGACCGGTAAGAGCTAGAGACTTGAAATTTGGTATGCAAATTAATTTTATACACCAGACGAACCACGAAACTTTTGGTTGAAATCGGCCGCAAGCTGCGGCCGCAGGGCCGCAAATATTGACCGCAACCGCCGCTTCTTTGAATTGGTTAAAGATACCAAAAAAGTTAGAGAACAACATTTTCTCGGATTAAAAAAATAATAGGGGTTTACTCTGATCATTTTTTTGATATCTTGAACTTTTTGGAACCCCAATTTACCGGTATTTTGGGGGACCCGCTTGGACTAACTTTTTTATTATTCACCCTAGATGGGGGCTGTGACATATCAAATCCAATGATTTAAGGTGCTGATTACGAATTGGGCATTGATTTTTAAGTATCTGTTACCTTTGAGTCACCAATGGCGGAATTTGACTTCTTTTTGGGGGATAAGGAAAGTCGTGTGATGTTTACACCAGATTTTTTTAATATATTTTTATAAGTTCTGTCACTCTCCTCGTCAGGTGTTCGTCCTGTGCAAGACTTGGAAGACCACCCCGAGTCGACGCCACTTGCTGCTGGGTCAAATGCTGCTGCTGGGTCTATTCATCTGTGCGGCGGTGAGTGCCGTCATTCTGCTGGAGCCCAGCCCTGTGACCTGCGCTGTGATTCGGATGGGGACAGGTAACCAATTTACTTCCGAGAGCGTTGAAGCTAGATTAAGGGCGGAATTAATAGAGAAAAGAATGCCAAATACATTATCACCACCCTTGATCAAACTTTGTTTATATTTAATTGATTATACCTTTTGACTGAACCTGTATATAAAAAATTGTAAATAAAGATTGATCTAAATTGTTGAATAATAATAATAATAAATAATAATAGACAACATCAAAACTAAAGTCGTTGGTAAGTGTCGGTTTTCCCTATCTTACACAGTACGCAATCCGTGACTTAGCGCCACAGAGGTATTACGAAAACGTCTATTAATTCCACCCTAAAAATCGGAAGTACATAGCATAGCGTGTAGAATTAAGAAGTGAGGAAACGAATCCCAGGTGTATGGAAACGCCACATAACATTTGAATAACACCACTTAATGTAAAGTTGAAAAACACCACTTTAATGTAAAGTTGAAAAACACCACTTTGTTTACGTTTACACAGTAGGTATTTGAAAGTTCGCTGAATTTAATACCTACCAAACTTTAAGAAATATTTTTAAAATTTCCAGTTTTAAGTGCATAATTTCAACATACCACACATACACCATACACTACACACTGGACACGGAAGGAGCCCAGAACACTTTTTCTGGGCGTCCAAAGGGTTCAATACTTCCATCACCAGGACATCACACATGGACACGGAAAAAAAACCACTTTAATGTAAAGTTGAAAAACACCAATTTAATGTAATAGAATATAGATAGATAGATTGTTCCCCCTGCAAAATTGATATCTAATTATGCAACACGCAATAAATAGTTACGATTTCTGTAGGTATATTTAAAATGGGTAGTTGAGTAGGTCTTACTACAACAACAAAATTCTGATTTATTGACCATCATTCAGGCTAAATCTATTAAATAATTTAAATAGTAATACATAAAAAAAAAAAAAAAAATGTGTTTCTCTGTGTAATTATATCACAATTTTTAGTGAGTAGAGCAGAATTATAGGACTTTTCCATATCTTTTAATGTCCTAATATCTTATTTATGCCTTATTTCCGCCACTGGTCGCTGCTCACATTAAACCAGCTAGGTACTCATTTTTTCTCACGAGATATGAGTGGATCCCGAAGACCCAAGAACAGAGCAGAAAAATCTTGCCCCGCTGGGGATCGAACCCAGGTCACCGTGCGTGCAATGCCTAGTGCGCTATCTCACTCTGCCACGGTGGCTCCTTGAAGAATTTAAATGAAATTCATAAGATATTAAGGGCGACAGTGTCATATACTGGCACAGTGAAATTCAATATTTAGTTCAAACAAAATAATACCTACACGTGTTAGTTTGCTATATCTTTCCTTCAAACAAAAACAATGTAAATTTAATACCTACAACATTTTATATTTTTTTTATTTTGTTACCTTCATAACTTTGTGCTATCCTATCCATATGAAATAGTTCGCATAATTCAATAGCAAAGGGTATGTTGTTAGTTCCCAACCAATTCATTAAAGTCGGCATTCTAACACTCGGAACATTCAGAACGGTCCATTCATCGTAGATAAATTTATGGAACCTGTCAAAGGGAAGATGTAAAAGAAAGAAAAAGAGAGAGATATTTTATATGTATATACATATAATATATAGGTATTATGTAAATATAACAGGGTGTCCAAGTTTTGTTTGTAGAAAATTTTAGATTCAACTCCAGAGACATTCTAAGACATAATCTTCGGTACCTATTTTTTTCGAAAATGAAAAAAAAAAAAAAAAAAAAAATCACTTGACAAAAAGTTTTTAGCTGGAAAATAAACTTGACGTTGTTGGAAAGGAGTGAAAATGAAGTTGTTTGAAAAAGTTGAAAATTTATCAAATTTGTGTTAATCACTTTCGTGATATCACAACTACTCAAACTCGCCTTACTAATCTACACAGAGCCGGACTTGAACCACGACATCCAGGTTACAAGTCCGCCGCCTTATCTATCAAGAAGGTCGGTAAAGAAGTGAAAATGGTTTTCATGTCTTTGGGTACTATGACTTTTGAGTACATTGTATTTATTTGCATTCAAAACACAGTAATTATTTTGTTCATATCTCCGTTCGACGACATTTTCGAAAAACTATCCAGGAATTTTTTTTATCTCTATATATAAAACAGAAAAAAGGACTACCTACCTATGTTTGTTTGTTTGTCCGGAGTTTTTTAGCCAAAACGGTAAGAGATAGCAAAAAATGTCTCAGAATTGACCCCCCAAAACCATTATCGCTTTGTCCAGAAAAATTGTAAAAAGTTCAAAAAGGCATTGCTGTCCAGCAGTACGGCCATGCCTTAGTAAATTTGAAATTTAGTCCCGTTGCAAAGCACGGGCAAACGCCTAGTAGTCTCTATAACTGATTCCGAATAAAAAAAAACCGTACATCCTGTATATGTATACCTATACCTACATCTATCTAACACCGAACATAAAAATTCCTTCTAATATTATGCCTACACTGACGCTGGTCACATAACTTCCAATTATCAATTTCCAAATCAATTACTTGAGAGCGGAGTTGTGTGGATTAAATAATAAAATTCCTCTTTGAGTGTTTGTTAGTTATTCGTTCATCAGTTCTAGACCCGACCTCAGGAGCTTGATCGATAAGGCGGCGGACTTGTAAACTGAAGGTCGGTGGTTCAAGTCCCGGTTTCAGCGTAGAATTAGTAAAGCGAGTTTGGGTGGTTGTGATATCAAGAAATTGATTAACATAAATATGATAGCTTTTTTTACTTTCCTTATCCTATAATAAGGAAAGTATTGTATTCGTCGAAAATTTGACCTACCCAGCTTTTCACATTTCTGGACGAATCATAGCCTCAGGATACCAAAAAAGTGGTTTTCAGCCATTGATCCGTGCGTCTGTCTGTGTGTCTGTGTGTGTGTGAACAGGATATCTCAAGAACGGTAACAGGTAGAGACTTGAAATTTGGTATGGTAATTAATTTTATACACCAGACGAACAATGAAACTTTTGGTTGAAATCAGCCGCATTCTGCAGCCGCACGGCCGCAAATATTGGCCGCAAGCACCGCTTCTTTGAATAGGTTAAAGATACAAAAAAAGTTAGAGAACAACATTTTCTCAGATTAAAAAAATAATAGGGGTTCACTCTGATCATTTTTTTGATATCTTTAACTTTTTGGAAACCGGCCCCAATTTACCGGTATTGTAGGGGGACCCGATTGGACTAACTTTTTTATTATTCATCCCCAATTTACCGGTATTGTATGGGGACCCGATTGGACTAACTTTTTTATTATTCATCTAGATGGGGGTTTGGGGGTTGTGACATATCAAATTAAATGATTTTGAAGTGCTGATCACGAATTTGGCATTGATTTTTAGTCACCAGTGGCGGAATTCGACTCCTTTTTGGGAGATAAGGAAAGTCGTGTGATGTTTACACCAGATTTTTCAACTTTTTAATCAGTTCTAGGTACCTACAGTAGAACCCCGTTATTATGAACTAATTGAGACCAGGTGTAGTTCATAATAGGGGGTTTCAATGTAAATGTTCAATGTTCATAATATCGGGGTTCCATGATTATAATCATAGGTAAAAGAAAGGGAAATAAGGCAAATTTCGGACATATGAACGGGCATACATGTATTTGAATGTTAATTTAAGTAACAAATTAGGTACATAAATACAAAATATTTATGTACATTATACAGAAACCTATTGTGAGGATCTAAAGAAGTGAGTAATTCTTGAGAAATTAGGGAAAATTTCTAGTGAAAAAAAAAAAAAAAAAAAAAAAAAAAAAATTGGGGAAAAAAGTTCGTTTTATCCGAAGTTCATAATATCGGGGTTCTACTGTATGTGGTTGTCGGTCATTTTCAGTATTGTTCTCTTGTGTTCCAGGTCTGGGCTATGCCATTGTCTTCTCCACACTCCTGGTCAAGTGTGTCTTCCTCATCAGCCTCTATCTTCCTTATCATTGTTACCTTCATCATCAATATCTCCATATTGTTCTCTTGTGTTCCAGGTCTGGGCTATGTCATTGTCTTCTCCACACTCCTGGTCAAGTGTGTCTTCCTCATCAGCCTCTATCTTCCTTATCATTGCTATCTTCATCATCATCTTCTCCATACTGTTCTCTTGTGTTCCAGGTCTGGGCTATGCCATTGTCTTCTCCACACTCCTGGTCAAGTGTGTCTTCCTCATCCGCCTCTATCTTCCTTATCGTTGCTATTTTCATCATCAATAGCTCCATCTTGTTCTCTTATGTTCCAGGTCTATGCCATTGTCTTCTTCCTCATCAGTCTCTATCTTCCTTATCATTGCTATCTTCATCATCAATATCTCCATACTGTTCTCTTATGTTCCAGGTCTGGGCTATGCCATTGTCTTCTCCACACTCCTGGTCAAGTGTGTCTTCCTCATCAGCCTCTATCTTCCTTATCATTGCTATCTTCATCATCAATATCTCCATATTGTTCTCTTATGTTCCAGGTCTGGGCTATGCCATTGTCTTCTCCACACTCCTGGTCAAGTGTGTCTTCCTCATCAGCCTCTATCTTCCTTATCATTGCTATCTTCATCATCAATATCTCCATATTGTTCTCTTATGTTCCAGGTCTGGGCTATGCCATTGTCTTCTCCACACTCCTGGTCAAGTGTGTCTTCCTCATCAGCCTCTATCTTCCTTATCATTGCTATCTTCATCATCAATATCTCCATATTGTTCTCTTATGTTCCAGGTCTGGGCTATGCCATTGTCTTCTCCACACTCCTGGTCAAGTGTGTCTTTCTCATCAGCCTCTATCTTCCTTATCATTGCTATCTTCATCATCAATATCTCCATATTGTTCTCTTATGTTCCAGGTCTAGGCTATGCCATTGTCTTCTCCACACTCCTGGTCAAGTGTGTCTTCCTCATCAGTCTCTATTTTCCTTATCATTGCTATCTTCATCATCAATATCTCCATATTGTTCTCTTATGTTCCAGGTCTGGGCTATGCCATTGTCTTCTCCACACTCCTGGTCAAGTGTGTCTTCCTCATCAGTCTCTATCTTCCTTATCATTGCTATCTTCATCATCAATATCTCCATATTGTTCTCTTATGTTCCAGGTCTGGGCTATGCCATCGTCTTCTCCACACTCCTGGTCAAGTGTGTCTTCCTCATCAGTCTCAACACGGGGGTTTACCTGCCCGCCCCCTACCAAGCGCTCCTCCTCTTCTTCGCCGTCGCCATCCAGTTGGTCATTGGGGCCCAGTGGTTGATGAATGACCCGGCGGGCCTGTCTGATGTAAGTAGAGAGTTGGAGCCCAGTGGTTGATGAATGACCCGGCGGCCCTGTCTGATGTAAGTAGAGAGTTGGGGCCCAGTGGTTGATGAATGACCCGGCGGCCCTGTCTGATGTAAGTAGAGAGTTGGAGCCCAGTGGTTGATGAATGACCCGGCGGCCCTGTCTGATGTAAGTAGAGAGTTGGGGCCCAGTGGTTGATGAATGACCCGGCGGGCCTGTCTGATGTAAGTAGAGAGTTGGGGCCCAGTGGTTGATGAATGACCCGGCGGCCCTGTCTGATGTAAGTAGAGAGTTGGGGCCCAGTGGTTGATGAATGACCCGGCGGCCCTGTCTGATGTAAGTAGAGAGTTGGGGCCCAGTGGTTGATGAATGGAAAAAAAAATACATTTAGATTACTTAAAGATAATTTAACAAAATATCTCGTATAATATCATTTGATAGGAATTACATGATTGAGATTATATTTTATTTTAGGTGGAAAGTTTGTTTCTAGCAAGATGTTCATTAATTAACAGAATTATAAACTACATCGACCGTCCGTATCCCGTCCGCTTTCAGATCCCAGGCATCCAGGGCTCGTTCTGTTCCACCTCCTTCTCCCACCTCCTCCTCTCCCTCTCCTACCCCCTCTTCCTCATCCTGGCCGTCACAGTCCTCGCCATCCGGTCCCGCCACATCCGCGACAACTACCGGGAGATCACGTTCATCGGGCTGGCCCTGTACTGTGTCATACCTGTGTGGATGGGTGAGTGGGGGAAAATCTTGTTTTAAAATGGGTTAGATTTACTGATCGGGCTGGCCCTGTACTGTGTCATACCTGTGTGGATGGGTGAGTGGGCGACGAGTTCTTTATTATTATTATTATTATTTTACTTATTCTCACAATCTTTGTGGATGGTTGGGCCCTTTAGAGTGGGGTATTATTCATACCAATCACTTAAAGGGGTTATTATTATTATTTGTAGGTATATTTTACATTAATATTGATATTACAATAAACGGGGCGGAGATAAATCTCAAGCCAACAGGAAATCTTCATTGTTTGAAGTTGAGAAATTGCATAACTCTATTATTATTATTATTATTATTATTATTATACAACGCTTTATTAGGTATAAATGGACATTATGTACATAGAAATAATTAATTTAACAATGAAAAAAAAAATGGAAACAATATACAGGGTGTCCCACCAAACTTGGACACCTCAAATTACTCGGCCCCTGAAAGAGTTTTTGAAAAATAAAAAAATCTAGGGTACATGTGCTAATTATGCGGTTTCAGTTATGAATTTTTTTTTATACAGGGTGGTTCAAAAGTCAGAAATTGAGGTGTCAACTTTCGATTTTTAAATGGATCGACCTGAATTTTATTTGATAATTTTACTTCAAAATGATTTCTGAGTACTTTTTTAAACAAAAATATTACATACAGGGTGGTTTTTTTTCGACCAATTTTTTTTTCTAAATCTTGAATAACTCAAGTTCGGTTAATTTTTTTGATAACAAGAAGAGAATGTGTTTGTGTAATGAATACACGCACTTTCAATTGGCATCAATTTTTTTTATACAGGGTGGTTCACAAGTGAAATAATGACTTGATTTTTTTTAAAACCGAGTTTTTTTAATTTTTTATTTAGGATTAATAATTCTCGTCTAATTTTACACATTTTTCGTTAGTCATATCGAAAAACAAAACTAAAGTGTTGTACAGGGTGAGACATAATTTTTTTTATAACACCCTGTATATGGGCAGTCAAAGAGACGCAAAATTAAATATAAAGACTAAATATGCAAGAAAAACTTTGATTTTTAATTAAACTAAAAAGTTATGGTGTTTTAACTAATATTGTCGCATGGACCACCCTGTAGATATTTTCTTAAACCATCATATGGGTAGTCGAAACTGTCTAAAATTGAACGAGGAGTCCAAATCTGAAAATGAATTCAAAAAGCCATGCTCAATTTTGTGTCTACACCTACCTACTTTTTATTTCAAGTTTTAAAATCATTCAGTGTGGACACCAAATTGAAAATGGCTTCAAATTCGTGTTTTTACTTGTTTTTCCCACATGATTCGAAGTGTTCGTTGAATTTTATACAACTTAGAGTACCTACATGATAGTTTAAGAAAATATCTACAGGGTGGTCCATGCGACAATATTAGTTAAAACACCATAACTTTTTAGTTTAATTAAAAATCAAAGTTTTTCTTGCATATTTAGTCTTTATATTTAATTTTGCGTCTCTTTGACTGCCCATATACAGGGTGTTACAAAAAAAATTATGTCTCACCCTGTACAACACTTTAGTTTTGTTTTTCGATATGACTAACGAAAAATGTGTAAAATTAGACGAGAATTATTAATCCTAAATAAAAAATTAAAAAAACTCGGTTTTAAAAAAAATCAAATCATTATTTCACTTGTGAACCACCCTGTATAAAATTTTTTGATGCCAATTGAAAGTGCGTGTATTTATTACACAAACACATTCTCTTCTTGTTATCAAAAAAATTAACCGAACTTGAGTTATTCAAGATTTAGAAAAAAAATTGGTCGAAAAAAAACCACCCTGTATGTAATATTTTTGTTTAAAAAAGTACTCAGGAATCATTTAGAAGTAAAATTATCAAATAAAATTCAGGTCGATCCATTTAAAAATCGAAAGTTGACACCTCAATTTCTGACTGTTGAACCACCCTGTATAAAAAAAAATTCATAACTGAAACCGCATAATTAGCACATGTACCCTAGATTTTTTTATTTTTCAAAAACTCTTTCAGGGGCCGAGGAATTTGAGGTGTCCAAGTTTGGTGGGACACCCTGTATACAATGAAAATGAAAAAGAATAGAAAATATAAAACAAAAACATAAGTCCTAACTAAAGGGCGGGGTTATTGCCTATGGCAATCTCTTCCACCCAACCCTTGGCATTGGGTGGAAGAGATATAAAGATGTAAATTTCTTTTATAATAATAGTAATGTGTTTCGTTTTCGGCCCTACCCACGCTGGGTGAGGTTAATGTGGGTAGCTGATACAATTCCCAGCGAATGGAGGGTAAAGCCCCCGTCCTATTCCAGGACGTTAAATCAAATGGAAAGGTTGGTGTTAAGAAAGGCATCCAGCCATGAAAATGTGCCACAACAAAATAACCGATTTAGGTTAGATTTACTAATCCTGTTTCATAATCATCACAGAGTGGTGTCATCGTGAACGATGGTAGCCAGACAGTGGAGAAATGACTCAGCACTTCTTCCACTGTCTTTACAAGGAGACTAATAATTGACAAGGGCCCCCATAACCAAGCCAATGCTGGTCTACTCCCTGTTTAAAGTCCCCCAGCCAGACTGCTGGTTAACTCCCTGTTTATAGTCCCCCCGCCGGACTGCTGACCTAATCCCTGGTTATAGTCCCTGTTTCATAATACGGCCTTAATCTTAATAATCCTATGAGTAGGGGGGAAGTTGAAAAAATACTACCAAGGCATTCCATCCTTACCTGTCGGGAAAGGCGACTTCGGGCCACCAACAGGAACAGAGAGAAACCGTCTCTCTCATTCCTGCTGGCACAGTTCAAAATGTGAAAATGTGGCCATTTGGAACTACTCCAAGACCCCAAAAGTGTTTTCCCGTGAGATTAATGACGGAACCACCAAGACGTATAACCAGAGGAGAAGATACGGTGGAAAATTAATAATAATAATAACACTCGTTAGTAGAAAGTAACCTCCAGGCGAGGTTAATTCTCAAAGCAGTACCTACCACCTAACCCTCAGAGTCTTATTACTTTGTGGTCATATTCGCAAATTACTGAGGAAAAATTAATGCATTGGGTGGGATTCGAACCAACGGATCCCTATGCTACCTGAGGTACCAGACTATCGCGTTAACCACTTGGTCAAGATTGAGAAACAAACTTATTATTATGTGGTTACAAAAAAAACTGAGGAAAAATTTATGCACTGGTTTGGATTCGAACAAACGGATCCCTACGTTACCTAGATTACCAGACTAGCGCGTTAACCACTTGACTAAAATTAGTCACTGTGGCAGAGCGAGTTAACGCGCTAGGCATTGCACACATGGTGACCTGGGTTCGATTCCCAGCGGGGGAGGATTTTTTCTGCTCTGTACTTGGATGTTCGGGGTCCACTCATACCTCGTGAGGAAAAATGCGTAGCTGCTTTAATGTGAAGCAGCGACCAGTGGCAGAGTCTTAGGCAAAAAAATAATACAAGATATTGTAAATTAAAGTGGAAAGTCCTATGATTCTGCGCTACCCACTAAAATTGTGACATAATAACACTTGACTAAAATTACGTCGGAATTCATCCTCTTTTTTTTCTAGGCTGGATCTGTTCCGGCTTTCTCGCGCTCGACAAAAACAAAGACGCCTGTCTCTCCTTCGGCCTGAGTGTGTCCGCCATCTTGATTTTCCTCATCATGTTCATGCCCAAGTCCCGGCAACTGGCTGCCATGGGCAAGGAGGGCATGTACCTGGCAGACAAGGATGACAAATATTCGACCTTCAGCGGGGAGGGGTGGGGGTGGGGGCGTCTCCCAGTTTCTTCCACATCAAGGGGCCCAAGTACAACCCTGGTATGTATACACCCTGTGTAATTGAGGGCTCTAGTATCAAAAGCGGCTCTCTCCACTTTTTCTAATTTTACAGGATGGGCAAAAAACATATTGAACGATAACCTTTAATCACTGTATTTGATTGTAGAGAGAGAACAGTTTGAAAATGAACGCATATTTTACAACACAGAATTTACTATAGGAAGAGTAGGTTTTGAGAGTGTAATGTTTTTTTTTCATCTATGCGACTTTTAAAAAGAGATCAAGGGATACACACAACCTCAATTTTCAATTTTTGAGAGAGCGTTTTGATACAAAGCCCTCAATTATACATTTCAATGTCTCATAAATAAAACTATACTATTATTATTATTAAACTCTTCATAAGATAATGGAAACAATGTAAACAATAAAAAGAAAAAAATAGATGAATATACACAAAAAAAAAATAGATGAATATATCCTAAAGGTATAAAATGTGAGAAAATACATTTAAAGTTGCGCTCAGTTCGAAATAGGGGCAAAAATTGCTAGAGAGAACTAGAAATACATTTAACTGCTCTGGGAGAAATTAATAGACAAATTCTATAACTCAAGTCATTGCTAACAGACAGAGGTATCACAAAGCGCCACAGAGGTATTACAAAAACATATAGGCCGGAATGAATAGACAACATCAATAACTTAAGTCGTTGGTAAGTGTCGGTTTTCCCTATCTTACACAGTACGCAATCCGTGACTTAGCGCCACAGAGGTATTACAAAAACGTCTATTAATTCCGCCCTTAAATACATAGCACATTGCATAATCACAAGAGTTTTCAGGCGTTCATAAAAATCTTGCCCACCTCTTTCAGATCGAGTAGCATTGATGACGTCACCTCCTAGCTATGGTCACTACTACCCCTACTGTTACTATCCTCACGGCATGCACTCTCCCAGCAACCCACCAGGTGAGTGACTCACTCAATTGTCCTCATTTGAAAATAAATAATCGTAACATTGTCTGTCCCGGTAGCTCAGTGGTGAAGGCGGTACTCTGTGAATCCAAAGACTCCAGAGGTCGTGGGTTCGAAACGGAGCTTGGACATTACATGTCATCCTCCCAATAGGGATTTGTACCACATAATTATATATGTCTTGGGCTTACTGCTGGAATAATGGGACTTTAATAGTCCTAATCGGGCAGCAGAAATAAGGCAATATTATTATTTATACTGCCCGACTACTCTAAGTATGCGTCCATAACGAAGGCCCTGGACCCTAGACCCTGGTGCCTAGAACTTGATATAGACGATTTTTGGGGACTCCGTTGAGGTGGCTTACATTTCATAAAATGGTTAGATTAGAAAGCCAGCCTCCGTGGCGAAAGGGTTGTAACTACTGCCCGTAGTCCAGAGATCCCGAGTTCGATCCCCGGTTGGAGCAGACTTTTCGAAGAAAATTCTGTACCCTCCGAACACGTGAGGTTAGCATTTCCGGCCTTACCCAGGATGGGTGAGGTTAATGTGGGTAGCGAATGGAGGGTAAAACCCCCGTCCCGACTATCTATCTCAATGAGAACTTTAAACTAAATAGAATCAACTTGTCACAATAGATCTTATTAGGTCGCAGTGTTAATTGTTAGGGTTTCACTGAAAACCCTGCAACCAGATCAGATAATAAAAATAATATATTAGAATCCTATGCGGAAGATCTCGGGATCAAAACTCAGAGCCGACAGTCAAAAAAGGTAGGTACTCATACAATTATGTATGTATCCAAAATGGCAAATCTATATGGGTGAATCAGTCAGAAAATATTATTATTTTTTACTTGGAAACTATCATAAATATTTTATTTTTTTAATCGATAATTTATATTTCATTTAAATAATCATCTTTCTTTCTATATCGGTAGCGCAGTGGTAAAGGCGGCACTCTGCGAATCCAAAGATTCCAGAGTTCGTGCGTTCGAAACCCTACGGGGACATCATATGTTATCCTCCCATTCGGGATTTTTACCACATAATAATATGTCTTGGGCTTACTGATGGAATAATGGGACTTCAATAGTCCTATTCGGGCAGTATAAATAAGGCGTTATTATTATTTCTTTAGTGTGCTCAACACGGATGCCACATTTCCTCTTTGTACCGCGAAACTCACTCTTTGTCGAAAGTACTCCCCTGCAGTCCCCTGCACGTCTCTCTTTCGTTTCAAGCACCAGAAACTTGGAAATAGAATTGAATAGATCCAAGGCATCTGGTTCAAAACATCCGAAAGTTTATATCACTAATCAATTATAAAAATTGATATAACACACACCACAAGCGTCTAAAGTAGCTCCTGTTTCATGGCTACGAAACAAAAAAGGCTGTGAAACACTCATCTTTTTTTTAAAAAAAAAAGTATTGATTAGTTATGTTACATAATTTAGACAATAAAATCAAAGTAATCCCTCACTTCTGATTCCAGTGTATGATTACCAGTCTCCAGGTCACATCTGGATGTCGGAACCCCCGTGTAAGTAGTAACAAGTGAAAATATTATGTATAATTTCACACCGATATTTCTCTCTTTTTCAAAAGTACCTAAGATGTAAGTTTATGTAAACAGGCAAATCTAGGAAATCAAACTAAAATAAAGGAGAAGAAATGATACAACTAATTTATTTTAATTTATATTCATCATCATAGGGTGGCGTCATCGGGAACGATGGTAGCCCGACAGTAAAATGGTAAAAATTCGTTAGTCAAGGTTTTTGAAAAACGATTTCCATTCAAAATACTAAAGTAAATTATTGAATTTTATTTTAAAATAATTTCCTTTTATTTCTCATTTTCAGGGTTCGATCCGAGTGACATGAAGCCAACTTACTCGAGCAATCCTAACGTGTTTTTCCAGCGGCCCCCTGTGCTACATCCTGGAATGATGTATTGAACCCTAGAGAACCCTAACAGAATTCTAGAGAACCCTCACAGAGCCCTAGACTCCTTAGAGTTCTAGAATAAACTAACAGAATCCTTCAGAACCCCAACAGAATCCTAACAGTACCCTAGACTCTTTAGAGTCCTAGAATAAACCATATAGAACCCTAGAGAACCCTAACAGAAACCTAGAGAACCCTGACAAAAACCGAGAGAACCCTAAAAGAAACCTAGAGAACCCTAACAGAAATCTACAGAACTCTAACAGAACCTTACATAACCCTAACAAAACCCTAGGCAACTTTAACGTGTTCTTCGAGTGGCTTTATAGTCTGTCCCGGTAGCTCATTAGTAAAGGCGGCACTCTATTATCCTCCCATTTGGGATTTTGACCACATAATAATACGTCTTGGGCTTACTGCTAACGGGAGTGAATAGTCCTAATAGGGCAGTATAAGTTGGGCGATTAGAACTCAATAAGTGGGGTATAGGATGGAAGGCCTCGATGTCCTCATGATTGATACGACATTTGATACCAAAAAAAAAAAAAAATATTTCGATAGTAGAATCTGTGTCAGGTTTACAGTTCACAGAACTACTTGTTAAAACGTATCGAGTGGGGTATTGAATGAAACGTCTCGATGTCTGCATGATTGATATGACATTTTATATTTCGATAGTAAAATCTGTGTCAGGTTTACAGTTTGCAAAACTACTAGTTTCTTTATTCAAACATTTCACAAAGAATGGGTTCAATAATAGGATAATCAGTGACAGTGGCGTGGCTAGACCTACATTTCGGGGGAGGGGGGTTTGAGGGGATTTCGGGGGAGGGGGGGATTTGAGCGGGGTTCAGAAATCTCGCCTAACGTATATTCCATTTTTGCTACGCCACTGATCAGTGATAATCTACAACTAATACATCTATCCAAGTGCCTGTACGTCTTTGCTCATCTCTATATACAAAACAGAAAAAAGGACTACCTACCTACCTACCTACCTATGTTTGTTTGTCCGGAGTTGTTTAGCCAAAACGGTAAGAGATAGCGAAAAATGTCTCAGAATTGACCCCCCCAAAACCATTATCGATTTGTTCAGAAAAATTATAAAAAGTTCAAAAAAGCATTGCTGTCCAGCAGTACGGTCATGCCTTAGTAGATTTGAAATTTAGTCCCGTTGCAAAGCACGGGCAAACGGCTAGTATATAATATAATGTAGATATATCCATTGTACAGTCATAATATTATATATACTATAATTATAGACAACAACAAAAATACATTGCCATTTTTTAAATTAAATTCATAATATTATATAGATAATAATATATAGTTATTATATAAAATGATCTTTACCCTAAAATTTAAGCAAATATTATTAAATATATATTTATATAATCAAACCTGGATATAAGATATACCTGGATATAAGAGATACCTGGGTATAAGAGATCTGTTTGTTTATCCTGATTAAAATAGAGAGGTTAGTTGATGGCATGGATATTCAGAGCTATTACCTGCTGATGAGAGCAAATAAGCTCGAAACAGCTGTCCAGGTATGTTCTGATATTCATGTACATCTGGTACAACTTCTCACTTTTCTGTTTATCCTGATTATCCTGACCTGGATATAAGAGACACCTGGCTATAAGAGGAACCTGGATATAAGAGATACCTCGATGTAAGAGAACTATTTTCAGGTCTAAGTTACATCTCCAAAATAAAAAAAAAACCTCCTCCTAAGAGAAACTTGAGTATAAGAGAAAAAATTCCGTTCCCTTGAGTTCAGAGTTCTCCTATATCCTGGTTTGATTGTATTAGAAATATTATTTTATTTTTTAAGATTTCTTTTTAAATTATAGAGATGTTTAATTTTACTTTGACCTATACATACCCAAGTCACCTATGTATGAAATATTTGAATGGGTGAGTAGAAGAACATGCTTTGCACTCTTTTCTATCATCTCGTTGAATATGAAGGAGAAATACCACCTACAACTAAGAAAAAAAAAATATTTTAGAGTGGAGGAAACCTACAACATCTACAGCATAGTAATGTAGTATTATTGCTCTCCTGAGAAGTCAATTTTTGACATAAAATATGTTTTTCTACTCACAGATTTTTTTTTTTTGTTTATGAAAATGCCTACCCAAAAAAGAAGAAAATATTAGGTTTATAAGAAAAAGTATTGTAAAGGTATTTTGGTTTATCACGATGTGATATCACAATAAATCAAATTCGCTCTATTAATTTTTTGCTGAAACTGGGAGTCCACCGCCTCGTAAGATACTTTGTCAGAGAGACAATAAAATAAATATATTTTAAGAACTGCTCTCATAATAGAGAGTTGCCAAAAAAACATACTATAACCATCAATAATTCAAGATTACATATTTTTTTCTTCTTATAATTGATATTTTTTCACATCGTTTGCCATGTGGAAGGTCCCCCTAGTTTGATCTCCAGATCCAACAAGAATTAATATTTCTATTTTGAAACCCATCAGGTGGGATATTGGATGAAAGGTCTGTATGTCCGGATGATTTTTTTCTTCTCATTACTCTTTATTTTTTATTTTATAATACAAAATACAATTTCAGAAATAAACAAATAAAGTAAAAATAAAAACATCACACGACTTTCCTCATCCTATTAGGAATGGGAACGGGACCAAAAGCCACTGGTGACTCAAAGGTAACATTAAACTAAAAATAAATGTAAAATTCGTAATTAGCACCTCAAAATCATTGGACAGACCTACTAACCAATGGCTGAAAACAACTTTTTTGGTATCCTGAGGCTATGATTCGTCCAGAAATGTGAAAAACTGGCGAGGTCAAATTTTCGACGAATACAATGTTTTCCTTATTATAGGATAAAAAAGTAAGAAAGTATTTTTATACAATAAATGAATTTACAAATAGAGTTATAGAAGATTCCATGTGTGCTTAAATCATTCGAAAATTTGAGAGAGGTCTATAGTCCACAACACCACTAGTAATTTCCATTGGGTTTCATTGTATCTCAATTGACACTCTATAATTTTGCTCAATTTTGACGATACATTTATTCTTACAATAATTATTATAATTATGTGCAATAAAATTAAAATTCATTGTGAATTGTAAATCATTAGAAACCTTGTATTATTTTCTTCTGTGTAACAACTGAGAGCACCTTTGTTCGAATCCCGCCTGTGAAAAAAAAATTCTACGCCGTACTCCGAAATTCTGGAGTTTACTCATGAGGTAAAATGAGTAGCTATTCGTATGTAGTGGTGGTATTGTGAGAAGAAATATGTTCTTATTAAAAAAAATAATAAAAATAGTAATTTTGTAATGCTGAGTTACCCACTGAAAATTTGACACTCATCCTAAGAAGTTTGCATTGCCTCTCTTCCACTTATCAGCTAGCCTTTCAGTTAGCGTAGTGATAAATGCTTGAAATTGGGGGGCAAGCACGCCATCTACTGAGCAGAAACGTGGCTCGACGCAGTTCACACGCTGGTAGATATTTCTTCTTTTTCTTCTTTCCTGGCAGATCATTCATACCTCTAATCTCTCTGTCAAGACCTTGCACTGGTGGTCAAGTGGTTAACGCAATAGTCTGGTAATCCAGGTGGCGTAGTGATCCGTTGGTTCGAATCCCAGCCAGTGCATGAATAATTTTTTCCTTATTAATTTGAGTTAGTGACCAACTGACTACAAAATAATAAGACTCTGAAAGTTAGGTGGTGGAAAATGCTTTGAGCATTAACCTCGCCTGGTGGTTAGCTTTTACTATAATAATGCTTTTTCTTTGTGTTATTATGTCACAATTTTAGTGGGTAGCGCAGAATCATAGGACTTTACCACATTAATTTACAATATCTTGTATTATTTTTTGCCTAAGATGCTGCCACTGGTCGCTACTTCACATTAAAGCAGCTACTCATTTTTCCTCACGAGATATGAGTGGACCCCGAACATCCAAGTACAGAGCAGAAAAAATCCTCCCCCGCTGGGAATCGAACCCAGGTCACCATGTGTGCAATGCCTAGTGCGCTAGCTCGCTCTGCCACAGTGACTATGTCAGCTTTTACTAAAGAGTATTATGATTAAGACGAAATGTCGAAATAAAAAAATAAGCTACTGAGGTCGTAAAGGATAGTGCGGTGGCAATGCTCGCCTCCTGTAAATTCCCCGTGTCGGGCATATCCTATGAGTATAGGGTCTAAATTTAGACCAGCACTGCTGTTGTCGGCATTCAACAACACACATTTCGTACTCCAACAAATTTGTCAGCGCGCCAGAAACATATTCTACTCAGAAGAAACGCGAGTGTCTGAAGTTATTTTTTGGTTCAACGTCCCTTTCAACTGCATGGTCAATTATTGATCCTATCACGACGGGGGTTTCACCCTCCGTTCGCTGGAAACTCATGCACATACCAGGAACTCAAATTAGCCTCACCCAGCCTGAGTGGGACGGGAACAGCCAGCATCCTGTGAGTTTGAATTTGAATGGTTACCCATCCAAGTCCGAGCCTTGCTGGACGTTGCTTAACTTCAGTGACAGAACGAGAACTGGTGTATTCAACTTGCCGTTGATGCTGTGTGTCGGAAGAGTCGATTATTATCTTCCTCTGCCAACAGTGCCAACCTCCGTGGCGTAACGGTTGTCACTACTGCGCGTAGTCCAGAGATTCTGAGTTCAATTCCTGGTAGGAGCAGTCTTTTCACAGAAAATTCTGTTCCCTCCGAAAACTTGAGGCTGACATTTCTGGCTCTACCCAGGCTGGATGAGGTTAATGTGGGTAGCAGGGTTGTGAGTCTCCTGCGAATGGAGGGTAACTAACACCCCAGTCGTGATATGACCATACAGTTGAAAGTAAGGTTAAACCCAAATTTCAAAAATAATCCTTTCACAACCCCGTGATATTGTATGTAGGTATCTGTGTCTATCTCACGGACACGGAATTATATTATATTATTTTACTATCTCATTTGCCTTTAACCCGTAATAACTTATGTTTCTAATGGGATAGGCATTGTTCAACCTCATTTTTGAGGTTTTTTTTAGCACCTTTTTTACGGCTGGGTGCCCTTCCCTATGCCAACGTTTCCGTTTGGTTTTATAACGTCCCAATCAGGACGGGGGTGTTATCCTCCATTCGCTGGGAATCGTACGAGCTATCCACATTAACCTCACCCAGCCTGGGTAGGACTGGAAATGCCAGCCTCACATGTTTGGATGGAACAGAATATTCTGCGCAAAGGCTGCCTCAACCGGGGATCGAACTCGGCATCTCTGGACTACGAGTAGTAGTCACAACCGTTACGCCACGGAGGCTGTCTTTTATTATTATTATGTAGTCACTGTGACAGAGTGAGTTAGCGCGCTAGGTATGGTACGCACGGTGACCTGGGCTCGATCCCCGCAGCGGGGCAGGATTTTTTCTGCTCTGTACTTGGATGTTCAGAGTTCAGGCTCCACTCATACCTCGTGAGGAAAAATGAGTATCTTCTTTAGTGTGAGCAGCGACCAGTTGCGGAAGTATAAGCAAAAAATAGATATTGGGATATTAAAGATGCGGAAAAGTCCTTTAATTCTGCGCTGCCCACTAAAATTGTGATATACAGGGTGTCACAGACTAAATGTAAAATCTCTTAAGAGGTGGTAGTATAGATCATTTCCAACCATTAATGTTCTATAACACTTTTGATTTAACTCAGTGGTTCTCGAGATATTATTTTTTTAATTATTTTTACAAGTCCCCTGCCGCTCGACAAAGAATGGCATCTAACTCCGTAAATACAGTAGATGAGGCAATAAATTTAACTTTTTCCATAAGATAACAATATTTCACTATTATTTAGACTAGATTTATTCTTAAAAAATGCACACGTACTGAAAAAAATCGGCAGCTGCGGAAAATTTATCGCGAACATGAAATCCACCTGAAACTTCAGCCGCCATTTTCTCAAAATACTGCCCTCATAAAGTATTGGTTTCATTTATGTAAAAACTTGCTTGAAGTCTTATCTTTCAGAAAATATGACACACTTGATATAAAACTTTCATTTTTTATTGAAACCAAGAGAAACTAAAAAAAAAAGTCAGTCAGTACTACTAACTGTACCTACTAGGCTACCATCCTACTTTTACCTAGGGAACTAATTTTTTTCTTCAATTTGACAAATTATGGTTGTCATTTACTTTCCAACGGCCCAAAAAATTAGCCTCAGTCGATTCATTGATAAGGCTGCGGACTCTTAACTTGGAGGTCACTGGTTCGAGTCTCAAGTATGGCAAATATTTAGTAAGACGAGTTTGAGCTATTGTGACACCACGATCGTGATAATTTGACCTTAATATTTTAGTATGTATGTATGGTTTTATTTGTGGTGAAGCACAAGGCCTCTTCACATTTTTTGTGGGCAGCGCAGCATTACTAAGAGCCTCCTTTACTTTTCGAATTATTCTATTACATTAATTTCTTTTTACTCTGGTAATGCCGCCACTGGTCGTTACTCATACAAGTAACTACTCATTTTTCCTCACGAGATATGAGTGGACCCCGAACATCCAAGTACAGAGCAGAAAAACTCCTGTCCCGCTGGGGATCGAACCCAGGTCACCATGCGTGCAACGCCTAGCACGCTAACTCACTCTGCCACGGTGACTACTAATTGACCTTAATATTTTAGTATTCCATGTGTTTTATTAAAATTCGGTACCTACTAACATAATAATTTGTACCTCTATGTACCAACCTATGAATGTTCAGTATTTACCGTACCACATTTACCTGTGGGTGTTAACTATGTAGGTACATTGTTATGTTTCATTTCATTCAAACCATTTTATCATTGAGACCCTTTCCTCTTATGAACAAATGAACAACTACGATTAATATTGATTTCTGAGGCACCACAGCTAAAAGTATCATACATGGATACGTACATACTAATTTGCCACACTTGAGACTCGAACCAGTGACCTCCAAGTTAAGAGTCTACTGAGGCAAACTTTTGGGCCGTTGGAAAATAAATAGCAACCATAATTTGTCAAATTGAAGAAAAAAATTAGTTCCCTAGGTAAAGTAGGATGGTAGCCTAGTAGGTAGGTACAGTTAGTAGTACTGACTGACTTTTTTTTTATTTCTCTTGGTTTCAATAAAAAATGAAAGTTTTATATCAAGTGTGTCATATTTTCTGAAAGATAAGACTTCAAGCAAGTTTTTACATAAATGAAACCAATACTTTATGTTGATAAATTTTCCGCAGCTGCCGATTTTTTTCAGTACGTGTGCACTTTTTAAGAATAAATCTAGTCTAAATAATAGTGAAATATTGTTATCTTATGGAAAAAAGTTAAATCTATTGCTTCATCTACTGTATTTACGGAGTTAGATGCCATTCTTTGTCGAGCGGCAGGGGACTTGTAAAAATAATTCAAAAAAATAATATCTCGAGAACCACTGAGTTAAATCAAAAGTGTTATAGAACATTAATGGTTGTAAATGATCTATACTACCACCCCTTAAGAGATTTTACATTTAGTCTGTTACACCCTGTATAGTAACACAAAGAAACACAATATTATTATTATTATGTATTATCATCATAATTATGTTCCTCTTCTTCTTCTTCTCTTTTCTTAGTCATCAACATCACAATCAGAGGCTGCACCCACACCAAGACAACATGCGAATGTATAGTTTCCACGGAGCATGCTGGGCATGCGAAATGAACTGCATGAGTCTTTCAGTGCAAGAGGCATGCTCCATAGGTATGGAGTATGGAGAGACCTCAGTGTCTGAACTATCGTTTGTTTTGCTTGTGATTCGATCGGGAAAATCGTTAGTTGATCTCGCTTAACAAACAGGATTTTTACTAAAAATGTGTAGTAATTAAAAAAATATATGTAAAAAAAAAACGGAAAAAATACTTTTATTATTATTTTCAAAAACGAATACCTACATCAGTTCCGGTAACTAACATTAGATATTCTCAGATGAGAGAGACAATAAAATAAAGTATATTTAAAATATAAAAAAGGAAACAGTATAACAATCAATAATCCCAGATACATACTATAGGTAAGGGATCTCTATTTATTAATCTAAAAAAATCTACAAGTATATTTTTTCATTATAGGGTTGCGTATTCGTGAATGATGGTAATTGGTCGGTTGGTCCCGGGTTCGAACCTACGCGCCGACAAAAATTTGTATTCATAATTTGGTTACAGTTGCTTGTAAGGGATACCTTCCGGTGTTGACCCAGCACCTAAATGGGATTAATTGTGATTTGTCGTCCATCAGAGGGGAGGCATACTATGGGATGGGCAGGCTACAGCATAGACCACAAGCGTCTACAGTAGCTCCTGTTTCATGACAGACCACAAGCGTCTACAGTAGCTCCTGTTTCATGGCTTGAAAATAAAAGTCTGTAATACATCCATTTTAAAGTAAACAAAAATAAACTGCCAATCATGGACACAATACTTCCTCGTGCTTTGTTCGCATTGTATACATTTGGCAATTTTGAGATTTTGTACTAAATCACTTGTATCTCTAAGACCGCTTAGGTTCCTAATTGATTTTCTTAAAATTTGTGTTATATGGTACAATACTGTTTTTTCTACATTTTAAATCCTACAAAAAGTTTTGTATCGGCAAGTCGTAGACCTTATGTTATTGATGACATATTTATAATTATGAATTTATATGTCCAATCAACCATCATGAGAATCAACCATCAAGGCTTTTTCTTCATACGCCATTAAACCCTTGCTACCTGCAAGTTAGCCTGTAGTTAGGGTCTGTTTTCTGTTTATAGTCCTCTAGCGATAATAATATGTCTCATGTCATCAATAAATAATATTACCATCCCTCCACATTTATTTTTTTTATTCATTTGTTTTATTTTTCTTATTGTTTCCAAGAAATTTCTACTATTAGAAATCGGAAGTATTGTGCTCGTTTTTTGTAAAAAAAAATATTTTTTTGCTCCGATTTCAATTTTTTTTTTCAGAGGCCCCATCCTAAGCCATTTTTATTTGGCTTCTAAGATATTAAATTTTATTCTTGTGTCCCAAATCTCCCCTGAAACCGTTTGTCATTGAACACCAATGCTGTGCCTCAGGAATGACTAATATTTGCTCAGGTCTCGCCAGTCATACCAAACGAGTGCGTAGGATTCGCGATAGTGGTTTGGTTGCTGTGTCAGGTGGCTCTATATAAGGAAGGGCCAGGCTCCTGTGTGGGTTCGTCCTATAGTCTGTCTATAGAGGAAAGGAAAGCAGCGGATAAGTCAAAACACCAACCTACATTTAACGTCTTCCTATATGTGAACAAAAATTTTGTTGAAATCCGTGCAGTAGTTTCTGAGATTTGCGCGTTTTTATTATTATTATTATCTGACCTGATTGCAGGGTTTTCAGTGAAACCCTTACAACTATTTACTGCGACCTAATTAGATCTATTGTGACCTGCAGTTGATTCTCTTTGTTTTAAACGTCCTTACTGAGATAGATAGTCAGGACGGGGTTTAACCCTCCTGACTCTGGGAATCTTACCAGCTACCACATTATACCTCACCCAGCTGGTATGGCCGGAAATTGCCATTTCTCACATGTTTGGATGGAACAGAATTTTCGTCGGAAAGTCTATCCCAAATATAAAGGGGAAAATAATTATGAGGACACAAAGCCTGAACATTTTCTCGTAGAACTACCGAAGTTAAGCAACGTCCAGCGATGTGAATAATGGCATTCCGGCATAACCCAGGGTGGGTGAGGATAATGTGGATAGCAGGTTTGTGAGTTTCCAGCGAATGGAGGGTAACACCCCCGTCGTGATATGACCATGCAGTTGGAAGCGACGTTATACCCAAATTAAAAAGAAAAACATAGCACAAACAGTAGACAGCTTTAAGTACGTTTTAAGGAATGCGCTATCGATCGATGTCTCTGTCCAAAAATAAATAGGAACTAGTTACTTATGTACTTGTTATGTATATTCTCTACATAATTATCTCAGAGTCGTATTATTATGTGGTCACAAACAAAAATTAATGAAGAAAAATTCATCCACTGGGTGGATTTGAACCAACTAATCCCTACACTACCTGGATTACCAGACTAGCGCGTTAACCACTGACTACCATTGCACAAGAATTCTATACATATAGAAACTATATTAGGTATACACCTATTATGTATACCTATTATGTATTTGTATACTAGGGTAAGTATTGAGAGGTAATTTAATATGTAGATCAAGTATTAGGAAGGTCCTGTATGTCTCCTCAGTGAGGCATTGCTGGGGATTTGCAATATTAGCCTTGTGTTGCCGATACTCTCGCGATGTTAACTAATATTGAGAGTGGCACAGAAATTGATGAGCTAACTCAGCTAACTGCATGAGAGTCTTTTTCCGCGTTACTTTGAGTTGAGGAATTATTAATTATTAAAACTCTTAATTGGAATGGCATAATATGTATAAACAAATTCACGGCTACGAAATAAAAAGCCTGTGAAACAGCATCATAAAAAAAAAAAAAAAAAAATACAGTAAAAATTAAAATACAAAATTGACAATACAGGGAGGGTGGTCATGTTCAAAAAGAAACCACGTATAGTGTTATTATTATTATACAACGCTTTATTAGAGATAAATGGACATTACCTATGTACAATTGTACATATTGTACATACAAATAATTATTAAAAAAAAAAAAAAAAAAAAAAAAAAAAAAAATGGAAACAATATTCCTATACAATAAAAATGAAAAAGAATAGAAAATATATAAAAACATATGTCCTAACTAAAGGGCGGGGTTATTGCCTGTGGCAATCTCTTCCACCCAGCCCTTATAAGGCACATCATAAACAATATACTCAAGCACAGCATAAATAATAGTATACTGCCTTATGTATACTGCCTGACTAGAACTAATAAGTCCAATTATTTCAGCACTAAACCTAAGACGTAATTGTCATAATTATGATCGAAATCTCAAATGGTAGGATAACTTGGCATGTCCCGACTGGGTTTCGAACCCACGACCTGTGTATTACCAGACCAACGTGACGCCCAGTTATGGTCAACGTGCCATAATAATTATTCTGTGTCCGTGAGATAGGTATTGATACCTAAATCACGGTTGTCGGTTGTGAGAGGATTAAATGGACGCCCAGATCCAATGTCTAGGCTCCTTTCATGTCCATTGATTCTATTTGCTTTTAGCGCCCTGACTTAAGGTAGACAGGGTGTGGGTTTTACCCTCCATTCGCTGGGAACCGTACCAGTTACCCACATTGACCTCACCAGAATAGGGCCGGAATTGCCAGCCTCACATGTTCGGAGGGAACAGAATTTTCTGTGCAAAAATTCTGCTCCAACGGGAATCGAACTCAGGATCTCTGGACAACGGGCAGTAGTCACAACCGGTACGCCACGGAGGCTAGAACGTGTCATCTCCTATGGTTTATCAAATGTGCATCCGTGCACCCGTGTAGCGACAACGAAGGGCTAATCTCGCGAGCAAAAACTCACATACTATTTGCCTGACTCATTCATTAACGCTGGACGTGTTCTATTAGTAGGCAGGGATACGATATCGATAGCAAAGTATCGATAGGAGATATTGATAAGAAAGACTCGATAAAAGATATCGAAAGAAAGTAACAATAAAAGATATCGATAAGAAAGTATCCATAAAAGATATCGATAGGAAAGTATCGATAAAAGATATCAAGACTTTACTCTTTGTTGGGTGGAAGAGATTGCCTCGGGCACTAATCCCGCCCTTTAGTTAGGACACTCCTATCATTTTCTGCTGTATTTATTTTTCATACTATTTTATATTTTATGTCTTTTTTCTTAATTTTATCTAGTAAGTATTGTGTCCTCCTAATAAAGATTATAATAATAATACTCTTCATTCGTCTATATGTATCGAAAGTTCTACCAACCATTGATGAATAATTGACAGATATGTATGTAAGTCAAATAGATTCAATAAGGCTGCCACATGAAATAGTCAATAATTAGTCAATCACAATCGTAATATCACAATATATTCTAGTTTGAGATTTTTACTAAATTTTTGTTTAACTTGGGACTTGAACCTCCGACCTTCAGATTTCAAGTACGCCGCCTTATCGATGCAGTTACTGAGGACAGCTAAGTGAGCTAAGAACATAAATGTATCGAATAGCATCTGGTATCGGTGAAAAAGTATCGGGTGGTACTGTTTTCATATTGTATCAGAGCACGAGTTATAGGCAATGGTAGCGGAAATCGATACTTTTTGATATCAGAAAAAATTATCGATAACAATAATGTATCGAATGTAAAGAATCGATGCCGGTATCGATTAGTATCGGAAGAAAAGTATCGATACTGTTTTCATTTTGTATCCTGGGCACGAGTCAATTTAGTTTGCGTCCTAAGTGAGTTCCCTGTGGAGTGCCGATTTAATTTTTCTAGTTTTGTTTCATGCGTTTCCTGTGTCATCAGTTTGACCGGTAAATAGTGGAAGTGTAACCAGTCTATGTTAAAAAGTAATGGTTTGAGAAGTTGTACTACATATTATATTATGTATGCGCTGTCAAACATTCGTTAGAAATCAATCAATGGAGTTCGAAGTAAACACATCAGACATAAGACTTTTGAGTGCACGAATAACTCAGTGGTTAAGCACTCGCTTGCCATGCTGAAAGTTCCTGGTTCGAACCCCGCGCCGACAAAAAATTGTATTCAAATTTTTTTTATAGTTGTTTTCAGGGGAAACTTCCGGTGCGCTCGTGTTGACCCAGCACCTAATGGGAAGTATTGTGTCACCTCTCGCCCATCAAAGGGGAGGTCTACAACACAGACCATAAGCGTCTGCAGTAGCTCCTGTTTCATGACTACAAAATAAAAAAGGCAGTGTAACACTCATCTTTAAAAAAAGTATATTTTAAACATTTATAAGAAATATTAAAAATAACATAAAATTCTTTTACGGCATTCAGGCTTTATCCGTTGAATTTTCGGGACTTATTACTCTTATTAGTCATAAAAAGGTTGTTTAAAAAATTGGTCTCGAAACTATTACCGTTTTTTCCTACTTTACAAGGAATAATTGTTTATTTTTATCATAGACTGGTTTGTAGCAACACCGACCTTTATTTAGATCTATTGTGACTAGTTGATTGTATTTGTTTTAACGTCCTAATTTGAAGTAGTTCAGGATGGGAGTTTTACCCTCTATTCGCTGGAATTGTACCAGCTATACCCACATTAACTTCTTAAATGCCAGGGTAGGTCCGTAAATGCAAGCCTTATATGTTTGGAGGGAACAAAATATTCTCCGAAAAGTCTGCCCCAACCGGGAATTACGCCACTAATTCTTTCTTAGTCTCAACCATTACGCAAACGCCACTCATTCTTTATCTTTATACATTCTCCTCAGTTTTTTCGCTACTTACCTGTGTTCTTCTTTACTTTCCCAACAGTTGCTGACCTGATGTAGCTGTAAATAGAAAGCCAAAACAATCACTTACAAGCTGCTGTCAATTCGAAACAAAAAACCCCAAGGTAAAAAAGAAGGCAGCCGCTGGATTCGAACCCCAGGACTCCGGTGTAGCAAGCATGCCCGGCAGAGGAAAGCAACCGACACTGGAGATCTACCGACCACCCAGTAAGTTTGAGCATTCATTTGATTTCTTAGTTAATTGTTTTTTTCCCCCAGGAAAATGTCGAACTTCTTGGCAGTATTATTATTATTATCATTATATTACATTTTATTAGATATAATTAATTTATCTATACTTATAAAAGAGAGTTTCACTCACTCACTGACTGACTGACTGACTCACTGATTCATCACGGTTTCTCCGAATTGGTAAGTCCTAGGAAGCTGAAATTTGGTGGGTAGCTTTGTCTTACAGTCTAGTATCTAATAAATCTCTTCCAAACAAAGGGTTGGGTGGAAGAGAGTAGTATATTATGTATATTATAGTTATTTATTTTTTTCTTCTATTATATTGTATTTTAATTTGTAATTTTTTGTGTTGTATATAATATGTCCTATTAATAAAGTGTAAAAAAAATAATGTACTATGAAAATATTTCTTTAAACAATGAAAAAAATGGAAACAATATATACTTACAATAAAATGAAAAAGAATAAAAAAATATAAAAAAAGAAAAAGATAAAGGTTGAGAGAGAGAGAGAGAGAGAGAGAAATGTAAAGAATAAATAAGGTTTGATTAATTGTCTTCAGAAAAAAAATTTCTGCCCCGCTGGGAATCGAACCCAGGTCACCATGCGTACAATGCCTAGCGCGCTAACTCACTCTGCCACGGTGACTACTGGTATGATCATGCAGTTGAAAGCGATGTTAAATTTTTGTTTAAAAGAACGCTTGCATACGAGTCTGCAACCATGTCGACATTTTCATCTTTACTATTCAAGGTCCAAAACCCAACTGACCAAATTTCGTATTGTGCGCATGACACACACTTTCCCTCTTCTCTTAGGGTTGCAATATCGAAACGAAAATATCGATATTACGTATATCGATAATATCGAAACCATAATATCGATATCCGATATTAGAAGACTTCTCTTCCTTTACAATTCGATATTTCGTTACATAATATCGTTACATAATATCGTTACACAATATCGTTACATAAGTTCGTTACATAATTTTGGTTATGTGCCAGAGCAAAGACATGAAAATGTCAAAAAGAACATAATTATGTCCTAACTAAAGGGCGGGGTTATTGCCTATGGCAAGACACAGTATTGATCTGTACATTGGAATATTTTAGGTAAGCTAATACAATTATACACAGGTAGGTACATTATACAATTTATAACTGTAACTATTTATTTTTTGGTCGAGGATTTGACTTCAACAAGGAACTGTTCCAGGATATGGGATAGAGAATTTCTGAATTTATTCCTACGGCTGGAATTGAACCCGTGACCACCGGATTCAGAAAAGCAGAATTCCGATGTTTCAGAAGATAGTCACCGATGCTGGTTTTAATTAATAAGGTAGATAGATACCTAGGGGGTATTTTTCTTTGGGATGATTTTTTTTTCCAGTTTCGATATTCCCAAATATTTCCATTTTATTCCAAATATTTCCATTTTAGCTTACCCACTATTCCTGAAAAAAAAAAAAAAAAAAAAAAAAAAATGCGTTTCGGCACTTTTAAAAATAAACAAAAAATTTCTTTTTTTTTTTTCCTCTTCCAAAGAAAGATTTTTCGTGTTCCAAAAGACAAATGACTTGCTTCCAGTTTGTTCATTTTATTCCAGTTGCATCCATTTTGGTTAGAAAGAAAAATACGGCTTTAGTAGGTACCTAGGACTTATAACTTTTTTCACGACCATAAATTGTTTGTTCTCCAGAATAAAGAATAGTTCTAAAAGTTTCAACTCGGTACTGACAGAGCGCGCTAGCAGTATCATATTCACTTCATTACAAGTTTGTCCCGGTAGCTCAGTGGTAAAGGCGGCACTCTGTGAATCCACAGGTTCCAGAGGTCGTGGGTTCGAAACCCAGAGGGGACATGACAAGTTATCCTCCCATTTGGGATTTTTACCACATAATGATAAGTCTTGAGTTTACTGCTGGAATAATGGGACTTCATAGTCCTAATCGGGCAGTATATTTAAGGCCATATTATTATTATTATTACAGCATTACCCTGAATAGCCACTAGCCAGGTCTCTTGACTCTCTCATGGCTGAGTGAAATTCGAAAGAAGGAAGAAAAGAACAGATTTTAAAAAAAGTTTAGAGTAAATTACTCTTGATTCTAAATCTCAAAAATCTCAAAAAAAGCAAAACCTGATAAAAATAGAGAGGTTAGTTGATGGCATGGATATTCAGGACTATTACCTGCTGATGAGAGCCAATAAGCTCGAAACAGGTGTCCAGGTATGTTCTGATATTCATATACATCTAGTACAACTTCTCACTATTATGTTTATACTGATACTGAATATCACTATTATCAACCGAACACAGTGAGGGACCTTCATACTGCCCGTAGTCCCGAGGTCCCGAGTTCAACTCCCGGCTGGAGCAGACTTTTCGAAGAAAATTCTGTTCCATCCAAACACGTGAGGCTGCCATTTCCGGCCCTACTCACGCTGGGTGAGGTTAATGTGGGTAGCTGGTACGATTCCCAGCGAATCGAGGGTAAAACCCCCGTTCTAATCCAGGACGTTAAAATCACGTAGAATCGTTGGCGTTAGGAAGGGCATCCAGCCGTAAAAAATGTGCCAAAACCAATCAACCTCAACCATGAGGTTGAACAACGTCGACCCTGCTTGAGCGGGATAAGACAGAGTAAAAGAAGAAGAGTGAGGGACCTTCATTACACAAAAATAGCACTATATGTATTGATCTTATCTAATGTAGGATTAAATCTGTATATAGATAGGAACCTGGCATTGTAAAATTCATGACTGTAAAATAAATTATACATATCATTATTTTTGAAGAAAGGAAAAAAAAAAAAAAAAAAAAAAAAAAAAAACACAGTGAGGGAGTGAATTATAACGCGATAGCTGGATCTGTGTGAGGTTTACAGTTCACAGAACCACTAGTCGAGACGGGGGTTTTACCTCCCATCCGACCGACAAGGCTGGAACCGTATCTGTTTAACCCCGCCCTCATTCCAGGCTCTCGTTCCAGGAAGCCCTTTCACTCCCATACTCCCCAAGCCCCCCTTTCAACCATCACACAACACACTCTGATTGTGGTTCTTGCGTTCAAATTAAACAATCAGAGTGCGTTGTGTGACGGTTGAAAACGGGATTTGGTGATTACGCGATTGAGGAAGCTTTCTAAAAAGAGGACGAGGTATTACTTCCGAATTATTTCTAATAATAGAAATCGGAAGCATTGTGTTCGTTTTTTTTCTGTCCATTATATCTTAGAAGTGCGTTGTGTGTTATCTGTCTTAAAACTTATATCTATATATATAAAATCCATTTACATTCATTCATAATCAACGCAGAGCCTAAACGGCTGGGCCGATTGACTTGAAATTTTGCAGGTAGCTTCCCCTTATGATGTAGGGGCGTACTAAGAACGGATTTTTTGAAGGAAACAGGGGTTCTCAACTTATGGCCAAAAATTAACATTTATTCATAATCAACGCAGAGCCTAAACGGTTAGGCCGATTGACTTGAAATTTTGCAGGGAGCTTCCCCTTATGATGTAAGGGCGTACTAAGAACGGATTTTTTTTTTTAGGAAACAGGGGTTCTCAACTTATGGTCAAAATTAGTCATTTTTAGAGTGTTCTCAGATTCTCAAAAGGGTTGAGCTGAATGACTTGAAATTAGGCAGAAAACTTCTTTCAGTGATGAAGAACCTTACTATGAAAGGATTTTTCAAACATAACAGGGGTCCTCAACTTATGGACAAAAGTAGACATTTTAGCGTCTTGCAAGATTCTCAAAACGGTTGATCCGAATGACTTGAAATTTGGCAGACAGCTTTTTTTGTGATGTAGGGGAATAATAAGAAACAAATTTTAAAAGAAAATAGGGGTTCTCAACTTATGGTCAAGCTGGATGGCGAATACTATGTTTTTCGATTCATGAAAGATACTCTCCTGTCATACATTTGGCCGTCCACTTTGAAAATGGACAAAGGGTAGTTTTTACAACCGAAAATGTCCAACAGTAAATTGGCAACCCTCCTAAAACAACATTAATGGCGTTTTTCCAACTATGCAACCAGGATGAATTTGCAAAGACTCTATTTTATAATGAAGAACCAGCATTTTATGTGTGGAAAAACAACATGTTCCAAAGAAGGAAAAAAAGATCAATTGTTCCAGGACATCCGGGTGTAAAAAAAGACCAGGTTCTTGGTAAAATTTATACCGTACATCCGAATGACTCAGAATGTTTCTACCTACGATTACTTCTACATAAAGTGCGAGGACCTACTTCATTCAGAAGCCTCAAAATGGTAGGCGGCATTGAATACCCTACGTTCCATGCTGCATGCCTAGCCATGGGTTTGTTACTTGATGATGCGCAAGCAATGTGAACATTTTTACCAACAGAACTTATTTGGCAGAAATTTCATACAACACGTTTCAAATGAGGTCTTTCGTCTCTGAAAAAGTGCCATTACTCAATAGTGAACAGAGATACGTGTATGAAACTGTACTTCAGAGCGTCACTTCATCTTTTGATTCTGTAGGTAATAATTTGTTCTTCCTAGATGCTCCAGGTGGAACTGGAAAAACATTCTTAATAAAACTTTTGTTAACTACAATACGCAAAGATGGAAATATTGCCATTGCTGTTGCATCGTCCGGTAATTCCGGTATTGCCGCCACACTGATAGAAGGAGGCCGCACTGTTCATTCTGCTTTGAAATTGCTGCTCAATTTAAATTCAGTAGATACACCAAGCTGTATTATTGGAAAGCAAAGTGATATGGCCAAAGTCCTCAGGGATTTCAAGTTGATCGTATATGATGAATGTACAATGACTCATAAAACTGGCTTAGAGACACTGGACCGTACTCTACAAGACATTCGTGGTGTTAAAAATCTTATGGGTGGTAAAACTGTGCTACTGTCTGGAGATTTTAGACAAACTTTACCCGTTGTTCCACGAGGAACAAGAGCTGACGAAGTGAAGGCATGTTTAAAATCATCCATTTTGTGGCCCACAGATAACTGTGCTTTCTTTAAAGTTGAATATGCGTGTACACCTTCACGCTGATCAAAATGCAGAAGTTTTTTCGAAGCTTTTGCTTCGGATAGGTGATGGACAGTTACCTGAACAAAATGAAAAAATAATATTTCCTACCGAACACTGTCAGTTATTAGTCGATTACAACACCTTCCTAGACACTATCTACCCCAATCTAGATGACCCAAGTGTTGTTGTCCCTGTTTGGCTAAAGATAAGGGCCATACTAACACCAAAGAATGATAATGCTCTGGAAATTAATAATGATTTATTAAAAAGAATGCCTTCTGAACTATCAACTTACGAATCCGTAGACACTGTTGTGGAAGAGGAAGAAGCCATCATTACCCACCGAATTTCTAATACACTAAATCCTCCTGGCTTGCCACCCCATCGGCTATGCCTTAAGTTGGAGCACCAATAATATTACTAAGAAATCTGAGACCTCCGAAATGTGCAACGGCACGCCTGCTTCAAATTACATCCTTAAAAAAAAACATTTCGAGCATATATTCACAAGGGCTGGTGCAGGTGAAACGGTATATGTACACAGGATTATTTTTGTCGGCGCGGGGTTCGAACCCGGACCTCGCATCGTAAGCGAGTGCTTAACCACTGAGCTATCTGTGTGCTCATTTAATCTGTTCATTAGCAAACTATGCACTTGGTTCTTTTTTATTAATGGAAGGCAGGAAAAAATCTTTCAAAGACACCCAATCCTGCCTGGGGTGTGGGATTTTCCACCCACTAAAAACCCACCTTAAGCAGCCCCTAGACGATCAATATATTGATCAATACGTATTGAAAGGCCACATTGATCGTCTGGAAGGGGTTCAATAATATTGACAGCATATTGAAGCATATTGATAGGATTTTTAATTTTTCTATATTGACGGAACGATATTGATGCTCATATTGACGTCTAGGAACCATATTGAGGCATGTTGATCAATATTTGGTCTCAGTTCTGATCAATAAGTCCTGAATGCATGTGCGGTCCTTTAATTTTTATTTAATTAGTTTTTTTTTAAAGAAGTAGTGAGAAACCATAGAGTTAAACCATATAGATGCCATCTTGAATTTTTTGTTGTTTGTGAGGCAAACATAATTTTGTTGAAATGACGTCAGTTTTGGTACGAATTTGATTATTTACATTTTTTTTAACATTAGTTTCCATATGAATTGTGGAAAATTTAAATGTCATTTTTGGCGCTTAGAGCACGAATTTAGAAAGTGTAAAATCTGCAGATTCAGAGGCCGATCTCGCCCATTGATATATGTTCTCCGTGAAAAATGTCTTTGAAAATGCTGTAATAATGCGTCTTATTGGGAGTATTCAAATTCGTCCCAACATTGATGTCATTTTCAAAAAATATGTTTGCCTCACAACAAAATTCAAATATTATTAACTCTATGTGAGAAACAAACTATACATAATTATACAATATCTTCACCTTAATTTATACAAATTTTGCAGTTTTATTTACAAAAACTTACATGAGTTGACATGTTTCGGCATGTTCTGAAGATGCCATCATGAGATGGCGAAACATGTCGACTTATGTAAGTTTTTGTAAACAAAACTTTTTTTTTCTTTCACACACTAACAACGTCAAGGCAAGAAACGCCATATCTGTATTAGACGTCATTACTTCGAAAAATTGCCGATATATTTCTTTTTATTTTAGCGCGTACAAGTGAAGATTAAAAACAGAACAAAAGTGAAGTATATTGATGGTGTATATTGACGTCTAAGAAACATATTGACGGGACCTTCAATAATATTTTTTTTTTTTTTTTTTTTTTTTTTTTTTAACTAAATTAATACTTTATTATTTTATATTTTTATTTCTTTTACAAATAAAATATTTCCTCTAACTTGGCACCAGTTGGAATGGTGCCCAAGATACACGCACTATTTCCTCTCTGAAAGGCGAGAGAAATTTTTTGTATCAGGAAGTTCTTCATTCGACTGTCTCCTGTTTCTTTTCTTAGCAATTGTCCAATCGTCTAGGAGCTGCTTAAAAGCTAACCGCACTTGGAACCGAAAAATATCATTACTTCAAGTGCGGCGCTGTAGGGCACCTACTGATTTCGTTGTAGTGCCCTTACATCTCTCTCTTGGGTTCTAATGTGATTTCCGACTACCACTTTAATTTCAAAAGAGTTCAATTCCCCAGAAAACTATGTTTTGCCATGACCATAAATAAGGCACAGGGGCAAACTCTTGAGCTAGCTGGAATTGACCTTAGAACGATTGCTTCTCCCACTGTCAGCTCTATGTTGCTTTTTCAAGAGTAAGGTCTGCCAAGTCCCTCATTGTGTTACAGCCAGATGGTATAACAAAGAACCTGGTGTATAAAGAAGTGCTTCAATAACCATAAAACTTATGCAGCGGCGGTGGCCATGCCTTAACTAAAATGTGGCCATGCTTTGGCCACGCGAAGCGGGCGTAGCCCGCTAGTTTAATTATAAAATCTTAGAAGCCAAATAATAATGGCTTGGGATGGGTCCTCTGTCAAAAAATATGAAAAATAAAACAAATGATTTATTATTATTATTATTTATTATTATTATCAAGATATTCACTTTATTTATTTATAAAGGTAATTACATTACATGGGCTTCATCAAAGCAACACATAAGTTTTTTTTTTAACAATAAATTGACAACAAATTATCTTTCAATGTTGGAGGGGATGGTACGTTATTCTCACTGTAGTGCTGGTGGTAGAGGTGAGGACGACTGAATATTGTAGGTAGGTACTCAATCTTCTTGAGATACTTTTGATGATTGACCTGACTTGACCTGCAAGGCGATTTCCGTCAAGTTTCTTGAAATTGAATGTGGTATTCCAAATGTTTTCCAACCTTGAAAGATAATTTTTCTTGTTAGATTCAACTTCCGTAGCAATATAGTATGCATTTAATAGAGATTTGTTCATTTCATATGTCCATCGCATACGTCCCATGTTTTGAGGTTCTTGGGTGTTTGTACTAGAATGGGCTGTACTTGGTGATGTAGGATTTGAAACGACGGAATGACGAAGTAGTTCATCATTCAAATCATTACACATTGTAGATATTGTAGAGTCATGGGTTGAGGCTTCGGAAGTGTATGTTTGATGGGGAAAAGGCTGCAACAAAGTTGGGCTGGGTGCAGTATCGCGAGTGGGCGAATAATCAACATCAGATGACGAGTGTGATGTATCCGACGAATCATCAGGATATTTGAAACAAGGTCTCAAATATCGAGAGTCCCGATCATTTGCAAGGCGGGCATTGCCTTTGTCACCACGAGATGTAGATTGGGACATCGGGACAGCATGAACTTGTACTGACAAATTTTGTGAGTAGAATAGTTCAGCATTGACACAAGGAAGAATGTGTGTTTTGTTTCAATTGGCGGGGGTTGAAGTAACAGAACGCCAAAGAATTTAAAGAAATTAGTTTGATTTAGAAAAATTTGAAATTTTTCAGAAAATTTTGCGGAGAGCAAACTTTCGCGTGGTGTATTCCAGTCAGTTAGCTGGCTAACTGACTGGAATACACCACGTTGTTATTATTATTATTATTTTCAGATGCAGGCAGGTCGGACGGCCCAGGCAAGCTCAATGTCCACGCCAAGGAGTTTATCATGAACAGCCTGCAGAACTCCAGGTGAGCACCTTTACCATTCCATAATGATAACCTCACTCAGCCTGTGTAGGGCCGGGCACCTCTTACCATTCCATAATGATAATAAGATATGTTTTATTGATTGATAAATACAAATTAAGTACATGAATCAAACGCCAAGAGGGTATATAAATTATAATAAAAAGAAAACGATAACCTCACCCAGCCTGTCTGGGGTCGAAAATCGCCAGCATCACAAGGGTTCGAATTTTAATGGTCGTCCAACCAAGTCCGAACCTCGCTCGGCGATGCTTAACTTCAGTGACAGAACGAGAACAGGTGTATGCAACCTCCCATGGCCGTGACGCTGACTAATTTTTCCTGAAACACACCTGGCTTTTGTTCAAAAAAGCAATCTCACTCTCTTAATGATAATATCGCCCTATTTATACTGCCCAATTAGTACTATTAAGTCCCTTTATTCCAGCAGTAAGACCAAGACATATTATTATGTGGTTAAAATCCCAAATGGGAGTATAAATTGTCATGTCCCGGCTGGGTTTCGAACCCACGACCTCTGGAATCTCTGGATTCACAGAGTCAGACAGAGTTTGCGCATTAGACTTTAGACACTCTCTCAACAGTGATGGGAATGTGGTATCATTGCGGTGGTGCATTCTCTCATTCAATTTTTATCCTGTATCTAATATAACGCATGTTGCACTTGATTAGTTGCAATCTCTCTCCGGGTGGGTCCTGTTTGACTAGATTGGCACTGGTAGTCAAGTGGTTAACGCGCTAGTCTGGTAATCCAGGTAGCGTAGGGATCAGTTGGTTCGAATCCCAACCAATGTACGAATTTTTCCTCAATAATTTGGGTTTGTGACAATGTGACCACATAATTATAAGACTCTGAGGTTTAGGTGGTAGACCTTCCACTAAAGAGTATAATTATTATTATTATTACTGGCGTAAACAATGTAAACATTCTTTAAAGTCGCTTTCAACTGCATTATCACAACTCACATACTTGATACCCACATTAACCTCACCCAGCCTGGGTTAGGCCTGGGAGTCTGGGTGATTGTGACATAGATATTCACATCGTGCTAAACATCAATTTAATATTATAACTTATTAGTTTTTTTGTGAAATAGGACCCACTTATAACTTCGCATTCACAGCACGAATTCTCCATCGGTAGGTAAGGTAATGATCTGCATTTCAAAATGACGTAATTAATAGTTGCTGGTGTTGACGAGAAGTTCAATCTTCCAAGATTCTATACAGGGTGATACCAAGATTTTTTTGTGGGTATAACGTCACTGGTAGTCAAGTGGTTAACGCGCTGCTTTATCCAGGTAGCGAAGGGATGCGTTGGTTCGAATAATAATAATAATAACACTCTTTAGTGGAAGGAAACCACCAGACGATGTGCTCAAAGGATTTTCTACCACCTAATCCTCAGAGTCTTATTATTATGTGGTCACATACTCAAATGAATGAGGAAAAATTCATGCACTGGGTGCGATTCGAACCAACGGATCCCTACGCTACCTGGATAATTAGACTAGCGCGTTAACCACTTGAATCTCACACAGTCTATGATTTTTCCTCATTCATTTGAGTTTACATAATAATTAAACTCTGAGGGTTAGGTTGTAGAGAATTCTTTGAGCACTTAATAATTACGTCGCTTTCAACTGCATGGTCATATCACGACGGGCGTGTTACTTCTATTTGCAGGACATTCACAAACCTGCTTGCCACATTAATATTACCTGGCCTGGATTTGGCTGGAATGCCAGCATTAGGAAGTCTTCACCTCGCTGGTCGTTGCTTAACTTCAGTGACTGAAGGAGAACATTCAAAGATTAGTGTGTCCTGTAAAATATACTCGAAGGATTACCGACCTCAGTAGCTTGATCGATAAGGCGGCGGACTTGTAACCTGGAGGTCGCGGTGGTTCAAGTCCCGTTTTAAGCGTAGATTTAGTGAAGTGAGTTTGAGTAGTTGTGATATCACGAAAGTGATTAACACAAATGTGTTGGGTGGAAGAGATTGCCATAGGTAATAACCCCGCCCTATAGTTAAGACATATATGTATAATGTAGGTCAGTGGCCTCAACGGAGTCCTGAAAATCATCATCTATATCTTGGTGTAGGTAGTAGGTACTAGGGTCTAGGGTCTAGGGCAGCGGTCGGCAACCTTTTGAACTACGCGGACCCCTAGCTTATCTCGAAAAAAATTTATGGGACCCCCCACCCCCACAGGTTAGGACTTGCATGCGGATGCTAAACATAGAGAGTTAGGTGGAAGTAGGGTACTTCGGACTATTTATGATTCGAGTTCATAAGCTATTTTTCTTCTTCTTTTTTTAAATCCTGAAATGGCTTTGCGGACCCCCAATTTAGCTCTCGCGGACCCCCGGGGATCCGCGGACCCCAGGTTGCCGACCGCTGGTCTAGGATCTAGGGTCTAGGATCTAGGGTCTAGGATCTAGGGTCTAGGGTCTAGGGTCTAGGGTCTAGGGTCTAGGGTCCTCTTTTGGCCGCCTTCTTCATCTCCAGCACGCGTTAGATCTTTCTCTCTCTCTCTCTCTCTCTCTCTCTCCCTTTATTTCTCATTTTATTGTCTATGGTATGAATTTTTCTGAGTATCCGCAATTATAAATTTCTTGATTTCTTAAATTAATAATTTCTAAATACCTTATTTCTCTTTGTCTTATAGTTCGAATTTTCTAAGACCTAACTCTCTCTCTCTCTATTTATGTATATATTTATATATCTGTTTTTTTTTTCTCTCTCTCTCTCTCCTAAGAAATCTTGTTCCGAGTATTCTATAATAAGGATTTACAACGGAGTCATAAAATTGAGCAAATTCTTCTAATCGAGCAAAGTCGACAATTATCCTAATTACCATTTCTTAAAATTCAACTTTCAAAGCACAGAGGTTATTTTTAGAAATTATTTTGACTCAGCCATTGTCAATTCAACACGTGTCTGGAAAAATGATCTAAAAAGTTATCATATTTGTGTTAGTTACTTTTGTGATATCACAACTACTCAAACTCGCTTTACTAAATCTACTCTGAATCCGGACTTGAACCACCGACCTCCAGGTTAGAATACCGCCGTATTATCTAGCTAGGTACTTGAACCGCCGCCATATCGATCAAGCTACTGAGGTCCGTTCGAAAAAAATCAATATTAGGTCGTAAAAAATGCTTTAAACATTAACCTCGCCTGGTGGTTACCTTCCACAAAAGAGTGTTATTATTATTAAGTTACAAATTTTGGAAATTGGTTGTACTTGAAATTAATTGTCTGAGGGGGTTGTAGAATATGTAGCTTCAATTTTTCGATGTGTAAGTTCAAATTTACCTTTTTAAGGGAAAATAACCTCTTAACAATAGAAAAATGGCTGTAAGAAAAAAAAAAAAAAAATAATAATAATAAAATAAAAATAAAAAAATTCAAGAAATCTTTTCTATTCAGGATCGACTTTAATATTTAAAAATGATATCAGTTCAATTTCGAATAAAACCGACCGATTACAATATTTTCTATAACTTATAGGTCATAGAAAGTAATGAAAGTCAAAAAATATACAAGTTAAAAAAAATAGAAAGTGCATAGAAACAATATTTTCCTTATTATAGGGAAGTAAAAAACAGAATGAAAAAAAAAAAAAAAATATATACGAGGTTTGGCTATTAAATTCGTAGACTCTTTCCATAAAATGATGTGTGTTTAACTTACCCAACTTTAGTAGTTATCCCCTTCAATGTACTCCCCTCCTCTATCCCTACAACGTTCCAGGCGAATTTTCCATTGATCGAAACCGTGGTGGAGGTCATTTTGTGTGAGGCCTTTCAAGACTTTTGCCGGTTTTTTCTTAACGTCATTTACGCTGTCAAATCTGGTACCTTTCAGGGTAGATTTGATTTTTAGGAATAAGTAAAAGTCGCACGGGGCCAGGTCGGGTGATTAAGGAGGGTGTTTCAACACTGGGATGTTGTACTTGGATAAGAACGTCTTCACGGAGAAGGCACTGTGGACTGGCGCATGGCACCATTTTTGCGCAAACTTTTGTCATGTTGAAATTTTCGTGCAAAATTTGTCTCACACATTATCTATTAATTTTAAGTGTATCAGCCATTAGTCCTAGAGTTAATCTACGGTCAGAACAAATCATAACACCAATTTTTTCAATGTTTTCGTCAGTTTTTGAGGTTTGGGGGCGACCAGGACGTGGATCGTCCTCAACAGCTTCCTGACCACCTTGAAACCGTTTAAACCACTTATAAAGCGTTGATCTTTTCAAACATGACTCCTGGTACACTGTCTTTAACAAAGAAAAAGTTTCACCAGCAAGTTTTACGTAAAATTCAATAATCACTCGTTGCTCAACGTTTGTATCAATCATAATTCCGGCAAAATTAAAAAAGGTGTCTTGCGCGTCGGGCTATCACAACAGAACTAATTACAGTACAGGCATGTGACAGATATCAATCAAAACACAAGACTTGAAGCTTTCTAAACATGTTCATCATATCTTCCTAGCATGGACAGCTTTTGCGTAACGGCTCGCGTCTACGAACTTAATAGCCAAACCTCGTATATATATAAATTTACTTATAGAAAGTAAAAAAATAGGTAGGTACCGCGTTTTGTCCAACCCTGTAACTTTCATACAATACCTGCTTATTTCAGTTAGCTAGTTTCTATCTTCACACTTGATTAGTTGCAGGTGATAAGCTATCAGCTATACATAAAACCATAATACATAATATTCAAAACCATAGATAGGTACTAGATTATTAGATATACATGAAAACTTCATTATCTATCAGTTCCACACACAACATTTTTATGTTCATACAGGGTGTACAAGGATTTTTTTGAGAAAATTTCAGAACCAATTCTAGAGCACATTGTAAGACTGAAATAGTCTCAGATCATTTTCCCAAAAATTCCGTTGAATTGAGACACAAACAAAATAGGTAATAACTCAATTTCGAATGCAATAATATTTGTTAAAAAGGTGGGAACCGTTTCAAAAGTCCACGTTTATTTTTCAGGTATAAGAAAAATCGAGTGATTTTTTCTTCTTCTCATTTTTGAAAAAATTACCTAAATATAACTAATTATATTTTTAGTCTTGGAATGTCTCCCGGAGTTGATTCTGAAATCAACTTCAACTTATTTTTATCACCCGATATATTCTTATATTTTATCTACCTCTGTCTTGATTTCTTCAGTGTCCTCAGTTGGAATTAAGTTATTCAACCAGTAACTGATACCTGTCCGATTTTGACCATCCTAGACCAGTCTTTTTACTGAGTGACTTTATTTTGTAACATTGTTACCTGACATAACGTGAATGCAGCAATAATTTGTAACATGATAAAAGTTCAATTGTAATTTTGAGTGCTTTGTAGTTGTGGTTTTATCTACTAGTAAAATATCTTGTACGTATTTTTTTTATTTTTATTATTTAACGGTGAGTGTTTCACAGCCGTTTTTATTTCGTAGCCATGAAACAGGAGCTACTGTAGACGCTTGTGGTCTGTGCTGTATGTAGCCTACCCATCCCGTAGTATGCCTCCCCTCTGATGGGCCAAAAGTGACACAATAGTCACAGTACTTCTTAATTAGGTGCAGTGTCAACACGAGCGTACCGGAAGGTATCCCTTACAAACAATTGTAACCAAATTAAGAATACAAATTTTTGTTAGCAAGGGGGTTCGAACCCGTGTGTTTAACCAAGCGAGTGTTTAACCACTGAGCTAATCGCGCGCTCAATATCTGAAGAGTATTAATTTTATGGCCGTAGAACATAATTTCATCGAAAAAATCATAATAATTTGTGATGTTTTCAAAGTCGATCAGGTTTGAATTTTGATTAGTTGATTAGGTGCTGGTATTTGGTCCACTACTTCTGTTCTACTGCTCATGGTTCTTGTATAATGTGGCAGACTGGCAGTGTTAAGGTTAGGTGGTCCCCATGGTATCGATTTCTCTAATTCATTGATTTCTAAAATATTCACTCTCGCATTCCGCAATCCGCACAGTTCGTTAAACCATAATCAACACAAGGTTTCATTCATCGAGAAATTTTCATTAATTAACTGAGCTATTTTAATTCATGTAATTAATTTTTAGTAGTAGTAGTAAACTGTTAAATTAATATTTTAATTATTTTTTTTAGTAGTGAACCCTTTATTGATTTTTTTTTTTTGCATAAATCAAAAAGGGTTGGGTGGAAGAGATTGCCACAGGCAATAACCCCGCACTTTAGGTAGGACATTAACTTCATTCACTTTTTTTGTTGTTGTACCTTTGCTTAATTCCATTGTATTTTACTGTATCTATTTTTTGTTCTACCTATAAAGCTTACTATAATAATAATAAAGGGCAAGATTATTGCCTGAGGCAATCTCTACCACCCAACCAAATCTTGCACCACTTAGAAAACTTTTATTAACCTTTCATTTAATTAAAAATAAACAATATCCATTTTATGATTAAAAGGTTTCATTCAACCATTCATTTATTGAACTAGGTAGGTACATAGTTTAATTAATTTAATTAATATTTGTTTACCTAATCAATAAAATTTATGAATAAAAGAAACAATATCCATTTTATGAATCAAATATCATATAACGCTAAAATTCAAGTTGTGCTCTGGTGTTTTAAATGATAAAACTGTCAAATAAATTAAAGTGCAACATAATTATTTTTACTATTTCTTTCTAATTCAGAAAATCAAATATTGAATGTTTACGTTTGTACATAAGTAATGTGTAATATGTATTTGAAATATACATATAACATCATTGTACTGTGAATATTGAACTTTTTTTATGGCTTTTAACGGCAGGACTCTCACACTGTGAGCTCTTCCCTGAACTTAGCCTGGTAAGATATTTAAAAACAAATTTTCAAGTTTTTATTAGTTGGTAACTAAATTATAACTAAATCGTTAAATAAATTAATTTAATTGTTTCTCTCTTCTCTCTCTCTTACTTATCCTCATGTTTAGTAGTCACCGTGGCAGAGTGAGTTAGCGCGCTAGGCATTACACGCATGGTGAATTGGGTTCCATTCCCAGCGGGGCAGGAGTTTTTCTGCTCTGTACTTGGATGTTCGGGGTCCACTCATACCTCGTGAGGAAAAATGAGTAGTCACTTGTATGCGTAACGACCAGTGCAGCATTACCAAAAGAAAAACTGAAGGAGGCTCTTAGTAATGCTGCGCTACCCACAAAAATTGTGAAGATGCCTTGTGCTTCACCACAAATAAAATCATACATTTACATAGATGCTAACTAAGTTTTATTTTTTCTTTAAAGTAATCATATGAAAAAAATACTTAAAACATCGACAGGAAACAGTAATTATGTAATTAAAAAACCGACCTCAGTAGATTGACCGATAAGGCGGCGCACTTGTAACCTGAAGTTCGGTGGTTCAAGTCCCGGATTCAGCGTAGATTTTGTAAAGCGAGTTTGAGTAGTTGTGATATCACTAGAGTGATTAACATAAATATGATAACTTTTCAATTTCATTTCATTTCAAAAAACTTTTCAAAAGTACACCCCGTACTTATAGAGGAACACGATAGATTATGATGTTATTTGATGCATAGTAAACATTATTATTATTATTCAGTTAATTTAAAAAAAAACGAATGTCTTCTGAATTATTTCTAAGTGAAAAACCACTCGATCCTCTAAATATTAAGAAGCCTGAAACTTTTTTTCTGGAGGGTGAAATTTTCCTCCAAGTATATTTTAACTTTTGGTACTTATTACTTATTATAGGGGGGAGAGAGAGGGGGGGGGGGGGGTGGTGAAGGAGAGACGATAAAGAGAGAGAAGGAG